>CM042034.1:53644278-54269278 GCA_023525975.1 Smallanthus sonchifolius
ATAATAAACGCTTGCCAATAATATAATCATACTTTACTAAAATGTACTTTTGCCTCTTTTAAACTTTTCACTAAAACACAACTTTTCCTTTCAGTTTATAATATATAAAATATAATAAACGCTTTTCACTAAGTATGCACACCACCCCTAAAGAAGGCAAAAAGGGGATTAGAACTCACCTGGTAAGCTAATTCGGGTTGTCCTAATCAAGGTCCAACAACGTCACTTCCGATCTGAATTGATTAGTTAAATACACATCAGACCACTAATAACTCTAATGGTTTAACTACTCTGACATACCGACTTCATTTGATCAGTCCTGATGCCTGCGCACTTAGCAAGTGCGCAGACTCTGCTTCCTGCGCACTTAGCAAGTGCGCAGACTTCCCTTCCTGCGCACTTAGCAAGTGCGCAGGACCTGCTCGGTGCGCACTTAGCAAGTGCGCACGACCTGTTGTTGGCGAAAAACCCTAACTTTCGCATTCGGGTCTGATCACTTCAAGATCCCGAACCTGTTTGCATTCAAAACGTTCGTTTTCCATTAAGGAACTCAAATCTATGCTTATCTTTCAGTTTCATCCGATTAAACATAACCTTTTCACCCAAAACCCGAAAAACCCAAAAACGAACTAAAACTCAGATCTAGGAGAATTGGTTACCTGTAATCACTTCCTTTTCGTTGCTAAACACTCAAGAGGCTCTTGCTAATGATCCTTGAAGCTTTAATCCAAAAACCGGTGTAAAACCAAAGACTGATTGCTACCAAATTATTCTAAGTACAAGTGCTGCTGATAGGCTTATCAGCAGCATTCAACACAAGTTGCTGCTGATAGGCTTATCAGCAGCATTCAACACTTGTTGCTGCTGATAGGCTTATCAGCAGCATTCAACACTTGTTGCTGCTGATAGGCTTATTAGCAGCATTCAACACTTGTTGCTGCTGATAGTCTTATCAGCAGCGTTCCACACAAGGTGCTGCTGATGGGCTTATCAGCAGTATTATTCTCATCTCTGCTGCTGATAGCCTTATTCACTGAAGACCAAACGTTGCAGCTGACTATCCATGTGAAGCGCCTCTGACACCTTTCTGCAAAAGCAACTGCCACACTCCAAGCAGAAGGAACCTCAGTGGTGCAACCAATAAAGGACAATGTCGCGCGTCTCCAAGCATGCAAACAATGATGCCAAAGAAGACGTTTCAATAAAGTTATCTAGATTAGCCTTTGCATGTAATTTAGATTAATAAACAAGATCAACGGTCTGTGTTCGATCTGATCCTTAGAATTAAGGGTCTGTCTTGATTCTAAGTTACTATATATATCTTGTAAACACTTCAAACAAAGTATGCCTTGATAGTGCTTTTCGATAGAGTTTTACTTATAATCTTGTAATCTCAGAAGTTTAATACAACAGTGCATTTATCAGTATTCTTGCTGTTTACTTGTTTACTTTGTTGGTTGCTATTGTTTCCGCCAATATCAACTAGAATAGAATCACCTTGTAATCTTACGATCCTACAAGTGGTATCAAAGCTTTGTCTCAAGATTAAACAAACTAACATTTGTTTAATCACTTTCTGATTCTATTCAAAACTCTATTCTTTTTCAAGTCACACAAATGGCACAGAGTCATGGATCTGAAGACATCGGCAGTATCAACCGACCACCGAGGTTGGTGTCTGGGGAGGACTATGATATGTGGAAGAACCGTATGGAAAGCTTCTTCTGCTACCATGAATACGAAATGTGGAAATCCATAAGGGATGGACCTTATGTTCCCATGGTGGCGTCTGCTGACTCCGGAGGACCACTAGTTCTGAAGGAACCCTCCAAGTATTCTGAAGAAGACATCAAGAAAATGGAGGTGGACTTTAAGGCACTAGGAGCTATCCAAATGTGCCTTCCAAATGAAGTTTTTCACAACTTCAAGGCTCACAAAACTGCAAAGGAGTTATGGGGAGCCTTGGAAAAGATGTTTGCTGGATCTAAGGAGGTCAAGGAGAACAGACGTGACATTCTCAAGCAACAGTATGAAAACTTCGTCTGGAAGGAAGGTGAGTCACTAACAGTTTTGTATAACAGGTACACGTACCTGGTTGGAGAACTGCAGTGCTCCAAGGTAAAGCTGGAGAATGAAGACATTCTCAAGAAGTTCATAAGATCTCTTCCTAGTTGCTGGACATTATATACAGTGTCCATCAGAAGAACAGAGAATCTGAAGACTCTTCAGATGACTGAGCTCTTTAGCATGCTCAAAACCTATGAATTAGAAATGATTCAAGCTAAAGAAAGGAGCTCCAGTTATCAATCAGCTACCACTTCCTCCACCACCACCTCAGCGCTTCATTCTGATCATTCTGGTCCCAGTGCAAGCAACTACTATCCTCCCATTGTTACTCATCCTCAAACACCAACTGCTTCACAATCCAGCTCATCACCATTTCTTCTTGAGGCACCTCCTCAACAGCCAACCTCTACTGCTTTTGTCTCTGACAACTCAAGCAGCATGTACTTCATAAAGGAGGATCTGGAATGCTTTCATCCAGATGATCTTGAAGAAATGGATATTCAGCATTCATATGCCATGCTCTCCCTCAGAGCAAAAAGGTTTTATTCTAGAACCGGGAGATCAGTTCCAGGCAACAACTCAAACACCAGAGTTGGGCTTGATAAAAGCAAGATCCGATGTTACAACTGTAACCAAATGGGTCACTTTTCTAGGGAATGCAAGTCACCTAAAGCCAATCAGGGTACAAGCCATCAAAGAAAAGCTTACCAAGGTCAGCCCAGGCAGCAGCAAGGAACTCCTCCAGCACAAACTGCAGCCTGTGCAAATGTTGGAACTTCAGACTTTGACTGGAGTTTTCAATATGAAGATGTTCCTGCCTCCAACCAAGCACTTATGGCAGACAATGCAGAGATACCTCCTCAGGTATTTGAACATCTTTGCTCTCAAGCTTGCATTGACAAAGTTTTAGGTTATAGAAAGCATAACCAAAATCTGATAGATCAAAATGAAGAGTTTCATCAAATGAAGTCTGAATTCAAAAAGGTCGAAGATACTTACAAAGAAAAAATTAACTGCCTTAAGAAAGAGATTTCTTCATTAAAACATGAACAAACCAATCTAGAAACTCAGATTGATGATCTATTAGTAAAACTTAAAGCTACCAGAGCTGAACAGGCTGAACCAAAAGTTCATGTTGAAAAATATGAATTTTCATCTAAAATATTACAAAGATTGTTAGATATTCAAGTCCATGAAAGGGTAAAAACTGGACTTGGATATCATAGTGACGAGTACCAGACAGTTCCTCCTCCTGCTGATTATGTTGCCATTCAACAACCAAGCTTCAATACTGCAAAACTTGACATGGCAAACCGAAATCTTGATCCTTCAATGGATGCATGTTTTGTGGAAGACTGCTCCACCTCTTTAGAATCTGAGTCAACCTGCTCAGACCACTGTGAAACTAGTGCAGTCCCATCTGCTCCTTTCTCTGAAGCCGGTTGTCCTGTTGTTACTCCAACCATTCCAGCTCCCATCCCATTCAAACAAATCAAGATTAGCTATCCTCCAGGTGGAAGAAAGCTAAACATTGAAAAGGGAGAAACATCAGGCTTCACCAACCCCACATCTCAGTCAAAGTCAAAGGCGTTTGATTTCTCTTATACACCTGGAGAAAAAGGTCCATATGTTCAAAGGACACTAGAAGAAGCCACCTTAGAACATAACAAAGCTCATCCCTGGAACTTCAAAGATTTGTTTCAAAGTAAGAACTATGTGGACTCTCACAGGGACAAGATAGCAGTATCATGCTTTGTGTGTGGTAAATACAATCACACTGCCAGCACATGCTTTCACTACCTTGAATACCAAAGAAACTCAAAGCAGCATGCCTTTGAGAAAACAAGCAGAAACAAACAGGTGAGAAGCTATAATGCAAAGGCAACAAAGTTCAGAGAATCTCTATCCCCTCAAAGAGTGAAAATGCAGAAACCTCAACAAACTTGCATCATATGTGGGGAATCAAACCACTTTGCTGCAACATGCAAGTTCAACCCTTTTAACCAAATTACAAATCGGTCATTTGTGTTCAACCCATCAGCAGCAAACAAAATCGCTGCTGATAGAGTAAAGTCAAGGAAACCAAAGGCAAAGCCTTCAGCAGCAAAAGTCTCTGCTGCTGACAAAGCAAAATCAAAAACAACGGCATCAGCAGCAAAAGTATCTGCTACTGACAAAGGAAAAACCAAAATAAAGCTTTTAGCAGCAAAAACTGCTGCTGCTCCAGCAAAGCCTAAAGCAGCAAAATCGGCTGCGGATAAGCCAGAATTGTCAGCAACATCTTCTGCCGACAATGTAAAGAAAGCTAGAAAACCACCAACACAGCAATGGAAGGCCAAACAATCTCCAAGCATAACTATTGGTTCCATTAACTGCAAGCATGCTGACAATGGCAAATTAGAAACGATCTTCTACAATGCTGCATGCTACAATGATCCTCCCACTAATTAGATATCTTCCATGTGCAGGGACAGCTAGGCATCAGTTGATGAATCCGCTCTCTGGCACAGGAGGTTAAGCCATGTTAACATCAAAACAATCAATAAATTAGTGAAGGACAATCTTGTCAGAGGGCTTCCTGACAAAGAATTCCAGCTAGACGATCACTGCATTGCCTGCTTGAAGGGAAAACAACACAAGAGTTCCCACAAGCCCAAGACATTGAACACAAATGACACCCCTCTCCAGCTACTGCATATGGATCTCTTTGGTCCTACGAATGTCATGTCAATGGGCAAAAAGTCATACTGTCTGGTGATAACTGATGACTTCTCCAGATTCTCATGGGTATTCTTCCTAAGAACAAAAGATGAAACTGCTGAGATTCTCAAATCCTATATTCTTAGGGTAGAGAATCAAAGCAATCTGAAGGTAAAGATCATAAGGTGTGATCAAGGAACAGAGTTCAAAAATCACACTCTGAACAGTTTCTGTGAGAGCAAGGGCATTGAAAGGCAATACAGTGCTCCAAGAACCCCTCAACAAAATGGGGTTGCTGAAAGAAGAAATAGGACTCTGATTGAATCAGCAAGATCTATGCTGGCTGACTCAAAGCTGCCCCTTACTTTCTGGGCGGAAGCAATAAGCACAGCTTGTTATGTGCAGAATAGAGTCCTTATTGTTAAGCCTCTCCAGAAAACACCCTATGAACTATGGCTCAAAAGAGTTCCCTACATTGGCTTCCTGAAGCCCTTTGGATGTCCATGTACCATACTCATCACACATGGGGTTCTTCCTAAATTCGGTGCAAAGTCTGATGAAGGTTACTTTGTGGGTTACTCCTCTCAATCAAAGGCCTACCGAGTATTCAATTCTAGGACTCGGATCGTGGAAGAATCTGCCAATGTGGAATGCAGGGAACACGTTGTCTGTGAACAAGGCAAAGGTCCTAACTGGCTCTTTGATATAGACTCCTTCACCCAAATATTTGAGCCCCTCATATTCTCAAATATGGAGTTTTCTTCTTTAAAATCAACACCTTCTGCCTCAACCTCTTCTTCTGACTACAGACTAGATTTTCCCAGTCCCTACATCAGGATGAAAAGGCCATCCATTGATCCCCCATCAGTGGCAGAAGCTATTGAAGCCAGTACAGGTGAAGCCAGCACTTCCAACACCACAAGCAGCAATCTTTCTGACCAAGAAATCTTTAATGAAGCCTCCTCAATTCATGCTGAAGAGGCCTCTGATGCTAATACTGCTGACAATGTGGAACACAATGATCAGAACCCTCAAGCTCCTCTCCTCACAACTGAAGACAATCCTGATCTAAACCAAAGTAATCTTGAAGAGGGAATACGGCTGGATGTGATACCAGCACAGAGAATAAACAAAGAGCATCCTGTGGAAAACATCATTGGCCAAATCCACACAGGTATCCAGACAAGAAGTAAGTCTCATGAAGCCAACATTTGTTTGTTCTCTTGCTTTCTATCTCAGGTGGAACCCAAGAAGATTGATGAAGCTCTCAAGCACAACAGCTTGATTGAAGCAATACAGGAAGAATTGCTGCAATTCAAAAGACAAGATGTTTGGAAGCTTGTTGATCTTCCACCTGGTCAAACAGCCATTGGAACAAGATGGGTCTTCAGAAACAAGCAAGATGAAAGGGGCATCGTAGTCAAGAACAAAGCCAGACTGGTAGCTCAAGGTTACACTCAAGAAGAAGGCATTGACTATGATGAAGTCTTTGTTCCTGTTGCCCGTCTAGAAGCCATCAGAATCTTTCTGGCATATGCAGCATCCAAAAACTTTATGATCTATCAAATGGATGTGAAGAGTGCCTTTTTGTATGGCAAGATTGGTGAAGAGGTCTATGTCAAACAGCCTCAAGGCTTTGTGGATCCTGCACATCCAAATAAGGTCTTAAAACTGGACAAAGCTCTCTACGGCTTACACCAAGCCCCAAGAGCCTGGTATGACACTTTATCTGGATATCTACTTAGCAACAACTTCAGAAGGGGGGCCATTGATCAGACACTTTTCATCAAAGATGAAGGGGGAGAAATTTTGTTGGTCCAGATTTATGTTGATGACATTATCTTTGGATCTACAAGAAAGAAACTCTGCAAAGACTTTGAAGTTCTGATGCATTCCAAATTTGAAATGAGTTCAATGGGTGAACTAAATTTCTTTTTAGGACTTCAAGTCAAACAGGTACCAAATGGAATCTTCATAAGTCAATCCAAGTATGTCAAAAGCATCTTGGAGAGGTTCAAAATGGCTGACTGCTCTGCTGCAAGAACTCCTATGCAAGTGCACCATCAATTATCTCCGGATAAAGAAGGACAAGACACTGATCAACATCAGTACCGAGCAATATAGGGTCTCTCATGTATCTCACTGCCTCAAGACCAGATATCATGTTTGCAGTTTGTCTCTGCGCAAGATTTCAAGCAGCTCCAAAAGTGTCTCATCTTCAAGCTGTCAAAAGGATCCTTAGATACCTAAAGGGAGCTCCAAAACTTGGGCTATGGTATCCAAAGAATGGAAATGTAAATCTCTATGCCTACACTGACAGTGACTATGGGGGTTGTAACTTGGACAAAAAGTCCACATCAGGGGGATGTCAATTTCTGGGAGGAAGGCTCATCTCATGGCAATGCAAAAAGCAAACATGTGTCTCTACTTCAACAGCTGAAGCAGAATACATTGCAGCTTCAAGCTGCTGTGCACAGGTCATCTGGATCCAAAATCAAATGCTTGACTATGGAATGACCTTCATGCAGACTCCAATTCACATTGACAACATGAGTGCTATCTCTATCACGAATAATCCAGTGCAGCATTCCAAGACTAAGCACATTGACATCAGGTATCACTTTATCAGGGATCAAGCTGAGAAAAAGAGAATTGTCCTATCCAAGGTTCACACAAATGAGCAATATGCTGATTTGTTCACTAAACCTTTTGATGAAGCAAGTTTTCGATATCTAGTTGAATCAATTGGCATGATGAACTTTGAATAAGACATGTCTCTAATTTTTATCTTTCCTTGTAAATATGTCTATGTTTTTGTTCTTAATAAAAGGTTATAGTCAGCAGCACCTTTTTCACTGCTGACAGTTTTACTCTTCAGCAGCAAAACCTTTGCCACTGATCGCTTTAAGTTATCAGCAGGAACAAGTTTCCTGCGGACAGCTTTAAGGCGGTCAGCAGCAACCTTTTTGCAGCGGAATGAATACAACTGTCAGCAGCACCCAAATCTGCTGCTGAAAGACTTCACTATCCACAGCAACCAAGTTTGCAGCGGATAGCTCACCATCGGCAGCAACCAAGTTTGCTGCTGATGGGTAAAACAAGTCTAAATTAACTTTTACCCGCTGTAAAAATAAATATCGTCAGTCTTTACCATGACTGCTCGAGTGCTTTACAGCTGTAACAATGAAAAGTGAAACAGGTTGTACTGTACAAGTAAAGTTGCTTTTTCTTCGTCTGCCGTTATATCACAATCTCAAACGTTCCCACAACCTCTTCATATTCAATTTCAAACCTATCTCCCATCACTTTCTCTCCCGTCCCCACAGCATTCAAAGCCCTAAATACCAACCACCATTCAAACTCCCTTCTCTCTTCCCTCCAAATCCACAACTATGGCAGGCGCAGACATAAACAACCCAAACGACAAGTTTTCCCCATATCACAACCTCACTGCATGCCTAATAAAAGGCAAGAAATCCGAAGGATTCGACGATATGATCGACTTCCTTTGTCGGTCCAAAATCCACCATGCCCTAACAGTCAACCCAACCATCTATACTTCCCACATGGAAGATTTTTGGAGCTCTGCCGTGTATTCTACTGACCAGGGCACTCCCCAAATCAGTGGCACAGTAGGCGACAAGGAAATCATTATCTCTGAAGCAAAGCTCCGCCAACACCTCAAGCTTCAAGATGAAGGGGACGCCATCTCTTACCCCAGAGACGTATACATGAGGACCTTTGTATCCATAGGGTACACTGGGAATCAAACAGAGTATACGATAGAGAAGGCACTCATGGGTCCCAAATGGAAGTATCTTTGCCACACCCTTCTCCAATGCATAGTCCAGAAAAGGAGTGGCTGGAACCAACTTAGCTCCGGACTTGCGTCGGCAATTCACGGTATGATAACTGGGGAGGGTTTCAATTTTTCCCACCTCATTCTTGAAGGTTTGAGATACAACCTTCAAGAAGGGGTGAAATCTCAGTTCTTTATGTACCCAAGATTCTTGCAGGAAGTGTTCAACATTGAGCACCAAGATCTTTCAAAAACTGCAAGAATCTATGTCATGCTGGGACATAAGAACAACATTTTTCAAAGCATGAGAACAGTTTCATCAAAGTTCTCAGGGGCCGACGTTCCATTGTTATCTACAATGCTGAACGTACAAAGTGCCCAGGGTGACAGTTCAGCAAACCCAGCTGATATTGATCCCACACCCTACACCTCACTGCCACAAACTCAAACTACTGTTTCCCTTGATCGAACCCCTGTGCATTCTACTGAGGATGCACAGGCACATACATTACTCACCCACAGTTTGATTGCTCAACAGGAACACAGGGCCCCGGTTGTAGCCAAATATACAAGGAAAAGGGGCAAGAGAACTCCTTCTTCTCTTACCTCCAAGGCCCAAACCCAAGCCAACATCCCTCACTCAGAATCACAACATTCTAGTGAGAATATCATAAGGGAAAGCCACATTGCTAGGGAGACTCCTTCGGAAGTCTCTCTATTAGGATTAGGATCACTTCCCGGATCCATAGAACAGCCCTTTGAGCCATTCCTATCTTCCTTGAACTTAAGTGTGGAGGAACCTGACCAAAGTGATGTACCTTCTCCAACTACCACTATCAAGGAGGTACTGATTGGTCTTGCTTCCGAAACACCCAACCCCAGTTCTTCACCCTTGAAGGTCCACTCTAGGAGTATCGAAAGAGTGGATGTGGAAGAGGCTGTCACTACTGCTGGTCCATCACATGACCAGGAGGACAGTGACAACATCTTTAAGACCTCAACCATGGCAACTCATGGTGAGGGTGTTTCCTTGGAAACTACCCTCGCTGAGAGGAATCCCAGGCGCCAAGAAACCACAGGTGATGGGGATGCTGAGGCTTGGCCTACGACCCCATCTGGGTCCAAGGATTCCACAACTGTGGATGAGGACAGACTGAAACTTCATAACTTGGAATTGACGGCCAGGGTAGCTATGCTAGAGGCTGAAATGTTCAAACTAAGACACCAAGTCGCTATGCATGAAGCCTATCAATGCCCTGCTTTAGCCACTCCCTCTCTTGTATCAGTAGGCACCCAAACTGATGCTTACCTGTCTGCTGATGCAACCAAAAAGGGGGAGATGGTTTCTATGGAAGAAGATAAAGACAGTCTTGAAGACTGGATTCAAGAGCAGGTTGTACTTCAAAGCTCACTATTCAAGCCTGCGTTTGTACAAATTCATGACTTTCCAGCCACAGATAACGAAGACGAAGAGAAATCTGAAGACTGGAAGTTGGTCGTCAGGGCTGTCGATGAAATGCTAAATGGTACTGAAGACACAAAACAACCAAATACACCATTCAACATCATTCCTGAAGCAGCAGCCATCATTGGTCAATCCTCTACCCCCCAACTACTCAGATCATCAAAGAAGCTAGAATTTGACTCCATTCTAGCTGGGGGTATGATGGATCAGCTGAGAGGTTTTGGATTGGATGGGAGTTCAGCGGAGTAGAAGAGCTGAACTGGAACTCTCTCAATACCCTCCAAGTCCTACAGCTATACGTATCAAACTGCATCAACAACTCAGCAGATCTCTCAGCAGAACTTGCCATTGGCAGGTTCTACGACCTGATGGAGGATAATCTACCCAGGTTCCAAAGATTCCTACAAGCAGCACATCGGGTAGCTTATCCTGAATCCTCGGCGGCCGCAGAAAGGAGACTGACTCCTAGCAATCTTGAAATTACAAGGAGCAGTCTTCTCCCTAAAGAAGAAGTTCTGGGCCTTCGAAGATTCCTGTATGCCTTCCTGGTCAAGGACTTGGACGTGCTAGGTTAGGTGAGCACTAAGTCCCTTGACCACACTCTTCTGCTCAACAACGGCTCCTCTCTCATCATCAACACCAGGAACATCCTTCAGCTGCCCTCAGACTTCCTATTCAATATTTTTCAGCTCAGGGCAAACATCTGCAACGTCAACTCTCTTGAAAGCCAGGCAATGATAGCTACAGTCAGAGCCCATCTTGAAGAAGAAGGACTGATTCCTCAGGAAGAGTCTGTGTCAAATTCTGATGCTGACTCCAACTCAGATACTCCACAAGTTGATATCACATCTGCAGCTTTTTGCGCAAGATCTTCAAATAGGGATCAACTGAGAGAAATAGAAGGTCCTGAGTATCAACTTGATGAAGAAGCCGAGGCAGAGATCCCAACAGCACAACAATCAGCTGTTGCTGTGATCAGTGAAGCCAGAGCAGAGGCATCCAATGTTAACAAAGGAAAGGGAATCATGACTGATGAAGATGAAGAGAGGTTGCAAAAAGAGAAAAGAGAGACAGAAGAGAAAAGAAGAAGAAGAGAAGAAGAGGAGATGGCTGACATGAAAAAGGCTCAAGAAAGAAAAACAGCCATTCTCCTAAGAGAACAAACCATCCAGCTGTATGCTAGACAGCTGGATGAACTGAAAAGAAAGATTCCTGCAGTCGACCAAGTTGAGAAAGATGAACAACTTGCCAGACAGCTGCAGGAACAGCTTGCCAAGGAAGTAGAAGAAGAGAATGAAAAGAAGAGGAAGGAAGATGCTAAGTTTAGAATCACTGATTCTAAATTAGCAAAAGAATTAAGGGAGGAGTGGACTGAAGCTCTGATCTCTCAAGGTGAGGATGCAGACTACCTTGAAAAACTTTCAAACAAAGAGATCTACAGAGCCTTCATGGGTCAGCAGGGTCAATTGGCTAGCAAGAAAAAGGCTGAAGAAGAAGAAAAAGCCAAGCTACAGTCTAAGAAGACCATTGCACTGAATAAAAGAACCCATGAAGAAAGGAAGGTCATGATTGACTTCCTTAAGGCTAGAGGAGATAGTGGAAAGAGGCTAGGTCCCATGAATTTCATGAACCTGCAAGCCCTCTACTTCAAAGTTAAAAAGGATGAGGAAGAAAGACTAGGGAAAAAGGGCTCCAAGAAAAGGGTACTTATCAAAGAAGAAGAAAAACCAAAGATAAAGAAACCCAAGCCTTCTCCCTCACCTACCTCTTCCTCAGTCCATCATCCTTCCACTCTCCTCCCCAAACCTTCCACTCCTCCACCCAACAAGTCCAAATCATCCCACCCAGCTCCCACTCATCAACAGCCTCCCCTAAAGAAATCCAAATCCTCATTTGAACCTGAAGACTCAAGAAACATAGTTGAATGGGTCTACAATCCACAGGATCAAAGGTTTGAGATCTTCAGGGGGAGAACTGAAAGAAGAAGATCTACATACAGGTCTGTTGATGAAATTCTGCTACTACCAGATTCAGACCTAAGAAGAATTTTGGAGCTGGGTGAAGCTCATGAGCCTGCAAATGAAAGAGGGAAACATCTTATACTAGCAATCAGACATTACTTCAACCCTAGCAAAGATGTAGTCATGGATATCAAACCACTCAAGTCCCACTCTCCATTTGTATCTTGGTCCTACAATGCTGATTTGGATGAGTTCACTCTGATTGATGTAAAGAAGCAGCATATGAGATGTTCAAGCAAAGCAATCTACAAAATACCACACAAAGACATCAAGACTCTGTCTGAACTTCCACTGAACAATCCCAACAAGGATCCAAGAGGCTATGAGGTTGAAAGGATAGTCAGCCATATGCAAAAGCTTCAGCAACAAAGTAATTAGAAGAATTTTGGTTGCATCAGTCTAGGAGGAGTTTGTAAAACCAAAGACTGATTGCTACCAAATTATTCTAAGTACAAGTGCTGCTGATAGGCTTATCAGCAGCATTCAACACTTGTTGCCAGCAGCATTCAACACTTGTTGCTGCTAATAGGCTTATTAGCAGCATTCAACACTTGTTGCTGCTGATAGTCTTATCAGCAGCGTTCCACACAAGGTGCTGCTGATGGGCTTATCAGCAGTATTATTCTCATCTCTGCTGCTGATAGCCTTATTCACTGAAGACCAAACATTGCAGCTGACTATCCATGTGAAGCGCCTCTGACACCTTTCTGCAAAAGCAACTGCCACACTCCAAGCAGAAGGAACCTCAGTGGTGCAACCAATAAAGGACAATGTCGCGCGTCTCCAAGCATGCAAACAATGATGCCAAAGAAGACGTTTCAATAAAGTTATCTAGATTAGCCTTTGCGTGTAATTTAGATTAATAAACAAGATCAACGGTCTGTGTTCGATCTGATCCTTAGAATCAAAGGTCTGTCTTGATTCTAAGTTACTATATATATCTTGTAAACACTTCAAACAAAGTGTGCCTTGATAGTGCTTTTCGATAGAGTTTTACTTATAATCTTGTAATCTCAGAAGTTTAATACAACAGTGCATTTATCAGTATTCTTGCTGTTTACTTGTTTACTTTGTTGGTTGCTATTGTTTCCGCCAATATCAACTAGAATAGAATCACCTTGTAATCTTACGATCCTACAACCGGGACTTTCTCTCTCTAGGCTCTCTCTCACTTTCTCTCTCTAGAATCCGGAAATGAGGATGGAAATGAGGCTTTTGGGTTGTTCTTGAGGCCTATAAGGGCCCAAACCCTTTCCCTTTCGGCCCATACACCCCGGCCCAAGCCCGCGTCCTTTCTTTTTATTCAAGTTTTAATTCCTCGTGAATTCTCTCGTGCTCTAAAACTCGGGATGTTACAAGTCTACCCTCCTTACAATAGGTTTCGTCCTCGAAACCTGCCATAAGCTATACTGATAGCAAATCACAGAATGGGTGGCATAAACCGTAGCTATGCAAGGCAGCTTGGTCATGAAGGCCATTGTGATTAACTACCACTGAGGATCTAATCCGGATAATATCTAGTTCTAAGGCTTCTAAGCTGATGGGGCTAACTAATCACTTAAGGAAATAATAACATAAACCTGGCATATCACAAATAAGAGTTTGCAACGTACCTTACTGAGTCATCTAGTAAACCCTTGCTGTGGCCTTGTTGATGTAAGGTTCTTTCTCGGCACCCTTACCCTTTCCGGATCCTCCCGCTTCCGGCTCTTTGCGCTTTCTACAATCTCTGCTCAAATGCCCTGGTTCCCCACAGTTGTGGCACTTAGGCTTCGCCGTGCAGTCACGTGATTGGTGTCCAAACTTTCCACACTTAAAGCAACCCGCTTGCCCAGCTCTGCACTCTCCTCCGTGCCTTTTCCCACACTTTCCACACAGACCCTCTGCTTCTAACCTTGACCTCCTATCACTAGGACCCTGAAGGTCCTCCCCAGTCCGCTTAGCCGCTTGTTTCTTAGGTGCTTCAGAAATGACTTCATAGGCGATGTCATCATAGACAACTCTGCTCAAAACAACCACCGACTCAAAGGTACTCGGTGTGTTGGCCCTTACAAAGGTACGTATCTTTGGAGGCAACCCTTGAACATAATAATGAATCCTCCTCTCCTCTGTGGTTACAAGATGAGGCACTAGGCGTGCCAGTTCGTTGTACTTGGATGTATATTGTCTATGAGTCATTAGTCCGGCTTGCAACGTCAGGAACTCTCTCTCCACCTTGTGGACTTCGTTCTTACGGCAAAACTTCTTAATTACTAACGCTTTCAGATCATTCCACCTCATTAGTTTGACCGCTTGGTCACCCTTTGCCTGTTTCACAGTCTCCCACCAGTGTGCTGCCTCCCCCTTCAGTGACTTAGCTGCGAACATGACCGCTTGATCCGGTCGGCAGTCACTGAGGCGGATGGTGGATTCCATGCCACTGATCCAATCTAAAGTATCAG
Source organism: Smallanthus sonchifolius (assembly GCA_023525975.1). NCBI lineage: Eukaryota > Viridiplantae > Streptophyta > Magnoliopsida > Asterales > Asteraceae > Smallanthus > Smallanthus sonchifolius. The sequence continues at coordinate 53,658,772 of CM042034.1, forward strand.
CTGCTTCTTTCTCTCCAGTTAGCTCAGGGGGATCACAACCACGAAATGCCTTGTAATCGCACCCGCGAGTAGGCGGTGCAACATTCTCTACCAGAACTGGTCCTCCCGTAGCTGGAAGCACCACTGGCCCTTCAGTGGCTGGGATTACATTGGGGATCTCCTTGGCCCTCCTCAACGCTTCGTCTAGTATGGCTGGTAAGGTTTCCTTCAGCAGTCTGGTAAACTCACGACCGAGAGCTGCTTGTACTACTGGTTTAAACTCAAACGTCTGATCATCTCCTTCCACATGTTCAGCATTGTGTTGGCTGACTACCTTATCAGTATGGGTAGTGTGAACACTCCCCTCAATCACTTGGTTTGTGCTAGCTCCACCGTGACGGCCCGTACGCCCACCACGTCTTCCTCCTCCACCCCCTCTAGTTCCTCCACGTCTAGCCATTTCTAACTGAAAGATAGAGAACAAAAGATTTAATTTCATCATGCTAGGGAACATGTAGAACACAATAAGTAAGGTAAGATGTTAATATACACTGGCCATCTGCAATTAACCATTACATTACTTCTCGTTTTCTATTTATTCGCTTTCATGATTCCACTAAAGCCTCTATTCTTATCTTGACACTCTAAAACTAGGAAAGAAACTTTACTTACTATACGCTTCTGATGCTTTGGCTTGAGTTACCCGTTACTGGGATCCGCTACTTGTCCCATTCTCAGTTTAAGTCTGAACATCGGGGATGTCCAAATCTCTCAAACTATGGCTCTGATACCAACTTGTGAGGCCCCAAACCCAGGAGACCTCACTTATTGGATTTACTCATCAACACATAGCACTTTAAACATAATACATTCATTAATACAGCGGAATCGTTTTAAAATCTCAACATACGCAACGGAAACATAACATGTCTAAACATAACTTGTCAAATACAACTGAAACTTGTCTTAATCGACATAAACAAAAGAAACATAAACATATCTAATACCACTTGTCTCTAACAACATCAACTTAAAACATAACATAAAACGTAATCGGGATGCCAGACACTGATCTTCGGGTAACTCTTCTCTCTAAGCCAAGCATCCACATCCGTCAACTAAACCTGCACTTAACTGATATGCATACTAAAAATCAGCAACACTGAGTGAGTTCTAACGTTTACTTTAAATCATTTATACAAAATATTTACTAATACATACATACATACTGCCCTTAAGGCAAAACTTTACATACTACACTTTTCAAAACATAATTTAATACATTCATAAAGTATCCGTCAATTCCTTGTCACTGTTGGTACTGTCCTCGTGATCAATACCGCTTAACCGTCAAGTCTTATTACTGCTGGTATTGTCCTCGTGATCAGTACCACTTAACCGTCAATTCCTCTTTACTGTACTGCCCTCATGGCTTACATCCATGAACCGACAAGTACCTGGTCAATGCCCCCATGGCTTACACCATGAACCGACACTACCGCTTAACCGTCAATTTCCTTTTTCACTACTGTACCGCCCCCATGGCTTACATCCATGAACCGACGAGTACCTGGTCAATGCCCCCATGGCTAACGTCCATGAACCGACAATACCGCTTAACACTAAGGGGAGGTTACGTGGACCTCCCGAGCGACCGCCGTCACTCATCCCAATTGTACAACTGTTAACGAGCCACCGAGACTCTTACTAATGGGTAGAACCCATATTTGACATTTTGTACAAGTAACATCTGTCCCAAGGACCTTTACAAACTGGTACACATTCTCGAAGGAAAGCTGTTCACTTTACTATTCATAAAACTTTTCTGTAAATCTTGCTCATAACTTTCATATATAATATGTCTTTGTTTATGTATATAAAATATAGTAAACGCTTGCTATAAAATATAACTTGCTTTCTGAAACATAGCTTATCATAAAATACATCTCACTTTCCGAAACATAGCTTATCGTAAAATACATCTCACTTTCTGAAACATAGCTTATCATAAAATACATCTCACTTTCTGAAACATAGCTTATCATATATATCATGCCTTTGTTTATGTATATGAAAATATAGTAAACGCTTGCCAAATGATATATCTTACTTTACTGAAAACATACTAGCACATATATCATGCCTTTGTTTATGTATATAAAATATAGTAAACGCTTGCCAAATGATATTCCTTGCTTACTTGAAAATACTAACACATATATTATGCCAAATAACATATCTTGCTTTACTAAAAACATACTAGCACTTATATTATGCCTTTGTTTATGTATATGAAAGATATAATAAACGCTTGCCAATAATATAATCATACTTTACTAAAATGTACTTTTGCCTCTTTTAAACTTTTCACTAAAACATAACTTTTCCTTTCAGTTTATAATAGATAAAATATAATAAACACTTTTCACTAAGTATGCACACCACCCCTAAAGAAGGCAAAAAAGGGGATTAGAACTCACCTGGTAAGCTAATTCGGGTTGTCCTAATCAAGGTCCAACAACGTCACTTCCGATCTGAATTGATTAGTTAAATACACATCAGACCACTACTGACTCTAATGGTTTAACTACTCTAACATACCGACTTCATTTGATCAGTCCTGATGCCTGCGCACTTAGCAAGTGCGCAGACTCTGCATCCTGCGCACTTAGCAAGTGCGCATACTTCCTTTCCTGCGTACTTAGCAAGTGCGCAGGTTCCTCTTCTTGCGCACTTAGCAAGTGCGCAGGACCTGCTCGGTGCGCACTTAGCAAGTGCGCACGACCTGTTCTTGGCGAAAAACCCTAACTTTCGCATTCGGGTCTGATCACTTCAAGATCCTGAACCTGTTTGCATTCAAAACGTTCGTTTTCCATTAAGGAACTCAAATCTATGCTTATCTTTCAGTTTCATCCGATTAAACATAACCTTTTCACCCAAAACTCGAAAACCCAAAAACGAACTAAAACTCAGATCTAGGAGAACCGGTTACCTGTAATCACTTCCTTTTCATTGCTAAACACTCAAGAGGCTCTTGCTAATGATCCTTGAAGCTTTAATCCGAAAACCGGGACTTTCTCTCTCTAGGCTCTCTCTCACTTTCTCTCTCTAGAATCCGGAAATGAGGATGGAAATGAGGCTTTTGGGTTGTTCTTGAGGCCTATAAAGGCCAAAACCCTTCCCCTTTCGGCCCATACAGCCCGACCCAAGCCCGCTTCCTTTCTTTTTATTTAAGTTTTAGTTCCTCGTGAATTCTCTCATGCTCTAAAACTCGGGATGTTACAGGAGCTGGATTATATCTTGATACAAAGTTCTTGTTCGTACGTGAGCGAGTTGAGGAAAATAATCTTTTTATTGAGTATATAAGTACTAAAGTTATGCTTGCGGATCCGATGACTAAAGGTCTCCCACCTAAAGTTTTCGAAGAACATGTTTGGAAGATGGGCTTTTCTAAAGACCTTATTTAGTAGCATAATGTACTTACTTACGTTTATTAATGAAATTTCCTCAGTTATTGAATTTGTTTGTCTCTAAATATGTTATGCATGCCTAACGACATATAAACACTGATTATACAAATCAACGTTTAAAGGGCTTATTTATAAATTTGATACTAAATTTACTTAAGTTTTAAATTGAGATTGTAGTATGATTAATGGGGGTCTTGAGTTGGATATCAATTCAATGACTGTATTTCTCTGCTACAGTTTTGGTTCAAAACTAAAATGAGTATTAAATCTGCAGACTTATTAATGCTCATAATAAATGATTACTCAGCCAAGTGAGAGAATGTAAGACGAGATTTAATATGTGGCTCTTATAATCATTTATCTTATTATTAAATGATCAAATATAATTATCTATTTATTTAATAACATATGGCTAGTAATTAGTAGATGTGCCTAATTACTCTTAATGAGCCACTAATTGGTTTCCCCTTTGATGTACATATAAATAGAGAGTTAATTAGAGGAAATAAACTAATCTTCATTCTATTCCATCACCACTAAATCGTCCATCTCTTTCTCCATAACCGTGAGCTCTAAAGAACTCACCTAATACCATCCTAATCATACACCATAAACGGGAACCCGATCCAGATCAGAGATCATGACGTCTTCCCTATCATCGATGAACTTAGCAGGTATGTTATTATTATTGTTTTTCATTATATAATCACAAGAACTGATCAACAAGCCTAAGTTGATTGTAATGATGAAGTAGAAATTACTTTAATTATTATTATTATTATTTCTTTAAACATAATACCAAATTTGACCGATTAAGACCAAAATAATCAACTTTAAACAAATAAGGTACAATTATTATATGAATGGAAGACAATGGTGAAAAATATGCAAGCAGACATCATAATTAGTGAAGAACATGCCTGAAGATTGTAAAGCGGATTTACATGTTAATTCCTTCCAGAATCGTAAGAGTTTGCAGCGACGAAAGCACAAGAACAACCACTACAACGATGGTTTCCGGCCACTTAAAAATTCTCACCACCGCCACCTAGGGTTCCGTAAAGGTGGAAAAAACCGACAACCACTTCCAGCAACTTAAAACTACCATAAAACCACCGCCACCTAGGGTTCCAAAAAGGCGGAAAAATCGAACTGGCGACGAAGGCTGAGAAGGAAGGATGAGCAACATCAGCTACCATGTGCGTTTAATTCAACAGAAATCAAAGATGATGCCGAAGAAAAATGAAGGATCAGATGAGAAGTAAGGATGCGATGAAAGGGTTTGAAAGGTAGGGTTTGAAAGGTAGGGTTTGAGAGAACATAGCGTATTTCACAATCGGGTTAGAAAACAGGAAGTGGGCCGGGCTATAGGTCCGTTTGTGGAATTAAACGGGTTTAGATTTTAGGCGGGAAATATATATATATATATAAAAGTTTGAAAAATTACTTATAAATTCTAATCCGATTAATCCATATTAATCTTGACTAATCTCGATTAATCTCTAGTCGGTACCCCACCTCCGGACTAGCGTTTAGCGATCTTTACAACACTGGCATGCGGGCAAATGATCTGGGCCAAACATCAGTTAGGAGTAGCCCAGGCAAAACAAGAGCAGATGTTTAAATTTGGGTAAATAATTTTACATAATGGATCAATTGAGGCCCAAAAAAACTGAATGTTGATTGATATGGGGGCTGAATAGTTGGAAGTACAAATACACCCCGGGTAAGAATGAGCTGATGAAAAAAGACCCAAGGTTAGAATGATGGTCTTTTTTCATCCAGGTATCCTCTTCTTTTCCATCGACATATCTGTCACACCCTGAAATTCCACAGCGGGTTACCCGCGGGTTGTGACTGTCAAGGATCATCAGTCCCGGTCATTTCGAACGACCTCTAAATGGTTTTCGAAAAGACATCCCGTTTGAACATCATACACAAAAATTAAGTAATACAGAGTTTGAAAATGCGGAATGTAAAGTGCGGAAGCAATAATAATGTAGCAAAATACAGAAGCATAACAAATTAGGTTCCCATAAACCTAGCTTCTAATGAAAACATGATATGCGACTCCAGACATGCAGTCCTAGTCCGTGCGTGAATGCTTAGCGACCTGAGATAAACATGCTTAAAGTGTCAACACAAGGTTGGTGAGTTCACAGGTTTAAGTAACAGAAACAGAAATGAAAACAGTGTAACAGTACGCATGTATACTATTGATTCGATTGTTGATCAGACAATAAACATTAACTATATAAGTAACACCGAAACCGAAGCTCAACGAAGGAATGCAGAAACTAGCATTTTGCCTCTTACGTGCCCAGCACGCAATGGATTAGGTCAATTATGCACCCGTTTGACTCCCAGTCAGAGTTAGCGCGACTAACCCGGGTGGGGGTTGTTAAACCCAATAGTACTATTCATGAATCACCTCGCTTTGTGTAATAATTAACGGTTCGAATATGAGAGGACTTTATGTGCGGGAAATGCACCCACTTATATAAATTAAAGCGAAATCAAAGTAATTGTCATACGACTAAGTAAGGAAATGGTTTAGCATGTATCTCCCCCAATTGGAAAAGTAAGTAAAATGGGGCCGTGAAAACTCACCTGGAAATGCGGTGAATGGGAAATGAAAGCAACAAGAGAAATCGAGTAACTCCGGGTAACCGACCTAACCGAGCCCTAAGAATTAATAAGGCTATAAGGTCTATGAAAGTAAACATGGTTTATGTAACCACATTCATCCAAACGACTCAACGTTGAAAGGTTACATTGACGTTTTGAAAAAGGTTTGACCAAAGTTGACCGAGGGTTGACCAAGGTTTGACCAAAGTTGACCGAGGTTTGACCAAGGTTTGACCAACTTTGACCAAGGTTTGACCAACTTTGACCAAGTTTGACTAATGTTGACCAATGTTGACTAATGTTGACCAATGTTGACCAATGTTGACTAATGTTGACTAATGTTGACCAATGTTGACTAATGTTGACTAATGTTGACCAATGTTGACTAATGTTGACCAATGTTGACCAATGTTGAAGTCATGCATAAACAACACACAAGTAACATATAAGTTGTAAACATGTAACACATAAGCATCATACAAGTTGTACATGTGTAACACCTAAGTAGCACATAAGTTATACATGTGTGACACATAAGGAACATACAAGTTGTACCTAAGTAATGTATAAGTAATACCTTGTGACATAACATGCTTGTTTCAATTAGTTGCATAAGAAATCAACACGTGACAAGTAATTTAACATTTGCACATCTTTATGGCACATTTCATATATGCCAACCATTCCTACACATAACTCATGTCATCATATTAATAACCTATTAGTATCAATTCAACACTTTTAAACAAGTAGCATAACATGTCATAGAAATTCCATAACTCTTATCATAACAAAGTTTCCATTCTTTGACAATTAGGGTTTTAGTGTACTTTAAGTGTAATGGCTCAACTAAACAAGTTACACATGAATTTATACTAGTGACATACCATAAACATGATTCTACACACAAACTTTCTATTCTAAGCAAAGTTGAAGTTCACAAATTAATAAAGTTTCCTTATTTAGCAAGGTTCACCAAAACACGTCATAACACAACTCCAAATTACATATTCATGCACAAGTCATCTATTCATATGATAATGAAGCTATATAATCCATTTTAAACATTTATAACCTACACATACAAAATATGAACAAATAAAGTTTCCTTTTTAGGAAAGTGGTCCAAACGACCCTATTGCATATGTGTAACCCCAAATAACTCTTTTTACTACTTTGATATACATTATAGAACAATAATATCAAGTTTTTATCCATGAGAAACTCATAACACAAAATATGCAAAATTAAAGTTTCCTTATATAGTAAGTGGTCCATAACCGAGTGAAAAACGACATTTCAACCAAAAAAATTATATTTCCTATCTATTCTACTATTATGTGTACCATTTAAACCAACAAACATATCATACATCAAGTTTTGCAAAAATGCATCCAACAAAGTTTCTATAAATAGAAACGAGCAAATATCAACATAAACAAGCATTTCTAAACATAAAAAGTGCATATATGCATCAACAACATCATTTTATGAAATCTTTTGATGAAAACAAGTATTATAACACTTTTGAACATCAAAAATCGTTTGGATGATGGTTTTCCCTTTTTGGCCGAAAATAATAAGAAATATATGGAGGGATGGTTACCTAATTCAAGTATGATGATGAAATGGAGGTGTTGATGCTTTGAATCACCTTGAATCCACTTGAAATCACCTTGGAATGGCTTGGATTGCTTGGATGATTTTTGAAGATGGTGGTGGCTAGGGGAGAGGGTGCGGCCGAGAGAAAGAGAGGGGAGGGGAGGAGTGGTTTAGGGTTAGGGTTGTGTAAAAATGAGCTTAAGGGGATTAAGGGTGGGTTAAGTACATGGGTCTTGGGCTTTTTCTACAAAATGAGGCTTTTTAACTAGGGAATGGGCTCCACTATGGATTAATAAGTTAAAATGTTGAATTAGTAAGCCCAAAGTTTAAAACAAATCCTTTTTATAAAATCCAATTTAGGGTTGTTGGCACATATCGCGTATCCGCTTGAAAAGCGTTAAAATAAAAGTTGTTCTAAAAATTCCGGAAAAATTCACATAAGCATGAAATATTAAATCACAGTATTACATATAATTTTTACACACCAAATATATGTCTAAATATTATTTCTAATATTTGTTAACGTTCGTGTGACAGGACGCGTGTGTGACCCGGTAATCCGCCCGATTACCGATGCATGAAATGAAATGAACCGAATGGACTTGGTATATGAAATATGTACTTAATTACTCTATAATTAAGCATGATGCAAGTGTAATCACATGAATTCAGGTAATAGTCGGGTATGGATATTAACCTGAATTTGCCGGGTGTCACATACTCCCCCTGTTAAAAGAATTTCGTCCCGAAATTCAGTTCGCGTCACTGATAGACGGTGTAGTTTTGAACAAGTGAGGGTATTTACGCTTGAATTGATCCTCGCGCTCCCAAGTGAACTCTGGTCCGCGTCTAGAATTCCAACGAACCTTAACTATGGGAATGCGGCTTTGTTTTAACTGTTTGACCTCGCGGTCCATGATCTCGACTGGTTCTTCGACGAAGTGAAGCTGATCGTCTATTTGAATCTCCTCCAATGGTATGACTAGTGTCTCGTCTGACAAGCACTTCTTCAGATTCGACACGTGAAACACGTCATGAACGCCACTGAGGGTTTCCTGTAGGTTGAGTTTGTAGGCAACAGGACCGATCCTTTTCAGAATTTCGAAAGGTCCAATGTAACGAGGGTTAAGCTTTCCACGCTTGCCGAAACGTATCACTCCTTTCCATGGCGAGACTTTCAGTAGTACCTTGTCTCCCACTTGAAATTCTAACGGTTTGCGTCTCACGTCAGCATAACTCTTTTGACGATCACGCGCGGCCTTGATACGTTCGCGTATCTGTACAATCTTTTCCGTAGTTTCATGAATAATTTCTGGACCTGTGAGTTGGCTATCTCCCACTTCTGTCCAGCAAATCGGCGATCTACACTTTCGTCCATAAAGTGCTTCGAATGGTGCAGCCTTAATGCTAGTGTGGTAGCTGTTGTTGTATGAAAATTCGACCAACGGTAGATGGGCATCCCATCCGTTCCCAAAGTCAACCACACAAGCTCTGAGCATGTCTTCCAGGGTCTGGATGGTCCTTTCACTTTGACCGTCCGTCTGGGGATGGTATGCAGTACTCATATCTAGTCGAGTACCCAGGGCTTTCTGTAAGGATTGCCAGAATCGGGATGTGAATCGACTATCCCTATCTGAAATGATGGAGATTGGCACTCCATGTCTTGTGACTACTTCCTTCAAGTAAGTTCTGGTTAGTTTCTCCATCTTGTCCGTTTCTTTAATGGGAAGGAAGTGCGCAGATTTGGTTAGTCTGTCGACAATTACCCAGATTGTGTCACAGCCATTAGAGGCTTTGGGCAATTTCGTGATGAAGTCCATTGAAATCTGTTCCCACTTCCACTGTGGGATCTCTGGCTGTTGGAGTAACCCTGATGGCTTCTGATACTCTACCTTGACCTTAGCACAGGTCAAGCATTTACTGACGTAGGTAGCAATTTCGGCTTTCATGTTAGGCCACCAATAATGTTCCTTGAGGTCATGGTACATCTTGTCAGCACCGGGGTGGATCGAGTACCTGGACTTGTGTGCCTCGTCCATCACCAGATCCCTTAGATCCCCAAAACTTGGTACCCAAATCCGATCCATGAAATAACGGATGTCATCGGATTTGACCTCAAATTGCTTGTCCATACCACGTAGGGACTCATGGCATAGGTTTACCTCCTTGATTGCTTCGAGTTGGGCGTCGCGGATTTGCATGGGTAAGTTCGTGTGGATGGTCAACTGTAACGCCCGCACTCATCGCGGTTTGGGTTGATCCTTCCTGCTCAAGGCATCAGCCACGACGTTTGCCTTTCCAGGATGGTAACGGATAGCGCAGTCGTAGTCGTTTAGCAATTCGACCCATCGACGTTGCCTCATGTTAAGTTCCTTCTGATCGAAGATGTGTTGAAGGCTTTTGTGATCGGTGAAAATTGTGCACTTCGTGCCATACAAGTAGTGCCTCCAGATTTTGAGAGCGAATACTACCGCTCCCAGCTCCAAATCATGGGTAGTGTAGTTTTTCTCGTGCACTTTCAGTTGTCGAGAAGCATAAGCTATGACCTTCTCTCTTTGCATTAACACGCACCCGAGCCCTTGATGTGACGCATCGCAGTACACCACGAAATCATCCGTTCCCTCTGGTAATGATAGGATTGGTGCGCTGCAAAGTTTCTGTTTGAGTAATTGAAAAGTGGTTTCTGCCTTGTCATTCCATTCGTATTTCTTATCCTTGTGTGTCAGTGTGGTGAGAGGTTGGGCTATCTTAGAGAAATTTTCGATGAATCGTCGATAGTAGCCCGCAAGGCCTAAGAACTGTCGTACCTCAGTCGGAGTCTTAGGTGCTTCCCAATTCTTAATCGCCTCGATTTTGGAGGGGTCAACATGTATGCCCTTCTCGTTGACCACGTGTCCAAGGAACTGTACTTCGCGAATCCAGAAGTCGCATTTCGAGAACTTGGCGTACAGTTTCTCGGCTTTCAGCAACTCCATAATTAACTTCAAATGCTCGGCATGCTCCTCTTTGTTCTGTGAGTATATCAGGATATCATCTATGAACACAATCACAAACTTGTCCAAGTAGGGCTTGCACACTCGGTTCATGAGGTCCATGAATACCGCTGGTGCATTGGTTAACCCAAATGGCATGACCATGAACTCGTAGTGACCGTAACGAGTTCGGAAGGCGGTCTTTGGAATATCGTCTTCCTGAATCCTTAGCTGGTGGTATCCCGACCGTAGATCGATCTTTGAGTAATAGCTCGACCCTTGCAATTGATCGAACAGGTCATCGATCCTTGGTAGTGGATATCGGTTCTTGATCGTTACCTTGTTCAGTTCTCTGTAATCGATACACATACGGAATGATCCGTCCTTCTTCTTAACGAACAAGACTGGTGCTCCCCAAGGTGAGAAGCTTGGTCTGATGAAGCCTTTGTCTAACAGTTCCTGTAATTGGTTAGACAACTCCTGCATTTCCGATGGCGCAAGTCGGTAAGGTGACCTCGCTATCGGAGCAGCTCCGGGTGTGAGATCAATCCGGAACTCGACTTGTCGCTGCGGTGGAAGTCCGGGCAAGTCGTCGGGAAATACTTCCGGATAGTCTCGGACGATCGGTATGTCTTTAATCTTATTTTCTTCTTCTTTCTTTTCCGTCACGTGTGCTAGGATCGCGTGATAACCCTTCCGCAAGTACTTTCGGGCTTTCATGCAGGTAATGATTCTTAACGTAGCACCACTCTGTTCTCCTTGAATGGTCAGTGTTTCTCCGTCCGACAGTGGAATGCAGACTATCTTCTCGTGACAGACGATTTCGGCTCAGTTCTTGGACAACCAGTCCATACCGACTACTATGTCGAAGCTTCCCAATGTTACTGGCAATAGGTCTATAGTGAAAGGATGATCGGCTAGTGTTAAGACACAACCTGGAATTACTTGTTCTGTTTCTATCAGCTTACCGTCTGCTAGTTCTACCGTGTATAAGTAATCTAGGGCGATGGGAGTAACACCAAGTAATGAGCTAAACTCAGTGGACACAAAACTTTTATCGGCACCCGTGTCAAATAAGATAGAGGCATAGCAGTTGTTTACGAGAAACGTACCAGTAACAATGTTGGGATCCTGCCTAGCCTCGCCGGCTCCAATAACAAATGCTCTGCCCCGAGTGTTTGTATTTCCAGTTTTTCGGTTCTTTGGGCAGTCTTTGCGGAAATGTCCGGGATCACCGCACCCGAAACATTCGCGGTTTCCCCCGCCAGCCGGGGCTTGTTCAACTGATCGGCAGCTCTGGGCAGTGTGTCCAAAACGTTTACACTTCTGGCACCGAGAATCTTCACAAGTACCATTGTGGTGAAACTGGCACTTGTTGCACTTAGGTAGGGTTCCAGTGTATGTCCCTCTTGGCCTTTTATCCGGTTGGTTAGCCACAAACACCCTGGCCGGTTCCTGCTTCTTTTGGTTATTAGGCACATAAGGTTTAGCAGGAGCATTTTCCCACTTCCTCTTGTTGTCGAAGGTTTTCACAAAACTTTCTTTCTTGTTGAACAGTCCCTGGCGAACTGCCTGATCCGTGAGATTGTGAGCCAGTCTCACTGTGTTGTGGATAATTGTGGGCTCTGCAGAAGTAACCATGCTTTGTATTTGCGGTGCCAAACCCCAAATGTACCGCTCAATTCGTTTGTATTCCGGTGTAACCATGTGCGGTAGTAGTCTTGCTAAATCGTGGAATCTTGCGGTATATCCCGCGATGTCAGCACCCTCCATCCTTAGGTTCCAAAACTCCTGTTCCAACTTTTGGAGTTCATTACGAGGACAGTACTCCTCTTTCAAGTCGCACCTTTTCTGGACGTTCTATATGCTTTACCGGTAGACCTGGGCCGTAAGCCTTTTCCTCCGCGGCCTCGATCCGGTCTCGTACTATCAGTAGTGCCTGGTCTGTCAGTGCCAACTCATCCTGGAGGGATGATATGTCAGCGTCATGTAACCTGCTGCGCGTCGCAAGTATCGGTAGTACCTCCCGGGCAGGCCGGAGCCAATAGGGTGGTGGGTAGGATGGTCCAGATGACTCTCCTGTAGATGAGGTGTCTGATGATGCAATCCGAGCCCTTTTGGACGATGGTCCAGCAATGTCAGGGGAGTGGGCTGGTCGCTTTCCTCTACGAATGTTCTTCTTCCGAGCTGTGAGTTTGGTCTTCGCTCCCACCGGTGCAAGTAATGGTGATGGCGGCGTCGGGTCCGCCAGACGAGGTGGTGAAGGTAGTATGGAGCCGTCGTCGGACGATGAGTCCCCGTGTAGTACGGAGTAGGGCACCGTCTCGCCCGTGTCGCTCCCCTCGCCGGCGTCTCCGTCACCTCCGGGGGCTGGTGCGTCGTCTTCCTCCTCCTCTAGATCCTCCTCAGGATCCTCCTCCGGGTCCTCCTCAGGATCCTCCTCAGGATCCTCCTCAGGATCCTCCTCAGGATCCTCCTCAGGATCCTCTTCAGAATCCAACTCTACAAGATCCACTGAATCATGTGTCTGTTCCTCATCCGTGGATGAGTGGGGTGATGAGGGTGGGGTGAATGGCTCCACTGATGATGATGGGGTAGCCGGTGTGTACTCCTCAGAGTCCGAGATCACAATGGGGTCCGATGAGGTCGACATCCTGTAACAAGTCAATATCCAGTAATCCATTGTATTCATGTATGACAATGCATGTATGATGTGATGTGAACTATGTGAGCCTACAGTTATAGTCTAAGTATACTAAATGCAACTTAGTTCTCTATAACCTGGCTCTGATACCAATCTGTCACACCCTGAAATTCCACAGCGGGTTACCCGCGGGTTGTGACTGTCAAGGATCATCAGTCCCGGTCATTTCGAACGACCTCTAAATGGTTTTCGAAAAGACATCCCGTTTGAACATCATACACAAAAATTAAGTAATACAGAGTTTGAAAATGCGGAATGTAAAGTGCGGAAGCAATAATAATGTAGCAAAATACAGAAGCATAACAAATTAGGTTCCCATAAACCTAGCTTCTAATGAAAACATGATATGCGACTCCAGACATGCAGTCCTAGTCCGTGCGTGAATGCTTAGCGACCTGAGATAAACATGCTTAAAGTGTCAACACAAGGTTGGTGAGTTCACAGGTTTAAGTAACAGAAACAGAAATGAAAACAGTGTAACAGTACGCATGTATACTATTGATTCGATTGTTGATCAGACAATAAACATTAACTATATAAGTAACACCGAAACCGAAGCTCAACGAAGGAATGCAGAAACTAGCATTTTGCCTCTTACGTGCCCAGCACGCAATGGATTAGGTCAATTATGCACCCGTTTGACTCCCAGTCAGAGTTAGCGCGACTAACCCGGGTGGGGGTTGTTAAACCCAATAGTACTATTCATGAATCACCTCGCTTTGTGTAATAATTAACGGTTCGAATATGAGAGGACTTTATGTGCGGGAAATGCACCCACTTATATAAATTAAAGCGAAATCAAAGTAATTGTCATACGACTAAGTAAGGAAATGGTTTAGCATGTATCTCCCCCAATTGGAAAAGTAAGTAAAATGGGGCCGTGAAAACTCACCTGGAAATGCGGTGAATGGGAAATGAAAGCAACAAGAGAAATCGAGTAACTCCGGGTAACCGACCTAACCGAGCCCTAAGAATTAATAAGGCTATAAGGTCTATGAAAGTAAACATGGTTTATGTAACCACATTCATCCAAACGACTCAACGTTGAAAGGTTACATTGACGTTTTGAAAAAGGTTTGACCAAAGTTGACCGAGGGTTGACCAAGGTTTGACCAAAGTTGACCGAGGTTTGACCAAGGTTTGACCAACTTTGACCAAGGTTTGACCAACTTTGACCAAGTTTGACTAATGTTGACCAATGTTGACTAATGTTGACCAATGTTGACCAATGTTGACTAATGTTGACTAATGTTGACCAATGTTGACTAATGTTGACTAATGTTGACCAATGTTGACTAATGTTGACCAATGTTGACCAATGTTGAAGTCATGCATAAACAACACACAAGTAACATATAAGTTGTAAACATGTAACACATAAGCATCATACAAGTTGTACATGTGTAACACCTAAGTAGCACATAAGTTATACATGTGTGACACATAAGGAACATACAAGTTGTACCTAAGTAATGTATAAGTAATACCTTGTGACATAACATGCTTGTTTCAATTAGTTGCATAAGAAATCAACACGTGACAAGTAATTTAACATTTGCACATCTTTATGGCACATTTCATATATGCCAACCATTCCTACACATAACTCATGTCATCATATTAATAACCTATTAGTATCAATTCAACACTTTTAAACAAGTAGCATAACATGTCATAGAAATTCCATAACTCTTATCATAACAAAGTTTCCATTCTTTGACAATTAGGGTTTTAGTGTACTTTAAGTGTAATGGCTCAACTAAACAAGTTACACATGAATTTATACTAGTGACATACCATAAACATGATTCTACACACAAACTTTCTATTCTAAGCAAAGTTGAAGTTCACAAATTAATAAAGTTTCCTTATTTAGCAAGGTTCACCAAAACACGTCATAACACAACTCCAAATTACATATTCATGCACAAGTCATCTATTCATATGATAATGAAGCTATATAATCCATTTTAAACATTTATAACCTACACATACAAAATATGAACAAATAAAGTTTCCTTTTTAGGAAAGTGGTCCAAACGACCCTATTGCATATGTGTAACCCCAAATAACTCTTTTTACTACTTTGATATACATTATAGAACAATAATATCAAGTTTTTATCCATGAGAAACTCATAACACAAAATATGCAAAATTAAAGTTTCCTTATATAGTAAGTGGTCCATAACCGAGTGAAAAACGACATTTCAACCAAAAAAATTATATTTCCTATCTATTCTACTATTATGTGTACCATTTAAACCAACAAACATATCATACATCAAGTTTTGCAAAAATGCATCCAACAAAGTTTCTATAAATAGAAACGAGCAAATATCAACATAAACAAGCATTTCTAAACATAAAAAGTGCATATATGCATCAACAACATCATTTTATGAAATCTTTTGATGAAAACAAGTATTATAACACTTTTGAACATCAAAAATCGTTTGGATGATGGTTTTCCCTTTTTGGCCGAAAATAATAAGAAATATATGGAGGGATGGTTACCTAATTCAAGTATGATGATGAAATGGAGGTGTTGATGCTTTGAATCACCTTGAATCCACTTGAAATCACCTTGGAATGGCTTGGATTGCTTGGATGATTTTTGAAGATGGTGGTGGCTAGGGGAGAGGGTGCGGCCGAGAGAAAGAGAGGGGAGGGGAGGAGTGGTTTAGGGTTAGGGTTGTGTAAAAATGAGCTTAAGGGGATTAAGGGTGGGTTAAGTACATGGGTCTTGGGCTTTTTCTACAAAATGAGGCTTTTTAACTAGGGAATGGGCTCCACTATGGATTAATAAGTTAAAATGTTGAATTAGTAAGCCCAAAGTTTAAAACAAATCCTTTTTATAAAATCCAATTTAGGGTTGTTGGCACATATCGCGTATCCGCTTGAAAAGCGTTAAAATAAAAGTTGTTCTAAAAATTCCGGAAAAATTCACATAAGCATGAAATATTAAATCACAGTATTACATATAATTTTTACACACCAAATATATGTCTAAATATTATTTCTAATATTTGTTAACGTTCGTGTGACAGGACGCGTGTGTGACCCGGTAATCCGCCCGATTACCGATGCATGAAATGAAATGAACCGAATGGACTTGGTATATGAAATATGTACTTAATTACTCTATAATTAAGCATGATGCAAGTGTAATCACATGAATTCAGGTAATAGTCGGGTATGGATATTAACCTGAATTTGCCGGGTGTCACAATATCACTCTGTGACAATTGACAATTTTACCACGTAATTATTTAGATATAAATTACACAAGACCACACCTATTAGACTAATTTTAATTAATTAGGTTTAAACCGGTCCAGTAGAGTCTCTACCCAACTACAAAGAAAATATTAGAGAATTTCAAGACACATCGAAACATTCTTTTTATTTTTAGTAATAAAGAATACCCACCCTGATAAAAATAAATATATAGACGCGTGACGCGGTCAGATATTTTTTTATCCGAACATCTAAACTTACTATTTTTAATACCCGACTCATTCCCGACACGTTACAACGAACGAAAAACAAGGATACGCGGGTATTTTACCGGGCTAGAAACAAGCGGGTACCACTCCACTCCACACCACAACACCACTACCCTACACCCCCCATCCCCCTCGTGCACGCCCCTCTCGGCCGAACAAACCCGAGTTTTTTTTCAAAAAGAGTGTAGTTACAAAACTTATTTACCAATTAGGTGTAGTTGAGAAAATATTTATCAAAATGGGTGTTTTTTTCTTTATTTATTATCAACTACTCAATTTTTCTTTTTCTCCCTATTTTTTATACAATCAGCATATTCTTTTTCCCCCTTTTTATATAATCAATAAATCAACTTATTATCTTTTTAATTTATTTTTTTTCTGTTATCTCACCACCATCTTTTTATTTTTTAAACTAATTATATTTCTTCTTTTTATTAATTTTTTAACCAAACCATGTTAAATACAACCTGAAATCATCCTAACACATCCACTTCTTTTTCATCTCCAATTCCATCTTGTCCTAGCATATGATTAACATTTCATAATCCACATCGTCATGTCTGATACTACGTTAATGTTTCTGAAAAAATGAAAAAAGAAGAATGACTAATTAGAAACAAGACTAACCAGAAACTAATAAGGAAGACAACATTCAGAAACAAGACTAATCGAAACCTGCTTATAACAAGACTAATAAAAAAACTAATAAGAAACAAAAAATCAAAATAAGAAATCAAAACAAGAAATGAAACTAATAAAAAAAGACCAATAAAAAACAAGAACTCAAAACAATGGAAAAACAAAAAACCAAACAGAAGCATAGAGGAAGAGGATACCAATCATAAAGAAGAAACCTACCTCTATGTCTCCTGAACAGAAAGAGATATCAATTAGAAAATGTGGAACGTCCAAAATCGAACAACGAGGAAACCGAACAGAACCTGAAGATGTCGCTTGAAACTCGAGCAGACCCGTCTAGAACGTTGAACGACCAAAACCTAAAGACGTCGCCGGAAAATCAAACAGATGGTCTCCTGAAAACGTGGACGTCCAAAAGCAAACACCGAGGATACCGAATATGAAATGACAATCGTCGGCTGCAGAACCTGGAATTGGATCGAATCGCAGACGCAATGGCAGTGGAATCAAAATTGTCGCCTGAAAATGTGGAGCTGGATAGCCAATTTGGAAGTCTGTATTGTGACACCCGACACTTCAGGTCAATATCCGTGTTTCTCATAAACGCGTTTACATTAATAATATTTCCCGATAGACTTAATTTGGATTAATTAGGTCATCACATGAATAGAAAAGTCCACTCATTGCATGACATGCATTAGTAATTTTAGAAATGACCGGATCACATACAGTATAATCTGGCACACACGAACATTGGTAATAATCAATTGAAATGCTGTGAAAATATATATATATATATATATATATATATATATATATATATATATATTTCATTTTTATCGCGTCCAACTTATACCCGCTACCAAACTAAACGCCACAAAACATCACCTAGTTAACAAAAACCACTTGGATTTAAAATGAAACTAATTATCACCCAAACCATTCCATGCGTCCCCCCATGCTCCCTTGATTCTGACGAAAACTAAGCCCTCACCACAAATAAATATTTGACTTTTAGATGTCTTGGAACTCACGTCTACCTTCCCTATCTCGTCTACTTTCTGCTACAAACTCATGTACATCAAGGTCCACCAAATTCATGCCCATCTCCATGCACATGTCCCATCTCCCTGTGTTAGTCTAAACCAACTTGTCCCCCATGCCTTCTTAAACCCACGAGCAATACACATCAAATAAACAGAGCAATACACATACAATAATACACACTTAAATCCTTAAAGATAAATCACATTGCACTTGAAAAACTCACCAACACCATTTCTTTGCCTTCCTCCCTCAACTTATGGCTCTAAATACCCACACAAACATTCTTCTTTCAATTTTATTTTGAGAAATTCAAGCATTCCAAGGGTGATTTCAAGGTGTCCTAAGGTGTTCTTGTGTGGATTGAAGCTCTAATCTTTCATCCTACCTTCATTCCTTGCTTGCTTGTAGTAAGGATTCCTCTCTAACTTTGTTCATATTTTCATTCTGTCACCTACAAGTCGTTGTGTAGCAAATCTCACCAACAAAAATCATTGTTGTTAAAAGATGGAAATTTAATAAACTATCTTTAAAGATTTGGTTTGTTCTTATTTTTTTTCTTTTCTATCAAAGACTCAAAATGAAATATTATTATGGTTATATAAACTATTTCAGGAACATGTGTTGATAATCTAGTGCACTAGTTGATGATTTTGACATAAATAATCAAGATGATGTTATAAACTTTAAAAGATGCATTAAAGGTGACATTAAATCTCTTAGGTTTAAGTGTGTCATATGTGTATTTTATGTTAGCCTAGTATTTTACTTGGTTTATGACATACGTGACTTACCTTGATTATTAGAAAAACCTAAAGTTGTTAAACTAGTTAGTAAGATAGGTATTTTTGGAGCAAAATGTGTTCTTGAAATTATTATGTCAGAAAGTTTTTTTTAATAATATAAAGTTTCATAAATATATAGATACATATACTTGATCGTAAAGCAAAACCGACATCATTTTAAAGTATGGTGTTTTGATATGTGATATTATCATTTGAACTTGTATCGTATTTATAAAATGTGAATTTTGAATATATATATATATATATATATATATATATATATATATATATATATGTTACATATGTTTTTTTACTGTACGTAACGAGTTATGACTCGGGTCGAGTCAAAACATTTATTTTGTTACTCGACACTAAAGTGACACAAAATACATAAGGATCCATGAACACTTTGATACATAACATTATTTATATTTATTGTGAATAAATATAACTTCTGGGAAACTAAACGTATCACCAACGGGTCGTCGGCCGAACACTGAAAACGAGTTTTTTTTATAACATGATTAATTTGGTGAAACAGTTGCATGACCAACTTGCATGATTAGAATAATTGGTTAGACCATAAAGTGTCTTAAATGTTTTTAGGACACGAGTAGGTCGGTACGCCACGTTTTGGACTTTGCTACTTACAGATTATTTTTCCACCTTGCTTACGAAGGTGAGTTCCACGACCCTTTTTACTGTTTTGTATAATTTGGGGGAAAGAACATACTTATAACTACTTTTATATGATAACAAGAAAACAAGACCCGACCTTTATGTTTGCATGAGTTAATACATTTGGAGCTCATAAAGTCCCCTGACCATCATATTTATAACCATTAGCTATGGATTAGCCTAAAATTCTATGGATAGTACTATTGGGTGGACACCCCCGGTCATGGTTAGTCACGCTAACCATGGGTCCCTCTGGCCAAATGACCGCATAGTGTTCAAAAATTGCTCGTGAGGTACGAGTGAGGGGGCAAAACATTGGATTGGTTATGCCTCGTGTATGTACATATTATTTGTATACATAGCTAGTTTACAAATGGGTCAAACATTTCTTGTTTTGTTTATCATAGTTTGCTTATTGTATTCATATATAAAACCTATGAACTCACCAACCTATTGTTGACATTTTCAAGTATGTTTTTCAGGAAACTGAACGCGATAGAAAGGGTAAAACTACGTAGGGTTCATGCATACATGGTGGATACAACTTTTGAAGATTTTCTTGTATAACCCATAATGTTTGGGTCATATTTGCAAAATCTTAATATTTTGTAACTTCATCTAATATTTTGGGCTGTAAAACCTTAAACTTAATTTATGTATCTAGTTTGCATGTATGTGTTTGTAATAATCATATGCTTTGGAAACCATGAACGTTACGCCTCACGATTCCGCCTTGGCGGGGTGTGACAGATTGGTATCAGAGCCATTGATTATAGCGAACTAGGAGTCTGAAATAAACCTAGTCTATAATTTAAATGACTCGTTAAAACATTTTCATTGCAAGTCATTGCATAACTCACCTTACATCATATGGATATTCTAGTCACAGCATGTCATCTTCCAACGACCCGATCGAGATTTCTGACTCCGATGATGAGTCTGTGGAGTACCACCCAACTTAGGAGACCGAGGAGTCACGTTCCCTGTCTGAGACTATTCCAGCTGATCCTGTTCCACCCACTGCTGCTGTCAGGGAGGAGACCTTTACTTACCACCCCCGACGCCGAGGCCGGGTACAGATCCGTAGTTCTACCCCACCCGATGTTGCACTGGGAGAGCCTCCCATTTTGTATCAAAAGAGGGAAGGAGGACCGTTGATGGTGAAGAGCGCAAGAAAGAAGAATGGGCTTCCTATTAAGAGGACTTTGGCGGCACGCGCATCAGAGGATCTGACTTCAGACGAGGAGCCACCCCGACAGAGGCAACGCCGCTACACACTAGCAGGGACGTTTGATTGGATGCCACACACTCTTACCAGGTGGCGTAAGATGGAGGGTATCCCCTGAACTTACGAGATAGGGGAGTTCTCCAACTCCTCACCACCTCTACCCCTCACTGGGGAAGCTCTGGAACTCACTGTTCCGACATTGGTCGCGCGGTCTAACACACATGAGGAGCGCCTAGACCACATTTGGGATGACATCAAGGCATAGAGAGACGTATCCACACTATTACAGTGGGAGCTCAGACACCGCCTAGGAGCGTTGGAGGACACTACTAGAGACCTAAAGGGAGCCGCGAATCACATGGATATTCGAGTCGATATGGACTGGCTTGTGACCTCTACAGTTTGAGACAGAGTTGCTGCGCTAGAGGAGAGGACCGTGGCGGCTGAGATACTAGCCAGGGTGAGCACTGTCGTGGCTGGACTTGCCGTACTCTTCGGCATATACTCTCATTTCCTAAACTAGACCTATTATGGGCGGGTTGTGCCCATAGGACATTATGTAGTAAAACTTAATACTTATGGTTTCTATGAACTCATCTATTTTGTATCCTTTTCTTTTGGAACAATGTACTATGTATGTTTTAACTATGTATGGGTTGTTTATGTTGTGATGATGGTTGTTTTGCGTTTGATGCTGTTGTATCCTTATGTCATGTTAGAGATACCTGTCATGTCTTCATGTTTCCGGGCAAAGGTTGAAGTTTCGCTTTTTAGTAACTCTATAAGATTCTGCTCAATATCCTTGGGGATATTGGTTCTAACAAGCACCTTGATGTCAGGATCCTCCGTACTTAGGGATACTTCTTTAACATCTTGCTCTATGGTTTCCAGTACGTCTTAGGCTTGTTTTATTAATTGCTATGCTTGCCTGGTATTGGCGGACGCTTTCATCGAAGAAGTGTAGCAATCCTTTGCGTCTTGTTGATCACTGTTGATCTTAACTACCCCCCAAGGGGTTGGCATCTTGGCACATTGATGGTATGTTGAGGGCACTGCCTTCATATCGTGTATCCAAGGCCTCCCTAGAATGATATTATAGCAAGACAAAGAATCTATTATGCAAAACTTTTGTATAGTATTTACCCCTTCGATATATATCGGTAGCTTTATCTCTCCGACTGTGTTTTTGACTTCTCCGCTGAATCCTACCAGTACCGCAGAATTGGAGATAAATTCGGAATCCGGGATCCCCATTCTTTTCAGGACTTCATGTTGAATGATGTTCACCGAGCTTCCTCTGTCTATCAGTATCCTTCGGATGAAGTGATTAGCAATATACAAAGTGATCACTAGTCCATCATGATGAGGATCCTACACGTTATCTCTATCATCTTCATCGAAAGAGATCACCTTTTCTTCATTCAAGCTGGAGGTTCTGATAGGCTTGTCCCCTTTTTCTGTCTTTGCTTCTTTGGCATTTCTTTTTGCTGTAGAGTAAGAAGTGCCACAAATATCAGATCCACGGATATAAAACCTATTACCTTGGCATCTAGCGACGGGGATTTTGCTCTCTGCGGGATCCTGTCCTGATCCTTAGTCTTGTTCTTTCCTTTGCCTAGGAATTCTTTGAGATACCCCTTGCTTAAGAGATAGCTTATCTCTTTGCGCGGAGCAATACAATCTTCGGTCACATGGCCAAAGTCCTCATGGAAAGCACACCATTTGGACTTGTCCTTCCATCCGGTATTCTTCTCAAATTTACGAGGCCACCTAGCTTTATCTCCAAGATCCTGCATGGCATATAACAAACCAGTTGTGTTAAGTGAAAAACAATATTCGGATAACTTAGGATATTCTTCCTCTTTCTCGTAATCTTCCACAACGTTAACCCTGTGATTTTCAGGCTTAGAATATGGCTTGGATCTGTACGACTTTAAGGGAGCGGACTCAGCCTTCCGATTGGGATGATTATAACTAGTTGGAGCATCTATTCATTGCTGAATCTTTTTATCATCCTCGAGCCTTATGAACCTCAATGCTCGGATCCTGACTTCATCAAGATTCCTACAAGGATTCATGACAAGGTCTTCATAGAATTGAGAATCCTTCTTCAGTCCCATCTTGAATGCCTGGACTGCAGTGGCAATGTCAAGGTTCGGGATATCCAGGGATTCGTGACCGAACTTGCTGACATAATCTTGGAGGGATTCACTGGGATTCTGAGTTATCCTGTATAAGTCACTTGTTAATCTTTTGAATGTTCCGCTGCAAGAAAACTGGTTATTAAACAAATTGATCAAATGAGCAAATGAAGTTATTGAATATGGTGGAACATTAAGTAGCCATTTTAAGGCTGATCCTGTTAAAGTAGAACCGAAGCCCTTGCATAGGCAAGCTTCTTTCAAGTCCAAAGGAATGGGGTTTATCTCCATTCTCTCCCTGTATGGATGCTCCTTAGGATCCGTAGTTCCATCATACAGATTCATGTTAGGAGTTTGGAAGCGTTTTGGGATTTTAGCATCACATATCGGCAGAGCAAATCTCGAGATCCTGTGACTGCTTGAGGATATCTCCGGTGTAGGTTGGACCACACCTGGTACACTGGAGATTAACTCCCTTAACTTCTTCAGTTCCTTGGCCATGGACGGAGTGATTCCTGTATCATGCACAGATTCATTAGTGTTTGAAAATTGATTAAAGGTGTTACCTATATCAGGATTTCTGAATGATGATCCCGAAGTGAATCCAAGATCCTGATTAGTAGTAACTCTGACAACTGAAGTCGGGCCAACCGTAGTGATTCCAGTTTGCATGGAAAGAAAGTCTCCTTTATGGATTTCTGAGGATCCCGAATAATTGAAATCCAAGATCCTTAGTTACAGCGGGGTTGTCACTTCCACTGGTTTCTTTGATTCTTTGACCTTCTCAAGCTCCCTGAACAGCATTTGGTTAGTTTTCCTCTGCTGCTCCATTTGTTGTTTCATCTCCGAGAATAGATCAAGGATATCATTGTTTGATGCGATCACAGGTGCACCAACAGGTGTTCCGGATCCTGAAAAACCCGCAGAAGTAGCTTTCTTCGGCAGATTATCATTCTTTTTCTGGAATGATAGAGGATGAGGAATAGGGTTATTTAACCCAGAGCTTGAAGATGGAGTAGAAACAGAAACATTTTTAGATTGGGACGAAATTTTGAAAGATAGTGATTGAACACAAATTTTCGCAAAGATTTTAAGATAAAAAGCACCACATGCCCTACGGTGGGCGCCAAATTGTTTTGGATAAAAATTAACAACACTAATTTTGTAACCAAATTTAGAATGTTAGGTATGCTTGTAAGATTCGTGATGAACAATGCGTATAAAATAATAGAATGACACGAGTGTTTACGAGGAAAGCCCTTAATCCTAAGGATTGCCGGCATAAAACCTCGGGAAGTGACCGAAAGTCACTTGCTTCCTGTTCTTGTATAAATTGATGAAAAATATACAATAAGAGCAGTATATGATCAAAATCTAAGTGTTACAGAGGTGTTTTCGAGTGTATTGTGTTGTGAGAATTCATACAATGTGTCTTATTTGATCAATACTGCTGAATATATATACAAAAGATACAATAACTGAAAAGCGAGGATCCCGACGAAAAATCAGGAAAATCTTTAATAAGTCTTTATGGCATTAATTCCCGACCATTATAGATTGATTTTCACTCGTTTTCCTAACTGTTTGAACAGTTCTTCAGTCATATTTTTAGTCATTAATGACGTGTTAATTACCTGTATGACCAAGTCAAAGAAAAACACGTAATGTTAGTTGTTATAACGGTCAGTTAATCAGGATACTGAAACATAGTAAGGATCATGGATACCGATACTTATCTGAGGATCTGGGATACCAGAGGTAAAAACTGAGGCATAACAGTGCTCAATCCAAGATTAAAACTGAAGCTGAAACTACTCAGTCCATGCCATCCATGTCATCTGAAGAACCAGTTATGTATAGGGATACTGGTATGACAAAGAAGCAGTGGAGAGAGGTAGTGAATAGCTGGAAAAAGGTCTTACCTAAGTCTCCTTTATTATCTGCTCAGAAAGAAAGGTATGCAAACAAAGAGAGGTGTATTGGAAGAATTATAAGCTGGTTTTATGATGAGGAGGTAAAACTTTTTGCTTTAAATAGATCAGATGGTGTTCAATATTTGAAACCAAGGATCAAGTATTTCAACACCTTACCTAGGTGTGAAATGAATGGTCTTGCCACTAAGCCACTGGTAAATAGATTAAAGTTTAGGCTAGCTGATGTGATAGCCAAACTGATTAGTAAAGAAGTAGGATATGGAGTTTATCAGAAACTGAAACAACAAAAAGGAAAGAGGGTGAAGACTGTGGATTCCAATACTGGTGTGACAACTTGGAAATACAAGTTTAAACCGGTAAAAGCTGTGAAAAAGATTCCTTTAAGGAAAATACCGCAGGAAGTGGTGGTATGTTGATGTGAATACAGGGGAAGCAAGGATTGAAGATAAGGAGAATAAGGTTATAGTAAGTTTCTATGATGCTATGAACCTTATTAATTTTTCAATGAAAGACCAAAGAACTTTAAGAAAGAATGATATTATGTTTACAACAGAGTGGAGAGAGAAGGGACTTTAGTATAAAAGAGTTTTGAAGATATGTCACAAGTATGGAGTGCATGCAGGCAGCAAGTTACATGAGAATTGGAAGAGCTCATCATGAAGACTGAAGATAGTAGATCAAGCTGTTGTCAAGGGGGAGTCTGTTAGGACATAGATGTGTGACAAAAGCTTGTAATAGTTTAGATATGAATGTCTTTATGTTTTGGTATTGTTTTGTTAATTGTCTAAGTGTTTTTGTAAGTTCTGCTAAGTTCGCCTAATTCAAGGTGAGGCGAACTTACTAAGTTCGCCTATAGCAGAATGAAGTCTATATATAGAGTTTACATGTTTAGTTTTTGTATGCGTTTTAATGTTCAAATCTCTAGTTCTGTAAACTCTATGATTTGGTGAAATACAAGAAGAAGATTATTTACATTATTGTGATTGTTACTGTTTTGTCATCTCGTATATACAATCAGTGATACAGTTGGATTCCGCACTCCGTGTTATTGATACGTCATGTCTCGAGTACGATCTATAGGAGAGTCATGTGGACCTATAATTACAACAACCCGAAATTCCCCAATGGAAATGAGAACAGATTTCCATGGATTTCATCACGAAATTACCCACGACGTCCGATGGTTATTGTTTTGGGTGAAAATTAACAAGACTAATTTTGTAACCAAACTTAGTTTGTAAGGAAGTGTGCTTGTAAAATCAATGTAAAACAATACGAAAATGTGAAGGTTGACACAATTTGTTGGTACACATATGTCCCCAGTTCATTGTAAGCGTTCGAGTCAAATGTAATCAGTCAAATGTAATCAGTCAGTTGTGATATAAAACAGTGTGTTTTGAGTATTTATGGTTGTTTATGTTTATTATTATTGATCACCGTTGATATATACCCTTAACATGTTTAAATAATACTTATGCAGAAGTTGTTCATGCTGATGAGTCAGAATGGACTCAGTCGCACGAATGAGTCATAAGTATGGCTCATTCGTACGAATGAACCATAAGGATGGTTCAATCTGCCGAATGACTCAGTCGCACGAATGGATCATCCGTATGAGCCATTCGTACGACTGGAACCTGCAGACTATAAATACATCTTAAATCGTGTTGTTAATAAACGAAGTCATATCAATCAACCCTAGCCGCATGAAATCGTCCAGAGACTTTGTCCAACTTCATAGTTCGTTCCCGGATCGATTCCTACACGTTCATAACGTTTATCAATCGTTAGATTGATCCGGGTTGTCGTTCTCACTGATTGGATCGCCAATCAAATAGAATTCCGCGCTATTTGATTCGGTTTCACGTTGAATCTATTGTAATCCGTACGTACACGGTCCTAACAAGTGGTATCAGAGCTTTGGCTCGTGATTCTTCGTGTATTCAATCTTGTTTTGGTATAAAATTCTCGTTTTTGTTCAAAAGCTAAATTTTTCGTGGTTAAATCTTGTTTTACTTGTGTTTTTGCGAAAAAGTCATTGCTTTACACTTAGTTCTTGTTTTCTAAAGTTCTACATCTTTTGCAGCCCCAAAAACTCGATCAAAATCTCGTTTTTCGAAAATTTTCACGTTTTTAGGGTTTCTGCGCGTCCTGTAGCACATTCGGACGACTGACTCAATCGGACGAATAGCCCATTCGGCCGACTGAATCCATTCGATTAGCCCTTTCGGACGATTGACTCATTCGTGGACTCCATTCGCACGATTGACCTCAGTCGCTTCTCCATTCGTACGAATAGACCATCCGCATCAATTTTCTCTCATTCATACAACTCAATCGCACGGATAGCTCTTTCGGTGAACTCATTCGTACGACTGGACTCAATCGGTTCTATCCTTCCAAAATTTTTCTAAGTGTTGAAAATCCAAAAGTTTTTTAAAAATGACTGACGAGCACTCAGCCTATACAGCCGGGCAGAACGCAAGACTTCAAAACATGATGATAATAGAAAATGAAGCGGGAAATGGACAGAAAGCTCCGAAACTTGTGTCACTTGATGACTACCCACACTGGAAACATCGTTTTGAGATCTATCTCAACGGGGTAGATCCAATGCTTTGGGTATCAATTGAAACAGGATACACTGTTCCTGTGGGAGCTGATGGAGTCAAACTAACGTTGACTGGGATGTCTGAAGCCCAGAAGACTACATATAATGCTGAGAAGAAGGCATATGCTCTCCTCACACAATCCATTCCAAAGGATATTTTTCACCAATTTTCAGAAAATAGACTGTCCAAACCTTTATGGGATGCTTTAGAAAAGAGATATGAAGGGAATGCAGCTCTAAAGAATATGAGGGCCAAGGCACTGAAAAAGGAATTTGATAACTTTGCTGCGATTGGAAGAGAAACGTTAGATGAAATACTTGATCGTTTTTATCATCTAATGAGTGAGTTGCATACTCATGGGATAGTGACTACTATGGAAGAAAAAGTGTTGAGCCTTGCTGATGGTTTGCCAGACAAATGGGACTCCTTTATCACTATCTTGAAACAAAATGGCACTCTGGAGATGTTGGATATAAATGAGTTCACCATCAAGCTGAGAGAACAGGCGCTGGTAGAAAAATACAAGGCCCAAAGAGGAACGTATAATCAGAATCCAGCCTTATACAATGCAACTCCTGCTTCCGCATCATCTGGTACTCCTATTCAAACCGCGTTTGTATCAAACACCTCGGGCTCTCCTCAGAACACCACATCCACTGGTGGTTCGTCGGGCACATCTTCACAGAAGAATACATCCGATTCAACCGCAAAGTTAAAAACTGACAACCTTGGGAACGTGACTGTGGAAGTGGCAAAGGAACATATGGGATTGCTTGCAGCAATGGTAGTTTCATATAATGGGTTGGTGGCAGGGCAAATAGGAAATTGCCACCTTACTGACGAGGATTACGAACAAGTAGACCCTGTGGAGATGGAGAGAATGGACATTTCTTGGGCTCTCGCAAGTGCTGTACGACGAGCAAAGGAGTTCGTCAAGAAGACTGGAGAAGAGCTGATAGCCAACAAAGGAACCAAGTTTGGCTTCGACAAATCCAAAGTTACGTGCTTCAATTGCGGGGAAAAGGGCCATTTCAAAAGAGAGTGTGTGAAGCCAAAGAAGACAGGGAACAGTAATCCTTTTAACTCAAATGCTAGGGAAAACACAACTGCTACTCTTACTCCTAAATCAAACACAGCAGCCATGGCAGCTCAAGGAGACGAGGGACAAGATTGGTCATTCAGATTTGGACCAGCAACTGAGGCAAACATGGCAAATGTAGAAGAGTTGAATGATGACTCTGCGAGTGAAAGGGATAACTCTTCTGATAGTGCTAACTCAGATGGAGAAGATGCTGCCGAAGACGCCCAGTTTGTTTCAAGATCCGAACCGGTGGAAGATGCTGATTCCACATGCGCTTTCATGACAAACACCGCTAGTGAGACTCAGGTATGTTCCAAAGATGAACTGTTTAATAAACATGCTTGCAATGATTGTGAAAAATTCCGGGAAACAATTGACCTGAAATTTGCTAGGTTATTAGATCATAATGAAAGCCTGGTAACTGACCTACAACAATGTACAGAAGCGAATCGAGTTCTAAAACAAAATGAAAGCGGTTTTAAAGAACAAATTGAAGTGTTGAAGAAACAACTTAAGGAAACTGAAGTTGTAGTTTTTAATCAGTCAAATGACATCAATTTTTACTTAAAATCAATTGAACAAGCAAAGAAAGAACTCGCTCTTCTCCAAGTTGAGTATGACTCTCTCAAACAAAAGTTACACAGTGTTGCCAGTTCTTCTCACATCTTGAAGAATCTGGTGAATGTTAGAAAGGGGGGAGAGGGCATTGGTTATCGAGAGGTTCCACCACCTCTTGAGGGTCTTTTGAACACGAAAAGCAAACCTTTAAATGACAACCCAGTGAAAGACCATGTTGTGACAACTCCACTTGTCAGTGATCCGGACACTCTTGTAAAACCATTACAACCGATCACTGAAAATTGTGGAACATCTTCCTGCGTTAAAGATATATTCACTATTGGAAAAAGGGATGAGGAAGAGGATTATGTAAGACCTTGTTTGGGAACTCAAACCATTCAGAATCCCAAACCAAGGCAGACCAATCCTCAGCCTCGTCCTAGCCTTGAGAAAGGAAAGGCAGTGGTCACGAACTTGAGCAAATCCATCCAATTCCTCAAGGAGGGCCAAAAACCTAATATTGAGAAAAAGGATGGGTTTCAGAATCACCACAATGCGCATCAAAGTAGATCTCCGAGGATTGTAGAGCGGAGATCCTGCTATGGATGTGGGAAAAGGGGACACTTAGCACAAAATTGTCCTAATTCTAAGACACCAAAGAGGAAGGTTGAAAATTTTTATAAAAAAACTCATTATTCCAAGTTTAACTCAACCTCTCCCTTACACCATCAAGTACATTATAGGAATGTTCCTCACAAACCTGTAATGAACAACATGGTGAATACTGATGACAACAAACCACGTGCATACTCAGTAAACCAGTCGACCGTTTATCACAAGCGATCACTGCACAAAACTGGTTCGTGGAAAGTTAAGTCGGATCATGTGTCTGAGAACAAAGATAAAGGAAAATCCCCTGAGTTAACCACTGAGAAGGGACAATGGGTTGATTTCCTATTGCGCGATGCTGACGGCAAACCCAAGACCATGAGGGCTTGGGTACCTAACCTAAACTGAGTTTCTTTGTTGTGTGCAGGTTGTCCGCTACACTGCTTCTACAAACACGTGGATTGTTGATAGTGGGGCTTCCAGGCACATGACAGGAAATTTGTCACTCCTGTCAAATGTCAAAAATATAAAAGGAGGACATGTTTCTTTTGCTGGTGATAAAGGAGGGTTTATTACTGCTCAAGGTGAAGTTTCAAATGGGAAAGTCAGCTTTGATAAAGTGAACTATGTTCAGCAACTAGAGAACAATCTGCTGTCAGTTTCTCAAATTTGTGACAAAAAGTTTAAGGTACTCTTCGATGACAAGAAGTGTTACATAATGAAGAAAAACTTTGAGATTCCTGAAGATTTGGTATTAATGTCGGCCCCTAGAATGAGTGACTTATATGTTTTGAGTATGTCTCAAGCTGCAACATCAGAATCAACAGTACAATGCTTCATGTCCAAAGCCACAGAGAAAGAATCAATCTCATGGCATAGGAGGATGGGGCACATACACTTAAGGAAAATGAACCATCTGGTTCACAATGGCCAAATTTAATTTTTTGTTTTTTTCTTTTTCTTTTTCTAGTCGTTATTTAAAATTCAAAAACACAAAAAGATTTTCTGTTTTAAAATTTTAGGGGGAGATATTTCTAAGTTTATTAAAAAAAAAAAAAAAAAAAAAAAAAAACTTTGGGAAGGGCAGATTGGGGGAAATTGATCCTGGTCTGTGGAAAATGATAGTACACAGGCATCGAGGTATTTGAGACACCAAAAAGATTTTATGAGTTAAAGTTTATTTTTTAAGAAAATTCAAAAACAATATAAAATTGAAAAAAAAAATGAGCTTGTGTTAAGTGGTGGGGAAATGATAGTATATCAGTGGACGGTTGATATTATGTCTAAACCTAAATGATTCACCATATACTACGTCCAGTTCGATATATTGGTAGGCTCTCTCAATCGGACAGGAAGCTCAACGCGATAAAAGGATAACAATCTTTTGCGTCGAGTGGGTGAACACTGCACTGACATATGTCCTTGGTGGTAATTTCGGGTCTAAGATTGCCGAGAACTAATGTACTTGGTCGTTGTGTTGTATTCAATCAATGCCTCTTTCTTCAAATCCCGTAAACCTACCCATCACCCATACCTTAACGAAATCTAGTGTATTACCCTTGGGGATAGCGACTCTGAGGATATACTCTCTAGGTGGAGTTCCCAAATGGCCTATGGTATTACCCTTGGGGATAGTGACTCTGAGAAAATACCCTCTAGGT
The DNA here is from genome assembly GCA_023525975.1 of Smallanthus sonchifolius. Classification (NCBI taxonomy): domain Eukaryota; kingdom Viridiplantae; phylum Streptophyta; class Magnoliopsida; order Asterales; family Asteraceae; genus Smallanthus; species Smallanthus sonchifolius. The sequence goes on from CM042034.1 coordinate 53,690,605, forward strand.
CAAACTTCAAATGAACTGGTATTAAGTTCATAAGCCCAAATCTCCCAAAGAGCCAAAGGCTCCACAAAGTCCTATCACACAAAGAGCCAAAGGCTTCTCAAATCTCAAAGAACTGGTAAAAAGTTCTCAAGCCCAAAGTCAAATCTCAAAGAACTGGTAAAAAGTTCTCAAGCCCAAAGTCAAATCTCAAAGAACAAATCAAAAGTTCTTCATCCTTCAAAGCTCAAACACTCCAAAAGCTCAAAAGCCAAATTACCAAAAATGCCCAAGTACCCAAAACCTAGCCTAAATCTCTCTTATCTCACACATATTCTCTAGTTGAATGAATACAACATAATCACTGGTATAACGGAATTCTTGTGCATACCTGGATACGAAAGTATGTTGAGCAGTGGGAACCATTCGAATATCACAAGTGCTGATTGTTCCGATTTTGGTGAGTTTAAATGGATTATATACTGGTAATCGACTGGATCGGCAGTGTGCTAACATATCATAACTTGAACAAAACATGATGTCAACCGCTTCGTATACTGATATGATTCCCCAAAATTACAAGTCTCACAAAAAGAATGTGCTTTCTGTTTTTACAGCTTCTATTAATTTTGTGTACAGTATTTTATTTTTTAAAGTTAAAATTACTTGAAAAGTCTCAAATACTAGTGTCAATGCCTGTATGATTCCACATGGATCTTTCCTTTAGTCTGTGACATCAGAACGGGTGTTCTGTTGAGGGGGAGAAAGTTTTAAATGTTTGTTTCGTTTAAATCTCAGTTTGCTTTATTTCCTTTAAAGGTTTTGATTTTATTTTTATTATTGGACTGTGCGACAAGACAAGACTCCTTGAAACTTAAATTCTGAATCCAAACAAGACAGCTTGTCAAAATTTTGAAAAAGTAAAAGGGTCACGTCTGAGGTGACCAGTTAGGAAACTGGGAAGACTGGGTAAAAGGATCACGTCTGAGGTGATCAAATTAAGTAAAATGTTTGAGGTAAAAGGGTCACGACTGAGGTGACCGAGTGCAAGAGTGAATCGAACATGTCACACACCGATGGATTCACTCAGTAGCACGAATGGACCATACGGTTGGTCCATTCAGACGTATGAAACTCTGGTGTACGTATGAGCCATAAGTATGGTTCAGTCATACGATTGGTCCATGCGATTGAGTCTATTCGCACGACTGGATATCAGTCGCACGATTGGAACATATGGTTGGTCCATTCGCACGAATGGTGAGTGCGGTTGGTCCATTCGCACGAATGGTGAGTGCGATTGGCCCATTCGCACGAATGAAGGTCAGGTAAGTATATAAACCACTCAATCGCACCAACTGTTCCCCTATCGTTCAAACTACTCAGTCGCAAAACCCTAATCGCCCCACACCCCTTTTCAAATTTTTCGTGAAATCTTGCCATTCCAAGCACTCCAAAAGATTGTACAAGGTTAGTGCATATATCCTACATGTTTTAGTCGAATTTAAATTGGTAATAACATGTTCAAATCCGGCCATTAAAACCCTAAATCTAAAATCACAAATCGAACAAAGAATAGGGTGTTATTGACCATGAAACCACCCGAAATCACTTAATCGGTCGTTTATGATTGTTTGTATGTCGATCTTGTGGTGTTTCATTCATTGTGAATTTTTAAAAAAAAATTTGGGCGCTCGTGTTCTGTCATACGACTGAAAAATTGAACAAGAACTTCAGTCGTACGACTGGCCCAGTCGGACAAAATGTGTTCCATTCGGATGTTCAATCGTCCGAATGGACCAGTCGGTTAAGCCAGTCACACGTATGACTCATTCGCATGATTTAGTCGTGCGACTGAGGCTATTCGCATGATTCAGTCGTGCGACTGAGGCTATTCGCATGAATCAGATTGCCAAGTTCAAATTTTCTGATTTACTTGGGTATCACTAACAATGAGTGCTGTATGAATTGAATAATGTTACAGATAAGATGGACAGGTTTCCTATTTCAAACAAGAACAACATTTGCGCTTATATGGGGACCACGTCTAAGAATTCTGCTGATTTTGTTAATATAATCCATTTCCTAGCCAGATCAAGGATCTCACATGCAATCTCAACGCCATGCACGCCATACCGCTCCCATCAGCTGGATTTTTGGATGAATGCTACTGTTGACAAGAGTGAAAGACCTCACGTGATTCGAAGTTCTATTTTTGGTCAACCAATCATCTTTGGTGCGGAGGATATTAGGAGGATATTACTTTTTGGTGAAGAGACTGTCAGCACAACGGTATTAAACAAGTATCTGGTTCGAGGGTGTTTCTTACGAATGAAGTATGTTGGGAACATCGAGAGTGGAGTGCTGAACAAGAGTAACCTGTGTCCTCCTTTCAAGTATCTTGGGCACATTCTTCTAAAATGCATGGGATCTAGAAGAGGAGGGTTTGATGAGCTAAACGAAGTGATGCAAAGCGCATTTGTAGCATTAGTACTAAATCTTCCATATAGTTTCTCTCATATGGTCTTCAATTTTATGAAAGAGAACTTGGAGCACAAGAAGGATAAGTACTGCATGTATCCTCGGTTTCTTCAAATGCTTATCAACGACAAATTGCCGGATCTACCAAAAGAAGATGACGATAAGATATTTTTGGAGGTCATGGATGACACGACCTTAAATAGAATGAAGGTGTATAGAGGCAGGTCAGTGAAGCCTCCGGTGAGAAGATTGTTCGGTCATCTGAGTAACCCAGCTTATGTGGCGCCTGGTGGGAAGAAGTGGCGTCATGATGATAGCGATTCAGATAGAGAAAATATGGTCATTCCGGTTGACTCAGATGATGACAATGATGATCAGGGACATGGTGGCAGTGCTGGAACTTCTCATGTCACATCTACCACGACAACCACCACTGTTCCCACAACACCAAGCCAGCCAGGTTCATCAGCTGCTGGTGGATCAGTCCAGGAGGAAGGTCCATCCTCATCTCAACCTGAAATATCCATAAGGGACGATCCACTGAGCTATGACCTCAGAGATGAATCCAACTCAAGTGATGAAGAACCACTAACCACCACAATTGGAAGTAGAGTGGTTGGATTAGACAAGGGAAAGAAGGTAACTGTAGAAAGTGGTTCTAAACTGAAAGAAAAGGATCCAACTTATTCTCCAGATTTTCACGGCACACCGATGCCAGGATCTAGAAGGAAAAGGATGGCCAAACCACCAAAGGAAAAGCAGACGAAAAGACAACGGTTTGAGCTGGTAACTTCAGCGCCTACGTCATCTATCCCCGTTACATCTACACCCACCACCACTACTCTACCTACCACAACACATTCCTCACCTACTCTACCTACCACAACACATTCCTCACCTACAACTACCACCTCCAACACTTCTATTCCTTCCCATACCACCCAAATACCTACACCCATCTTTACATCCTCCACCACAGGGCCGTCTACTACTAGGTTCACATCTGCCTCGCCTCCCGTGTCCATTCAAGAACAGCTCTCCAACATGAGCATGTTGGTAATGAAACTGCTGGCAAGTGATGAGGTCAAATCAAAACAGATATCTCTACTGACCTCTCAGCATGAAGAACAAAATAGACAAATTGTGGAGCTAACAAAGAAAAATACTGAAAGTCAACTAGCTCTGCAAACTCAATCTCAGGCTTTAACAGCAACCAAAAAGAAGTTGAAGAAGATTTCTAAGTCTCACAAATGGTTGATGGATAGGCTCAGAGTAAAGAAAGACGGTACTCTGAAAATTAAGGGAAATGACGATGGAGGAGACGACGGAGATGAAAGTGATAGCACTGAGAGTGACGAAGACGATGATGATGAGAAGGATGATGAAGAAGGAAGTGATGATGGCAATGAAGGAAGTGAAGAAGATGATGATGATGAAGAAGGTGGAGAGGCAACCAAGGAAGGTAGATCAAAAACTGAACATGATAAAAATGCCTCCACCTCTCAGCCTCAACCTGAGCCATCCACTAAAGAAAAGACAAGTAATACTTAGACAATTGATGTAATTTGAAATGTTTGTAATTATTTGTTTATAAATAAATTGTGTTTATCTGGCTTATGTGTGTGTTCTATCATGTTTAAATCTAACAGAAACCCAAGACTCCACTGAAGTCCATGATGTAACTCCCCTACAGAAAGTACAAGCTAAACTGACCATGATTCTGGATGCCCAAGGCATTGTCCAGCAATCGGTCAGTTACTCTAAAGAAGAGGGGGAGATAATTCACAACCTCACTCGGGAACAAATAGCTGAACTGTTCCTGTTGAATCCCGATGAGGTTGTCACAGAAGAAAAGGATGCTGCATCGGCTAGTGGCAGTCCTGAAGAAGAGGTAGAAGACATTGAAGAGATAATAATTGAAGATGTGACAGAAGAAAAGTCCTCTTATGTAGCAGATAACAATGAGGAACTTCCGACCCTAAATGATCTATTCTGTCAAACCTCTTCAGATGATCTTCACAGGAAGATACAAGAGAAAGTGGCAGATGTAGGGACCTCCGGGCCAAGCTCTGAATATGTAGAAACAAAAAAGGCCGAATGGGAGGCATGCACTGCTGAAATAAGAATGAAGAAAATGCCCCCTCCCCCTGTCGAATATACAAAGTTTTATAACATTAGGGGGAGCCACGAATGGGGAAAAATCATCAGCTGGGCTTACTTCTCTGATCTTAACGTTTACGCTGTCAAAAGAGAAGGTGGAGTCCAGTATTTCAGATATGCACACGAGCTAAAGACGCTGCCAGGATTCGAGATGAACCGGTTAGCATGTTTGAAATTATTATATGCTGAAGAAGGGGTAGATCGGGTTGGTTGGAAAGAGCGTTGAAGTTCGAGTACCGCAATAAATGGGTAAACTTCAAGCCTCAAAGACCACAACGTATTATTCACAAGAACAAAATCAATCCGATCACAAAGCGCCCCAAGGTAACATTGAAATGGCAGCCACCGACTACAATGAAGAAGATCCCACTTCGAAAATTACCTCAGAACTTCTCGAGGTATTTCAAGTGGTGGAATTACGATTCAAGAACGGGTGAAGCTGTTATTGTATTGGATAAAGGTGATGATTGGGAAACAATTCGAGTGTATGATCCCATGTGGCTCACAAACTTGTCAGAACGAGATGTTTATACTTTGTACAAGTGTCCAATATTTTCAGATATATGGGATATGGAGCAAGCGCTACAATTTCAACGTGTTATCGAAGTGTGCTTTGCGTACGAGATACACGCTGGAGTTTCATGGAAGGAGAAGACAAAGGAATTTCTGAGGACTGATTGAAGATAGAATGAACTAGGTCCAAGGGGGAGTTTGTTGGTACACATATGTCCCCAGTTCATTGTAAGCGTTCGAGTCAAATGTAATCAGTCAGTTGTGATATAAAACAGTGTGTTTTGAGTATTTATGGTTGTTTATGTTTATTATTATTGATCACCGTTGATATATACCCTTAACATGTTTAAATAATACTTATGCAGAAGTTGTTCATGCTGATGAGTCAGAATGGACTCAGTCGCACGAATGAGTCATAAGTATGGCTCATTCGTACGAATGAACCATAAGGATGGTTCAATCTGCCGAATGACTCAGTCGCACGAATGGATCATCCGTATGAGCCATTCGTACGACTGGAACCTGCAGACTATAAATACATCTTAAATCGTGTTGTTAATAAACGAAGTCATATCAATCAACCCTAGCCGCACGAAATCGTCCAGAGACTTTGTCCAACTTCATAGTTCGTTCCCGGATCGATTCCTACACGTTCATAACGTTTATCAATCGTTAGATTGATCCGGGTTGTCGTTCTCACTGATTGGATCGCCAATCAAATAGAATTCCGCGCTATTTGATTCGGTTTCACGTTGAATCTATTGTAATCCGTACGTACACGGTCCTAACACAATTGTTTACGAGGAAAGCCCTTGATCCTTGATGATCTCCAGCATAAAACCTCGGGAGGTGAAAATCAACACCTGCTTCGTTTCTTGAATAAATGGTAAAAATATTACAAGTGTTGTATCTAACTATGAGTGTTACAAAGCTGATTACGAGTGTAGAATGCTAAGTGCGTAGTGAATTGTGCGCTGATGTGTTTTCTAATCGATCAAAACTGTTGATTAAGTACAAAGATAATGCTAACTAACTATCCGAGAATCCCGAAGCTTTACTCGATCTTCAAATATGACCATTATAGAGCTTCTCCTGCAAGTTTCACACGTTCTCTTTGACCTCTTGACCGATTCTTCAGGGATAAATGATTCAACACATTTTACCTACGTATATAAATTAAGATAGGGGAACAAATAACCGTTAGTAACGTTAACATATCAGGATCCCGGATTCTAGATCATACTAAACTCGGGATCCTGTATTATGTATCATAAAATTGACCCCTAACAATTGTCCCCAAAATTTGATAGCTGTTATCACCATTTACAATTGTTAATTTTTAAATTGCTGCTGCTGAAAGAACCTCCCATCTCAAGATCTCCTCTGTATAAGTAAGTTCAGAAAGCTATCCTTCCACCTCTGAGATGTCGATTTGAAAAAATCACAATACTTTGTTAGTTAATAATATGTGTAATGATTTAACTTTTCATCTTGAACTAGGTGTTCGCAAGTTAAGCTTTTAATTTGTGCTTGATATCATCGATAACACGGTCTCCAAAAGCAAAGCCATCAAAAAGGAAAAGGCTCAGCCTGCTGCCGAAGCTCCCAAACCTGATGCTCCTACTCTACACCCCAAGGTCACCGTTGTCAAAGAGAAAGCTCTGTGATGCTGTCGATGTAGCTATCTACAAAGGCTTGGACTATGTTGATGCCTACAAGAAGCTTCATGTCCTCAATCATCTGGTTACATACTTTTAGTATCCTGGATTCTGAACTTGCATTAAATAAATTCTAACAGATTTTCTTATAACAGGGCCTAGAGTAGATGACCAGGTGTTATGAGTCAGTTGTTTAGGCGGTGGAGAAGGTGGTTGAACAGGATGATGATGGCAATAAATACAAGGCATGAGTCCAACTTTTGGATGAAACCCGAATCACTAATTTTCCTACACTCTCAATATTAGTAAATAACTTATGACTATGTGCCATGATTGTTATGTGTTTGATATGTTTTTAGAAAATAAGGATCCGTAGGCAATTAAGCCTTATGATACGCGGAAAAATAGATTTAGGTATCCAGATTCTTTATGTACATTTGTAAATAATATCTTATGTTTAAACTTCGGTTTAGGAAAACATACCTTGTTTATGATAAATAGTTTGAAAAAAATACCAGTTACAAACATACCATGACTTAGTCATCAAATATTTCGAGTATACCCAAAATTGAAAATTAATAAGCAATACCTTCATCGAGAATCAGGCTGGGTAAATATACATACCAGATAATGATAGGGAGTCCAAACAGACTCAAAGTATGATAACTTTTAGTTGTCCCCTGTGTATAGTTTTCAAACAAATTGTTTGCTTAGTAAACGTACCTCAGGATTCTCAGGGTGTCCCCAATCCGCTTGAGTGTCACGATTTTGAATTATTAACTTGGGACATGCCAACGTAGTGGGTTGTACCCGTAGTGACATGTAAATGCCAATAACCTTTGGTTAACATGTCAATGTTAAACTGCTTGGGTAATGCCCGACTGTATAACACGTCCGTGTTACTCCATTGATAATATTAGTAAGGTCCAACATATAGCCAACAATGATGAAATTATCAGTCACCGTTACATGGACTGGTCGCACCACCTCGAACTATACATGGATATCGTGCGCTCCTGGCGGGGTGTAGAAACCCAATCTACTTAGGAAGGTAATAAGCGTTCAAACCTTAGAAGGGTTATGTAACGCTTTTAACTTAGAGAGATGGCCAATCTCAAATTTCCTGATCAGGATCCTCTGGGGTTCCATCTGAAAAAACCTTAGATCTTGGTGAAGGTGGGTGTTAGCAAGGCTAACACCCCTCCGATGCTTATGTTAGTATATTGATGAAACAAAAGATAATAATTGAAACAAAAATAATTAGGGATAGAAGACATACCAGTCTTAGTTAGAATTTAAATTCTAACTTACATGATCCTATGTCAGGGTTCCGATGTTGGTTTTCTTTGTGTGTCTTTTAGCTGTGGAATAAGAAGTACCACAAATATCATAACCTCCAGAAATAAGATTTATTACCTTGGCATCCTGAGGTGGGGATGCCGCTCATCTTGGGGTAGTATCAGAATTCTGATTCTTTTCATTCTTTCTGCCCAAGAGTTCCTTTAAGTGGCCCTTGCTAAGGAGATGACTTATTTCCTTTCTAAAGGTAATACAATCCTTAGTAATATGCCCGAAATCCTCATGATAGGCACACCATTTGGATTTGTTATTTCATCCGGATCCTTTGTCAGTTTTTCTGGGCCATCTGGCTTTGTCCCCAAGATCCCGCATAGCATACATGAGTCCTGAAATATCAACAGAAAAGCAATAATCGGTTAGTTTAGGATAATTTTCTTCTTCTTCATCATCCTCCCCAACGCTGAACCTATGATTGTCAGATCTCGAATAAGGCTTTGATCTATGGGGCTTGAAAGATGACGATTCAGAATTCCTGCTGGGATGATCATAGCTGGAAGGTTCATTAATACACTTTTGGATCTTCTTGTCATCTTCAAGCTTTATGAACCTCAGAGACCTATTCCTGACTTCGTCCATGTTCCTGCAAGGGTTCATTACAAGATCCTCAAAGAACGGGGAGTCCATTTGCAATCCCATTTTGAAGGCTTGAACTGCTGTAGCAATGTCAAGATTCGGGATATCCAAGGATTATTGGCAAAACTTGCTTATATAATCCCTGAGGGATTCGTCAGCATTTTGGGTTACTCTGTACAAATCACTAGTTAGTTTTTCAAAGGTTCTGCCGCAAGAAAACTGATTATTAAATAACTTAACTAAATAAGCAAATGAGGTAATAGAATAGGAAGGAACATTTATAGCCATTTCAAGGCAGATCCTGTTAAGGTTGATCCGAAGCCTTTGCACAGAGAGGCCTCTTTCAGATCCAGAGGGATAGGATTGATCTCCATTCTCTCTTTATATTGAGCGACATGCTCTTCGGGATCGATAGTTCCATCATATTACTTCATGTTGGGAGTGGAAGCGCTTCGGGATCTCTGCATCGCATATCGGGGAGCGAATCTGGAGATCCTATGACTGGCTGAGGATGCTTCCAGTATTGGTTCTACCACACCTGGTATGCTAGAGATCATATCTTTTAGCCTTTTCAACTCCTGGCCATGACTAGACTGATCCTTGTAACCTGCATAAGTTCGTTAACATTTAAAAATTTATTGAAACTGTTACCAATGTGAGGATCCCGCGATGAGGATCTTGGGGTGATTCCAAGATTCTAGTTTGCGGTGATTCCAATAACTGGAGTCGGGCCAACTATAGTGGTCCCGGTCTGCATGGGTTGATTAACACTCAGTAGTTTTCTTTGATTGATTAACACTCTTTTGGAATGGAGGAGGAGTAATAGGGTTGTTCAACCCTGAGCTTGACGATGGAGCAGAAACAGAAACATTCTTCGATTGGGACGACATTTTTGAAATCAGTTTTGAAAGATAGTGATTGAACACAAATTTTAGCAAAGATTTTAAGATAAAAAGCACCACTTGCCCCACAGTGAGCGCCAAATTACTTGGGTAAAAATTAACAAGACTAATTTTGTAACCAAATGATGTGAATGTTTTGATATAGTAAAAATATAAATAAATATATTTTTAAGATGGTTTCACAAGATCAGGTTTTAAATTTATAAATTAAAATTACTTTAACTTAAAACACACACAATAGGCAAGTGCACCTATCGCATCGTAATATAGTTTAGGTAAGAACCATGTATCGAACCAATGGACACGGTCGAGTTCCAATACTCAACTTTTGTTATCGTTTAGCCGGATTAATTAGTGAGTGAGGTTTGTGTGCATGTGAATCAGAAAAGTAAATGACGGTAAAGTAAATAGCATAAAAGTAAAAACGTGCGTGATGTGTAACTGAAATGTAAGTAGCAGAATAGTAAATAGCAAGAAAGTAAATAAGGCGAAAATGATCAGATTACGAATAGTATTGCTTTGAGATTCGAATCAACTTGGTACGTAATAATGTTAAGTTGAGTAATTCAGTGGTATGACTACTACAAACTTGTGACCTAGGTCACCGCTAGAGCCTCGTCCTCACTACATTTGATTCACAAATTATGTTCTTTAAATTAAAATAGTAGTGCCTCCCGTTAGGGACAACAGTTACCCTCAACCCATCGAATGGTCATCTCTGGGTTGGTTTAGGACATCGAACTTAAAATGCTTTATATTAAAGTTAAATAGGTGATTATATTTTGCTAACCGGGAGGCGGTGTAACAATGGGACCAAGTATAAAGACGTACCATTCCCAACATGAGTTCACCAATTCTTAGTCGCATAATAAGTCCGTATAGAGATGTACGATCTTAGAAGTATAGACCAAGCCTTGGCTTATCAGTCTCTACTCGTATAAAGACGTACGAGTTTCAAAGGAAGTTTGATTAAAAAGGGTTTTACGATCTTACTCTTTAAAGTCAAGGCACTCACAAATATAATTTAGACAATAATAAAAACCCACCGAAAGATGGTTTTTAAGAATGAATTAGTTAAAGACGTAAACATACCACTAAATTAATACGTTAAACTTTAACATGCACCGGACATCATCTTCACCCTAGCAATAAAAAGAAGTTTTAGCCACGAATGGCCATAACGACTAGCGTAATGATGAGTTTCCTAGGATCATCTATTGTGGAACAAGGAGGAAGAGCCCCTCTACTCTATACTCTACTGGGCCGTGTGGAGCAAGGGACAACATTGCACGACCGTGCATTGGGATGCTCGACCGTGTATCCCCCTTTTTTTTCTCACCTTTGTCTTTTAACTGCTGGTTGACTTTTGTTGACCAATTTTGACTTCTTGGGGGTCAATGCTCGGGAATGAATTTTCTAGAAGCTTGAATTCTTGGTGTTTTTGATAGGATTTAGCTTAGCTACGACCTCATGGCTTAAAAATGGAAAATACTAAAAGGTCCCTCTACAATACTCAGATCATGAGGGTATAACTAATCTGAGGGCTCGTTTATGGTCAAATTGCCAAGACCAAGATCTCTTATCAGATTCAACTCGTCCCTTATTGCGTAATACACATTGCTGCCTTTTCGTATGGTTCTTTCGGCTTGTAGCCTAACAGCGCCTACTTTGATCAGGTGTGTATACTCACTTTGGGAGTAAGTTTGATTCTTGCAACACTTTCCATTATGGCTCCAGTTGCCACACTTTCTACATTTATCATATCTTTTGGTGGCACTTTTTGACAATCCGCAGAATGGTGGCAATTGTTCTTGCTTACGCCATTGTTTTCTTACATCACTGGTTGCTTGAAAAATCTTTTCTCGGAGTTCGGTTGGTAATTCAAGATTTACGAAATGAAGGCACGAAAGCAAATTGAAATCAAAGGAATGCATGTCTAGTTCTTTAAGGTCTCCCGGTAAAAGACCAAGATTGTTTCTTTTTTTTTTCATGAATTTCCTTCGATAATCCTTTCTTCCTTAATTTCCTTGAAATAATGTTTCCATGAATTTACTTCAGATAGTTCGGCTATTTCCTAATACATCCACCTTCTATATATTCCAAATCTTCTGAGTAGAGCAAATTCTTTCCAAAATTTTCTTGATGATGGTAAACTTGAAATGACAACGTAGGATAATTTTCCCATTTTGAAGACAGTTAGCCAATAACAGGTGTTTGCGAAAAGCTGGTTGGGTGATAAGTATGGGCAATAGAAAAGAAAAGGCTAAGGCTAAGGCTCAGAGGGCTATCTAGGAGAATAATATTTTTGGGATTTTTGGTTTTTATGGATAATAAGGGTAATAAAATCCTAGGTGCCTCAATCATTTTCATACTTCCACTAGTTCATGGTCTTAATATGTATAAGTCATACAAATTCTAGTTATGCATATAATTCAATCAAATAAACATTCAATATACCAAACGAAAGAGCATGCAGAAATAATGATAATAATGCTCGTGAAAAGGCACGGATTATTCTCACATGGAAACGGATGGGATAAGGTTTAGTGATTTGTTATGCATAATTTCCATTTGTTTCTACATTCCATGTCTTCATTTTATTTAATTAGGTGCAAACTCCAAGAGGTTTTGGTTTTTAGGGTTTAAAATTTTTGAAATTTTTTCGGGTTTTCTAAAAGGTAAGGTTTTGTAACGTTTTAGTCAAATGGGTAGAAAATCATAAGTTAAATTTTACTGCTCTGAGGTCACAAACAGTCCCGAATCTCTAATTTCTCACCCCACACTTAAAACTGTTCATTGCCCTCAATGTACAAATGCATGTAATGGAATGTTATGCAGGAATTAAAATGCATGGAGTTTTAAGGGAAAAGAAACTGGTACTCCCCCGGTCAATTCAGTGTATAACCTATTGTCAAAACTTATTGTTGCTATCAGGGTGTGCCTATCAGCTACTTGTCAACATGTTGCTTAAAAGACTTCATCGAATTTCAGAAATTTAATGTGGTTTTTGGCTCAAGGCTCGTAGAGTTGGAGTGTAACTACTCAAAGTAGAGAGATGATCTGGTGATGTTATTCTACCTGACACATAAAAGGAAGCATAAAAGCAGACAAGGAAAATAAAAGATAGTAGTTAAGTTACTAAGGTCCTACTATCCAGAAGGCATACCTAGGGGCTGAAGTAATTAGAAACTTAAATTTGTAGAAACCAAACCTGAGGTCCATGCTTTCTACCGTATGCACCGACTTCTCAATTTATTTATGATCATCATGTTGCCTCCTAGAAGCGCTATGTTTATTTATGGGTCTTTAGCACGACCCGTACGTGTTGCGTCAGTCTTTCTCTTCTAGTGGAACGTCATCCACTTCTTCATCAATTGGTCCTTCGAGGTAGCATTTACTCGATGACCGTTCACTTTGAAGGTTGTCCCATCTAATTATTCTAGTTCCGATGTTCCATAAGGAAATACTTTTCTAATTATGTATGGTCAAGTCCATTTTGATCTTAGCTTCCCTGAAAATAGTTGTAGTCTTGAGTTGTAAAGTAGGACTTTTTCTCCTTCTTGAAATCCCCCCTTCTCCAGCTTTTTGTCATGGAGTCTCTTTGCTCTGTCCTTGTATATTGTTGAGTTCATATATGCTTGATTTCGTAGTTCTTCTAATTCATAAATTTGTAGAAGGCGGTGTTCCCCCGCGTTGGACAATTCTAAGTTACTACCTTAAGCGCCCAATATGCTTTATGCTCAATTTCTATTGGAAGGTGACATGCTTTGCCATAAACTATTCGGTAAGGAGTAGTCCCTATATGTGTCTTGTAAGCTGTGCGTAAAGCCTATAATGCATCTTCATGTTTATCAGCCCAGTCCTTCCGATTTGCACTTACGACTTTTTCCAAAAGTCGCTTGATTGCTCTGTTTGTAACTTCTAATTGCCCATTTGCTTGGGGATGGTAAGGTTTGGAAAGATTATGAGTACACCCATAGCGTTTAAGAATCTTTTCTAAATAAGAGTTGCATAAATGTGTTCCCTTATCACTAATTAACGCTTTTGGTGCACCAAATCGTGTAAATAGTCTTTTGAGAAATCGAATGGCTACTTTTGCGTCATTGGTTGGTAAAGCTTGTGCCTCGACCCATTTTGATACGTAGTCTACTGCTACCAATATATATTGATTTCCTTGTGATGGAGGAAAAGGACCCACAAAGTCGATCCCCCAAACATCGAATATTTGACATACTTGATGCTTGTTTGAGGCATTTCATCATGCTTTGAAACATTCCCTGCCCTTTGACATGAGTCTCATGTACTTATAAGCTTGTGGGCGTCTTTGAAAACAGTAGACCAATGTTATCCGGCCTCAAAGACTTTTCTTGCGGTATAATTTCCTCCATGGAGCCCTCCTGTTGGTCCTTCGTGACACTGTCGTAGTATCTCATGCGCCTCCTTCCCACATACGCACCGTCGAACTATTTGGTATGGGCTTACACGAAACATATATGGATCTTCCTAGAAGTTGTGTTTTATGTCTGAGAAAAATTTCTTTTTCTCTTGGAATGTCATTCCTTTTACTGGTACTCCACTTGCTAGGAAGTTTGCAATGTCTACAAACCAAGGATATTCATCAATGTCTTGTACGTGCGGTATGTATTCGTGAGGAAAACTGTCATTTATGGCCATCTCTTGAGTTTTCTAAGTATTTTCAAGGCGAGATAGATGATCTGCCACGAAATTCTCTGCTCCTTTCTTATCTTTTATCTCTATGTCAAATTCTTGTAGTAGGAGGATCCATCTAATTAGCCTTGTCTTTGCATATTGTCTGTTGAAGAGATGTCTTAGTGTTGCATGATCGGTGTAGACGACGGTCTTGGATAAGACCAGATACGAACGGAATTTATCGAAGGTAAAAACCACTGCTAACATCTCTTTCTCAGTGGTGGTGTAACTTTCTTGAGCGTCATTTAGGGTTTTACTTGCGTAATGAATCGGGTGGAAGTGCTTTTCTTTTCGCTGTCCTATAAATGCTCCTACTGCATAATCACTTGCGTCGCACATAAGTTCGAATGGTTTTGTCTAGTCAGGTGCTGTCATGATTGGTGCATCCACGAGCTTCTTTTTAAGAGTTTCAAAAGCTGTCACACAATCGTCAGAAAATAAGAAAGGTCAATCTTTTCTAATAGTTGAGTTAGCGGCGTAGCAATTGATGAGAAGTCTTTTATGAACCTCCTGTAAAATCCTACGTGACTGAGGAAGCTTCTGATTCCCTTTACTGAATTTGGTGGGGGAAGCATTGATATAGTTTCAAATTTTACCCTGTCGACTTCAATACCTTATTTTGAAATCGTATGTCCCAGGACTATTCCTTCCTTGACCATGAAGTGGCACTTCTCCCAATTTAGTGCTAAATTTGATTCCTCGCATTTTGCTAACATCCTTTCCAAATTTTGTAGACAGTGGTCGAAGGAATTTCCAAAAACTGAGAAGTCATCCATGAATACTTCCATTGATTCTTCTATCATATCATGGAATATAGCGATCATGCATCGTTGGAATGTAGCAGGAGCATTACATAGCCCGAACGGCATACATCTATAAGCAAAAGTGTCATAGGGGCAGGTGAACGTGGTTTTCTCTTGGTCTTCGGGGGCAATAGGGATTTGGAAGTATCCTGAGATTCCATCAAGAAAACAATAGAACATGTTTCCAGATAGTCGTTCCAACATTTGATCTATGAAAGGAAGTGGAAAATGATCTTTTCGGGTAGCGTCATTCAACTTGAGATAATCAATACATACCCGCTATCCTTTGACTGTACGGGTTGGTACTAACTCATTTTTCTCATTTTTAATTATCGTTATTCCTCCTTTCCTGGGAACGACTTGCACATGACTGACCTAGGCTGAATCTGAAATAGGGTAGATAAACCCTGCATCAAGTAGTTTAATAACTTCATTCTTTACTACCTCTTGCATTTTAGGATTTAGTCGTCTTTGATGTTGCACACTAGTCTTGTAGTTTTCTTCCATAAGTATCTTGTGTGTGCAGAATGAAGGGTTAATTCGTTTAAGATCCATTAGCTTCCATGCAATGGCCTTTTTATGCCTTTTAATACTTCTAGTAATTTTGTTTTCATCATTTTCTAATCTGGAGGAAATAATAACCGGAAGTTTGCATTCCTCATCTAAAAAGGCATATGATAGGTCGGGAGGAAGCTCTTTTAACTCTAATGTAGGTGGTTCTTCAATGGATGATTTTGTCTTTTCACTCTCGTCTCTATCTTCCAATTCCTCATTGACTGTTGTATCTTTATCATGATTAGTGTGTTTTATCATAAACCCTTCACAAAGTAAATATTCCTCATGTTCTTCGGTCGGCCATTCTTCCTCTTTTCCTAAGACGTCATGCATGTAGTAGCCTACAAGATAGTCGAAATCGTTGAATAGGAAAGAGAGATCATCGTGACTGCTTGGTCGCTTCATGGCCATCTTGAGATCGAAAGTAATTCGTTCTTGTTGAATGCTAAACGCTAGTCTCCCCCCCAAAAAAACATCGATGAGGGCAAAAACTGTATTGAGAAACGGCCTCCTAAGAATAAGAGGACTACGTGTTCCCCCATTTATGTCAACCACCACAAAATCCACCGAGAAAACAAAGTTATTAATCTTTATGAGCACATCTTCAGCGATTCCCCTTGGATAGCGAACCGTCCTATTGGTCTGGTATAGTTCTAATTTTCTGGGTTGGAGTTTTTTGAGGTTCATTTTATCAAATATAACGTCTGGTAAGATGTTTACGCTATTATGCAAGTCAGCAATGGCATTACCTTGAATTGAGTCGCTTATGAGACATGAAATCATAAATTGGTCGGGGGGTTTCCTTCCCTCATAATGGCTAAACATTTTTCATTCAACGTGATTTGTGGATGTTCTTCCATTTTCTCGTGGTTAGTCAACATGTCCTTGAGAAACTTTGCATGAGTTGGCCTCTTATAGAGGAATAACTCATATGACAGATTTAGCTAAATTTGATTTAATAAAGACTGAAAGTGCTTGAACTGCTTCTCCAACCTTGGTGGTTCCAAGGTTTCTATGATTTCAGCCCTTATTATGTTGTCTTCACCATTATCCCCCGTAGTGTCCATGGGTATCATGGTTACTACCTCTACTTTCTGTTCTTGTGATGCTTGATCGGCTTCATCATCCGGTGGGTAATCCAGGATTTCTGACGGATCTTCATGTGGTTATGTAGCATAAAGCTTAATAATTTGATTTTTTATTTCTTCTAGATTGCGAAATAACGTGTCTGGTTTCTAAGTATCCGGTTCATAGTAAACTCAATCTGTGTTCACCGATAGAGGTGGTAAAAGAAGCAGATCTTCAAATGGTGTTGGGTGGAGGCTCATCTCAAGATCCATAGGGCGCCATATGGAAAGATAACACTCTTCAACGTAGTGTGATCCTCCATTTAACTCACACCATGAATCTGAGAAGTCTCCATCAAATCTGAAAAATTCTTCTTGGGTAAAGTTTCGTTATATGAGTCCGTTTTATATTTTTGGTGAATTTTTTTTCTGTGAAAAGGCTAATCCATTAACTTGATTTTTTCTTGAAATCACCGTGTCCCCAGCAATGCGTGTCCCCAACAACGGCGCCAGAAACTTAAATGTTTTGATATAGTAAAAATATAAATAAATATATTTTTAAGATGGTTTCACAAGATAAGGTTTTAAATATATAAATTGATAATTACTTTAACTTAAAACACACACAATAGGCAAGTGTACCTAACACAGCGTAATATAGTTTAGGTAGAAACCAAGTATCGAACCAATGGACACGGTCGAGTTCCAATACTCAAATT
This sequence comes from Smallanthus sonchifolius, assembly GCA_023525975.1. Classification (NCBI taxonomy): domain Eukaryota; kingdom Viridiplantae; phylum Streptophyta; class Magnoliopsida; order Asterales; family Asteraceae; genus Smallanthus; species Smallanthus sonchifolius. The sequence goes on from CM042034.1 coordinate 53,708,081, forward strand.
TCGTTATCGTTTAGCCGGATTAATTAGTGAGTGGGTTTGTGTGCTTGTGAAGTAGAAAAGTAAATGATGATAAAGTAAATAACATAAAAGTAAAAACGTGCGTGATGTGTGTAATAGAAATGTAACTAACAGAATAGTAAATAACAAGAAAGTAAATAAGGCGAAAATGATCAGATTACGGATAGTATTGCTTTCGGGATTCGAATCAGCTTGGTATGTGATAATGTTAAGTTGAGTAATTCAGTGGTATGACTACTACAAACTTGTGACCCGGGTCACCGCTAGAGCCTCGTCCTCACTACATTTGATTCACAAATTATGTTCTTTAAATTAAAATAGTAGTGCCTCCCGTTAGGGACAACAGTTACCCTCAACCGATCGTCATCTCCAGGTTGGTTTAGGACATCGAACTTAAAATGCTTTATATTAAAGTTAAATAGGTGATTATATTTTGCTCACCGGGAGGCGGTGTAACAATGGGACCAAGTATAAAGACGTACCGTTCCCAACATGAGTTCACCAATTCTTAGTCGCATAATAAGTCCGTATAAAGATGTACGATCTTAGAAGTATAGACCAAGCCTTGGCTTATCAATCTCCGCTCATATAAAGACGTACGAGTTTCAAAGGAAGTTTAATTAAAAAGGGTTTTACGATCTTACTCTTTAAAGTCAAGACACTCACAAATATAAAGACGGATTTAGACAATAATAAAAACCCACCAAAAGATTGTTTTTAAGAACGAATTAGTTAAAGACGTAAACATACCACTAAATTAATACGTTAAACATTAACATGCACCAAACATCATCTTCACCCTAGCAATAAAAAGAAGTTTTAGCCACGAATGGCCATAACGACTAGCGTAATGATGAGTTTCCTAGGCTCCCCTATTGTGGAACAAGGAGGAAGAGCCCCTCTACTCTCTACTCTAACTACGAGATTGCTCTCTTCTTGAGTGTTATTTTGGTCTTAATTGGTGTCTGGAATGAAGAACTGAAGCCTCCTATTTATAGGCCTCAAAATGTGCAATGCATGGCCGTGCAATGGGTTGCACAGCCGTGCAATAGCATAGGGAATCAAACAGGGTACAGAGGACATGGTACTGGGTCATGGGGAGCAAGGGACAACAATGCACGACCGTGTATTGGGATGCACGACCGTGCATCCCCCTGTTTTCTCCCAGTTTTGTCTTTTAGCTGCTTGGTTGACTTTTGTTGACCAATTTTGACTTCTTGGGGGTCAATGCTCGGGAATGAATCTTCTAGAAGCTTGAATTCTTAGTGTTTTTTTATAGGATTTAGCTTGATTTATATTTTCAACACCGAATAACCTACAATTACAAAATATAAGTGTTTTAAGCATAAATTGCGAGGTTATTATTCAATTAGTACCATAATGTGCGATTATTATGTATGTAAAATATGTATAAATGATGACATATCACCAAACTTAGTTTGTGAGGTAGTGTGCTTGTAAAATTAATGTAAAACAATTCGAAAATGTGAAGGTTGACACAGTTGTTTATGAGGAAAGTCCTTGATCCTTGATGATCTTCGACATAAAACCTCGGGAGGTAACAATCGACACCTGCCTCGTTTCTTGAATAAATGGTAAAAGATTACAAGTGTTGAGTAGTAAATGATCAAACTATGTGTGTTACAAAGCTGATTATGAGTGTAGAATGCTAAGTGCGTAGTGAATTGTGCGATGATGTGTTTGCTAATCGATCAAAATTGCCGATAAAGTACAAAGATAATGCTAACTAACTATCCGAGAATCCCGGAGCTTTACTCGGTCTTCAAATATGACAGTTATAGAGCTTCTCCCGCAAGTTTCACACGTTCTCTTTGACCTCATGACCGATTCTTCAGGGATGAATGAGTCAACACATTTTACCTGCGTATATAAATTAAGATAGGGGAACAAATAACCATTAGTAACATTCACATTTCAGGATCCCGGATTCCGGTTCATACTATACTCGGGATCCTGGATTCTTGATCATAAAATTGACCCCTAACAGTTATGATACAATATGGGTAATTGTCGACCGTTTAACGAAATCTGCTCACTTTCTAACTAATAAGGAAACCGAAAAAACCGAGAAACTTACAAGACTCTACATTAAAGAAATTGTGGCAAGACACAAAGTGCCTGTTTCTATTATCTCTGATAGAGATAGCCATTTCGTGTCAAGGATCTGGACATCCTATCATCCACAAACGGACGATCAAAGTGAAAGGACTATCCAAACATTAGAAGATATGCTTCGTGCGTGTGTAATTGATTTCAGAGGAAATTGGGATACTCATTTACCGTTGGCTGAGTTTTCCTATAATAGCATCTACCACACCAGCATTAAGGCTGCTCCATTTGAAGCTCTATATGGTAGTAAATGTTATTTGACAGGTCGGTGACAAACATTTGACAGATCCTGAGATTGTTCAGGAAACCACTAATAAAATCTTCAAAATTAAAGATCATCTGAAAGCGGCCCGAGACATACAAAAGAGCTACGCTGATAAAAGACGGAAACCATTGGAATTTCAAGTTGGAGACCGAGTAATGTTAAAAGTTTCTCCATGGAAAAGCGTTGCAAGGTTTGGTAATCGTGGTAAGCTTAACCCTAGATATGTTGGACCGTTTGAAATATTAACTAGGGTGGGTCGTATAGCTAACAAGTTCAAACTACCGCAAGAGCTAAGCAATGTACATGATACATTTCATGTGTCAATTCTCAAAAAGTATTTGTCAGACGAGACCTTGCTCATACCGCCTGATGAAATTCATATTGATGATAAACTTCATTTCATGAGGAACCGATTGAGATCACAGAATGGAAAGTCCAAAGGTTGAGAGATAGTCGTATCAAACTGGTTAAAGTATGTTGGAATTCAAAGCGTGGTCCTGAGTATACATGGGAACGTGAGGATTAAATGATGCACTAGCTCAAGATGGCACGAATTGAATTTCGGGATGAAATACTTCTATCACGGGGAGAATGTGACACCTGACACTTCAGGTCAATATCCGTGTTTCTCATAAACGCGTTTATATTAATAATATTTCCCGATATACTTAATTTGGATTAATTAGGTCATCACATGAATATAAAAGTCCACTCATTGCATGATATGCATTAATAATTTTAGAAATGACCGGATCACACACAGTATAATCTGGCACACACGAACGTTGGTAATAATCAATTGAAATGTTGTGAAAAAAAATATGTATATATATATTTCATTTTTATCGCGTCCAACTTATGCCCGCTACCACCCTAAATGCCACAAAATATCACCTAATTAACAAAAACCACATGGATTTAAAATGAAACTAATTATCACCCAAACCATTCCATGCGTCCCCCCCATGCTCCCTTGATTCTGACGAAAACTAAGCCCTCAACACAAATAATTATTTGACTTTTAGATGCCTTGGAACTCATGTCTACTTTCCCTATCTCATCAACTTTCTGCTACAAACTCATGTCTCTCAAGGTCCACCAACTTCATGCCTATCTCCATGCACATGTCCCATCTCCTTGTGTTGGTCTAAACCAACTTGTCCCCCATGCCTTCTTAAACCCACGAGCAATACACATCAAATAAACACATTTAGATCCTTAAAGATAAATCACATTGCACTTGAAAAATTCACCAACACCATTTCTTTGCCTTCATCCCTCAACTTATGGCTCTAAATACCCACACAAACATTCATCTTTCAATTTTATTTTGAGAAATTCAAGCATTCCAAGGGTGATTTCAAGGTGTCTTAAGGTGTTCTTGTGTGGATTGAAACTCTAATCTTTCATCCTACCTTCATTCCTCGCTTGCTTGTAGTAACGATTCCTCTCTAACTTTGTTCAAATTTTCATTCTGTCACCTACAAGTCTAGCAAATTTCACCAACAAAAATCATTGTTGTTAAAAGATGGAAATTTAAAAAACTAACAACTTTAAAGATTTGGTTTACTATTATTTTTTTTCTTTTCTATCAAAGACTCAAAATGAAATATTATTATGGTTACATAAACTATTTCAGGAACATGTGTTGATAATCTAGTGCACTAGTTGATGATTTTGACATAAATAAAAAAGATGATGTTATAAACTTTAAAACATGCATTAAAGGTGACATTAAATCTTTTAGGTTTAAGTGTGTCATATTATGTGTATTTCATGTTAGCCTAGTATTATACTTGGTTTATGACATACGTGACTTACCTTGATTATTAGAAAAACCTAAAGTTGTTAAACTAGTTAGTAAGATAGGTATTTTTGGAGCAAAATGTGTTCTTGAAATTATTATGTCAGAAAGTTTTTTTTAATAATAGAAAGTTTCATAAATATATAGATACATACACTTGATCGTAAAGCAAAACCGACATCATTTTAAAGTATGGTGTTTTGATATGTGATACTATCATTTGAACTTGTATCGTATTTATAAAACGTGAATTTTGAATATATATATATATATATATATATATATATATCTTACATATGTTTTTTATACCATACGTAACGAGTTATGACTCGGGTCGAGTCAAAATATTTATTTTGTGACTCGACACTAAAGTGACACGAAATATATAAGGATCCATGAACAGTTTGATACATAACATTATTTATATTTATTGTGAATAAATATAACTTCCGGGAAACTAAACGTATCACCAACGGGTCGTCGGCCGAACACTGAAAACGAGTTTTTTTATAACATGATTAATTTGGTGAAACAGTTGCACGACCAACTTGCATGATTAGAATAATTGGTTAGACCATAAGGTGTCTTAAATGTTTTTAGGACACGAGTAGGTCGGTACGCCACGTTTTGGACTTTGCTACTTACAAATTATTTTTCCACCTTGCTTGCGAAGGTGAGTTTCACGGCCCCTTTTTACCGTTTTGCATAATTTGGGGGAAGAACATTCTTTTAACTACTTTTATATGATAACAAGAAAACAAGACCCGACCTTTATGTTTGCATGAGTTAATACATTTGGAGCTCATAAAGTCCCTTGACCATCATATTTATAACCATTAGCTATGGATTAGCCTAGAATTCTATGGATAGTACTATTGGGTTGACACCCCCGGTCATGGTTAGTCGCGCTAACCATGGGTCCCTCTGGCCAAATGACCGCATAGTGTTCAAAAATTGCTCATGAGGTACGAGTGAGGGGGCAAAACACCTGGTATTGGATTGGTTATGCCTCGTGTATGTACATATTATTTGTATACCTAGCTAGTTTACAAATAGGTCAAACATTTCTTGTTTTATTTATCATATACGTAAAATCATTTTCATACAATTGGTTTGCTCATTGTATTCATATATAAAACTTATGAACTCACCAACCTAAATTGACATTTTTAAGTATGCTTTTCAGGAAACTGAACGCGATAGAAAGGGTAATACTACGTAGGGTTCATGCACACATGGTGGATACAACTTTTGAAGATTTTCTTGTATAACCTATAATGTTTGGGTCATATTTGCAAAATCTTAATATTTTGTAACTTCATCTAATATTTTGGGCTGTAAAACCTTAAACTTAATTTATGTATCCAGTCTGCATGTATGTGTTTGTAATAATCATATGCTTTGGAAACCACGAACCTTACGCCTCGCGATTCCGCCTTGGCGGGGTGTGACAGATTGATATCAGAGGCATTGATTATAGCGAACTAGGAGTCTGAAATAAACCTAGTCTATAATTTAAATGACTCGTTAAAACGTTTTCATTGCATGTGCATTGCATAACTCACCTTACATCATATGGATATTTTAGTCACACCATGTCATCTTCCAACGACCTGATCGAGATTTCTGACTCCGATGACGAGTCTGTGGAGTACCACCTAGCTTCGGAGACTAGGGAGTCACGTTCCTTGTCTGAGACTGTTCTAGCTGATCCTGTTCCACCCACTGCTGCTGTCAGGGAGGAGACCTCTACCTACCACCCCCGACCCCGAGGCCGGGTACATATCCATAGTTCCACCCCACCAGATGTTGCACTGGGAGAGCCTCCCATTTTGTATCAAAAGAGGGAAGGAGGACCGTTGATGGTGAAGAGTGAAAGAAAGAAGACCGGGCTTCCTCTTAAGAGGACTTTGGCAGGGTGTGACATGTATTCCCGTAATAGCACTTGAATAGATAGATAAAGTTTTTTTTAATAAAAAATAAAAGAATAAATTAATTTAAAACCCCCATTTTAATAAATATTTTCTCAAGTACACCTAATTGGTAAATAGGTTTTGTAACTAACCGGAACAAACCCATCCCTTATTTTATTTTGTTGGAATCCCTTCCACATGAATTAACCTACACCACATAAATGTTTGTGTGTTAATTTAACAAGTTCCAAGGCAAGACTAATGCAAAATCCCATCCATTCTCTTCCAATTTCGGCGCCTCCCTAATCCCCCATGACATGTTTCCCATGCCCCATGACAACTGAAATCTTGTTCCCCACACCTCAATTGCACAAGGGTTAATACACACATTAGGCTCCATAAATACAAGACTTAATCCCACTTATTTGAATCCATCACTCAACCCTTTTCCTTTCTTTCTTTACTCTCGGCTTATCACACACACATACATAAGTCTTCATGTTTAGTGACGAACCCATAATTTTGTTTTCATGGGGTCAGAGTTTTTTGGGGTCGGATGTCTATCTCTAAATAATAATTTTTTCGGTCCGGTTGATATCGGTTCGGGTCACATACATACATTGTCACTAATTACAATAATCAAATAATCACTGCTAGCAGGGTTGTTCAAAAAGTCACGGCTCGTGGCTCACTCGAAAAAAGCTTGAGAGAAGCTCGCTCGAAAACGGCTTGTTTGTAAACAAACTGAGCCCCCGAGTCTTATCTTTGTGATAATCAAACATATGAGTCTTATCTTTGGTTAAATTATTTAAAAAAATAATAAGTAATGGGTGAACTAACTGTTGACTTAATTGTCTAAATGAGTAACAAGTTAACTGAATGTGGGCTTAATTGTTTAAATGGCTAAACTTTTAATCCAATTTATTTTAAATGTCCAATTTAGTTTTTAGTTTGAATGGTGGTCAGTGTTAAAAATTATTTTTTCTTCGGGTCGGTTAAATTTTATGGGTGTCGTTGTAAAAACTTCATCGGGGTAGGTCGAGATTATACCGCATATATAACAAATAAAAAAAATTCATTGGTGTCGGCCGACCCCCCTAATTTAGGGGTAGGTCTGCCAATGTTCATGCTCAAATTCCTTTAAGGAATTCAAGTGTTCATTCAAGTGATTTAGGAGTCCTAAGGTGTTCTTGGAAGATTTCAAGCTTCAAACTCTCAATTTACCTTCCCCTTTGTTGGGTCTAGTTTGAGAATGATGTTAATCAATTAAAGTGATTACGAGAAGTTTAGATTTGCATATAAAAATGGGTATGAGAGTCGCTAGCCACACTCTGAGAGTCGCTTGGCTTGCACAAGACGACTCTCTGAGAGTCGCTAGGTCGGTTGCCGACCGACTCTCGACAAGAGTCGATATTCTACTGGTTGACTCTCTCAGGTTCCCTATATATACCTGACCATTTTCATAGCAAATCTGACCCCCCCCCACATTTTTCTCTGTTATTCTCTTTGTTTAACTTGCTAGAGAGATTTTTCGGTTTGTGTTCGTTCCACCACCACGGGGGAGCTCACCCGTGGTGGATGGTGGTGGTAGATCGTTGTAATCATTCCAGGAGCTTATTTGTAATCATCTTAGTGGAATAATAATCAGATTTGTGGGTTTTTGTTCTTAGTTTTTATGCTTTTTTTCTTGCATTTATATTGATTTCATCAATAACAGCTGATCTATACTGATTCAGATCATCACTAGAATCATCATACTACAGGGACCCTATTGCCTGGACCTACAATTTGGTATTAGAGCCTTTTGTGATTAGACTAGTTAAACACCACTAAAGCCAATTTCAAAAGCTAACACGAGACCACTGCTAGCTTGACTCGACTTTCTGGCGGTTTACAAATGTCCACGTCATATAAACTCTAGCAATGTTAAGTTTTTTTAACGGGGGTGTCCAATGTAAAAAAATAGTTTGAAAGTAGGGACCGATGGTAAGAATATTCTCAGTTGGGATTATTATTGGGAAATTAGTAAAAAATGAGATTATTAAAATCCAATCATCCTTATTGGATTATAAAACCTAATATAAACAATTTAGGCTATTTTTCATGGATTTTAGACTTCTCGCGTATCGCCAGAGAGTTGGCTGGGTCTCTCGCGTACCGCGAGGAATAAATTAGTCGCGCTCGGATTCTGGTTTTCTCGCGTACCGTGAGGACTGAAGCTTCCTCCTTCGCGTACCGTGAAGAAGCTATTTTCATCATTTTTTTGACTTTTAAATCTTGGGCTTCATTCTCTTGCTCGGTTTCTTCTGATATTCACTTGTATTCAACTCGAGCACCTGTAAACACGACAACGACTCAATAGTAAACAAAAACGACTCAAAACAAAAATAAAACTAATTAAAATGAACTAAAACAGTAGGAATAAAGATGTGTGTTTTGCACAACATCACGACTCTTGAGCCCATTCTCTCAATTTCTCTGATACACAATTAAAAAAAAAGAGTATTTTCGAGAAAGTTTCTTGGATGAATTTTTAGTGGATATTGGGAAGAATAGGAGGTTTATTGTCCAAAAACTTGGAAACAACTTTTTGAAATTTTTGTGTTTTCGACAATATCGGATCGAGAGCTGATTAGAGTATTCAAAGAACGACTTTTATCGTTTTCTGAGTTGTTGAAGATCGCGTTGCCACACGGGGGAGCTCATTCATGTTTAAAATGATCGGGATCATGTGATTTAACATTATTCAATTAGGTTTGAATTCTCATCTTAGTCCTAAATGGAAGGGTTTCACAATGAACGAGAACCGAATTGAAGACTGTTGGATTATGTGATGATCATAATGAGCCTTATCTGACTGTGTCAAAAGAGATTTGTGACAAAACTGGTTACTTGGAGTTAATTGTTGGATGATCGAACCTTAATCTTAGCCTATTAAAATTGTATCATTAATGTACAGATACAGAGCTTTGACTGAAAAGATATAGGGGATCTACATTTGCGGGAGAGAACGACAATGAAAGACTTTAGGTTATCGGTGGATTCACGAAGATACGAGACAATGTCAGATATCAACCCCCCGAAAATTCACATTTTTTATGGGAGAGAGGGGAAGGAGAAAGGAAGAGGCAACGGATTATCAACTACTGAGAAGACGTTTGACGAGCTTTGGATATGATTGATAACGTCATTCTCAGGGGGAGATTGTTGGGTCTAGTTTGAGAATGATGTTAATAAATTAAAGCGATCACGAGAAGTTTAGGTTTGCGTATGAAAATGGGTTTGAGAGTCGCTTGGCTTGCACGGAGTCGCTAGGTCGGTTGCCGACCGACTCTCGACGAGAGTTGATATTCTGTTGGTCGACTCTTTTAGGTTCCCTATATATACCTGACAATTTTTATAGCAAATCTGACCTTCCCCCACACATTTTTCTCTGTTATTCTCTTTGTTTAGCTTGCTAGAGAGGGTTTTCGGTTTGTGTTCGTTCCACCACCACGGGGGAGCTCACCCGTGGTGGATGGCGGTAGTAGATCGTTGTAATCATTCCAGGAACTTATTTGTAATCATCTTAGTGGAATAATAATTAGATTTGTGGGTTTTTGTTCTTAGTTTTTATGCTCTTTTTCTTGATTTTTATTGATTTCACAAATAACAACTGATCTATATTGATTTGTTGATCAGATCATCACTAGAATCATCATAGTACAGGGACCCTATCGTCAGGACCTACATCCTTGCTTGCTTTAAGTGAGTGTTCATACTCTTAAGTCTTGATCTTTATTAATTATATTAGTGGTTTTGTGTATAAGATCATCCAAATAGTGCTTATTTCAAAAGAAAACTCACCATTTGAAACATATATGTTGCTGACAGATTTTTGTGTCCACTTTGGAAGGTCATATCTCGGTCAAAAGTAAACCAAATCAAATGTTTCTTGAGTCTAAAATTAAGTTTAAAGAGCTCTTTATCCATCCCAAGTGGTTTCACAACTTTTGGTGTAGTTTTGGTACCCCAAAAAGGTGATACTAGAAACCGGACCTAATCTGAGTTTTAAAACAGAATTCTAAGCTTAACTTGATAAGCCCATAACTTGCTCAATAAAAGTCCAAATAACTTGATTCTTCTGTCAAAAGTTAGCATTTTGTGTCCTCTTTAAAACCCATATGGCTTCTTGTCTTGAAACTAATATTTGGATCCCCAAATAGCCATATTTCCAAGGCCTATCCAGCAAAACCGAATCATGCTTATGTTATTATGAATATTTGAAATCCTTAAACCCTTACAAATATTGTAAACCCTACATTTTTATAGACCCATGACCTATAATTATACATGTCTTGAACCCCGAAATCTATTGAATTTATTTAAATAACTAAAAACATATCTTAAGTGGACTTAAAAACCCGAGTATTTTCTAGATGACTAGTTTGATATCAAAAAGCTTTATTTCCAATAGTATGTATATTTAACAATCAAACCTGTTAATGATGATATAACAATATAATGACATGTTTTAAAATACATATCTTAGTATATAAATGTATTTTGTTATCTTCAAACCGTCACCAACGATCGTCATGTCAAACCACTTGGAAACCTAAAATGGGTTCATGCCAAGGCTAGTTGGGTGAATTGAATGCATGATCAACACGCGCATGGAATCATTACATAGACCTTAAGGTGTCTTAATTATATTTAGGGCACGAGTAGGTCGGGACATATTCGGACTTTGCTACTTATATCATCACCTTGCTATTAAGGTGAGTCTCACGGCCCCACTTTTACTACCTGTTTTTAGATTGTTTTTAAACATACGGGGGAGAATACATAGCTTATATTTGGATACGAGTACACAAATTGATTGTTACATGAGTACGAAATTGTCATACTAAGTCCTCGGGAATACTATAACCGTTAGCTGGTTCAGACGTGGAACGCATAAATAGATCTATTTGGGTTGACACCCCCACCCATGGTTAGTCGTGCTAACCTTGACTGGAGGTCAAAGCAGGTGCATACTGTCCATTCACACATATACAATGTTTCATGACTAACATTGGGTGGGGCTCACATCAATAACCCAGTCAAGTGGTGGGTTAATTCACAAACATCAAGTGTCGGTTATGGTAGATTATGGTAACAATGCACATGCATAAGTATTGTTTGATCGAAAATGCTTTACACACTGGGAAATCCCGTAGCCCAAATGAAACATATTTTTCTGCTTACTTAAACCTGTGAACTCACCAAATTTATGTTGACATTTTAGCATGTATTTCTCAGGTAACTAGAATCATAGTACATGGACATGCACGCATGTAGAACATATTTTTGAAGTCAACTCGGTATAACCTAGGGACATCTAGGTCTTATCCGACAAACTTGTTGTATGAAACACCCTATGCTTTGGATTTTAAGTACAATACTTTTGGCATGTAATATCTTGGAAACAATTTGTGTTTCCTTGTAACAACTTAGAATCTTTGATTATGAATGTTATTAGAAGTCGTTCAATGTAATCAAAGGCTATGAAGACCGTGGATCATCACACCTCGTGTTTCCGCCCTAGTCGGGCTGTGATATACTCATCCTCAATCTTCATCACCTCTTTCAAATTTCAATCCTCATGAGCTCGTCGCCGCTTTCAATCCTTATTATAGATACCTATGAGACTGCAACAATATCGAATTCTTCAACTCCGTCGCTCCACCCCCGTAGCTCCGTCACAACCAACATAAGTCTCAAATTGAACTTACTTACCAGTTCGTATCTCCACCTGAGGGAGTTTGTTTCCCACTTGCCCCAAGTTAGGGTTTTGATTAATTAACGGAATAATGTTAGTGGGTTGAACAAATTATAGAGTAATACAAGGTGTTTTAGGTCAAATTTTTATCCATTTTTAATTCTATGGCATTCCTTTATGTTGGCGTTGAACAATTAATGGCAGAATGTATGGTTTTAGGATAATTCTTGTTCCAATGGACTTATGTTTAACGATCAAGATTTGTCATTTTATTGACTTCTACGGGATTTGAATCGATTTAGACTATTTTCATGTGCTGCAACTATGCAGGAGAATTGTGATGCGGAAAACTTCATAGACTAGTAATCAACTTTCTCCTTTGTTCCATTTAAGTCACTCAAAATTTTTTTTGACTCATTTTAGTCACTCAAGTTTCATATGTTGTTCTAATCTTGCGGAATTACGAGGTTAACATGTTACTTTTTTGGATTTTGTTTTATGATTACGGTAGAAATGTTGGTTTACTCTTTTTGGATTTCATTTTCACCATAAACATAATAATGAAATAAAAAAAGTAACTCATAACATACTATTGACCGGATTGAAGAAGATGCAGCTCTTGCTCTTCAACTGCAGGAACAATTCAATAGAGAAGAGGAAGACTTAGAGAAGAAGAAGAAAGAAGAAGCTAAGTTCAGAATAACCGATTCTGAACTAGCAAAAGAATTAAGGGAGGAGTGGACTGAAGCTCTGATCTCTCAAGGTGAGGATGCAGACTACCTTGAGAAACTTTCAAATAAAGAGATTTACAGAGCCTTCATGGGTCAGCAGGGTCAATTGGCTAGCAAGAAAAAGGCTGAAGAAGAAGAAAAAGCCAAGCTACAGTCCAAGAAGACCATTGCACTGAATAAAAGAACCCATGAAGAAAGGAAGGTCATGATTGACTTCCTTAAGGCTAGAGGAGATAGTGGAAAGAGGCTAGGTCCCATGAATTTCATGAACCTGCAAGCCCTCTACTTCAAAGTTAAAAAGGATGAGGAAGAAAGACTAGGGAAGAAGGGCTCCAAGAAAAGGGTACTTATCAAAGAAGAAGAAAAACCAAAGACAAAGAAACCCAAGCCTTCTCCCTCACCTACCTCTTCCTCAATCCAACAACCTTCCACTCTCCTCCCCAAAACTTCCACTCCTCCATCCAAAAAGTCCAAACCATCTCACCAAGCCCCCACTCATCAGCAGTCTCCCTTGAAGAAATCCAAACCCACACCTAAACCAGAAGACTCAAGAGACATATTTGATTGGGTCTATAATCCACATGATCAAAGGTTTGAAATCTTCAGGGGGAGAACTGAAAGAAGAAGATCTACATATAGGTCTGTTGATGAGGTTCTGCAACTACCAGATTCAGACCTAAGAAGAATTTTGGAGCTGGGTGAAGCTCATGAGCCTGCAAATGAGAGTGGAAAACATCTTATGCTAGCAATCAGACATTACTTCAACCCTAGCAAAGATGTGGTCATGGATATCAAACCACTCAAGTCCCACTCTCCATCTGTATCTTGGTCCTACAATGCTGATTTGGATGAGTTCACTCTGATTGATGTAAAGAAGCAGCAGATGAGATGTTCAAGCAAAGCAATCTACAAAATGCCACACAAAGACATCAAGACTCTGTCTGAACTTCCACTGAACAATCCCAGCAAGGATCCAAGAGGCTATGAGGTTGAAAGGATAGTCAGCCACATGCAAAAGCTTCAGCAACAAAGTGATTAGAAGAATTTTGGTTGCATCAGTCTAGGGGGAGTTTGTAGAACCAAAGACTGATTGCTACCAAATTATTCTAAGTACAAATGTTGCTGATAGGCTTATCAGCAGCATTCAACACATGTTGCTGCTGATAGGCTTATCAGCAGCATTCAACACTTGTTGCTGCTGATAGGCTTTTCAGCAGCATTCAACACTTGTTGTTGCTGATAGGTTTATCAGTATCGTTAAACACAAGTTGCTGTTGATAGGCTTATCAGCAGCATTATTCTCATCTCTGCTGCTGATAGCTTTATTCTCTGAAGTTCAAACGTTGCAGCTGACTATCCATGCAAAGCGCCTCTGACACCTTTCTGCAAAAGCAACTGCCACACTCCAAGCAGAAGGAACCTCACTGGTGCAACCAATAAAGGACAATGACGCGCTTCTCCAAGCATGCAAACAATGATGCCTAAGAAGACGTTTCAGTGTTTTACTTGTAAACTTGATTCTAAGTTACTATATATATCGTGTAAACACTTCAAACAAAGTGTGCTCGTGTGCCTTGATAGTGCTTCTTGATAGTGTTTTACTTGTAAACTTGTAATCTCAGAAGTCTAATACAACAGTGCATTTATCAGTATTCTTGCTGTTTACTTGTTTACTTTGTTAGTTGCTATTGTTTCCGCCAATATCAACTAGAACATAATCACCTTGTAATCTTACGATCCTACAATATGCTTATTCTTTGGATGTACATACATTTAAACACAAGACAACCAACTGTAATATTGATAGATCTATTGTGCCTGACCAGCCCACCCGGTTAGGGTGTTTATTACTGCATACTCGGATATAACCGCGTGTTATATTCAAACATATCGGATATAGTGGGTAAATATTCAAACATACCGGACTTAGCTGTTGTGCTCTGTTCAAGCGCGTCAAACTCGGTTTGAATTGTGATTAAATAAATGATACATCATATATACTACATTTAACAAGATAAACAATGAGTTGCAAAATGATTTACAACTACTATTTACCGGAATTACTAAACCTATGTACTCACCAACTTTTTAGTTGACACTTGATTTAAATAACGTTTCAGGTTTGGATATGTGACTACTTGTCAAAGATTTCACCACTTAAGAACTATGGACCTAGTTAAATAAATCAATGTTTTGAACTAGACTAAGTTATTTGGAATGTATCGTATTTGGATCTTGTTGTCTTTAAATTTAATTAATGAATTATGCAACCTTTTAGCTATCATGTGCTTTTGAACAATCATCCTATTGTCCGCCTCGATGATTCCGCCATCGGTCGGGGTGTGACAACGAGTTCTCTCATTTTCGCTCTGGAGCTTCGGGAGCTGTGTCCTCATTAGCATAATCGTCACAGACGAATCCAGACAGATTGACCACTACCTCGAAGGACGAGGGTAGATTAGCTTTCACATGAACACGGACCCTTTGAGGTAGGCCCTTCACATAGTACTTGATCTGTCGCTCTTCGGTATCTACCAGGTGGGGTACCAGCCTTGAAGTATACTGGCGGTG
Source organism: Smallanthus sonchifolius (assembly GCA_023525975.1). Lineage (NCBI taxonomy): Eukaryota > Viridiplantae > Streptophyta > Magnoliopsida > Asterales > Asteraceae > Smallanthus > Smallanthus sonchifolius. The sequence continues at coordinate 53,723,256 of CM042034.1, forward strand.
CGTCTTGCTGCCAGCCTTGAAGTTTAGGAATTCATTTTCCACCCGATCAATTTCGTTCTGGGGACAAAACTTTTGGATTATCAGCTTCTTCAGGTCTTCCCATGTCATTATGGAAAGAGCGTTTGGCGACTTTGTTCTCTGAATGTTTCTCCACCAACTTAGTGCTTCATTGGTGAAAGAATGAGCAACATACTTAACGGCCTGGTCAGGTCGACACTCACTAATGTTGATTACGGCGTTCATCCTCTCAATCCATTCAAACATAGCCACTGAATCTTTGTTCCCATCAAACTTGGGTGGGTCACCGTCCTTGAAACCTTTGTAAGTACACCCTCGAGTGTTTGGTCCCACCCTTACTTCATCCCCATCACTGTCATATACTTTCTCTTCATGGTTTCCTTCGTCCTCCTCTTTGCTTTTCTTTAGTGCCTCAGATAGTAGGTCAGGCAATACGTTCTTCAGAGTGAGTACAACCTCGCGGGCAGTAGCATCCCTAACCTCGGGTTCCAACTGTAGAGACCCTTGATTGCCATCCCCAGTTGGGGTCACATTAGTTTCGTGCACACTCTCAATGTGTTCTGCGTGCACACTCTCTTCCTCTTCACGTCTTTGATTCAATGGAGGCCTACCGAATCCACCAGTGCGACCGCCTCGGCGTCCGGTTCTTCCTCCACCAGCCATAGTTCCTAGTTTCCTGATAGTTATAAAGGGAATACATCAATGTCATTCCTTCTGATCATAGTTTTAGAACAGTACGGGCAAGGTAAGTTTTTAATTACAGTGACCGATTTATGATTACTAATTTACGTTGCTTTTCGGGTTCAAAACTCTTCAAATCGGTTGTGACATTGACATCTATTTGTTCTAAGTTAAGGTATCTATTCTTATCCAAGTGCATTAACTTTAGTACTTACTTACCGTTCTGGCGTTGGCTACCCATACTGACATCCGTGCGTTGGTCCCATAATCAGCTTGAGTCCAGACATTTAGGGATGTCTGAATCTCTTAAACTATTGCTCTGATACCAACTTGTATGGCCCCTTCCTGGGTAACCTCACTTGTTGTATTTACTCATAAACATAGTCATAATACTGAATTTAATTTAAAAGCATTCAAGAGTAGCGAAAGCAAACATCATTCGAATACATAACATAACAGCGGAAGTCTTAACAATTAAAAACATAACATTGTCTTAACATATATAAAAGTGGGATGTCCGTCACATGCCGGGTAACCATCACGCCTTCGCACGACCCTTTCTTTTGTCACCTGACATAACATTTATCTTATCATTAAGTATCATATATACTTATATAATATAGGATACGTACATTTACATATTCTTTGCTTTACTGTTCTCACATATCATTCATACTGAGTATATATATATATACATACTTACTTTGGAGAGAACATTCACTGGTCATACACATAAGGGTGATTAACCCGTCATAATTGTTGTGTGAGTCACAAAGAGAAACGCCATAAGAACTACCGTCGTAATCCGTTTCATAAACCGTACGACCCTAGAAACCGTCCGTGGTAACATAAATCTGGCCTGCGACCTTTGTCCGTCCGCCTAAAACCCATCCTACCGTCGTAGTCCGTTCATTCGGCCGTCTGCCCAAAGGCATCCGTTTCCCACGCGGCTATTATTTATGCAACCGTTCTACATATAATAAGGCAATTGCTTCGACCGTCCATTAATGCCTTTCATACGTCCTAGCTGATGAAGGAAAGTATTTGTCCCGGTTGCAAAATAGTCACGTGGTCGTCCATCTACCGAAGTAGCCGTTATTCACGAAGCGTCCATAACGTTTACATACAATCATGACAAGCAATATATATATATATATATATATATATATATATATATATTATAAAGCAAGATTCCATTTATTTACGTTACGCCATTCTTTCATTCATTCTTTGTAAACATACGTTTCATTCTTGGTTCGTAATTCACTTTAATATATATATATATCTGTACCTATCACGTATGATCACATTGACATTCATAACACTTATCCATTTAGTGTATACACTTCAGCCCCAAAACATTTAACAAGGTTTGCATATAACATAAAGGGGGCACATATAACTCACCTGATGAGTGGTTTCTGAATACATCTAGCTGGTCCCTGAACCTCACTAAGGTCACACACAATCTGTATAATCAGGTCATATAGTATGACATAATGAACCTAAACGAAACTTAATATTTCTATTCTTAAGGCTAGGCGAACTTAAGTAAGTTCACAAGGTTTCGGTGTAGGCGAACATGACAAGTTCGCCTACCGGCGGTCGACCTTTCATAATAAGTTCACCTCTTTCATATATAGGCAAACTTAGTACGCGAACATGAGTTAGGCGAACTTAATCAGTGAACTTGAGTTAGGCGAACTTAATCAGCGCACATGAGTTAGGCGAACTTAATCAGCGAACATGAGTTAGGCGAACTTAATCAGCAAACATAATAAATTCGCTTGTTGGGGTTTAGGGGAGCTTGGTAAGTTCACCTGTCGTGACCTTCTTCTCCAATCAGACCCCAGATCAGGTCGGCCCGACTCGAGGTGTTCAGACCTCAAACTTTTTTGGTTCAGAAAGTTCCATTTTCATCAGTGAGTTCAAATATATGCTTTGTTTTGATTATTATACTTAAAAACCTATCCTTTATTCATTTTTAACCTGAAACCAAAGAGATGATGGCAACCGATCTCCGAGATTTTGAGCTTGATTCCCGAGCTTTCTCTCTCTAGACTCGAGGTCTCCTTCTCTCTCTAAAAGTTGCGTGACTGAGGATGCAATGGAGAGGAGGGCTGCCTTGTCCTTTATATATCTGGGCTCACTCGGCCCATTGAAGCCGAGCCCAAGCCCGCTCCCCTTCTCTTTTGTTTTTTTTTGCTTCTTCGTTTAAATATTTCGACTAAATCTCCGGCCTCACTATATTTATTCGTTTTATTATTTTTGGGATGTTACAAATTAGGTTTCAAAGTTTTTTATAATAAAAGAATACTTTAAAATAAATGTGTTTTATTAGTATAATTAGTAATATAATAAAAGATATGGGTGCATTTAATAAGAGAGAGAGGCGGAAAAAAATGAGAAACAATAGGAATCATGGCATACAAAAGATTGAATAAGATTGAATATAGTGACGACACGTGGCATACAAAAACCTTTATTTATTATATAGTATAGATTAGATTAAAATGACCAAAAGAATAAAAAAGTTAATTACACAAATAGTCCACTAAAGTGCATGTAACATTTCGGATTTTAGTATGCCTATTTCAGTTCAATGTAATGCAATTTCAAGTTCTATACTCGTGCAATGCCTCATTATTTTCTCGTCGTAAAATTTAATGCAATGATCCTATATAAATCCGCAAGTTTTACTAGATTATATACATTTAAACGCTATACAAGAAACTATTTGGTACAAACTTATCAAACCTGAAAAGTCAAGGACTAAAATTGAAAAACATCAAGAAACCCTAGTTAGCACGGTCGTGCTTCGTTCTAGCACGGTCGCGCCAAGTGCTTTGGCACGGTCGCGCGACCTGCTTTGGAACGATCGCGCCCGGTGCCTAGGCACGGTCGCGCCTGCGTAACTGAAAAACGTAAATGCAGTTTAATCACCCGATCGTTCGAATCCGAAACCGTTATACGTTTCCTTTTCCCTTAACAATTGTATTACCACTTTTCAAATTCCAAACGCCTCAGTTCATTTCAATAATTCAAGAAAAACTCTCTCAATTCAAGGAAAATTCTCCCAAGCTCTTTCGACCGGAATTACCTCAAGAAATCCAGTCAAGCGTTTTCCCAAAGCATCTCTGAATCATCCGAAGCCGCTGAAGCATTCGGAACCGCAGCAGAGGTAGCCGGAAGCCAGTCTTGCCGTCGCCGGAACTAAGTTCTACCATTCCCTATCGATTCGCTACTATTCAGGTTAATTGAATCATCCCTCTCTTTCGTTTCGGTCCATGTAACAAAAGCCCTCTGTCAATTCGGGCTTTCATTACAGAAATCGTTCAGAACCAGAATCCTTTTTATAAGAAAAATGATTTAATCGGAATCGCTCCTAATCATGTTGTTAATACAATTAAAATATCTCAGAACACTCGTAATAACCCATAAATGAAAAGCCCTAACAATTCCACCAATTAAAATACAAGAATCTGTCAATTCGTGTCTGATTTGGAATAGACACGGTCGCGCTAATCATCTAGCGCGGTCGTGCCTCATTTAGCGCGGTCGTGCCGATTAGCAGCGCGGTCGTGTCCTCCTGTCCAGACCTTGTCATGCCCTCTGGGCTAGTCCCTGTTGTGTCTAAAGATCATAGACACGACCGTGCCGGGCCAAGGCACGGTCGTGCCTGTCAAACTTGTCTAGATTGTGCTCCTGTTGATCAACCCGGTCGCGCCCCGACTAGCGCGGTCGCGCCCGTGGCTTGAGCACGATCGTGCCCTTCCGAGGCACGGTCGTGCTAGACTCAGATTATTTTAGCAGAATTATAATTTTTATATTTAACCAGGAAATGTTTCAGATTTTATAAAAATTTGTGTTCTGTATTTAAAAATGGATTAAAAGTTTAATCTTGGCATAAATATAATTTATTTAAAAGTTTATAAAAATTAAATTTATATTTAATTAAATGATGTTTTAAATAATTAAGTTACAAAATTTATAAATAATGATTAGTTATTTAATTTACATTTTAAATCAAAATCATTTATTTATTTATACTTAATTACAATTAATATTTACATTATTTCATAAACTATAATTATATATTTATTTATTTATTCAATTCAAACCTAATCAAATTATTTCAAACATATTTTACTTCAAACTCTATATATTTTATACAAAGCAATAGTTTTATATATACAAATTCAACTTTCACTTTAGACCTAAACTTTGTACATCTATGTGATTCAATACATATTACTCTTTAGGTTAAAGTGTGCATTTCAAGGATCTTATTTGCTATCTATATTCCTTGTTAGCTCCACTTCCATACCAAGTGAGTATTCACAACCCCCTTTTACTCTTTTACACTTTTGGGGTGGAACATGAACTTTATACACATTACACATTTCACAACTACATTTATACAAACAACACAAGTGCAATATCCTACATACATACATGTGTGCAAAATTTGAGCTTTGTGCCCGAGTGCTAGTTGTGCTAGTCTTTGTGAAAACTATGTGCAATCATTAACTATACAAGCCGACGGTTTTCAATGATAGATCTATTGAGTCTGACAAACCCACCCAAGTGGAAGTGATTGATACCGACAACACAATTTGCATACTAGTTACTAAGGTTTGATTGTACTTGATTACACAATAGCAGCTCCCCATAAATGCCTTATTTTTCATGTCTTGTAAAGGATTTGTTTTACAACTATATGCCATCTATATACAACTGTGTTATACTCACCAACTTTTTAGTTGACTTTATTTTATTCATGTTTCAGGCCCTAATATGTGAGAATGATTCAAGACGTGCTCAATATAGGATTTGGACTTAGCAATATTAAATCAAGAAGTTTATGAGTTGTTTTATTTTCTTGTTTGGATTTGGTTTGTACTTGGATTATTTGTAATGGGAATTTGACTTTAATATACTTCAATTTAGTCAACCTTGTGCTATGAACAGTCTTACATGTCCCGCCCCGATGATTCCGCCATCGGTCGGGGTGTGACAGATTGGTATCAGAGCCTTGGTTATAGGGATTTAGGTTATTAGACATCTTGACCTAGACTATAACTTTAGGACACCCACTTATACTATGCTTCATGATTTTGTGCTATGTGTTACATGCTATGTGCTACATGCTTACCATGATAAATTGTTTATTATATTTGGTACCTTACTTGTTAGAAATTCATGACTTATTAGGATCTTCTTAAATAATACCTTTCCTATATCCTAAAACCCCATGATATTCCTACCTTCTTTTCTATCTTTATTCTTTCTAAGCATATGGAAAAAATTTTCTTGAAGCAAAAATCTTAAATTTTTTTTTTATTTTCTTCGTTAAGTTTTTTTAAACTTGTTAAATTATTTGAGGACACGTGCAATCTGGAAGGGTGACACCTGTATTTTGGGTTTTCTGTCTAGGAAAGCATTTCGCATAAATCCCAATCAACTGAGGGACCCGTATGCTTTCCTGGGAATTCTCGAGATGAGTGTTTACCTATAGGCTAAAGCATGTCTCCTTGAAAATTATATAAGTTTAAATTAACCTTAATGTGCCTTAGTATTCAAGTGATTTTATCACTTTTGAGTACAATCCAAACTATGAATATCTATCTTTTATTTGGTTTTCTCATTCTATTAAATCCTAGCAATTCTCATAAGTTCTTACAATCTTTCTTGTCTTGTGAAAATCTGTAGAATGCCTCCTCGTCATGCTCCCGCCGCCAACGCCAACACCGACATTGCTGCTATTCTCACCCAATTAGTGACACAACTCACCCAAGCCAATGGTGCCACAAATGGCAATGGTGGAAATGGAAGCAATAGTGGTAATAATGGTGGTAATGGTGGAAACAATCCATCTCAATGCACCTTCAAGCACTTCAATTCGTGCAATCCCCTAAAGTTCTATGGTACCGAAGGAGCTACTGGACTCCTTCAATGGTTTGAAAGCATTGAGAATACCTTTCTCAATAGTGACTGTCCCGACAACCTTCGTGTTCGTCATGCTACAAGTGTCCTACAAAAACGGGCACTTACATGGTGGAATGGGGAGAAAAGGAATAGGGGTGTTGACATAGCTATGGCCTTACCTTAGGATGAGGTCAAAAGGCTTATGACCGAGGAGTTCTGTCCTCGAAATGAAGTGAAAAAGTTAGAAGCTGAATTTTGGGATCTTGCCCAAGATAGTGGGGAAAGCTTAGCATATACAACTCGGTTCCATGAGTTGAGTCTTCTAGTGCCCCACATGGTCACTCCTTTAGCCCGTTGTATCGAAAAGTATATTGGTGGGCTACCAAGACAAATTCAAGATACTGTCTTAGGTAGAAATCCTGCTACTTTCGAGGATGCCATCCGCCTGTCTGCTACCTTAACTGATAATCATGTTAAAGCTGGAACTCTTACCAAAAAGGGTTCTAAGAAAGTTGCTGAAACCGTAACCCCTCCTGCCCACAACAAAGAAGCCACAACTGAACCCTCTCGCAATAACAAAAAGAGGAAGGTTAGAAACTTTGCTGTGGTTACTCCTGCGGTGCCCGTTAATCAAGTTGCACCCGTAGTTCAAGCACCGGCTAAAAAGCCATATGTTGGGATTTATCCTCTTTGTGCCACCTGCAATTTTCATCATCCTCAAAATATCCCATGTCGCCTTTGCACTCATTGTGGGATATATGGTCACACTATCAATATTTGTAGGGCAAAGCTTTTGAGGGTCAAGTCAATCCACCGAACCAACCCAACCCGCGAGTGGCTAATCAAGGTGCTCCCGCCATTGCTAATAGGCGTGCTTGCTATGAGTGTGGAGACCCGAACCATTTTCGTAATCTATGTCCAAGACTTGCAAATGCTAGACAAGGTGGAGCTCATGGGCGTGCGTTCAACATAAACGCCAACGAAGCTCAAGCCAACAACGACGTGGTTAATGGTACGTTCCTTGTAAATAGTCATTATGCCTCCATTTTGTTCGATACCGGTGCCGATAAAAGTTTTGTGTCACTTAATTTTGAGCCTTTACTTGCAAAGACGCGATCCCAATTAGAGAAAACCTTCACCGTTGAAATAGCAAATGGTGACTCCCTTACAATTGAGTTTATTATCTATGATTGCTCTTTAGAACTTAATGATCATGCATTCCCAATCAACCTTGTTCCAATGCCACTAGGAAGCTTTGATATTATCATAGGTATGGATTGGCTATCAAATCATCATGCCGAAGTCAGTTGCTTTGAAAAGTGTATTCGAATTCCGCTACCATCGGGAGAAACCTTAAGGGTTTTTGGTGAAAAGCCTTGCAAGGGTCTTAAATTGATGTCTTGTACTACCGCTCAAAAGTACTTACGAAAGAAGTACATCGCCTTCCTAGCTCATATTGTTCAAAAGGACGTCAAGGAGAAGAGTATTCAAGACATTCCTATCATTAGGGATTTTCCCGAAGTGTTTCCTAAAGATTTATCCGGTCTTCCTCCTGTTCGTCAAGTATAGTTCCGTATTGATCTTATGCCCGGAGCTAACCCCGTTGCTAGAGCTCCTTATCGTCTTGCACCTTCCGAAATGCAAGAGCTCGCAAGTCAACTTCAAGAACTCTCCGATAAAGGTTTCATTCGCCCAAGTCATTCACCGTGGGGTGCACCCGTCTTATTTGTTAAGAAGAAGGATGGATCATTTCGCATGTGTATTGACTACCGCGAACTCAACAAGCTTACTATCAAGAATCGTTATCCTTTGCCTAGAATCGATGATCTCTTTGATCAACTTCAAGGTTCTACTTGCTTCTCGAAGATTGATCTTCGATCTGGTTATCATCAGCTCCGTGTTCAAGAAGATGACATTCCTAAGACTGCTTTTCGAACAAGGTATGGTCATTACGAGTTCATGGTTATGCCTTTCGGGTTAACCAATGCACCCGCAGTTTTCATGGATCTCATGAACCGTGTGTGCAAACCGTACATTGATAAATTCGTTATCGTTTTCATTGACGATATCTTAATCTATTCCAAGACTAAAGCCGACCATGAAGAACACCTTAGATTGGTTTTGGACCTTTTGAAGAAAGAACAACTATATGCCAAGTTCTCCAAATGTGAATTTTGGTTAAAAGAAGTTCAATTTCTTGGTCACATCGTCAACGACAAGGGTATTCATGTTGATCCTGCTAAGATTGAAACGGTTAAGAATTGGAATGCCCCGAAGACTCCTACCGAAGTTCGTTCATTTCTTGGTCTTGCGGGTTATTATCGTCGTTTCATCTCAAACTTCTCAAAGATTGCTGTCCCTCTTACCGCTTTGACTCATAAGGGTAAAACTTATGAATGGGGACCGAAACAAGAAGAAGCTTTCCAAACTCTTAAGCATAAGTTGTGCAATGCTCCTATATTAACTCTCCCCGATGGAAATGATGATCTAGTTGTCTATTGTGATGCTTCTAACCAAGGTCTAGGTTGTGTCCTCATGCAACGAGGAAAAGTGATCGCTTATGCATCAAGACAACTCAAAATTCATGAAAAGAATTATACGACGCACGATCTCGAGTTGGGTGCGGTCGTATTCGCGTTAAAGATTTGGAGACATTACCTATATGGCACGAAATGTGTGGTATTCACCGACCACAAAAGTCTTCAACATATCTTCAACCAAAAAGAACTCAATATGAGGCAACGACGTTGGGTCGAACTCCTTAACGACTATGACTGCGAAATTCGTTACCATCCCGGCAAAGCGAATGTCGTAGCCGATGCTTTGAGTCGAAAGGACCATGTTATGCTTCATTGTGCCCGTATTCAAACCAATATTCAAACCCGTATCTTAGACGCTCAACACGTCTCGGTAACCGAGGGTAACATGTATGAAGAAATGTCGTGTGGTGTTGAACTTCTTCTTGAATCAAAACCCAATGGCTTACTATATTATTTGAATCGTATTTGGGTTCCCGATCGCGATGATCTCCGTGCATTTCTCATGAACGAGGCTCATAAGACTCGTTATTCTATTCATCCTGGTGCGGATAAAATGTACCAAGATCTTCGCCAACTTTATTGGTGGCCCGGTATGAAGAAGGACATTGCTCTTTATGTTGCCAAATGCTTAACTTGCTCCAAAGTCAAAGCCGAACATCAACGTCCTTCTGGTTTGCTTGAACAACCGGAAATTCCCGTGTGGAAATGGGAAAATTTAGCTATGGATTTCATTACCAAGCTCCCTCGCACCTCGAGTGGTTATGATAGTATTTGGGTGATCATTGATCGTCTCACCAAATCTGCCCACTTCTTGCCTATTCGTGAAGACTTTAAGGTGGAGAAATTAGCCCGAATTTACATTGATGAAATTGTGAGCCGTCATGGTGTTCCCTTGAACATAATATCCGATAGAGACGCTCGGTTCACTTCTCGATTTTGGCAATCTCTCCAATCTGCTCTTGGTACTCGTTTGGATTTGAGCACGGCTTACCATCCCCAAACTGATGGTCAAACCGAGCGAACAATCCAAACTCTTGAAGACATGCTTAGAGCTTGTGTAATCGATTTTGGTGGAAATTGGGATTCACATTTATCCCTTATTGAGTTTTCTTACAACAATAGCTACCACACAAGTATCAACATGGCTCCATTCGAAGCTCTCTATGGTCGCAAGTGTCGTTCTCCTATCTGTTGGAACGAGATTGGTGAAGCACAAATCACCGGTCCTGAGTTAATTCAAGAAACTTCCGACAAGATTATTCAAATCCGTGACAATATTCGAGTAGCGAGGAGTCGGCAAAAGAGTTATGCCGACAAGCGTCGAAAACCCTTGGAATTCCAAGTCGGTGATCTCGTTCTTCTTAAGGTATCTCCATGGAAGGGTGTGATCCGTTTTGGAAAGAAAGGCAAGTTATCGCCTCGTTATGTTGGTCCGTTCAAAATCCTTGAAAGGATTGGGAAAGTGGCTTACAAGCTCGAGTTACCTCCATCTCTTGGCAATGTGCATCCTACATTTCATGTATCTAATCTAAAGAAGTGTCTCGCCGACGAAAATCTCCATATACCGCTTGACGACGTGCGCATTGATGAAAAGATGCACTTCGTTGAAAAACCGGTGGAAATTATGGATCGTGAAGTCAAGCAACTCAAGCGAAGTCGCATTCCTATCGTTAAAGTTCGTTGGGAAACTAAGCGTGGTCCTGAGTTCACTTGGGAACGAGAAAACCAAATGAAGCTCAAGTACCCTCATCTTTTTACTAATAATGTTGTTTCCTCTAGCTAAATTTCGGGACGAAATTCTCTCAACATGGGGAGACTGTAACATTTCGGATTTTAGTATGCCTATTTCAGTTCAATGTAATGCAATTTCAAGTTCTATACTCGTGCAATGCCTCATTATTTTCTCGTCGTAAATTTAATGCAATGATCCTATATAAATCCGCAAGTTTTACTAGATTATATACATTTAAACGCTATACAAGAAACTATTTGGTACAAACTTATCAAACCTGAAAAGTCAAGGACTAAAATTGAAAAACATCAAGAAACCCTAGTTAGCACGGTCGTGCTTCGTTCTAGCACGGTCGCGCCAAGTGCTTTGGCACGGTCGCGCGACCTGCTTTGGAACGATCGCGCCCGGTGCCTAGGCACGGTCGCGCCTGCGTAACTGAAAAACGTAAATGCAGTTTAATCACCCGATCGTTCGAATCCGAAACCGTTATACGTTTCCTTTTCCCTTAACAATTGTATTACCACTTTTCAAATTCCAAACGCCTCAGTTCATTTCAATAATTCAAGAAAAACTCTCTCAATTCAAGGAAAATTCTCCCAAGCTCTTTCGACCGGAATTACCTCAAGAAATCCAGTCAAGCGTTTTCCCAAAGCATCTCTGAATCATCCGAAGCCGCTGAAGCATTCGGAACCGCAGCAGAGGTAGCCGGAAGCCAGTCTTGCCGTCGCCGGAACTAAGTTCTACCATTCCCTATCGATTCGCTACTATTCAGGTTAATTGAATCATCCCTCTCTTTCGTTTCGGTCCATGTAACAAAAGCCCTCTGTCAATTCGGGCTTTCATTACAGAAATCGTTCAGAACCAGAATCCTTTTTATAAGAAAAATGATTTAATCGGAATCGCTCCTAATCATGTTGTTAATACAATTAAAATATCTCAGAACACTCGTAATAACCCATAAATGAAAAGCCCTAACAATTCCACCAATTAAAATACAAGAATCTGTCAATTCGTGTCTGATTTGGAATAGACACGGTCGCGCTAATCATCTAGCGCGGCCGTGCCTCATTTAGCGCGGTCGTGCCGATTAGCAGCGCGGTCGTGTCCTCCTGTCCAGACCTTGTCATGCCCTCTGGGCTAGTCCCTGTTGTGTCTAAAGATCATAGACACGACCGTGCCGGGCCAAGGCACGGTCGTGCCTGTCAAACTTGTCTAGATTGTGCTCCTGTTGATCAACCCGGCCGCGCCCCGACTAGCGCGGTCGCGCCCGTGGCTTGAGCACGATCGTGCCCTTCCGAGGCACGGTCGTGCTAGACTCAGATTATTTTAGCAGAATTATAATTTTTATATTTAACCAGGAAATGTTTCAGATTTTATAAAAATTTGTGTTCTGTATTTAAAAATGGATTAAAAGTTTAATCTTGGCATAAATATAATTTATTTAAAAGTTTATAAAAATTAAATTTATATTTAATTAAATGATGTTTTAAATAATTAAGTTACAAAATTTATAAATAATGATTAGTTATTTAATTTACATTTTAAATCAAAATCATTTATTTATTTATACTTAATTACAATTAATATTTACATTATTTCATAAACTATAATTATATATTTATTTATTTATTCAATTCAAACCTAATCAAATTATTTCAAACATATTTTACTTCAAACTCTATATATTTTATACAAAGCAATAGTTTTATATATACAAATTCAACTTTCACTTTAGACCTAAACTTTGTATATCTATGTGATTCAATACATATTACTCTTTAGGTTAAAGTGTGCATTTCAAGGATCTTATTTGCTATCTATATTCCTTGTTAGCTCCACTTCCATACCAAGTGAGTATTCACAACCCCCTTTTACTCTTTCACACTTTTGGGGTGGAACATGAACTTTATACACATTACACATTTCACAACTACATTTATACAAACAACACAAGTGCAATATCCTACATACATACATGTGTGCAAAATTTGAGCTTTGTGCCCGAGTGCTAGTTGTGCTTGTCTTTGTGAAAACTATGTGCAATCATTAACTATACAAGCCGACGGTTTTCAATGATAGATCTATTGAGTCTGACAAACCCACCCAAGTGGAGGTGATTGATACCGACAACACAATTTGCATACTAGTTACTAAGGTTTGATTGTACTTGATTACACAATAGCAGCTCCCCATAAATGCCTTATTTTTCATGTCTTGTAAAGGATTTGTTTTACAACTATATGCTATCTATATACAACTGTGTTATACTCACCAACTTTTTAGTTGACTTTATTTTATTCATGTTTCAGGCCCTAATATGTGAGAATGATTCAAGACGTGCTCAATATAGGATTTGGACTTAGCAATATTAAATCAAGAAGTTTATGAGTTGTTTTATTTTCTTGTTTGGATTTGGTTTGTACTTGGATTATTTGTAATGGGAATTTGACTTTAATATACTTCAATTTAGTCAACCTTGTGCTATGAACAGTCTTACATGTCCCGCCCCGATGATTCCGCCATCGGTCGGGGTGTGACAGTGCAATCCCTTTTCCCACCCACATCGAAGCATCAAGCAACACTGCCACGACCACAACAGGTAGAGGTAGTTTCCGCCTACCAAGTGTGAGAATTGATATCGTGTGTGTTTATTCGAAGATCATTCATATTTCATCAACCTTTATGTTTAACTTTTCTAATATTAATAGGAATCACTAATTACACTAATCAATGAGATGTTCCCCACTAAGGCTAAAAGAATATTTTGTTCAAGTGTATCACATGCAGAGCCTATCAACATATCTCACATAGATATTAGTCATTTCAATTTAGTGCCTTACATGTGTTGATCATTGCCTTAAGAAACGAACAATCATATCACTTCTCATTTAAATGCAAACTCCCGACTCAAGTAGAAACACAATCTTTTTGTATTTTCTTCTTTTATTTGAACTATAAGCAGACTTAAACAAACTAAGAAACAAACTCTTTTTTGTATTTTCTTGACTCAAATAAATTGAAAGCACACACTTTTTTGTATTTTCATGACACTAATAAAATTCAAAGCAGACTCTTTACATATATTTTGTATTTTTCTTGGTGGTAATAAACTTAAAACATACTCTTTTTGTGTTTTTCTTATTTCTCCCCCTAAATTTGTGTAAAAAATAAAAAAATAAAAAATGTACAAATTTAAACTATAAAGAAAAATCTTTTTGTGACCAATCTTGAATTTCAAAACTAATTATTTTTAAAGAATAATGTAACAAAGTTAATTGTACCTTTATTGCTTATCTTACCTCCGTTATCTCCTACAAAGGAAACATACCCTCCATTAGAAGTAACGTTATGCAACAAAGAGATGTCCCCCATCATGTGCCTGGAACAAACCTCATCAACATACCAGTCTAGTTGTTGACATTCCTCCTTGGATGTCCTTACACGAATGAGAAGATTAATTAGACATAGGTACCCAAGCCATTGTTGACCTGGGAATTCATGAAGCATCAATGTAAGATAATTCCTGCAAGCACATGTCATTTTTAGAGTAAAAAACTGGTGTTGCAACAAAATTGTCCTTTGCCTTCTAGACAGGCTTTTATTGAATAGACGGTTTTGTTTGTTTTGAAACTGAGACTTTAGGTTTCACCGTTTGCTTATTTTGTTTAACCTTTTGTCTTTCAAAATAAGTATGTCAGTTTATCTTTGCAACATTTCAGTCACCGTCAGAAGTCTTAACTTTGGAATGCTTATCCTTCATTGCCTTAGGTTTTTCAACTTTCATTGGCTTAGAATAATACTTTTTCATTGGTGTAGCCCTCTGTTTTTTCATGTACTATGGCTCATAAGGACGATGTATGTAATTTCTTGCAATGTGACCTGCTTTGCCACATGTGTAGCATGTCTTCTTCCTAGCATAAGTAACAAATCCCAATTTGTATGACCATATGATGAATGTGAGTGATACGATTGATTTCATTCCTAGAATGATGTTCACATCTTCTATTTGAAGGGCTTTCAAAGTTCCTGCTTTTCTGAACAGTAACCCTGGGTTTTTTCAACCTGTTTGATTTTCTTCTTCAGCTTGTATAAGTGCCTGTTGGAATACTTAAGAATATGTTATTCATTATTTCCATATGTGACAAGTTTAACAAATCTAGTTTTGCCATCATTATATGCAAGCAATTTTGAATTTGAAAAACATTTTTCCAAACCCACACATAGGGTTTATTGCTTTTAGAAACATCGCTCTTAAAAGAATCAGTTTTATTTTTGTAACCAGAATTAGAATTAGTTTTATTCTTGCAAAAACAAGCATCTTCATACTCGCCATTCTTACTATCCCATATCTCAATCTCTACTTTGTCTACACATGAAGTAGAAGCATCATAATTGTTCACACATTTAACATTAGAAGTTAAGGATGATGATTTGTACTCATCAGTGTCTGACAAATTGCTAGATAAGAACACCTTATCACCTGCTACTTGTTCCTCAACACATGGTGGAACAGTGGTGAAATTCCCATTAAACGGAGGAGGCATGGTGTTATACCCAATCCATTTTGACCCATTCCCAGGTTTATGAAGTTGGTCTTCCAGCATATCAACTACCTTACTAGATTGATAAAAAAAAAGTTGTGAAATCTATACATATACATACTACTAAATAAAGGTTTTTGGTTGCCACATGTCACATTTCTAGAGCATTTCGAGTGTTTTTCCCGCCTAAATCACAATCACATAATTTTTACATGCGGATCCTTGATGGGTTCGGATCCTACCCACGAGGATCTCACTCATCATCTTTGGAGGAAAGCAGTCCCTAATTTCATTTCTCCTTTCATGATTTCCTCATCTCGCTCTGAAGCCACAAAGATGATCCATCCACTAACCCTAATTTAATTTCTCCTTCACGCTTTCTAGATCTCGATATCTTTTCTCGCATGCTTTCCTTTTTCTTGTCACGCGTTCCTGATCTCGCATCTCGATTAATCCATCTGCTTTGCTTTTCTTCGCCTCAGCCATGAATCCTTTGTTACTGATCGTCATAATTGGTGAATTGCAAGGGAACTTCTACGGCAAGCAAAGGGGGCTTGAATCAAAGGTATTTTTTGTCTTTTTTTTGTTTCAGATACCCATGGATTTGTAGTCTGCATATGTTTTTATTTTCCTTTTTCTGACTGATCTGTTTAATATGAAAATGATTATATTTTTTATATTTACAGTGATGGGATCTGTTTTTTATGCATTAATTCAATCTAGGACTGAATTCTACCACATTATGATTGAACTATCTACCACTTACATTGTGAGAATGTTCTTTTTCTAATCCATTTAATTTAATTTGGATATTTTTGTATAATTTCTATTAATGAAACTGTCTCTTTTTTTGCAGCTTTTGCCTACTCCTTTTGCCAATAGAAATTTAGATAAACATTGGTGTATACATTATGAAGAAGTAATCACTTTATTGAATATTGATACAGTGCTTTCCTTTGACTATTTTTTTTATCTAAGTTGTCAAACTGATATTCTTTTGGATTATGGTACGGGTCACCCATTTAAAAATGGATGATTAATATGTCAAGAAATTAGGCACGTGTCAATGATGTTTTGTTTCTTAATTGTAGATATCTCTAAATCTTAATTTCTTGATTTATCATGTCTAAACAAGACACATGATTAATATCCTATCTACAATTATGCACGTTTATGGTTTTTTGTCCTTTGATGTAGGTTACGTAGAGAACATGTGTTATTGATGTTTTGTTTCTTAATTGCAGATAGGATATTGAGCAAAAATGGATGAAGGTTAGTTGTTTGCAAATATTTAGATCTCAATATAATTTGCTTTACAAACCTTATGTATTAACATTGACTCCAATTTCCAATTGATCTCTGTATAAACATCCATTCCATGTAAAATAAATTATAATAACTAAATTATTAAACACACTTTCCTTTTGACTTTTCCAATTGATCTCTGTGTAAACATCCATTCCATGCAAAAATATTACAAAGTACACTTCTATGAATTATTTGTAGCTTTTATGTATAATTTAATCATTGTTCTAATTGTTTGTAGCATTTAATTTTATAGCCTGCGGGGATCGTTATGTGATTACTCTACATCTCAATTGTAAAGGTGGAGTTATTACAAGGCAAGATTCCTTTTTCAATTATGATTTGTTGTTCCATTTCAGCATATTTATTATGTGGTTTATGTACTACTGATCATTAACCAACATAATAAAGGTAGATTGAGTAACGGGTCAAAAATGACAACTTTAGTATCGGTCAAATGATTCGAGTCAAGTTGACCTGCAACACTCACGATCCAAATCATTATTGTACTGACGCAAGAAATATCAAATTTTGGATGCAAATGATCATATATAGTGAGAGAATGTTTAATGGTACCATTAGTATATTGGTAGCAAATGGTCATTCATAGTAAAAGAATGTTTAATGGTACCAACGACAGATACTAAGAGATATTGAAAATAGGTAATAATTTAGGCATGGTATGGAGATCCCTTGATGTTATGTTACTGTAATATTGATCATGAGGTTATTTGATGTTGTATTATATAAGACCAAAAGTATGCTTAATTAATTGAGGGGGAAGCATAATCTAGGTTAACAAGAATAAAGGGAATGTTCAAAACATTTTGAATTATCAAGAAACCATGATTATTCGGAGAGTAGGGTTAAGGTTTGATGTTAAATTGTTGCATGACCAATTTCGTTTTATGTTGTTGAGATCAACAACATACAATTTTATTATTTAGACAACTCATGAACATATATAATGTACACAAAAATGATTAGTATATGTTCATTAATCTAGATATGGTATACGAGGGCTCTTGGGAAATAGAAAGAAAGTTCTAATAGAAACCAGAAAATCAAAAGGCAAACAAACGATTCAATTGATAATAAACCCAATTCGAGAAGGGTGATTTCAACAAGTTACAAGGTAACGATTTATATAAACATAAACATCGACTCCTAACATATGAATGAAAAAATACACTTTGGATAACAATTAATTTTTGAATAAAGTAATGGAGTTGGTTTTATTTATTAAAAATACACTTGGATAGCTTTTGAACCTCTTTGGCCTGTTTCCTTTAACTAATATTTTTTACATGGCCCGTTAGAGATAAAATATAACCAAAAGCGACCAATTAGTAATAGGTGCAGCCAATTTAGTTCCTTCTCTTTGTTAATGTACAGACATGATATATTGACATATGAGAGCCAGTTACATTAGTGATAAAAAAGGATGGAATTAACATCAAGGGTAGTGGCACTCCCATTGACAAGTTCTCTCCAACCATAACAATATGCTCTCCTTCCCTTTTAATTTGAGATGTTATTAGTTTAATTTCTCTTAAAATAGTTGATGATCAGAAGTTTTGAATTTACCCATCATAGTTGTTTGCAACATTTTTTTTTAAACAAACGAGTTACATTGTCAGTTTGTTTTTATTCATGATCTTAGAAAAGCCAAGTTATTTTGTACGCTGATGTTTTCATTTTAATTTTTTGAATTTAATTGACACAAAAAGGTATTTATTTCATGTGGGAATCACATAGTTTCTTATTTATGGCTTTGAAAGTGTTGAATGATGACTTCGAGCGGTGCAAGTAAAACATCAACAATTGTATATATAAAAATATTTAGAAATATATAAAAAATGTACACACTTTATCATTTCACATCGTTTTCTATATTCAACCAAGTGCTCAATATCAAGCTTGAGCAGATAAGGGCGGTCTGTAAGTTTTTAGACGATACATGGGAACCCAAGTTTATGGTGATTGCGGCATAGAAAACTCAACACACCAAGTGTTTTACAATATTCCACCAGGTTAATAATATATTTTTTGTTTAAGTTATTGATTTTACATAACAAAAAAAAAATTTGATTCTTACGTGTTACAGGAACGATTATTGACAATAAAGTTTGCCATCCTATGTATAATGATTTCTACTTATGTCCTCAAAATGGAGCGATCGTGAGTGTGATTGTTGTATATTAAACCAATAGTTTTATATGCGATAGCGAATATGAATGGATATAACCGTTTTAAAATAAATGATATATGTTTCTTTTAATCAAACGTGGGGTACACCGGTACTAACCTAGTTCACATTAAACAGAGGAGGCATGTTGTTATATCAATAAATAAAATTCTTAAATATTTATGTACATATTGTACGAGTGTAAAAAAGTATTACATATATTAAGAATAGAAAAAAAAAATTAAAAGTATGTAAAAATTAATATATAATTGGGTTTAGAAATACATTGATTACTATTTAATTTAATTTAATTAGACTTTCATTTACTATTTGATTGAAAATAAAGTTACATAATTAGATTTCAAAGTTTTCTTATAATAAGGGATAATTTAAAATAAATGTGTTTTATTAGTATAACTAGGTTAGAAACATCGTGTATTACACGGGTTGAATAAATGTAATGTTATATATATATATATTTAATAATAAAAATTTACATATTACATAGTTTTTAATATAAATTGTAGAAACGCTATATAGTTATTTTTTTAAAATATTTTATAAAAAGAATAAAAGAAATGTTCAATTTATAAAAATGTTTTATGAACAACCTATTTTTTTAGAATAAAAAAACGTTTTATAAAGAAAATTATAGAAATAATTATTATTTAACAGGAGAGAGG
The DNA here is from genome assembly GCA_023525975.1 of Smallanthus sonchifolius. Lineage (NCBI taxonomy): Eukaryota > Viridiplantae > Streptophyta > Magnoliopsida > Asterales > Asteraceae > Smallanthus > Smallanthus sonchifolius. The sequence continues at coordinate 53,742,872 of CM042034.1, forward strand.
CGGGAAACAAAAAATTATAAAAACAATTAAAATAATTTGTATAATTAATACGTGAGAGATGCGAGAAAAAAGTTGAGGATGCATAAGAGAGTTACAGGTGTCCCACCAAAACTTTTATTTATTATACAGTATAGATATAAACATAGATTAGTAATTTATTTAAAAATATATTATTATTAAAAGATGGAGATGTATTTAATAAAAGAGAGATGCGAAAAAAATGATAAGAATGAATATGGAGGCGACACGTGTCATGAAAAAAACTTTAATTATTATATAGTATAGATATAGATTTGTTTTTTACGATTTTACAATTCGGGTAAGAAGACAATATTTATACATAAAAAAGGACAGTGCCCTTTTACCTAATTCTCTCATATTATGAAAGAATTAAAATTAAGGTAAGAAGACAATATATATGCATGAAGGACAATATATTTTACCTAATAAATGAAAGAAGACAATATATATACATAATGATTTGTAGATTATCACATCATATCTTAGATGAGAGGGAGGATCAAATAAGAAATGGATTTTGTCTAAGTAGGCTAGGAAGGATTTTAGTGTTGACATGTGGCACTTCTTTAAACTAAGGTTAAAGGTTATTTTGGTCCACTAACCAAACTCTCATTCTAACCCCCTTTACCTCAAAATCCAGCACACGCTCTCATCATCCCCTTAGATTAGATATGATGTCGTTCTTAAATTAGGGTTTCATAACCAAATCAACACACCATCTCTACCAGATCCATCTAAATTTCCCATCCAAAACACGTCACGCCGCCTCAACCACCATATCTCTGCGGCGCTCACCGTGTCGGAGAAGCTTGACATCCTCGTCCTCCGTAGCTCAAAAATCAGAGCCCTATGTAGCTCAAAAGGTAGCTCCAGTCTGACGCTACAGAGTCCTCGGTAGCTTCAATTCAGGTCTCTTAATTGAATTTTAACCACTTTACATTGTTCGAATATAACTGTAGGATCGGTGATTACAAGATAGTTCTATTTTAGTTGAGATTGGCGGAAACAATCACAACTATGCTATGTAAACAGATAAACAAAGAGAATACTGATAAATGCAAATTGTATTGATCTTCAATGTTTACAAGATTACAGAGAAAACTCTCAGGAAGCACACTTGTACAAATGTAGATACAATACATATAAAGGAACTTAGAATCAAGACAAACCCTTGATTCTAAGGATCAGATCAAACACAGATCGTTGATCTCGGACAGTTACAAGCTATGCTACAATTGGTAGACAACTAAAAGACAAACTGCATCAAACAGTTGTGATCAGGTCAAAAGTTTTCTTAGGAATCTTTGTAGGAGACTTCAGAAGTGGTTTGTCTTTAATCATTTGTACCAATAACATTCCTTCTGCTAATAGATGTGTCAGTGTTGTAGCAGAGGTGTTAGTAGCAAAGTCAAAGCTGATGATGATTTGCCTATCAGCATCATTAAGTGTTTGATGCTGCTGAGAAGCCTATCAGCCGCAACTCTGGACTTCAGCAGATAAGGCTATCCGCATCATAGTTGTTCATCAACAGGAGAACTACTATCCGCAGCAACTAACCTTATCCGCAGCAGCTTGTTGGTCAGTGGCAAAACTGTGGAGTCCGCAGCAGTTATACTTAGAGAATTTTGTAGCCATCAGTCTTTATATCTACAATAACTATTTACTCTAATTCGCCACCGCTGTTTTTGTACTCGTTCAATAAGCATGTGTGAAATTATTCGTTATGCATTGTTTAGAATGTTCAATTTTTTGAAAAATTAGTTCCTCATTATACTAATTATTAGCTTTTCATTTATAATGTTGTGTAACTTTAGCTATTACTTATTATTAAGTTAGGGTTTTCATGGTTTAAACCATAATTGCTTGTATTGTATTTTTCATCACTCATATTCTGGCTTTTAGTTTAGAATATCTATGACTAAGATGTTAGGAAACTATTCCCCTTTCGAAATTGATATCCATGTTTGCAATATGATTCATGACTACTCTGTTTAATTATCTTTCATAATAAAAAAATTGCCTTGTTATGAGTTGTCTTTCTAACTCACATTTGTCAAAACCTTCAATCAGGAAGAGTGAAACCGCACCTTCTGTTGTTGGACCTACACCTCCAAGGTTAGTTGATATTGCTCCTAGTCAATCTGCTGTTGTTAGCCTAGTACATGATCCAATACATTACCCACTGGGTTAGCACAACCACCATTTCTCCTCATGTATCCAATAAGTTTTCTTTATTCATTTTATATTTAGTTGAAACATTGAAAACTAATTGTTTATAACTTTTGTGTATGTGTTTATAGATTTCACTTGAGGCACAACAAGATTTATAGTCAATGAGGTTTGCTGGCTATTTGGTCACACATTTGCTAGTGTGACGGCTTCCTAGTTTCCTTGGGTGAAGTTATTCTAAGAATTTCTTGTTGCAAAGGTTGCTGATGTAAGTTCCCTTTTTGAGTCTATGCATGTATTAGAAAAAGGAAGTTGAACTTATACTACCAATTTATTACGCATTTGTGTCTGTGATTGTCTTTTCTACTAATTTATATGATATCTTGGTACATAGCGTTTGAAAATCAAATACTTTAAACTCTTTGTGTATGACTCAGTGCCTTTTGTATTAAAGTTATTAAAATCTGGTAGCTATGGTACAAATCTGAACTTTTTTTTTATCTTGTGATTCACTTTATGTTGGAAATCGGAGATAAAATCTCATCCACAACACAAGATAGATCAGAACAAGTTGAATGAAATAACTTTATATTAACAATTAGGAAAAAACCCTTCAAATGGATTGCAATAGAAAGTAAAGTATGCACATTTTAGATGTTTAGTTGCTATCACACAAAAAAAACTAGCACAAAATATATAGGTAACAATAATACAATACAAAAAAAATACAGCACACAAATTAAGCACAGAAAAATACAGCACACAAATTTAATACAGAAAAATACAGCACACAAATTCAACACAGAAAAATACAGCACAATTTTTTTTTAAATCAACGTTTTTTATATAGCAACATTATACTCTAATTAAAGAGAAAAAAACGCTCAATTTTATGGTGTAATTTTTTTTTAAAATAATGGTGTATGAAAAAGTTATGAACGTTTAGAAAAAGTGAAGGAACTTGAAAAAAGTCAACAAAAGTGGCTATTCCTTAAATACCCTTCCACCCCTATTTTTCCCCACACTTTAATTTCAACCCTTGATCATCTAATTTGATGGCCAAGATTACTTCTTAGCATACTTAGGCAAAATCCTCTTCTTAGGGGATCCTCCATCTCTTAGATGATTATTGTGATCCATTCTGATGTGTTGATATCCAAGCCTAAACTTCTCAAATAACCTCTGAAATGGCGGAAACACTCCAGAAATCAACTAATCGCCTAGATGATCAAATCAAACACAAACTATGTCGAGAAACGTCACAACCATAAAATGCATAATCAAACTAACAATCTCCATTGATAAACTCTAGTAATTACACATTGAATCAACAAACTACAAAGTAAGATTTCACTTAGAACAATTCTGATCAAAAGATGCAAGTGTGAAAATCTATCTACAAAATACAAAAGACAACATATTTATACTAAAAAGAATTTGATCAAAAACTCTTGATCGAAAAGTGTTTTCGCGAAAACTTAGTTTTCGACCGAAAACTCTAAAGTTATACATTTTCAACACATAATTGATTTCTATGGACTACTAGGTTCCAACAATCCCCCCGAGTCCACAGAACATCAATTCTTCACTTGTTGTCTTTATTAGGCTTAGCTTTGGCATTGGCTTTCACTTTCTTGGCATCCAGCTCAACAAGTTTTTTCTTGATCACGTTTGCTTCATGTCTTCTTGATAAACAACGAGCTATGATTCTCATATATAACTTTGCTTCAACCTTTATCTTTGTGCTCATATCACACTTGATTGGGTTATGGTACAGAATCTTCAAGTCTTCGTTAGAAAAGCTGAACAGATCTACTGGATTGAAGACTCTGACCTCTGGTAAATCATGTTGTATGATTACAGCTTCATGGGTTCTGCTATCATACTTCCATTTCTTGAAGCTTTTGATAAACGTTTCTTTACGTGCTGGGATGTATACAGTTGAAACCGTATCAGCTGGCTTGACAATATACCTGAATCTTCTTTTGCCATCTTTATCATTTCTCTTTAGCTTTCTGCATTAAGGAATATGTGGCTTGAATCTTTCAAACTTGTCTTTAGCACATTCTTTCTTTATATACTCTTCAAAATTTTCAGCAAACGAATTCTTGGATGGATTGATCAACTTCAGGTGACTCAACTTGTAGATTCATGTAATTCTAATTAAGCTGTTGTCATTATTGTGTTTTGAACAATGTTAGCTTAGTTTATTTATTTGTCATTTCAGTATTGTAATTTCATTTTATGTAATTTACTGCTTTAAATAGTTTAAGTCTGGTGAACAAACCTCAATAGTAGTTTCGATAGATAGTAGTTTCGACAGGTTTGATCATCACTTGTAAATGTTCAACCGAAACTAGTAGTTTCAGTTGACATAGTTTCGATACTTGTCAACTACTATACATAGCCTAGTTTTAGAATGTTTAGGGTGTGAGTAACAGTTGCATCCTTGAACATTTCTCTTTCACACAATTTTCTCTGAATCAATACAATTTGCATTTGTTTTATGCATTGTTCTTACAATTCACATCTGTTTGTGTTGATTTCTGAGCGTGGTTAGCCTGTTAGCTTCACCATTTCTGATTCTACCTTTTGTTTCACCACCATACACATAGTTATGTAATCGATCATCTGAGTGATTTCTGAGTGAAATCAGGACCTACAATTGGTATCAGAGCATTATGCTCTTGTTTCTGAGTATTATCAGGGTTTTTTTTGTGATCGATTCTAGGTGTTTTTCTGTGTTTTATTGAAGTTTTCTGCATCTAGATTCTAAGAGCACTGTTTCATCGCCATTGTTACTGTTTCATCAATTTGCGAAGGTTTCTGTTAGCGGTTTTAAGATTGGAGGTTGGTTTAGTGATCAGGAGTATTAGACGCAACTTTTCGCTGGATTGGATTGCTATTTCGGTGATATTGATTTCTGAGGTTGTTCATCAATGGAGGTTTTCTGACTTGGAGAAGAAGGCATCGAAACTACCTTGGGAAACATTCTGTTGATCATCAAACTTTCCTGTCTGTACCTTGTCTGGTGGAGTTACAATCGAAACTAGCTTTGTTATCTTGTTCTAATCGAAACTACTGTGTGCTGCATCTTTCAACCGAAACTTGGGTATCAAAACTAGTTTCAATCAAAACTAGTTGTTGCTACTAGGATTCTGCTTAATTTTTACCAAGGGATTAATCATCGAAACTTATTGTTTCGGGTTCTGTTTCGGGCAATATTCCTGCAATCTAAACTAGGAGTTTCGATTGGTGTTTTTCTATCGAAACTAGTAGTTTCGATTAAGTTTGTCCACCCGACACTAGTCACTATTTTAGTTTCGATTTCTGATATTATGGCAACTTCAAGTTCAACTGAGTATTCTGGAGGGAACAAACCACCTTCTCTTGTGTCTACAAGAGAATTTTATGACTAGACAAAGAAAATGAAACTTTTCTTCCAATTTCATGATCATACATTGCTGAACTCTATCAATGATGGTCGCCACAAGCCTGTTATCACTACTGCTGATGTTTAGCATCCTAAGACAGTGGCTAAATATGATGAGAAAGACCTTGCTTTGATTTCCTGAGACAACAAGGCTTATGGGACTGTTGCTATGGCTCTTCCTATGGATATCTTCAAAATCTTCGTCGAGTACACCACCGCCAAAGACTTATGGGTAGCCTTATGCACCATATTTGAGGGAAGTGCTGAAGTAAGGGAAAGTATGATAGATCTGATCAAGAAGCAATATGAGATGTTCAGAAGTGTTCTTACAATTTGCAATTAATACAATTTGCATTTGTTTTATGCATTGTTCTTACAATTTCACATCTATTTGTGTTGATTTCTGAGCGTGGTTAGCTTGTTAGCTTCACCATTTCTGATTCTACCTTCTGTTTCACCACCATACACATAGTTTCCGCCTGTGTGTGTGTAATCGATCATTTAAGTGATTTTTGAGTGAAATCAGGACCTACAATCGGCATCAGAGCATTATGATCTTGTTTCTGAGTATTAGCAGGGTTTTTTTTGTCATCGATTCAAGGTGTTTTTCTGTGTTTTATTGATGTTTTTTGCATCTGGATTCTACGAGCACTGTTTCGTCGCCATTGTTACTGTTTCATCAATTTGCGAAGGTTTCTGTTAGCGGTTTTAAGATTGGAGGTTGGTTTAGTGATCAGGAGTATTAGACACAACTTTTCGCTGGATTGGATTGCTATTTTGGTGATATTGATTTCTGAGGTTGTTCATCAATGGAGGTTTTCTGACTTGGAGAAGAAGGCATCGAAACTACCTTGGGAAACATTCTATTGATCATCGAACTTTCATGTCTGTACCTTGTCTGGTGGAGGTACAATCGAAACTAGCTTTGTTGTCTTGTTCTAATCGAAACTACTGTGTGCTGCATTTTTTAACCGAAACTTGGGTATCGAAACTAGTTGTTGCTACTGGGATTCTGCTTATTTTTTACCAAGGGATTAATCATCGAAACTAATTGTTTCGGGTTCTGTTTCTCCAATCGAAACTTGAAGTTTCGGGCAATATTCCTTCAACCGAAACTAGGAGTTTCGATCGGTGTTTTTCTATCGAAACTAGTAGTTTCGATCAAGTTTGTCCACCCGAAACTAGTCACTATTTTAGTTTCGATTTATGATATTATGGCAACTTCAAGTTCAACTGAGTATTCTGGAGGGAACAAACCACCTGCTCTTGTGTCTACAAGAGAATTTGATGACTGTACAAAGAAAATGAAACTTTTCTTCCAATTTCATGATCATACATTGCTGAACTCTATCACTGATGGTCTCCACATGCCTGTTATCACTACTGCTGATGTTTAGCGTCCTAAGACAGTGGCTGAATATGATGAGAAAGACCTTGCTTTGATTGCCTGAGACAACAAGGCTTATGGGACTATTGCTATGGCTCTTCCTATGGATATCTTCAACATCTTTGTCGAGTACACCACCGCCAAAGACTTATGGGTAGCCTTATGCACCAGATTTGAGGGAAGTGCTGAAGTTAGGGAGAGTAAGAGAGACCTGATCAAGAAGCAATATGAGATGTTCAGAAGTGTTCTTACAATTTGCAATTAATACAATTTGCATTTGTTTTATGCAGTGTTCTTACAATTTCACATCTATTTGTGTTGATTTCTGAGCGTGGTTAGCCTGTTAGCTTCACCATTTATGATTCTACCTTCTGTTTCACCACCATACACATAGTTTCCGCCTTTGTGTGTGTAGCCTTGTGCACCAGATTTGAGTGAAGTGCTGAAGTTAGGGAGAGTAAGAGAAATCTGATCAAGAAGCAATATGAGATGTTCAGCAGTGTAAGAGGTGAATCAATGTCTGATTTGATCAACCGTTTCTCAAGCATTGTGTCTAGGCTGAAGGTAATGGGTGTTGAGTACCCTATTCTGGATCTAAATAAGAAACTCCTAAATGCTCTCCCTGAGGAATGGAATATGTACCGTATCATGATCAACAAGACTGAGAATCTGAGTGCCTTATCTCAATAGGAAGTCTACAGCATTCTTGAATCTTATGAGATTGAGATCAAGAAAGTAGCTGTCACTCCCACCAACCAGTCTGGAAACACATCTCTCATTGTTGGATCAAGCTCTTCCAACTGTTCATACTTTCAGACTGATGTTCCTCCTTCTTCTGCTGCAATTAAATCTACCAGTTCCTCCACTCCTCAGAAGAATGTTGCTAGGATTCCTGATGAATATGTGCCAATCATGACTGCTTTCATGTCCTACTATGATGCACTGATCTCTGGAAACTTGACACCGGTCAGTTTTCAACCCGATGACCTGGAGCAGATCAACCCTAATGATTTGGAGAAAATGGACATTGATTGGTGCATGGCTATGCTAACTCTAAGGGCTAAGAGATTCATCAAAAGGATGGGAATGGATAGATTCAAGCAGGCAAAGGCTCTTGGTTTTGATATCAAGAAGGTGAGATGCTACAACTGTGACCAGCTAGGTTACTTTGCTAGAAACTACAAGGAGCAGTCCTCTAAGGATCAGCAGGAGAAGAAGACTTCCTATGGAAAGCAAGCTGCTAATCCTCCCAAGACCAACACATCTTCAAGTTCCACAGCTCTTGTTTGTCAAGTTGATGGACACTATCATTGGGGAGAACAAGCCGAGGAAGCTGCTGACAAAGCCTTGATGACAGATGTGGAGGATAAGGGAAATGTGTCATGATTGAGCCAGCTGAGGATCTCACTGCTGTACCTGCTGAGGTTATTTCTAAACTTTGTAGTGCTAGATCTTGTTTAAATGAAATTCAGAAATACAGATTCATCAATCAAGTGTTGATTGACGAACAAGATCACATTAAGGTGATGTATGACTCTGTGGCCAAAAATGAGAAATTGTACTTGAAGAAAATTCGTGACATTTCTAGAGAAAACCGTTCTTTAATTGTGCAACTTAATACTCAAACCATTAATAATAAAATTTTGAGTGAAAGAGTCCAAAATGCAGAAAAGGCTAAATTACAAGTTGATCACATGGATATGGATCAGAAAATTTTATTTGGAATAATTGATAAACAATTTAATAGAAAATGCACAGAGGATCTCGGTTATAATTCTCATCCACCACCTTATTCTAAATCAGGTAGATTTGTTGACATGCATGTTGCTCATGTTCCTACTCCTTTTGTGTGTACTATATCTCCTGATGATTATATTACGTCCTCTGATTCTGACAGTTTTGCTTCATGTACAGAATCAATTATGTAACTTCAGAAGATGATTTTGATGAGAGTACCAGTGTTAGAAATGTTTTAAATGAACTTGAGTCGGATGAATGTAATAATATGTCCGTGTCAAAACCAGATATTTGTGAACACATTGAAAACATGTATTTTGATTCTATGCCTGCTGAGCATATGGGATTGGGATATGATATTTCTAAATTTAAAAATGCTTTACCTTTTATTCCTAAATCTTTGAATGTTGTGCCATGTGTTACCAAATTTAAAAGTGTAGGAATTATTGTGAATGATGTACCACGTGAAACCATGAGCAACATGGAATTTTTCAGATTAAAGGAAGAACAACGTCTTCATGACAAATATATTGAATAGAGAATTGTATCATGTTCAGATGCCTCAACATTACAATCATCTTCATCTTGTGATGACATTTATTAGGCTAAGCTGTCTTGTGACAAAGTTTGTTTTAGTTGTGGTGCTTCAAATCATGTTTCAAAAAGTTGTAAATTGACAACAATCGATTGTAATGAAGAATCGTCTCCCAAAATTTCTTTGAATTCAAATATGCCATCTAAGTCTTATCACAATAGAAAATCTAGGCGTAAAAGAATTAAAAATGCTAAAAATTATTTGAGAAGAACCTGGAAAATTAAAAATAATATTTTATATGATGACCATGCTTCATCTAAGGAGGATTCTGATTATGATTCTCATGTGATTTCCTATCTTGACAAGAAACTTCTTGATAGCAATGGTATTGGTCAAAATGTCTAAATGGTTCATTGTGTATAGGGTCAATCAAGAAGAACCGGAGATAACATTTGGCATGTAGATAGTGGATGTTGAAGACAACACCATTCCAATAGTGGATGTTGCCCCACAATCAACTGCTGAAGATCCTACTGTTAATGAAGCTGATCCTCCTGCTAACAATATTACAAATCTGGATGAAATCTTGGAAGAAGATGAGATTCCTCAGTTGAGAATTCACAAGAATCATCCCACCAACAACATCATTAGTCCTCTCAATGTGGGTGTTCGTACCCAAAGTGCTTGTGATGCATTAGACAACAGCATGTTCTCGTGCTCTATATCTCAAGTCGAACCTAAGAACATCAAAGCAACTTTGCTTGAGAACAGCTGGGTGGAAGAAATACAAGAAGAGTTGCAACAAGTCGAACCTAAGAACATCCTTATTTCGCAACAAGAAGGATGAAGGAGGAATTGTAGTTCGGAACAAATCTTGTTTGGTTGTTCAAGGTTTCTATCAAGAAGAAGGGATTGAATTTGAGGAAGTCTTTGCACTAGTGGCTTGATTGGAAGCCATCAGAATGTTTCTCGCCTATGCAGCCTATATGGACTTCAATGTTCATCAAATGGAGTCAAAAGCGCATTCCTGTATGGAAAAGTTCTAGAGGAAGTTTATGTCAAGCAGCCACCGGGTTTCATTGATCCTAACTTTCCAGACCGTGTCTACAAGTTAGACAAGGCACTGTATGGTCTTCACCAAGCACCTCGTGCGTGGTATGAAACGTTATCAAAGCAACTGCTTGAAAGTGGTTTCACACGAGGAGCGATTGATCAAAATTTGTTTAAATGGAAGGATGAAAAGGATACAATCATGGTGAAAATTATGTGGATGATATCATCTTTGGATCCACAAATCCTCATCTTTGTAAAGAATTCGAAGAAGTGATGCGTTCTAAGTTCGAAATGAGCTCTATGGGAGAAATGAAGTTCTTTTTGGGATTGCAAGTTGATCAGTCCGAGTCAGGAATTCTCATTCATCAAGAGAAATATGTGAAAGAAATCTTGACTAAGTTCAAAATGGCCGATTCCCATCCAGTCAAAACTCCCGTGGAAGTTCGACATTGTTTGTCTCCCGATTTGGATGGTGAAAGCGTTGATCAACACCTCTATCGCTGAATGATAGGATCTCTCATGTATTTCACTGCCAGCAGACCCGACATCATGTTTGCAGTGTGCTTGTGTGCACGTTTTCAGGCTAATCCTAAACTCTCTCATTTATCTGATGTCAAACGTATTTTGTGTTATCTAAAGTATAAGCCAAAATTGGGTCTTTGTTATCCTAAGAATGACTTGTTTGATCTTGTGGCTTACTCAGATTCAGACTACGGGGGATGCAACTTAGACCGCAAATCCACTTCTGGAGGTTGTCAGTTCCTTGGCAACCGCCTTGTCTCATGGCAATAAGAAAGAATCCACCGTTTCCCAATCCACCGCCAAAGCCGAATACATTGCCACTGCCCTTTGTTGTTCCCAAGTCAGATGGATCCACCATCAGATGCTAAACTATGGGATCACATTCCATGAGACACTCATTCTTTGTGATAACTCTTTTGGGGGAGATATGAGAATTTAATATGTCAAAATTGAAAAGAATTGCTTTGTGTACAGTCTTACAAGTAGTTTGTTACAGGAAAATTGAATCTTCTTTGAGAAATGATTGTGTCTGATCACATCTCTTGAACATGGAATGGACCAAAAGTGATGGTGTTTACTGAGGTATAGCTGATAGGCCTGACATATGGTTAAAACTTGTAAGTAGTGTGAAAACCTAAATTCTATCTCATACTTGTGTGTTTGAACCCATTATTGAAACATCTAACCCATTTTATCTATTAAGAAAACTAATTCAATCCGATATAGGTCTATGTGTTGGATTCCTATTCATACGCCAGGTGAGAGTCAAAGTAACGATATTTACCACCGATGACCCCGTATGTTTGTAGGTCCCAAATTCGGTGCGTAACGGATCTCTAGACTCGCGGTACGACACGGTGATAACGTGCGGAATCCATGATCAACGTGCTCGTGTAACTCAATCAACAACAACGGTGTAAATAAACGCTTTGTATTTCCACCACAATATCAGGTTACAAGAATTCAGTCTCTAATCAGTTTTGTCTGTGGTCTGTCTATTTGTTCTATCTCAGTAAATACCTATATATAAGCACTGTTCTGCACCAGGCGAACTTATTAAGTTCGCCCCTAACAGGCTAAGCGAACTTAATAAGTTCGCCTCTGATAGACTTAAGCGAACTTATTAAGTTCGCCTCTGATAGGCTAGGCGAACTTGTTAAGTTCGCCTCTAGCAGAACTTGCACAGAATTTGCCTCTGATAGGCTAGGCGAACTTGTTAAGTTCGCCTCTAGCAGAACTTGCACAGAATTTTATCAACAGTTACAAAACATGTCCTAACAAACCATTGCTGAGAACACTAGTCTTTACTCAGAGATACTTGACACTGGTGTCATGGAAACATGTCTGCATGCTGCATTCGTGTCCCAGTTAGAGCCAAAGAATGTGAAAGAGGCTCTCGCTGACAACTGCTGGATTGAGGCAATGCAAGAAGAACTGTCACAATTCCAAAATTTGCATGTGTGGGATTTTGTTGACATGCCAAGAGGCGTACAACCAATTGGCACCAGATGGTGTTCAAATGCAAGATGGATGATCGCCATGTTGTAGTGAAGAACAAAGCATGGTTGGTTGTTCAGGGTTTTTATCAACAACAGGGCTTGGATTACACAGAAGTATATGCCCCAGTTGCTAGACTTGAGACCATTCGACTGTTTCTGGCTTATGCCTCCTATGTCGGCTTCAAGGTCTATCAACTTGATGTGAAGAGTGCTTTCCTGTATGGAAAGGTTCATGAAGAGGTCTATGTCACTCAACCTTCCGGCTTTGAAGATCCGCATAATATCAATAAAGTGTATAAGCTCGATAAAGCACTTTATGGTCTTCATTAAGCACCTCGGGCATGGTATGAGACATTATCAAAACATCTACTATCAAATGATTTCGAAGATTGACTCGACCCTCTTCATACGGAAAGCAGGAGGTGATATTCTTCTTGTACAAGTGTATGTCAATGACATTATCTTTGGGTCTACAAATGAAGAGATGTGTAGGGAATTCTAACAGGTAATGAAGTCCAAGTTTGAGATGAGTAACATGGGTGAATTTTCGTTCTTCCTGGGTCAGCAAGTCAGTCAAAGAGAGAATGGCATTTATCTGCATCAAACCAAGTATGTGCAGGACATCTTGTCAAAATACAAGATGAATGATAGCAGTACTTATGGCACACCAATCCCCATCAATCATGGTCTGCATCCTGACAAAGATGGAAAGGATGTGGATTGCAAATTATACCGTTGGATGATCGGATCTCTTATGTATCTCACAGCTTCAAGGCCCGACATAATGTTTGCTGTATGCTTGTGCTCAAGGTTTCAGTCACAACCGAAGGAGTCTCATATGATAACTGTAAAGAGGATTTTCAGATAATTGAAAGGGAAACCCCGATTGGGTCTTTGGTACTCTAAGCAGCAGTTATTTGACTTCAAAGCCTACACTGATTCAGGCTATGGCCGTTGAAGCACTTTTTGTGTGACAAACACTCTGGATAGAGTCTTATTTTATGTAATTTCTTTTTATGTATTTGCCTTTGTTTGTAAGCGTCTGTATGTATTAGTTATCGAGTTGTATTTACTAATGCATGTTGATAGTTGCTTAATTCTCTAAGTGTTTTGCGCACTTAGTATGTGCGCAGGAATTAGTTCCTGCGTACTTTGTAAGTACGCAAGAATACTATGCGTACTTGCTAAGTACGCATTAGCAATTTGTCTTGTGCACTTCCTAAGTGCGCAAAGATTAGGTCTTGTATAAATAGGATAGGTTGACAGAAGTTAACTACGCAGACATTGTGCACTCAGTATTTTCTCTCTGTAACCTTCAAGTGTTTATAATAGAGGAAAGTTTAAAGTGATTCTCTTGTCGGTTAACTTTGTGTTGTTTGATTCTCCACCTAGTCACGTGTATTCCGCACCCGGTCTGACTAGCCAACGCACTTGTATGTGACGATCTGTGACACCCGGTCTGACTATCAGTCAACCCTACAACTATGGAGACTTTACTTAGGGGTTTGACTTTGATACGATCTTCTCATCCCCACTTCATAATGCTGAAGCGTCTACATCCAGGAATCCTTATCCAAATGATGAAAGGATAGATACCTTGGAAGCCCAAGTTGCTGCTATACCGGAAACTATTCGGAAATCAAGGGAGGAATTTGAGGCTCAACAGGCTCAGATAAATTCGTTGGTGGACGAGGTTACTATTTTAAGAAGTCAGAAGGCTGGGACGCAAGAGAGACTAGCAAATGTGATGGCCCAGAACAAACTTCTGATCAACACAAACAATATGATTCTGGGACACAGGTCGTCTCTAGAGCTTCGGTTTGACATGCAGCGAGAAGAACATGAAATGATGGTCAAGTTAGTAACTGACCTAACCGAGAAGCTTGCTGCTCAGGGGGAGAAAGATAAAGAGAAAGAGAAAGAGAAGGAGAAGACATCTAAACCTACCGGTGATGAGCCTTGTCATCCTATTAACCTAACAAAGGATGATGACAAAGACAAGGATCCTGAAGTCGGTCCTAGTGGAAGTGAGCATCAAGCTTTGGCAATAGTGCCCATTTCTGCGGTTCCAATGGCTGAGGGGGAGTCGACTCATTAGGAAGGTGGTGATACTTCCGGTGGTGATAAAGGAAAGTCAGTGGCTGATGTTCTGAAAGATCTATCTGACGATGTGATCTTATGCTTAGAGCCTGACTATTCCAAAGAAGCACATATCGAGGCTCTCTACAATCTTGAAGAAGGAGAGATCGACTCTGGTGATGATTGGGATGAAGATGATGATGATGTAGTTATCGAAGTTCCCAAGGGAGACGGGGAAGGAGAGTATGAGTTTGAAGATGGAGAGATCTTCGAAGTTCCATCCTTTGAATCTCAGCTCGACACAGGTTCAGTCGAGACTGCTAGTAATGTTGAAGCATCGACCGAACCCTCCCCCGCCGACCCTACACCTGTGGATCCAGAGGCACAGAAAAAAAAAGATATGCCTGCTAGTTCATCAAAGGATCATGCTCCTGTCTGGCAAAAGACTTCTATCACAGACAAACACGGAGCAACAGGAATGATCTTAGCTGTAAGGTTCGAGGAGGATAAGCAGTTGTTTGCAACCAAGCGAGCTGGGGGGTTCAATACTTGAAACCAACCAGCGAAGCTTTCAACTCCTTACCTAGATACGACCTCGTGAACCTAGCAAACCGAGAGCTGCTGGGTCACTCAAATCGCACAGTAGCGATGGGTTTGTGGCATGTTCTACAGCGTGAAGTAAGATGTGGGAAATTCAAGATGTTTATGCCTTAAGTGCCTAAGAGAGTCAAGGACAAGAACGCTAGACATCCTGTGACTAAGAAATGCTTAAAGAAACTAGTATCCAAGCCAGTGCTGTGTGAAACCAAGATTCCCCTGAGCAAGTTATCTCAGGATATCCTTGGAAACATATGGTACTGGTACGTAGATCCTAAAACGGGCGAGGCAATGGTGATAGGAAAGGTGTGGTCAGATAGTGGAAGCTTTGTGCCAAGGGAACTGATCAGAGTATTTGATGAAGTCTGCTTCATAAACTTCTCTGTGAAAGATCTGGAGGCACTGGCTGACAGGTACTACATGCATACGGACAAATGGACAAAGTTCCTTGCTTCTAAATACGACAAGGTGATCAAGTTTTGCCTTGATTACAAGAAGAAGATGGAAGCTAAAGATGCAGAGCTGTGAAGACTGAAGACGATCCAGAGCAGTTGTCAAGGGGGAGTTTGTTGAAGCACTTTTTGTGTGACAAACACTCTGGATAGAGTCTTAGTTTGTGTACTTTCTTTGTATGTATTTGTCTTTGTTTATAAGCGTCTGTATGTATTAGTTATCGAGTTGTATTTACTAATGCATGTTGATAGTTGCTTAATTCTCTAAGTGTTTTGCGCACGTAGTATGTGCGCAGGAATTAGTTCCTGCGTACTTAGCAAGTACGCAAGAATACTATGCGTACTTGCTAAGTACGCATGAGCAATTTGTCTTTCGCACTTGCTAAGTGCTCAAAGATCAGGACTTGTATAAATAGGATAGGTTGACAGAAGTTAAGTACGCAGACATTGTGCACATAGTATTTTCTCTCTGTAACCTTCAAGTGTTTATAATAGACGAAACTATAAAGTTGTCACACCCCAATCGACGGCGGAAACGTCGGAGCGGGACATGTAGACTGTTCATGAGCACAAGGTTACTAGATTTCAATATTTTATTCATCAAATTTTACTTCAAATAATTCAACACAACCAAATTCAAACAAGTACATAAACGAAATACATAATAGTCTTTATTTAAATTTAACTAAGTCCAAAGCCTTTGTGTATCATGCCTTGATCAAACTCACTCATTAGCACCTGAAACATGAATAAAATAAGGTCAACTAAAAAGTGGGTGAGCATACCCAGGTTTGTATATAGATAGCATATAGATTATGAATAAACAAATCCTTACTAAACATGATAAAATAAGGCATTTATGGAGAGCAGCTATTGTGTAACCAAGTACAATCAAACCTTTGTAACTAGCATGCAAAATTGTGTTGTCGGTAACAATCACCCCAATCTGGGTGGGTTTGTCAGACTCAATAGATCTATCATTGTTTACCATCGGATTGAATAGTTAATGATTGCACATAAATTGCACACAAAAGTTAGCACAACTAGCACTCAGGCATAAAGCTCAAATTGCACACATGAACGTAAAGAGGATTTGTATTTGTGTAGTTTGTGTAAATGTAAACAATAGTTTGTGTAGTGTTCATGTTCCACCCAAAAAAGTGTAAAATAGTAAAAGGGGCTATGTAATACTCACTTGATTCAAAAGGCGTAGCTAACACGAGAGACTAGATAGTAATGAGGTCCTCGTAATGCACAACGTTAACCTAGAGTGTAATATGTATTGAATCAATAGTATGCACAATAGTCTATGTCTAAGTCTAAGGTTAAGGTTAAATTGGATGTGTGTATAAGGAATTTGAAGTTGTAGGTGTTAGTGGTTTGTACTTGAATGGTGTTGTATAAAATAAAGGTTTGAGTTTGGAATAGCTAAATAATAAAACAAATTTATTATTTATTTATTTAGTTATAAAAATAATGTAGGTATTAGGGGTAATTATAGATAACCTAAATAAGTAATTTTTTTTAAATGTAAATTAAATAAATAATTGTTACCTTATTTATTTATAAAATATGTAACTTAGTCATTTAGTTATAAAAATGTATCGGATGTTTTATATTAAATATAAATTTCTTTACTTTATTTTCATAAAGATGTGTAAATAAGTTGTGTAAATAATATTTAAGTATAGGGTTTAACAATAAGTATAAATTTAATTTTGTAACTTTAAATAAATAACTACTATTTATTTTAGGATTAAGAATTTGATCATTTTTAAATAAAGTTAATATAAATCTTTATAAAATCAATTATTTTTCTTTGAAAATTAATCTGAAATACTTATTGTTTCTAAAATATAAAATAATTATTCTGCCAAGATTCTTCTCACACACACGACCGTGCTTGGGACATGGCACGATCGTGCAAGGACCACGGGCGCGACCGTGCTAGTCAGGGACGCGACCAGGTTGACCAAACAGATGACATAGCTAAGCTGTTCACTAGGCACGACCGTGTCTAGGGTTCTGAGGCACGACCAAGTCTAGCCAAGAGGCATGACCGGGTCTGAGTGTGTGAGGCACGACCACGCTGCTATTAGCACGACCGTGTCTCATGAAGCACGACCGCGCTAGAAGACTAGCGCGACCGTGTCTGTTCCAAAACAGGAACAAATTGCTTAAATCTTATATTGTTAATGTTGGATTTCATAGGGCTTTTATCTATAAGGTTATTACGAGTCTATTGGAATATATTAATTGTATTTAAAACGTGTTCAGAGTAGGGTTCGATTAAACCATTTTGAACGAAAACATAGATTCGGTTTCGTGATGATTTCCATATTGTAAGCCCAAATTAGCTTAGGGCTTTTGATCTATAGACTAAAACGTAGATGTAGGAGGTTTCAATTACCCGAAAAGATGATTAATCGATAGCGTGTGGTAGAGACAAGTTTCGGCGGCGACGGGTTTGGTTTCCGGTGTCCTTTGCTGCAGCTCCGGCTAATTCACGTGTTCAGAAGCCTTAGAGAGGGTCGAGTAGTGGGTATCGTGTGTTTGCTTGAGATAATTTGGATCGAAATGGTGAGATCGGTGGTTGCAATGAAGATAATCGACAGTTATGAGAGGAATCGACAAAATTGGGTTAATACGTCGTAAAGATAATGATTAAAATCTTAATTGGGTTTGTTACAGTGTGAAAGGGTTACGAAATCGAATGGTTTAAATTCTGCATTTACGTTTCAACTGACGCGAGGCGCGACCGTGCCTATAGCAGGCGCGACCGTGCTAAGGCACCGGACGCGACCGTTCAAAAGCAAGGCGCGCGACCGTGCCAAGGCACTAGGTGCGACCGTGCCTATTAGGGTTTCTGGTTATTTATTTATAGAATCAGTCCTTGCAAATTTCAGTATTGACAGATTTGTATAAATGTGAACTTATGTAGAGTTTAATAGGATATACTCGTGTAAAATTTGTGGATTTGCATTGAAACATATTATTTAATTGTTGGTACGAATAGAACAAGTCAGTGTACTAGAATTTGGTTTGAAATGTATCACATTGAATTGAAATATAGATAATGAAAATCAGAAATGTTACAGTATCCCCATGTTGATGGAATTTCGTCCCGAAATTTAGCTAGTGGAGGCGACGGCATCAGTGAAGAGATGGGGGTACTTGAGCTTCATTTGGTCCTCTCGTTCCCAAGTGAATTCAGGACCACGTTTAGATTCCCAACGAACTTTGACAATAGGAATACGGCTTCACTTTGGTGAATAAATCCATTCTAAGACTATTGACATCCCTTTTCCCATTTCCATAACCTCCGCTAATCGAATTTCGGGACGAAATTCCTTCAACTTGGGGAGTCTGTGACATTTCAAAATTTCAGTTATAATATATCAACACGTAAAAATTTCAACATTTTATTCAAATATGCACACGTGTATCTAACCAAGTTTATACAAAAGGGTGTGTTTACAAATTTCAACTTATGTATTTTTAAATTAAAGTCTTAAAAATATATGAAAAAAATATATCAATTATTTTTAATAAATTAAATATTTAAAATGATGGTATAAATTTATCCTGTATTTGTAAACAATTTAGATTCAATAATATACAAGTGCATTTGTTCAAATTAATGTGTCAATAATATATAAATTATGTATTTTTAATTTAAATATTAAAAATATTTGAATTTTACAAAATTATATAAATTTATTTAAATTTTATAAAAATAAATGGCCTTGTAAACAAATAAAGTGATTTGATAAAAAAATAAGTTGTTTTATATAAAATAATTTATTTTAATAAAATAAGTTTATAAAAACATTTAAAATATAATAATAAATTAATTAAAGTTTAAAAGAAATTAAGTTAATTTATTTAATAAAAGTGTAGGGGTCGTTTTGTATTTAATCAAACTACAAGGTTTAAAACAGAATTCAGTTAAGGGACTAAAGGTGTACAAATCAAAATACAAGGGCTCCTCCGTAATTATCTCAGGGACTATTTTAAATCAACAACAAAACCCCAGGGACCAAAGTTGCCAACTCCCCATTCGCATTCCCGGTCACCCCCTTCGGTTGTCCAGCGGTCCGAGGCTTTCTCCGGCGAACACCCCGACAGGGCTGTTCCCTGCACCTCGACGCCCGACAAAAGCGTCGCTGACTTCGCCTCTCCCACGCAAACCAGAGGCCTCGACCAATTTGTTGTTTAAACATACGAAAAGTATGATCCTGTTTGTGGCCGAAAGTTCACGCCGCGTAATTGACCCCGACAGTAGACCTCCACGCCTGAAAAAGGGCTCGACAGCTTCGTCTCGTCCAGACGAGTATCGGGGCAGGCTCAATTGCTTGTCTCATTGTCGGAATCAAGCTCGACTATAAGAAACCACTACCGGTCCTTCTCGGGCTCCATTCTCTCTCGACTCTCACTCTCACTCCAAATTGAGAATTCCATCACTCTCGTCGTCCCTGAAAGAAACTGTGACCAAGAATTCAGAAGCTAATCCCACCAAGAAGTCTAGTTCCCGTTTTGGACATTTTCGGTTCAAAAGTCTCTGCCGACCAAGCCCTTCGCGACTAGGTTCGAGTCTCGATTCGATTCCTGTACCTTCTGTTATCATCAGGTAACCTATTCCAGTCGAAATCTAGACAATCGCTCGAGGATTACCGGGCAAACCAAGTGTCCTCGGACACGGTTTGCCGGTTACCGAGAACCAGCGACCAGTATGGTTAGTGTGGTTATCAATTAAACGATCCACACATAACCAGCGATGGGCAGTAGCCCGGCTGGCTATGCGTGTGTGTGTCCGAGACTGAGGTCGCGGGTTCGATCCTCCTGGCCTCCGGCCCAACCCCATTTTTTCTGTTTTTCATTCCTTTTGTTTTATTAAATTATTTTAACTTATCTTAATATTATTTTTATACAATAAATACTAAAACGAGTCGGTTTACTCGTTCGTTTATTTTGAAATCAATTAAAATTATATTTTCATAAACCATCCCATTTTTCTTTTTATATACTTTTATAAACTTATTAAAATACTTTATAATATATAAAGTGTCCCATTTTTATAAATCTTGAAATAACTTTTATAAACTTATTAAAATACTTTATAATATATAAAGTGTCCCATTTTTATAAATCTTGAAATAACTTTTATAAACTTATTAAAATACCTTATAATGTATAAAATGTCCCATTCTTACAAATCTTGCAATATTTTAATAAACTTGTTAAAACAAATTTTAACCTATATAATATAATTAGTCAAATAAAGAATTTTCTTTTATTTGTTATTGTTATTTATAAATACATTAATCATAATAAATACTTGTTTAAAACAATATATATTTTTATGAGTTAAAAGTTTTACAAAGCCGTTATCATTTTCTACCCTATTTTATACAAATAAATATTAAGGACATTATTATAAAACATATACTCATTAAATACAAATGCGCTTATACATACAAACATACAATAATACATATTTATCTACATAGGATTTCGTCGTGCTTAGTTTCCAAACATCCTTATCACCCGCACTCGTGGATTATCATATCCGCTAGCCAGGTGAGTTACATAGCCCCTATTTTACATTTTCATACATTTTGGGGTGAAACATTATACATGCTACTCACATTGTTTATACGTGTTATACATGAGACTATATGCTTATTCTTTGGATGTACATACATTTAAACACAAGACAACCAACTGTAATATTGATAGATCTATTGTGCCTGACCAGCCCACCCGGTTAGGGTGTTTATTACTGCATACTCGGATATAACCGCGTGTTATATTCAATCATATCGGATATAGTGGGTAACTATATTCAAACATACCGGACTTAGCTGTTGTGCTCTGTTCAAGCGCGTCAAACTCGGTTTGAATTGTGATTAAATAAATGGTACATCATATACTATGTTTAACAAGATAAACAATGAGTTGCAAAACGATTTACACTACTATTTACCGGATTTACTAAACCTATGTACTCACCAACTTTTTAGTTGACACTTGATTTAAATAATGTTTCAGGTTTGGATATGTGACTATTTGCTGAAGCTTTCTCCACTTAAGGACTATGGACCTAGTTAAATAAATCAATGTTTTGAACTAGACTAGGTTATTTGAAATGTATTATACTTGGAACTTGTTGTCTTTAAATTTAATTAATGAATTATGCAACCTTTAGTTATCATGCGCTTTTGAACAATCATCACATTGTCCGCCTCGATGATTCCGCCATCGGTCGGGGTGTGACAGATTGGTATCAGAGCCATGGTTATAGGGAATTAGGTTATTAGACACAATGACCTAGACTATAACCCTAGGACTCCCTTTTTATGTGTTATGTGCTAAATGATTATTTGCTATATGAATTATTTGTAGTTAGGTATTATTTGAATTTTTCCCAAGTTTGGTACATGAGACTTATACACATACATACAAGGCTTTAATACATGATACATACTTTACATACACATTTGACAACAAAACTTATGCAAACAAATACACTACCCATCCTTATCCATACTCTTTCCTAGTCCTTATAAATTGCAACACTCCCACACGTTTTATGCTCATAGACTCTCAAAATCTTGAAAATCTCGTCAACAACTTAATTTCTTGAGACCAGTAAAGGACACGTGCAATCTGGAAGGGTGACACATGTACATTGGGTTTTCTGTCTAGGAAAGCATTTCGTATAAATCCAAATAAACGGACCCATATGCTTTCCTGGGAATTCCTGAAGTGAGTGTTTACCTATAGGCTAAAGCATGTCTCCTTGAAAGTTTTGAGGAATTATTTAACGTTGATAAGTCAATGTATTCGCAAGGATACGATCCGAACTTAAACTCAAAATTCGGGGACATTATAGCAAGATAGGAAGAACTAGACGAACATGCAAAACAAATCATTACTACGGGTGCACACGTAATAACAATTTTGTAGTGCATGCGAATCTCGGCCATTCCTATCGCGCGAATAATGATCCATGTTATCATATCCTCCCAGGAATAGATTTCATGGCTTATTTCCCCTATTCTTTAGTGTTATAAATTTTGAATGAATTATGTGATCAGTTTTAGTCAGAACTTACATACATTATCATGCGACATGATGAGTGTCATCTCGCGTTCCTGCTTACATTATTGTGAACAGTCTACCAACTGTAGCACATGCATGCCTATTTTAATCCTAAGTCTCATAAAATTTTGCCTTTTCTCGTGGTATTTTATAGAATGCCTCCCCGTCGCGCAGCTAATGCTAACTCCAGCAATCCCAACACTGACCTTGCTGCATTACTTACTCAACTAGTAGGCCAAATGATCCAAGCTAACAACAACAGTGATGGGTCTAATACGCAAGGGAATGGTGCAAACCCACCATACTGCACATTCAAGCATTTCAATTCTTGCAACCCCACCAAATTCTTCGGGACGGAAGGTGCTACTGGCCTTCTTCAATGGTTTGAAAGTATGGAGAGTACTTTCCTAAACAGCGATTGTACCGACAACCTCAAAGTCCGTTATGCTGCTAGCGTCTTCCAAAAACGAGCACTCACATGGTGGAACGGTGAGAAACGTACTCGAGGCAACGAATCCGCTATGTTCTTGTCTTGGGACGAAATGCAGCGACTTATGACTGACGAGTTCTGTCCTCGCAACGAAATGAGGAAGCTCGAAGCTGAATTTTGGGATCTCACCCAAGATAGCGGAGAGAATTTGGCTTACACCACTCGTTTTCAAGAACTAAGTCTACTCGTGTCCCACATGGTTACTCCCTTAGTGCGGGGAATTGAGAAATACATAGGCGGACTGCCTATGCCGCTCCAAGACACCGTATTAGGAAGTAATCCCTCCACTCTCGAAGACGCTATCCGGTTGTCTGCTGTGTTGACTGACAATCACGTCAAGGCAGGTACCTTATCTAGGAAGGGTACCAAGAAAGCGGTCGACAAAGCTGCTACTTCCGTGTCCGACAAAGACAAAGAGCCCGAATCTTCCCGTCATGATAGGAAGCGTAAGGCCCAAAACTTTGCGGTCGTCACTCCTGCCGTGCCTGTGACCCAAGTTACTCCTGCGGGTCAAATTCTGAAAAACTATGTAGGTTCATTTCCCCAATGCCCTACTTGCAAGTATCACCATGCCCCGCATGCTGCATGCCGTCTATGCTCAAAATGTGGACGTTATGTACACGTTGTTACTAATTGCCATGCTCGCACTATCGTTAATCAAGCTACTCAAGGCAATCATCCAATGCCTCTCGCTATCACCTATGGACGGGCCTGTTATGAATGTGGAGACCCAAACCACTTTCGGAACCAATGTCCAAGACTTCAAAATCAAGGTGGTCCTCGTGGACGAGCCTTTAATATAAATGCTAACGAGGCTCCGGCCAATGACGACACTGTCAACGGTACGTTCCTTTGTTCACTATCTTTATACATCCGTTTTATTCAATATTCATGCCAATAGAAAAATTGTGTCTCTTGCTCTTAACCATCTATTTGCTAAACAACCAACCAATTTTGATAACTCGTATATCATGGTAATAGCGGATGGGAAATCCATTGCTATAAATTCTATAATCCGTGATTGCATATAACAGCTATGCTTTCACCATTCATCTCATTCCTATACTTTCGCGAAACAAATCTATTATGTTTAAATTTAGTCATACAACTTGCTAGCTCTGTTAAAGTCTACTTGAATTGTTGAAGTTCTAAATCCTAGTAATTATGCACGGGGAATCCCCGGTATATCAAAGGGGTGGTGGGTTAGCCGCTGGTACACCCTATACATAAACCCACTTGATATAACGAGTATAAACCATGCATAAGTACTAGGAAGAGGATCGATTCTGGAATTGTTAGACATATTTGTGCTATGAAACCACTCATAGACGTGATAACATTTATAAATTGCACGCATTTCATTGTACAATTTTCAATTGAGAAAGGTGATTTGATTAAAATGATCTAAATCCTAGTAATTATGCACGGGGAATCCCCGGTATATCAAAGGGGTGGTGGGTTAGCCGCTGGTACACCCTATACATAAACCCACTTGATATAACGAGTATAAACCGTGCATAAGTACTAAGAGGAGGACCGGATTTTGGAAATGTTTTTTTGCAAATTTTGAAAATATGAACACTCGTGGGGTGGAGTTTTTAAAGGAAAATGCCATGTCACAAGGTGATTGGCACCAATATTATTAAATCTGTTTCCTAGTAGTTTACATTCATGCGTTGTATGAACAATTGTATGCATAAATCTCATTATACTATTAGATCAACTAATTGACGACTCAACTCAAATTTACGTCATCCGTGTCATACGTTACTTCCACTAAGTCCTTCTTTGGTGAATAAATCCATTCTAAGACTATTGACATCCCTTTTCCCATTTCCATAACCTCCGCTAATCGAATTTCGGGACGAAATTCCTTCAACTTGGGGAGTCTGTGACATTTCAAAATTTCAGTTATAATATATCAACACGTAAAAATTTCAACATTTTATTCAAATATGCACACGTGTATCTAACCAAGTTTATACAAAAGGGTGTGTTTACAAATTTCAACTTATGTATTTTTAAATTAAAGTCTTAAAAATATATGAAAAAAATATATCAATTATTTTTAATAAATTAAATATTTAAAATGATGGTATAAATTTATCCTGTATTTGTAAACAATTTAGATTCAAAAATATACAAGTGCATTTGTTCAAATTAATGTGTCAATAATATATAAATTATGTATTTTTAATTTAAATATTAAAAATATTTGAATTTTACAAAATTATATAAATTTATTTAAATTTTATAAAAATAAATGGCCTTGTAAACAAATAAAGTGATTTGATAAAAAAATAAGTTGTTTTATATAAAATAATTTATTTTAATAAAATAAGTTTATAAAAACATTTAAAATATAATAATAAATTAATTAAAGTTTAAAAGAAATTAAGTTAATTTATTTAATAAAAGTGTAGGGGTCGTTTTGTATTTAATCAAACTACAAGGTTTAAAACAGAATTCAGTTAAGGGACTAAAGGTGTACAAATCAAAATACAAGGGCTCCTCCGTAATTATCTCAGGGACTATTTTAAATCAACAACAAAACCCCAGGGACCAAAGTTGCCAACTCCCCATTCGCATTCCCGGTCACCCCCTTCGGTTGTCCAGCGGTCCGAGGCTTTCTCCGGCGAACACCCCGACAGGGCTGTTCCCTGCACCTCGACGCCCGACAAAAGCGTCGCTGACTTCGCCTCTCCCACGCAAACCAGAGCCCTCGACCAATTTGTCGTTTAAACATACGAAAAGTATGATCCTGTTTGTGGCCGAAAGTTCACGCCGCGTAATTGACCCCGACAGTAGACCTCCACGCCTGAAAAAGGGCTCGACAGCTTCGTCTCGTCCAGACGAGTATCGGGGCAGGCTCAATTGCTTGTCTCATTGTTGGAATCAAGCTCGACTATAAGAAACCACTACCGGTCCTTCTTGGGCTCCATTGTCTCTCGACTCTCACTCTCACTCCAAATTGAGAATTCCATCACTCTCGTCGTCCCTGAAAGAATCTGTGACCAAGAATTCAGAAGCTAATCCCACCCAGAAGTCTAGTTCCCGTTTTGGACTATTTCGGTTCAAAAGTCTCTGCCGACCAAGCCCTTCGCGACTAGGTTCGAGTCTCGATTCGATTCCTGTACCTTCTGTTATCATCAGGTAACCTATTCCAGTCGAAATCTAGACAATCGCTCGAGGATTACCGGGCAAACCAAGTGTCCTCGGACACGGTTTGCCGGTTACCGAGAACCAGCGACCAGTATGGTTAGTGTGGTTATCAATTAAACGATCCACACATAACCAGCGATGGGCAGTAGCCCGGCTGGCTATGCGTGTGTGTGTCCGAGACTGAGGTCGCGGGTTCGATCCTCCTGGCCTCCGGCCCAACCCCATTTTTTCTGTTTTTCATTCCTTTTGTTTTATTAAATTATTTTAACTTATCTTAATATTATTTTTATACAATAAATACTAAAACGAGTCGGTTTACTCGTTCGTTTATTTTGAAATCAATTAAAATTATATTTTCATAAACCATCCCATTTTTCTTTTTATATACTTTTATAAACTTATTAAAATACTTTATAATATATAAAGTGTCCCATTTTTATAAATCTTGAAATAACTTTTATAAACTTATTAAAATACCTTATAATGTATAAAATGTCCCATTCTTACAAATCTTGCAATATTTTAATAAACTTGTTAAAACAAATTTTAACCTATATAATATAATTAGTCAAATAAAGAATTTTCTTTTATTTGTTATTGTTATTTATAAATACATTAATCATAATAAATACTTGTTTAAAACAATATATATTTTTATGAGTTAAAAGTTTTACAAAGCCGTTATCATTTTCTACCCTATTTTATACAAATAAATATTAAGGACATTATTATAAAACCTATACTCATTAAATACAAATGCGCTTATACATACAAACATACAATAATACATATTTATCTACATAGGATTTCGTCGTGCTTAGTTTCCAAACATCCTTATCACCCGCACTCGTGGATTATCATATCCGCTAGCCAGGTGAGTTACATAGCCCCTATTTTACATTTTCATACATTTTGGGGTGAAACATTATACATGCTACTCACATTGTTTATACGTGTTATACATGAGACTATATGCTTATTCTTTGGATGTACATACATTTAAACACAAGACAACCAACTGTAATATTGATAGATCTATTGTGCCTGACCAGCCCACCCGGTTAGGGTGTTTATTACTGCATACTCGGATATAACCGCGTGTTATATTCAATCATATCGGATATAGTGGGTAACTATATTCAAACATACCGGACTTAGCTGTTGTGCTCTGTTCAAGCGCGTCAAACTCGGTTTGAATTGTGATTAAATAAATGGTACATCATATACTATGTTTAACAAGATAAACAATGAGTTGCAAAACGATTTACACTACTATTTACCGGATTTACTAAACCTATGTACTCACCAACTTTTTAGTTGACACTTGATTTAAATAATGTTTCAGGTTTGGATATGTGACTATTTGCTGAAGCTTTCTCCACTTAAGGACTATGGACCTAGTTAAATAAATCAATGTTTTGAACTAGACTAGGTTATTTGAAATGTATTATACTTGGAACTTGTTGTCATTAAATTTAATTAATGAATTATGCAACCTTTAGTTATCATGCGCTTTTGAACAATCATCACATTGTCCGCCTCGATGATTCTGCCATCGGTCGGGGTGTGACACTTGACCTCACGATCTATGATATCTACTGGTCTCTTAACGAAGTGCATCGTTTCGTCAATGTGCACGTCGTCAAGAGGTATGTGAAGATTCTCATCCGCAAGACATTTCTTCAGCTTAGACACGTGAAAAGTAGGATGCACATTGCCAAGTGATGGAGGTAAGTCAAGTTTGTAAGCCACTTTCCCAATCCTTTCAAGGATCTTAAATGGACCCACATAGCGAGGTGCTAATTTGCATTTCTATCCAAAACGTATCACACCCTTCCACGGAGACACCTTTAGAAGAACAAGGTCACCGACTTGGAATTCCAAGGGCTTTCGTCGTTTGTCGGCATAACTCTTTTGCCGACTTCTCGCTACTCGAATGTTGTCACGGATTTGGATAATCTTGTCGGATGTTTCTTGAATTAGCTCGGGACCGGTGATTTGTGCTTCACCAATCTCGTTCCAACAGATAGGGGAACGACACTTGCGACCATAGAGAGCTTCAAATGGAGCCATGTTGATATTCGTGTGGTAGCTATTATTGTTGGAGAACTCGATTAGTGATAGATGTGAATCCCAATTGCCACCAAAATCAATTACACAAGCTCTAAGCTTATCCTCAAGAGTTTGGATTGGGCGCTCGGTCTGACCATCAGTTTGGGGATGGTAGGCCGTGCTCAAGGGCAGTTTAGAGAGATTGCAAAAAACGAGAGGTGAACCGAGCATCTCTATCAGAGATTACGTTTAAGGGAACACCGTGACGGCTCACAATTTCGTCAACGTAAATTCGGGCTAGTTTCTCAACCCGATAGTCTTCACGGATAGGCAAGAAATGAGCAGATTTGGTGAGACGGTCAATGATCACCCAAATTCTATCATAACCACTTGAGGTGCGAGGGAGTTTGGTGATGAAGTCCATAGCTAAATTTTCCCATTTCCACACGGGAATTTCTGGTTGTTCAAGCAAACCGGAAGGACGTTGGTGTTCGGCTTTGACTTTGGAGCAAGTTAGGCATTTGGCAACATAGAGAGCAATGTCTTTCTTCATACCGGGTCACCAATATTGTTGGCGAAGATCTTGGTACATTTTATCCGCACTAGGATGAATAGAATAACGAGTCTTGTGAGCCTCGTTCATAAGAAATGCATGAAGATCATCGCGATCGGGAACCCAAATACGGTTCAAGTAATAAAGTAATCCATTGGGTTTCGGTTCAAGATGGAGTTCAACACCACACGACATTTCCTCGTACATGTTACCCTCGGTGACTGAGATGTGTTGAGCTTCTAAGATGCGATTTTAAATGTCGGTTTGAATTCGGACACATTGAAGCATGGCATGGTCCTTTCGACTCAAAGCGTCGGCTACAACATTCGCTTTGCCGGGATGGTAACGAATCTCGCAGTCATAGTCATTAAGGAGTTCAACCTAACGTCGTTGCCTCATGTTGAGTTCTTTTTTATTGAAGATGTGTTGGAGACTTTTGTGGTGGGTGAACACCACACATTTTGTGCCATAGAGGTAATGTCTCCAAATTTTTAATGCGAATACGACCGCACCCAACTCGAGGTCGTGCGTCGTATAATTTTTCTCATGAATCTTAAGTTGCCTTGATGCATAAGCGATTACTTTGCCTCGTTGCATGAGGACACAACCAAGACCTTGGTTGGAAGCATCACAGTAGACAACTAGATCATCATTCCCATCAGGGAGAGTCAAAATAGGAGCATTGCACAACTTTTTTTTGAGAGTTTGGAAAGCTTCTTATTATTTTGGTCCCTATTCATAAGTTTTACCCTTGTGGGTCAAAGCGGTAAGAGGGACAACAATCTTAGAGAAATTTGAGATGAAACGACGAGAATATCCCGCAAGACCAAGAAATAAACGAACTTCGGTGGGGGTCTTCGGGGCATTCCAATTCTTAACCTCTTCGATCTTAGCAGGGTCAACATGAATTCCCTTGTCGTTGACGATATGACCAAGAAATTGAACTTCCTTTAGCCAAAATTCACATTTGGAGGATTTGGCATATAGTTTTTCCTTCCTCAAGAGGTCCAAAACCAGTCTAAGGTGTTGTTCATGGTCGGCTTTAGTCTTGGAGTAGATTAAGATATCGTCAATGAAGACGATCACAAATTTATCAAGGTACGGTTTGCACACACGATTCATGAGGTCAATGAAGATCGCGGGTGCATTGGTTAGTCCAAAAGGCATGACCATGAACTCGTAGTGACCATACCTTGTTCGAAAAGCAGTCTTTGGAATATCTTCCTCTTGTACACGGAGTTGGTGATAACCAGATCGAAGATCAATCTTCGAGAAGCACGTCGAACCTTGAAGTTGATCAAAGAGATCATCAATTCTAGGCAATGGGTAACGGTTTTTGATGGTAAGCTTGTTGAGTTCGCGGTAGTCAATACACATGCGGAATGATCCATCCTTCTTTTTGACGAATAAGACGAGTGCACCCCACGGTGAATGACTTGGACGAATGAAGCCCTTGTCGGAGAGCTCTTGGAGTTGACTTGCAAGTTCTTGCATTTCAGAAGGTGTAAGAAGGTAGGGAGCTCTAGCCACGAGGTTAGCTCCGGGTATAAGGTCAATGCGAAATTCTACTTATTGAACGGGTGGAAGACCGGATAGATCTTCGGGAAATACTTCGGGAAAATCCCGAATGATGGGAATGTCTTGGATACTCTTCTCTTTGACATTCTTTTGAACAACATGAGCTAAGAAGGCTACGTACTTCTTTCGTAAGTACTTTTAGGCGGTAGTGCATAACATTAACTTGAGTCCTTTGTAAGGCTTTTCACCAAAGACTCTTAACGTTACTCCTGACGGTAGAGGTATTCGGATGCACTTCTCGAAACAAATGACTTCGGCATGATGATTTGATAGCCAATCCATGCCTATGATGATATCAAAACTTCCTAGTGGCATTGGTACAAGGTTGGTTGGAAATGTATGATCATTAAGTTCTAGAGAGCAGTCGTGAATAACAGAGTCAATTGTAATGGAGTCACCATTTGCTACTTCGACGGTGAAGGTTTTCTCTAATTGGGATCGTGTCTTTGCAAGTAAGGGTTCAAAGTTAAGTGACACAAAACTTTTATCGGCACCGGTATCAAATAAAATGGAGGCATATTGACTATTAATAAGGAACGTACCGTTGAACACATCATTGTTGGCTTGAGCTTCATTGGCGTTTATGTTGAAAGCATGCCCACGAGCTCCGCCTTGTCTAGCATTGATTAACCTTGGGCGCTGATCACGGAAATGATTTGGGTTTCCACATTCATAACAAGCACGCCCATTTGCAATAGCGGGAATACCTTGATTAGCCAATTGGGGGTTGCTTCGGTTTAGTGGGTTGACTTGGCCTGTAAGTGCTTTGGCTCTACAAACATTGACTGTATGGCCATATTTCCCACAGTGAGTAATGTTTTGGAGTTGCATGTGGCACAGAGTGGGTAGATCCCAACATATGGCTTTTTGGCCGGTGCTTGAACCATAGGAGCAACTTGGTTAACAGGGATAGCAGGAGTGACCATAGCATAGTTTCTAGCCTTTCTTTTCTTATTATTATGAGAGGGCTCAGTTGTGGCTTCCTTGATGTGTACGGGAGGAGTTGTGGTGTCGGGAAATTTCTTGGTGCCTTTTCTAGTCAGAGTTCCCGCTTTCACATGGTTGTCGGTTAATGTAGCAGATAAGCGGATATCATCTTCGAGTGTTGCGGGATTTCTCCCTAGGACAGTATCTTGAATTTGCCAAGGTAATCTACCAATATACTTCTTAATGTAGCGGGATAGAGGTGTGACCATATGGGGCACAAGGAGACTCAACTCATGGAACCGAGTTGTATAAGCTAGACTTTCACCACCATCTTGGGCAAGATCTCAAAACTCGGCTTCCAATTTCTTTACCTCATTTCGAGGACAAAATTCTTCGGTCATCAGCCTTTTAACCTCATCCCAAGGTAAGGCCATTGCTACTTCCACACCTATAGTTCTCTTTTCCCCATTCCACCACGTGAGTGCCTGTTTTTGTAAGACACTTGTGGCATGACGAACACGAAGGTTATCGGGGCAATCACTATTGAGGAAGGTATTCTCAATACTTTCGAACCATTGAATAAGTCCCGTAGCTCCTTCGGTACCATAGAACTTAAGAGGATTACATGAGTTGAAATGCTTGAAGGTGCATTATGGTGGGTTGGCACCACCACCCCATTAGCTCCATGGTTACCATTGGCGGCCCCATTAGCTTGAGTGAGTTGATTCACAAGTTGTGCAAGGATGGTAGCAATATCGGTGTTGTTGTTGGTCACGGTAGCACAACGGGGAGGCATTCTACAGAATTGCACAACACAAGAAAAGATGTAAGAACTTATGAAAGTTATTTGGATTTAAAAGGATAAGATAGCAAATAAAATAGTTAATCATACTTTGGATTGTACTCAAAAAATCACTTGAATACTATGACACATTAAGGTTAATTAAACTCATATAATTTTCAAGGAGACATGTTTTAGCTTATAAGTAAACACTCATCCCGGGAATTCCCAGGAAAGCATACGGGTCCCTCAGTTGATTGGGATTTATGTGAAATGCTTTCCTAGACAGAAAACCTAGAATACAGGTGTCACCCTTCCAGATTGCACGTGTCCTCAAATAATTAACAAAGTTTAAAAGCCTTAATGAGGAAATAAAGAAATTTTTATAGATTTAGATCCATGAAGTTTCCACATGATAAGAAGATGATGATAGAGGAGTAGGTAATAATATTATGAGGTTTTAGGGTATAGGTAGGGATATTGTTTATTTAATTACTATTTAAGTATATCTTAATAAGTCATGAATTTTTTTAACAAGTAAGGCATCAAAAACGAAATAATAACTAATCATAGTAAGCATGTAACACATAGCATGTAGCACATAGCATGTAGCACATATCACATAATCATGAAGCATGGCATAAGTGGGTGTCCTAAAGTTATAGTCTAGGTCAAGGGTGTCTAATAACCTAGTTCCCAATAACCAAGGCTCTGATACCAATCTGTCACACCCCAACCGACGACGGAAACGTCAGGGCGGGACATGTAGACTGTTCATGAGCACAAGGTTGACTAGATTTCAATATTTTAATCATCAAATTTTACTTCAAATAATTCAACACAACCAAATTCAAACAAGTACATAAACGAAATACATAATAGTCTTTATTTAAATTTAACTAAGTCCAAAGCCTATGTGTAGCATGCCTTGATCAAACTCACTCATTAGCACCTGAAACATGAATAAAATAAGGTCAACTAAAAAGTTGGTGAGCATACATAGGTCTGTATATAGATAGCATATAGATTATGAATAAACAAATCCTTACATAACATGATAAAATAAGGCATTTATGGAGAGCAGCTATTGTGTAACCAAGTACAATCAAACCTTTGTAACTAGCATGCAAAATTGTGTTGTCGGTAACAATCACCCCAATCTGGGTGGGTTTGTCAGACTCAATAGATCTATCATTGTTTACCGTTGGCTTGAATAGTTAATGATTGCACATAAATTGCACACAAAAGTTAGCACAACTAGCACTCAGGCATAAAGCTCAAATTACACACATAAATGTAAAGAGGATTTGTATTTGTGTAGTTTGTGTAAATGTAAACAATAGTTTGTGTAGTGTTCATGTTCCACCCCAAAAAGTGTAAAAGAGTAAAAGGGGCTATGTAATACTCACTTGATTCAAAAGGCATAGCTAACACGAGAGACTAGATAGTAACGAAGTCCTCGTAATGCACAACGTTAACCTAGAGTGTAATATGTATTGTATCAATAGTGTGCATAATAGTCTATGTCTAAGTCTAAGGTTAAATTGGATGTGTGTATAAGGAATTTGAAGTTGTAGGTGTTAGTGGTTTGTACTTGAATGGTGTTGTATAAAATTAAGGATTGAGTTTGGAATAACTAAATAATAAAACAAATTTATTATTTATTTATTTAGTTATAAAAATAATGTAGGTATTAGGGGTAATTAAGTATAATCTAAATAAATAATTTTTGTTTAAATGTAAATTAATTAAATAATTGTTACCTTATTTATTTATTTATAAAATATGTAACTTAGTCATTTAGTTATAAAAATGTATCGGATGTTTTTTATTAAATATAAATTTCTTTACTTTATTTTAATAAAGATGTGTAACTAAGTTGTGTAAATAATATTTAAGTGTAGGGTTTAACAATAAGTATAAATTTAATTTTGTAACTTTAAATAAATAACTGCTATTTATCTTAGGATTAAGAATTTGATTTTTTTTAAATAAAGTTAATATAAATCTTTATAAAATCAATTATTTTTATTTGAAAATTAATCTGAAATACTTATTGTTTCTAAAATATAAAATAATTATTCTGCCAAGATTCTTCTCACACACACGATCGTACCTGGGACAAGGCACGATCGTGCTAGGACCACGGGCGCGACCGTGCTAGTCAGGGACGCTACCGTGTTGACCAAACAGAAGACATAGCTAAGCTGTTCACTAGGCACGACCGTGTCTGGGCCAGGCACGACCGTGTCTAGGGTTCTGAGGCACGACCAAGTCTAGCCAAGAGGCATGACCGGGTCTGAGTGTGTGAGGCACGACCGCGCTGGTATTAGCACGACCGTGTCTCATGAAGCACGACCGCGCTAGAAGACTAGCGCGACCGTGTCTGTTCCAAAACAGGAACGAATTGCTTAAATCTTATATTGTTAATGTTGGATTTGATAGGGCTTTTATCTATAAGGTTATTACGAGTCTATTGGAATATATTAATTGTATTTAAAACGTGTTCAGAGTAGGGTTCGATTAAACCATTTTGAACGAAAACATAGATTCGGTTTCGTGATGATTTCCATATTGTAATCCCAAATTAGCTTAGGGCTTTTGATCTATAGACTAAAACGTAGATGTAGGAGGTTTCAATTACCCGAAAAGATGATTAATCGATAGCGTGTGGTAGAGACAAGTTTCGGCGGCGACGGGTTTGGTTTCCGGTGTCCTTTGCTGCAGCTCCGGCTAATTCACGTGTTCAGAAGCCTTAGAGAGGGTCGAGTAGTGGGTATCGTGTGTTTGCTTGAGATAATTTGGATCGAAATGGTGAGATCGGTGGTTGCAATGAAGATAATCGACAGTTATGAGAGGAATCGACAAAATTGGGTTAATACGTCGTAAAGATAATGATTAAAATCTTAATTGGGTTTGTTACAGTGTGAAACGGTTACAAAATCGAATGGTCTTGCGATTAAAGTCTGCATTTACATTTCAACTGACGCGAGGCGCGACCGTGCCTATAAGAGGCGCGACCGTGCTAAGGCACCGGGCATGACCGTTCCAAAGCAAGGCGCGCGACCGTGCCAAGGCACTAGGCGCAACCGTGCCAGAACGAGGCGCAACCGTGCCAGAACGAGGCGCAACCGTGCCTATTAGGGTTTCTGGTTATATATTTATAAAATCAGTCCTTGCAAATTTCAGTATTGACAGATTTGTATAAATGTGAACTTATGTAGAGTTTAATAGGATATACTCGTGTAAAATTTGTGGATTTGCATTGAAACATAGTATTTAATTGTTGGTACGAATAGAACAAGTCAATGTACTAGAATTTGGTTTGAAATGTATCACATTGAATTGAAATATAGATAATGAAAATCAGAAATGTTACAAAAGTGATTCTCTTATCGGTTTACTTTGTGTTGTTTGATTCTCCACCTAGTCACGGGTATTCTGCACCCGGTCCACTAGCCAACGCACTTGTATGTGACGATCCGTGACACCTGAGGGACCTACAATGGCAGTTGTAACCTTGATAGAAAGTCAACTTCTGGTGGATGTCAATTCTTGGGAGACAGACTGGTTTCCTGGCAGTGTAAGAAGCAGTCAACGGTTTCTGTCTCAACATGGCAGAATACATTGCTGCAGCTAGCGGTTGTTCTCAGATATTATGGATTCGGTAGCAATTGAGAGACTACGGCTTGAACTTCACTGGAACTCCTCTGTTCATTGACAACAATGCCACTATATCCATCACGAACAACCCGGTGAAACATTCCAAAACTAAACATATTGAAATTCGACATCATTTCATCCGTGATTGTGCTGAAAAGCATCTCATTGAACTTGTAAAGGTTCACACGGATGACAACATTCCTGACCTTTTCACTAAGGCGTTTGATCGATCCCGCTTTGAGCATCTTGTCAACTTGATAGGAATGTTCAATCCAGAGTGAAAACTTGTTTTTCATTAAATCAATTCAATTCAAGAAACTTAAATTTTATTTCTTTTAAAGTTTTCTGTATAGTTCTTTTAATTTTCAAATATTTTACAAAAATTCAAACAAAATAGAAAATGGATAAAATTTCAAAGTTATCTTGAGAAAAGAGGAAATGATAGTACATCAGTAATGATCTAAACGCCATAGACCGCTCATATGGGAAATGATTGCATCATGATTACTTGATTGTTTAAATTATTATGTTTTTAATCTGCTTATTTACAAGTAATTTGAATTGTCAGTAGGCTGTAGGCGTCTTTGAATCACTAGTAGTGTGAAAAATAAATCTAGACTACAAACGTGATTTGAACCCATGTATGCATGTGTGCGTGTGTAAAAGAATACAAAAAGATCATTATCAGATAAAGGATGTAATATGTTAGCAAATATTTTGTTAAGAGACCAGTTTCGGGTTATGTCTTTAGCACAATTAATGCGGTTCATCTCACTGCCCATACTCACAAGTATGTAATGAGAGATTGAATCAAGACATGTCTTTACATCAACCGTTGAGCATGTATTCACCCTTGAATCATACCTGATTCATTGAAATCAAATCCGTATAAAAGTTGGATCACCTTACCTAAATCCTCAGACTCCATATCTATTAACCTGAATCATCATATGATATTCATAGAAGAAAATCCAATCAAACCAAGACATCTGAATCACTCGATTCTGAATCTTATGATTCTTGATAATCCTTATGGATTCTGCTTGATTTTTTCTATGCTAAATGATGTAACTTCATTCTGGAGATTTGAAAATCTTTGAAAAAAATCTTAGATGCCTTGAGATAGTGCAAGTTACATTTCTATAGCATATCAGTGGGGTACACGTTGTATATCCTAAAAATTAATATCTTAACACACAAGAACGTGATACAAAGATGCTTATGGTTTCAAATATCATAATATTGCCAACTTGAATTACTTGTTTATGTGCTTATTACGTATGAATAAATTGTAATTCATGACATGATCCCCTATTTTTTTACGTTTATCTGGTATCATTTTTGCTATAGTTTAGCCTGATATGATCCTCTACTCGTGTCTTTGAGCAAAAATAGTGTGTTTGTATATACTTGTACTAGTTTAGATCCCGTGTTTACACACGGGGTGAAATATATCAATACATAAAAATTTTAAATCTATATATATATATATATATTACATGTGTAAAAAGTATTACATATAGTAAGGATAGAAAACAAATTCAAAATATGTAAAAATTAATATATAATTAGGTTTTAAAAATACGTTAATTACTATTTTTTAATATAATTTGACTTTTATTTACTATTTGATTGAAAATAAAAGTTATATAATTAAATTTTAAAGTTTCTTATGATAAAAGATAATTTAAAATAAATGTGTTTTATTAGTATAATTAGTATTTTTTCTTTAAATATATATTAAAATATTAAAAAATAGAAGTGCATTAAATAAGAGAGAGAGACGGGAAAAAATGGTGGGAATGAATATGAAGACGACATGTGGCATGTAAAAACATTTATTTATTATATAGTATAGATATTTCTATCTAGAAAAGATCAAAAAGATTCTAAGTTTATGTACAGTTCAATTTTAATCAGAAAAGCCAAAAATATTTGTGTTTAACCCTCTTGAATTGACTTTAAATCCTCTTGATTGAATGTGCTTATCTTGTTCGTTAATTGATTTGACTTCTTCATAATTTTAGTTGAAATTTTGAGTGAACAATGGTTCCTGAATACTTGTTATGTGCGCAAGAGTTAAACCTTGCGTACTTAGCAAGTGCGCAAGACATAAGTCATGCTTACTTGCTAAGTACGCAGGAGTTACTTCCTGCGCACTTATCAAGTGCGCAAGACCTAGTGTGTCGGGGTATTTAAACAGGTGTTAGAATTTTTTTTCATCAGTTTCTTATTCAAACTTCGAACCACTGTTGAATACCCTCTGCCCATTTTTCCTCAAATTTTACGTGTGTTCCAAAGAGCTTTTTCGTCCCTATCATTGTTTCATCTACGGATAAACAACATTTGGTGAGAATCTTAGGGCATTTCATCCGCCAAATCGACGGTTTCGGATTGATTTCTTGCCCTCAAGAACTAGGGTTTTGATGATGTTTTTTGGACCGTGTTTGGTTGTTCTTGACCTAATTTGTGACCTAAAACATGGTTAAATGCATTAATCAAACCTCAAACTTCAAGAAATTGTCCTTAACCTGTCTTGATTTTGGTATTGATCTCGTGTTTGAACCGAAGGATACCGTTGGTTCACACTTAGGTCAAAATGACCATCTTATAGTACTTTATTGGGGTTGGAATAGGTTATATTGGTCGTAAACATAGTTTTCGACGTAATGGCAACCTTATTCAACATCAAATTCACAAGATTCTGATTTTGGCTTTTTAAATTTTATCTAAGTGTTAAGTCATGCGTACTTAACAAGTACGCAAGACATTAGTCATGCGTACATACTAAGTACGCAAGACCTAAACCCTGCGTACATGACAAGTACGCAGGAAGGCTTTTTCTGAAATTTTTCTAAGTCTGGTTTTTCAGTTCAGTGTGAATGTACTATACTTGGTCATGTGTATTCAATTCCAATGAATCTTCTTGTTCTTATTAAGTTTACTGTTTGTTTTTGCAGTGATGGCTCGTGCCTTTACCAGTGAGTTCAATCTCCTTGCACTTACAGAACCAGAATGGAAGGGTGCTGCACT
The DNA here is from genome assembly GCA_023525975.1 of Smallanthus sonchifolius. Classification (NCBI taxonomy): domain Eukaryota; kingdom Viridiplantae; phylum Streptophyta; class Magnoliopsida; order Asterales; family Asteraceae; genus Smallanthus; species Smallanthus sonchifolius. The sequence goes on from CM042034.1 coordinate 53,781,699, forward strand.
TCAATACAGAGAGATAGTTGATTTCTTGAATCGTTCAAAGATCAGCTATGCTATATCAGCAGATCCAATAGTCTCAAGACCGTACCTGGAGCAGTTCTGGGATACAGCGGATCATGACTGCATGGTAACCCCTAATGTCATTTGGGCTACTGTGGCGGGTCATGACATTGCTTTTTCTGAGGACACAATTAGAAGGGTCTTACAGTTCTGGGATCTCGCCACCGACCCAACTGCTTATCCTGATTATTTTGTGGATGGGTGTTGGAGGCAGCGTATGGGATACGCCGGTGTACGAGATTACTCTTCCTACAAGAAGATGTGGGTGTTAGATCAGTGGAGGTACTTTGCCTACATGATAATCATGTGCATTTCTTCCAGGAAGGCGGGGAAGGATGCTATGGAACATGATCTTGCAACATCCATGGTTGGCTTGTCTCTCAACAGGGGTTATAACTTCTCAAGATACATCTTCAAGGCCTTAACTGATCAGATCAATACGGCTGAGAGGTTTAGATTCCTGTTATACCCAAGATTTGCGCAACTACTGATCAATGATGCGTTACCAAATCTGCCTGCTATTGGGGAGAGACTACAAGTCAAACGGGTGGACAAGAGAGTGTTTGCACAATTTCTAAAGCCAGGCAGTGTAGAACCTACCCGTGAGCATACCCCACTCTCCGGCCACCTCATTAATGAAGTGTATGTGGCACCAGCTGATTGGAGATGGTTTAGTCATGAGTCTGAGCCAGAACTCAGTGAACATTCTGATGAGCAACAAGAAGATGAGGATGTTGAGAGTGAGGATGAATTGTCTGAAGGAGGAGACGAAGAAGCGGGTAGTGTTGGTGCTAAAGAATCCGAGTCCAAAGATACAGAGTCTGATTCATCTGATGATTTTGATGATGCACCATCATAGGCACACCCGAGAAGACTGACGAAGGTGACTGTAGGTCCTCATGGCACTTCTACAGATCGTTCTCATGATAAGACGTGTCGTTAACTCGGAGTGCGGAATCCAACGAATCAACGATAGCATATACAAAAGACAATAGAGACAATAAAGTAAATAAACTTCATGCTTGTATTCCAATTCGCAATAGAGTTTACAGACTAGTTCTGATCGATCCTGTTCTGTTCTATTCTGTGTGCTCAAAACTGACTCTATAAACATCTATATATAGACTATTGACCTGCATTAGGCGAACTTAACAAGTTCGCCTCTAACAGACTAAGAGAACTTAACAAGTTCGCCTCTGTTAGACTAGGCGAACTTAACAAGTTCGCCTCTAGCAACTTGCATAAAAACACTTAGAACATTAATACGTTACAAAAACATAAAGACATTAGATCTAAACTATTACAAAGCTTTTGTCATTACAAACTATGTCCTAACAGAATCCCCCTTGACAATAGCTTGATCTTCAGTCTTCTGTCTTCATGATGAGCTCTTCCAATTATCCGGCAATCTGCTTCCTGCATGCACTCCATATCTTCTACATATCTCCAACACTCGCTTGTACTACAATCCTTGTTCTTTCCATTCATCAGTGAACATGATTTCATTCTTTCTTAGTGTTCTCTGATGTTTCTTTGAAAAATTGATAAGATTCATTGCATCATAGAAACATAAAATGACCTTATTCTCTTTGTCTTCAATCCTTGCTTCACTAGTATTAACATCGACATACCACAATTTCATATTCCCAAGGAAATCTTGAGGAATCTTCTTCAATGGTATCCTGTGAACAGCACGTACTGGTCTGAATTTGTACTTCCAGGTCACTTTCCCAGTCTTGTGATCTATGTTCTTTACTCTCTTTCCTCTTTGAGGCTTCAGCCTTTCATACTTCCCCGAACCACCTTCTCTCTTGATCAGATTTGCTATCACATCAGATAATCCAAACTTAGATCTATTAATAAGTGGCTTTGAAGATAGACCATTCATTTCACACCTTGGCAAGGTATTGAAATACTTGATCCTCGGCTTTAAGTACCGAACACCATCAGATCTTTTAATAGCAAATAGTTTTATGTCATTGTCATAAAACCAACTTATAATTCTTCCTACACACATCTCTTTATTCACATAGTTTTCTTTTTGAGCAGGTTGTGCTTGAGACTTGGGTAGCACCTTCATCAAGCTATTTACAACTTCTCTCCACTGTTCTCTGGTTATACCTGTATTTCTGTACATCACAGGTTCTTCATTCAATTTTGGAGACTCAGTGTGAGTAGTATTAGCTTCAGCATCTGTATTGGATTGAATATTTTCTTCATCAGTATCAATCTTAGAATCAGCAGTATCTTCAGGCAGTGTGATGTCTTCCAATGAGTCCATAGAATCTGTTGCTCCTTTATAATTAAACTCAGGAATAACATCATCTTGGATGAAGTTATAAGGGACATTAAGACCATCATAACCATCATAAATCACTTTATCTTGACTTTTCTCTATCTCTATCTCCACTATCTCCCTTCTTCTATTTCAGTATCTGACACATCATCTTCTATGTCATTGAATAATTCATCTATGTCATCAAGACATGCTATCTTTTCAGCTTCTTCCTCCTCAGACTCTACAAAGAAGTCCAATAATAAGATTTCTTCTTCATTAACTCCAGAAGTATCTTTGTTTCCATCAATAGATTGAGATGTCGACTCCCCCCTGAACTTTGGAAATAGGATCAACGTCAGCGTATTGACGATCACCCTCAATATTACCTGAAAGATCATTGTCTTCATCATCATGTCTTTGAATAGATTCGGTGTGACATGCATCACGTATCCTTAACTCCCCCTGAGCGTCAAGACGCTCAACAAGCTTGGATACTAATGCCTGCAGAGCAGCAATCTGTGTAGCTTGAGTCTGAATCACCAGCTGTCATTGAGTATCATTAGATACAGGAGTGTCACACCCCAACCGACGGCGGAAACGTCGGGGTGGGACATGTAGACTGTTCATGAGCACAAGGTTGACTAGATTTCAATATATTAATCATTAAATTTTATTTCAAACAAATCAAACACAATCAAGTTCAAAGGTACATAATTGAAATACAAATGGTTCTTCATTTAAGATTAACTAACTCCAAAGCCTATGTGTAGCAAGCCTTGATCAAACATTAGCACTTGGAACATTAATAAAATAAGGTCAACTAAAAAGTTGGTGAGCATACACAGGTTTATACGTAGGTATTGAATAATTGTAGTTGATCAAATCTTTACATAACATGATAAAATAAGGCATTTATGGAGAGCAGCTATTGTGTAACCAAAGTACAATCAAACCTTTGTAACTAGCATGGAAAATTGTGCTGTCGGTAACAATCACCCCAATCTGGGTGGGTTTGTCAGACTCAATAGATCTATCATTGTTTACCGTCGGCTTGAATAGTTAATGATTGCACATAAATTGCACACAAAAGTTAGCACACCTAGCACTCAGGAATAAAGCTCAAATTGCACACATGAATGTAAAGAGGATTTGTATTTGTGTAGTTTGTGTAAATGTAAGCAATAGTTTGTATAGTGTTCATGTTCCACCCCAAAAATGTATAAGAGTAAAAGGGGCTATGTAATACTCACTTGTAAGTTGTGTGCAGATAGTACGGGCAATAGATAGCACAAGTGATTTCCAAATCACAAGCTTAACCTAGATTTGAATTATATGGACTTGAGTCAATGATAAGTATAAAGTCTAAAGCAAAATCTAGGGTTCAACGGGGTTTGAGTGTAGGGATTTGTACAAAGGGTTTGTGTTATAACTATGTAAAGGATGTGTGTACGTTTGTGATTGTATAAAGGCTTAACATGAAATGTAAGTTTCAAAGTGTACATAAAAGTTTCAAGGAGAAAAATTAATTGTCTTAGGGTTTAATAACTGAATAAAGTAAATAAATAAATTCTTTAATTTATTTATTTAGAGAAAAGAAATAGTATAGGATTATTTTATAAAATAAATAAATTTAATCTATTTATTTATTTAGGAGAATGTGTGAATTTTATAGGGTAAATATATTGGCACATAAGAAATTATACAAATTTTGATTTTTAAACCCTAAATAAGTCATTAGGGAGAATAAATTTATTTAGTTTATTTAAAATGATGTGTTCTTAATAGCAATATATATATATATATATATATATATATATATATATAGTGTAGATATAGACATATATGTATGTTAATACCTATTTAGAAAAAAGTTTTTTATTCGTTTAAGTGGAAGTTAGGCCATAATATGTAATTTAATAGATACTATTTCTATAAAATAAGCAATATAAATTTTGAAATGAATTTCTTTTATTCTAAAATCATTTAAATCATGAAAATATTAGTTTTAATTTAAAACTTGATTATTTTTGCAAAACTTAGTTCAAAAGGGCATTAGATTTTGTAAAATAATTTTTATAATTAAAAACAAGCATTAAAAACCGTTTTAAAAAATTGTTTGGGGTTGCCCGGGTCGAACCCGGGTCTACCCGCTGAAAGCACAATGTTCCAACCGCTGGACCAGGGCGCCACCCACGCAAAAGTCCCGAGTTGTTTAAGTATTAACACGAACAGAAACAGGGAGACCGGGTCTGGTTCAGTTACACGCGCAAAAAGGAAGGCCGGATACGTGGACTGTGGGTTTCGAACCCATGCCACTTGGTCCGTGGTGCAGTGGTTTACCATCCGGACCAAGTGGTTTCGCTGGTTCTTTAAGATTCCGTATAAATTAAAAATAGTAGATATGGATTAACCCCCCAAATTCGATTTCTTGCGAGCTAGTCAAGAACCCTAAACCCGTTTCAACCCGAATGAATCTGTTCTTTTAAATTGATAAGGGGCTTTCAAAGGGCATGTAAGAACGAATCGAGGGACATAGGTATTACCTGATATGGTTGAGTAATGAATGCAGACGGCTAGCACGACAGGTTCGGTGTTCTTGGTGCTCGTCAGGGATCCAAAGTTGAAATGGAGGTCGATGTCGGGTGTAAGGAGTTTGGACAGGGTCGTGCGAAGGTGTACGAATGATTTAAGCAGATCAATTACATTTAATTTCTTCAATTCGGCTTAGCCGGGTACAACTGTCAACGCGGAAAACACCTTAATTCGGTCGGGTGTAAATGTATTTGGTCGTGTATACGGTTTGGATTCATAAGAGGAACGTCCGCGCGTGATTTTTGGGTTCTCAAACGCGTTTGATTTCCTGTTTTGGCAATGATTTAGGCTCGGTTTGACTTGTCGATAGTCAAACTAATTCAAATTGATTTGAATTCCGATCCTGGCCGTGAAATTTGTCAAATTGGATCGTTAGTGAGGTTTAAGAATGACCGATGACCGATTATGTAAGCATGGAAGATTTTTAACATTCGGATTCGAGCGAGTTTCAGTTTTGAAGTTTGAAGGAATTGGGGTTGTTGACTATTTAGGAGTCAAAATTGATTGAATGTGGTGAATGAGGTCGAAGTTGAGGTTAAAGAGATCTAATTTCAAGGGTTCAAATGTTTAGATGGTTCAAACTCGTTTATAACTTTTAAATTCTTTTTAATTTATATAAAGCTTATTTTATAAAAACTTAAACAATAATTGTTTAATTATGATTACTTTATAAAGGGATAAATCCTATTTTTATAAAATCACCATTTGTGTAGATTGTTTATTTCGCAACATCATATAAAGGTGTAATCTATTTATTTTTATTTTCTACAATATAACAAGGTACACACACACACACACACACATATATATATATATATATATATATATATATATATGTCTACATATTTATACATACCTAGGTTGAATATATATTAGAAGAAAATATGTTATGTTGGTTATATGTTACAATATTGTTTAATGTGACTTCTTGTGTTGAACAAGTACGGGATTGTCATTAAAAATAAACGAATATATAATTAGATAACTTAAAATAGTATCGGAAAATCATGGATGTTACAGTATACCCCTGTTGAGGGAATTTTGTCCCGAAATTTAACTAGTGGATACTACTGAATCAGGAAAAAATGAGGGTTTGGATTCTCATTGTGCGTTGATGGTCGGTTTTGAGGAGTGTGATGGATAACAAGATTCGGGTCTGACACTCAAGTTAGGTTCAAATGATATTAATGGATTTAGTTTCAAGAGAATTAAGGGGGAATCTTTCGAAGAATCTAAATGTGAAATGCGTCACTTGGAATGGATTTGATGGAAATTTGATGATTAGGGTTTGTTTAAGATATAGTCTAATATGCTCAAGAATTGTCAGTGGATAGGAGATTTCACAAACATTGGTCTAGGTCAAAACTTCACATGACACGAACAACGCTACTTCTGATAATATGATAGAGCACTTATATATAGGAAGTACCATCGGCGTATCCACCGTGCCCTTGTCATATCTCATTAGTTTCGTTGTTATATATCACGATAGGTTTTAGGTCATAACACACGATAAAATTCACTATGTTTTCCATGCGTTGATTTTTGTAATTACGTGTGCACCCGTAATTACTCGAATCACCGCATGGCCCGTAAAGATCCTTCTGTTGTGTGTGGGTCAAAAAGGGCACAAATTCACTTAGTTCGTGTCTATTGTTTTCACATATGAGTTGCTAAGAAGTAACTATGTACTTAAGTAGGCAGGCCAGTTAGCAACTAAAGAGAAATAAGGTAGTATAATTTAAAGTTCCATAGTTTACTCATGTTTGAACAAGAATACGTCAAATGCCGAGTAGCTTCAATGAGTTATGGTTTTCAACTTTGGTGAACAAAGCGTATGACCATGCCTTGTGTATAATGAAATCAATTAATTGCAACAATTGTAAGCAATTTAGTTTCGTGTATAATGTAACATCCAAGTTTTATGTATGATCTAGTGTCATGTAGCTTATAATCAAATAGGTTTCATGCGTAACGTGAACAATTTAGCATCATGTATTTTGTAAATCAATAAGCTCTCATGTGTAATGTAAACAACTTTGTAGAACCAAAGACTGATGGCTATAAAATTCTCTAAGTACAAATGCTACTGATCTCAGAAGTTTGCTGCTGACCAACAAACTGCTGCGGACAAGCTTATCTGCTGCGGATACTTGTTCTCCTGCTGAAGAACAAATCTGTTGCGGATAGGCTTCTCAGCAGCATCAACACTTGATGCTGCTGACAGGCAAATCATCTGCAGCTATGGATAGTTACATCTTGCTGCTGATCAACATCTTTGTTGCTGACAGCCTTGTGCCTTGAAGACAAATCGTTGCACCTGACTATCCATACCAAACATCACTGACAACTTTCTGCAAAAGCAACTGACACACTCAAAGCAGAAGGAACCGCAATGACACAACCAATTACAGACAACAATGCTCTTCTCCAAGCATGCAAGTAATGATGCACAAAGAAGACACTTCAATAAAGTTAACTAGATATAGACAAAACGTGTAATAGTTAGCTACATACAACAGATCAACGGTCTGTGTTAGATCTGATCCTTAGAATCAAGGGGCTGTCTTGATTCTAAGTGAGTATAAATAATCTGTAAACACTTCAATTGTAAGTGTGCTTTTTGTGCTTTCTGATTGAGTTTCAATTGTAATCATTTATCTGCAAAAGCTTAATACAACAGTGTTCTTAAAAGTATTCTTTCTGCTTGCTCGATTACATTTGTGTAGTTGTTATTGTTTCAGCCAATTTCAACTAAGAACAGAACCATCTTGTAATTTCACGATCCTACAAGTGGTATCAGGGCTTTGGCTCAGATTAAACAAACTCACACTTGTTTAATCACTTCTGGTTCTATTCTAAACTCTCTCTCTTTCATCAAGTCACCAAGAACAAAGATGGCACAAAGCAACGGATTTGAAGACATCGGCAGCATCAACCGGCCACCAAGATTGGTGTCTGGTGAAGACTACGACATGTAGAAAAATCGCATGGAAAGTTTTTTCTGCTATCAGGAGTACGGAATGTGGAAATCCATCAGGGATGGACCCTACATTCCCATGGTGGCATCTGCTGACTCTGGAGGACCATCAGTTCCAAAGGAGCCCTCCAAGTACTCGGAAGAGGATATAAAAAGGATGGAGGTGGGCTTCAAGGCACTAGGAGCTATCCAAATGTGCCTTCCAAATGAAGTTTTTCATAACTTCAGAAGTTAGAAAACTGGCAAAGAGCTCTGGGAAGCTCTTGAGAAAATGTTTGCTGGCTCTGAGGAAGTCAAAGAGAACAGAAGAGACATCCTGAAGCAGCAGTATGAAAACTTCATCTGGAAGGAAGGTGAGTCTCTAACTGTTCTATACAACAGATTTACCTATATTGTAGGAGAGCTGCAGTGCTCAAAGGTGAATCTAGAGAATGAAGATATCCTCAAGAAGTTCATCAGGTCTCTACTAAGCTGCTGGACACTTTACACAGTGTCAATCAGAAGAACTGAAAATCTGAAGACTCTCCAGATGACTGAGCTCTTTGGAATGCTAAAAACCTATGAGCTAGAGATGATTCAGGCAAAAGAAAGAAGCTCAAGCTACCAAACAGCCTCAACATCCACCACCACCTCCTCTACCCTCCAATCTGACACTCGGGTCCTAGTTCAAGTAACTACTATCCTCCCATCATCACTCATCCTCAAACTCCAATCTCTCAAACAAACAGCTCACCATTTCTCCTAGAAGCTCCTCCTCAAACATCAACCTCTGCTGCTTTTGTTTCTAAAAACTCAAGCAACATGTCCTTTATCAAGGAGGATCTGGAATGCTTTCATCCAGATGATTTAGAAGAAATGGACATACAACACTCATATTCCATGCTCTCTATAAGAGCAAAAAGGTTCTACTCTAGAACCGGAAGACCCATTCCAAGTAACAACTCCAACACCAGAGTTGGCTTGGATAAAAGCAAACTAAGATGTTAGAACTGTAACCTACTGGGTCACTTTGCTAGAGAATGCAAGGCACCAAGAGCAAATCCAGCTACTTCTCAGTCAAGACAAGCTCACCAAGCCCAACCCAGACACCAACAACAAGCTACTCCACCAGTTCAAACTGCAGCCTGTGCAACTGCTAGAACTTCTGAGTTCAAATGGAGCTTTCAATATGAAGAACTGCCTGTCAACAATCAAGCTCTGATGGCAGACACTACAGAGATACCACCTCAGGTATTTGAACATCTTTGCTCTCTAGCCTGTATTGATAAAGTTTTGGGTTATAGAAAGCACAACCAAAACCTTATAGATCAAAATGAAGAATTTCATTAGATGAAATCTATGTTCAAAAAGGTTGAAAATACTTATAAAGAAAAGTTTAACTGCCTTAAGAAAGAGATTTCTTCGCTAAAACACGAACAAACTAATCTTGAAACTCAGATTGATGATCTACTGGTCAAACTAAAAGCTACCAGAGCTGAACTGGCAGAACAGAAAGTTCATGTTGAAAAATATGAATTTTCCTCCAAAACGTTACAAAGACTTTTAGATATTCAAGTCCATGAGAAGGTAAAAACTGGACTTGGGTATAACAATGATCAGTACAATGCTGTTCCTCCTCCTGCTGACTATATTGCCATATACGAACCAAGCTTCAATGTTGAAAATCTTGACACTGCAAACCGAAACCTTGATCCTTCAACGGATGTACCTTTCGTCGAAGACTGCACTACCTCATCAAAATCTGAGTCAACCCACTCAGACCATGATGAAACCAGTGCAGTCCCATCTGAAGCTGTTCTGAATAAAGTTGTAGTTCCTGCTGTTCTTCCAGCTCTTCCAGCCCCTGTACCATTCAAACAGATCAAGATCAGCTATCCTCCAGATGGAAGAAAGCTAAACATTGAAAAGGGACAGACATCAGGACCCACAAACCCCAAGCCTCAGTCAAAGCCAATCACAAAGAGGAAGGTATTTGATATATGTCGTAAGCCTGAAGAAAAGGTTCCATATGTTCAAAGGACCCTAGAAGAAGCCACCTTTGAACATAACAAAGCTCATCCATGGAACTTTAAGGATCTGTTCCAAAGAAAGGACTATGTCTACCTTTCAAAAGACAAACTAGCAAAATCATGCTTTGTGTGTGGCAGATATAACCACACTTCCAGCACCTGCTATCATTACCTGGAATACCAAAGAAATTCAAAGCAGCATGCCTTTGAAAAGACTAACAAAAATAAGAAGGTAAGAAGCTACAAAGTCAAAGCAACTAAGTTCAGGAAGTCTCTATCTCCCCCAAGAGTGAAGATGCCTAAATCTCAACAAACTTGCATCATTTGTGGTGAATCAGACCACTTTGCTGCAAACTGTAAGTTTAACCCTTTCAACCAGATCCTTCATCAAGCACCTCAAAGACAAAGGGTAAATAAGAATCAACATACATCGGTTGTTAGTCAAGTTAAGCCCAAGAAAACAAAGCAGAAGCTTTCAGCAGCAACCAAGGCTGCTGCTGATAAGCTAAAATCCTCCACAGCAAAATCTGCTGCTGATAAGGCAAAGCCATCAGCAGCAAGAGTGTTCACTGCTGATAAGGCAAAATCCCAGGCAAAGCCTTCAGCAGCAAAGAATGCTGCCACTTAAACAAAGCCATCAGCAGCAGGATCTACTGTCAACAAGCCAGAAACATCAGTAGCAAAATCTGCTGCTGACAATGTGAGGAAAACTAGAAAATCACCAACAAGGCAATGGAAAGCCAAACCATATTCAAGCACTGTCACTGGTTCCATTGACTGCAAACATACTGAAAAGGATAAACTAACAACCATCTTTTTCAAGTCTGCAGACTCTTGGGTTCCTTCTACTAATTAGAAATATATCATGTGCAGGGACAGCCTGGTCACAAGAATAACACCTGGGTGGTAGGCAGTGGGTGTTCCAGGCACATGACAGGCAATAGATCCATCCTCTCCAACTTCAGACATTTCAATGGAGGACATGTTGCCTTTGGAAGTGACTCAAAGGGAGGATCCATCACTGGACAAGGAACTGTGTCCAACGAAAGAATGAGCATTGATAAGGTCAACTATGTTAAAGAATTGGACTTCAATCTCATGAGTGTTTCCCAGGTCTGCGACCAAAAGCATTGGATGCTCTTCATAGATAAAGAATGTTTTGTACTCACTCCAGGCTTATCCACACCTCCTCCAGAAAGCATTTTACTAACTGCTCAGAGAAAAGAAAATCTCTATGTACTGGACATGAATGAAGTCACTCCATCTAGGAGTGTTTCCTGCTTTTTATCAAAGGCCTCAGTTGATGAATCAGCTCTCTGGCATAGGAGATTAAGCCATGTTAATATCAAAACTATCAATAAATTGGTGAAGAATAATCTTGTCAGAGGGATTCCTGACAAAGAATTTCAGCTGGAAGACCACTGCATTGCATGCTTGAAGGGGAAGCAACATAAAAGCTCTCACAAGCCCAAGACCTTGAATACAAATGACACTCCACTGCAACTGCTGCATATGGATCTCTTTGGTCCTACAAATGTCATGTCAATGGGCAAGAAGTCATAATGTCGGGTGATAACTGATGACTACACCAGATTCTCATGGGTATACTTCTTGAGAACTAAAGATGAAACTGCTGAAATTCTCAAATCCTACATTCTCAGGGTAGAGAATCAAAGCAATCAAAAGGTGAAGATCATAAGGTGTGATCAAGGCACAGAGTTCAAGAACCACACCTTGAACTGTTTCTGTGAAAACAAGGGGATAGAAAGACAATACAGTGCTCCAAGAACTCCTCAACAAGATGGAGTTGCTGAAAGAAGAAACAGAACTCTTATTGAGTCAGCAAGATCTATGTTGGCTGACTCAAAACTGCCACTCACATTCTGGGCAGAAGCAGTTAGCACAGCCTGCTATGTGCAAAACCGAGTTCTAATTGTCAAATCCCTCAACAAAACACCCTATGAACTTTGGTTTCAAAGAATTCCCTATACTGGGTTACTAAAACCTTTTGGGTGTCCATGCACCATTCTCATCACTCATGGGGTTCTTCCTAAGTTTGGTGCCAAATCTGATGAAGGATATTTCATAGGCTATTCCTCTCAATCAAAGGCCTATCGAGTATTCAATTCAAGAACAAGAATTGTTGAAGAATCAACAAATGTGGAAAGCAGAGAACACATTGTCTGTGAGTAGGGAAAAGGACAAACTGGCTATTTGACATAGTCTCCTTCTCCCAAATATTTGAGCCTCTCACCTTCTCAAATATGGAGTCTATGTCTACACAAACACCTGCCTCCACTTCATCCACTGACTACAGACTGGATTTTCCCAAATCTTCTATCAGTCTGAGAAGACCATCAATTGATCCTCCATCAGTTATGGAAGCAAGTGAAGCAGGAACAAGATTGTCTAATATAACTAACAACAGCCTATCTGAAACTAAAAATCTAATTGAAGACTCTTCGGTAAACGCTGTAGATGCTGCTGATGCTTTTGCTGGAAATATTGATGTGGATAATTCGGTTGAAGACTCTTCCACCATGAATGAAGAGACCCCTGATCAAAATCAAAGCAATCTGGAGCAAGGGATACAGCTGGAGGTGCTACCAGCACAGCAGATCCACAAAGAACATCCTCAAGAGAATATTATTGGCTAAATACACCAAGGAGTTCTCAGAAGAAGCAAATCTCACGAGGCAAATATATGCCTGTTTTCATGTTTCCTATCTCAGGTGGAACCCAAGAAGATAGATGAAGCACTCAAACACAGCAGCTGGATTGAAGCAATGCAGGAAGAATTGCTGCAATTCAAGAGGCAGGATGTCTCGAAACTTGTTGATCTTCCACCAGGCAAATATGCTATTGGCACACAGTGGGTTTTCAGGAACAAGCAAGACGAGAGAGGTATAGTAGTCAAGAACAAAGCCAGACTTGTAGCTCAAGGCTACACTCAGAAAGAAGGAATTGACTATGATGAAGTCTTTGCTCCTATTGCCAGACTGGAGGCCATCAGAATCTTCCTGGCATATGCTGCATCCAAGAATTTCACTATCTATCAAATGGATGTAAATAGTGCCTTTCTGTATGGGAAGATTGGTGAGGAAGTATACGTCAAACAGCCTCCAGGCTTTATAGATCCTGCACATCCTACTCAAGTGTTCAAATTAGACAAAGCTATGTATGGCCTACATCAGGCACCAAGAGCCTGGTATGAAACCTTGTCAGGATATCTACTAAGCAATAACTTCAGAAGAGGTGCTATAGACCAGACCTTGTTTATCAAAGATGAAGGGGGAGAAATCTTACTAGTTCAAATTTATGTTGATGACATCATCTTTGGATCAAAAAGGAAATAGCTGTGCAAACACTTTGAGACTCTGATGCACTAAAAGTTTGAAATGAGTTCAATGGGTGAACTAAATTTCTTCTTGGGTCTACAAGTCAAACAGGTCCCAAATGGAATCTTCATCAGCCAATCCAGATATGTAAAGAACATTTTGGAAAGATTCAAAATGGCTGACTGCTCTACTGCAAGAACCCATATGCAAGTGCATCATCAACTGACTCCAGACAAAGATGGCCAAGACACTGATCAACATCAGTATCGTGCAATGATAGGGTCTCTCATATATCTCACTGCCTCAAGGGTAGATATCATGTTTGCAGTATGCCTCTGTGCAAGATTTCAAGCAGCTCCAAAAGTTTCACATTTTCAGGCTGTCAAGAGAATCTTTAGATACCTAAAGGGTGCCCCAAGACTTGGGCTATGGTACTCTAAAAATGACATGTTTAATCTGTATGCGTACACCGACAGTGACTATGGGGGATGCAACTTGGACAAAAAGTCCACTTCAGGGGGATGTCAGTTTCTGGGAGGGAGATTGATTTCATGGCAGTGCAAGAAGTAAACATGTGTTTCAACTTCTACAGCTGAAGCAGAATACATTGCAGCTTCAAGTTGCTGTGCACAAGTCATCTGGATACAAAATCAAATGTTGGACTATGGGATGACTTTCATGGCAACCCCAATTCACATTGACAACATGAGTGCTATCTCAATCACAAACAATCTGGTGCAGCACTCAAAGACTAAGCACATTGACATCAGGTATCATTTCATAAGAGATCAAGCTGAGAAAAGGAGGATTATTTTAACCAAAGTTCATACGAATGAGCAATATGCTGATTTGTTTACAAAACCTTTTGATGAAGCCAGATTTAAATATTTAGTTGAATCCATTGGCATGATGAACTTTGATTAAAATCTATCTCTAAAATTAGTTTTTGTGTTTTGTCTTAATGTTTTGAATAAAAGTTATAAGTCAGCAGCATTTTTTGTCCTTCAGCTGCTGACAGGTTTAATCTTCAACAGCAAAAGATTTGCAGCTGACTGCTTTAAGTTATCAGCAGGAACAGGTTTCCTGCGGATTTGTTTAAGGCTGTTAGCAGCAACATCCTTGCTGCGGATTATTAAATCCATCAGTAACAGATAAGTTTACTGCTGACAGACTTAACCTTCCGCATCCACAGCAATCAAATTTGCTGCTGATTGGTAAATTTAAGTCCAAATTAACTTTTACCCGCTGTTAAAATTTCCGTCAGTCTTTACCATGACTGCCTCGGTGTATTACAGCTGTAATAATAAATGGTAAATTGGGTTGTACTGTACAAGTCATTTTGCTTTTTCCCTTTTCTGCCGTTATAAAAACAAATCAAATTTTCTTCCACCTCTTCACCTTCCACTTCTCCCTAAACCAACATCACTTTCTCCTAAATCCTCATTCCACAGTTGGCACTTTCTCTCAAGTCCTCATCCCGTTCAAAGCCCTTCATCCCTCACTTTCATACCCAATCAAGTGAAAGATATCCGAAGGATTCAATGATATGATCGACTTCTTATGTCGATCAAAGATCCAATTTGCCCTCACAACCAACCATGCCACACATATCCCTCATATGGAGGATTTCTGGAGTACCGTCGTCTACTCTACCGAACAGGGGATTCCCCAAATCAAAGACAAGGTAGACGGTAAGGATATCACCATCTCGGAAGCCACACTCTTCTCCAATGCATATCTCAGAAAAAAAAGGATGTCATCAAGTAAGCTCCGCACTTGCCTACGTCTTCCATGTCTTCTTCTTGCGCTTCTTCGCACCATCGTGGAGACGAAGGACGAGGCGAAGATTTGACTCCTTCTGGATGTTGTAATCGGCTAGGGTTCTGCCGTCCTCGAGCTGTTTTCCGGCGAAGATTAGACGCTGCTGGTCTGGCAGAATGCCTTCCTTGTCTTGGATCTTTGCCTTCACGTTGTTGATTGTGTCGAAGGATTCCACCTCAAACGTGATCGTCTTACCCGTTAGGGTTTTCACAAAGATCTGCATTTTCTCCAATCTGAAGTGATAACATGAGAACTGTTTCCAAAAAGGTTCTCAGGGGTCAATGTTCCAGTGTTATCTACAATGTTGAACATACAGAGTACCCCGGGTGACAGTTCAGCAATCCCAGCTGATACTGATCCCACACCCTCCACCCCACATCCTGAACAATAGTATGCTTCAACCATTCGAACCCCTGTGCATACTACTAAGGATGCACAGGCACAAAAAATTACTTACACCGGTTTTGGATGTTATCCTTAAACCGGAACACAGGGCCCCGGTTACAACGGCATATACTAGGAAAAGGGGCAAGAGAACTCCTTCTTCTCTTGCCTCCAAGGCCCAAACCCAACCTAACAGCCCTCACTCAGAATCACAACATTCTGGTGAGAACATCATAAGGGAAAGCCACATTATTAGGGAGACTCCTTTGGATGTCTCTCTATTAGGATCAGGATCACTTCCCGGATCCATAGAACAGCCCCCTGAGCCTTTCCTTTCTCTTCTGAACTTAAGTGTTGAGGAACCTGATCAAGATGATGTACCTTCTCCAAACTACCACTATCTCGAAGGTACTGATTGATCTTGCTTCCAACACACCCATCCCACGTTCTTCTACCCTGAAGGTCCACTCTAGGAGTTATGACAGAATGGATGTGGAAGAGGCTGTCACTACTGCTGGTCCATCATATAACCAGGTGGACAGTGACAACATTGCTAAGACCTCAACAACGACAACTCACAGTGAGGATGCTTCCTTGAAAACTCCTCTCACTGAGAGGAATCCTAGGTGCCAAGAAACCATGGGTAATGGGGATGTAGAGGCTAGGCCTAAGGCCCCATCTGGATCCAAGGATTCCACAACTGTGGATGAGGACAGACTGCAACTTTATATCTTAGAATTAACGGCCAGGGTGAATATGATAAAGGCACATCAATGCCCAACTTTTCTTACTCCCTCCTTTGTATCAGTGGGCACCCAAACTGATGCAACTTTGTCCACTGATGCAACCAAAAAGGGGGAGATGGTCCCAATGGAGGAAGACTCAGACAATTTTGATGACTGCAGGCTGTATTTCAAAGTATAAGATGGCTGTTATTGAAGCCTTTTCTTTTGGTTGAAAGGATAGTCAGAATTGAGCAAAAGCTTCAGCAACAAAGGCAGTAAGAGAATTTTGGTAGCATCAGTCTAGGGGGAGTTTGTAGAACCAAAGACTGAAGGCTATAAAATTCTCTAAGTACAAATGCTGCTGATCTCAGAAGTTTGTTGCTGACCAACAAACTGCTGCGGACAAGCTTATCTGCTGCGGATACTTTTTCTCCTGCTGAAGAACAAATCTGCTGTGGATAGGCTTCTCAACAACATCAACACTTGATGCTGCTGACAGGCAAATCATCAGCAGCTTTGGATAGTTACATCTTGCTGCTGATCAACATCTTTGTTGCTGACAGCCTTGTGCCTTGAAGACAAATCGTTGCAGCTGACTATCCATACCAAACGTCACTGACAACTTTCTGCAAAAGCAACTGACACACTCAAAGCAGTAGGAACCGCAATGACACAACCAATGATGGACAACAATGCTCTTCTCCAAGCATTCAAGTAATGATGCATAAAGAAGACGCTTTAATAAAGTTAACTAGATATAGACAATACGTGTAATAGTTAGCTACATACAACAGATCAACGGTCTGTGTTAGATCTGATCCTTAGAATCAAGGGGCTGTCTTGATTCTAAGTGAGTATAAATAATCTGTAAACACTTCAATTGTAAGTGTGCTTTTTGTGCTTTCTGATTGAGTTTCAATTGTAACCGTTTATCTGCAAAATCTTAATACAACAGTGTTCTTAAAAGTATTCTTTCTGCTTGATCGATTACATTTTTGTAGTTGTTATTGTTTCCGCCAATTTCAACTAAGAACAGAACCATCTTATAATTTCACGATGCTACAAGTGGTATCAGAGCTTTGGCCCAGATTAAACAAACTCACACTTGTTTAATCACTTCTGGTTCTATTCTAAACTCTCTCCCTTTCATCAAGTCACCAAGAACAAAGATGGCACAAAGCAACGGATTTGAAGATATCGGCAGCATCAACCGACCACCAAGATTGGTGTCTGGTGAAGACTACGACATGTGGAAAAATCGCATGGAAAGTTTTTTCTGCTATCAGGAGTACGTTATGTGGAAATCCATCAGGGATGGACCCTACATTCCTATGGTGGCATCTGCTGACTCTGGAGGACCATCAGTTCCAAAGGAGCCCTCCAAGTACTCAGAAGAGGATATAAAAAGGATGGAGGTGGACTTCAAGGCACTAGGAGCTATCCAAATGTGCCTTATAAATGAAGTTTTTCATAACTTCAGAAGTTACAAAACTGCCAAAGAGCTCTGGGAAGCTCTTGAGAAAATGTTTGCTGGCTCTGAGGAAGTCAAAGAGAACAAAAGAGACATCCTGAAGCAGCAGTATGAAAACTTCGCCTGGAAGGAAGGTGAGTCTCTAACTGTTCTATACAACAAATTTACCTATCTTGTAGGAGAGCTGCAGTGCTCAAAGGTGAAGCTAGAGAATAAAGATATCCTCAAGAAGTTCATCTGCTCTCTACCAAGCTGCTGGACACTTTACACAGTGTCAATCAGAAGAACTGAAAATCTGAAGACTCTCCAGATGGCTGAGCTCTTTGGAATGCTAAAAACCTATGAGCTAGAGATGATTCAGGCAAAAGAAAGAAGCTCAAGCTACCAAACAGCCTCAACATCCACCACCACCTCCTCTGCCCTCCATTCTAAGCACTCGGGTCCTAGTTCAATGTAAGGCCCCTTTCCCGGGTGACCTCACTTGTTGGATTTACTCATAAACATAGTCATAAATACTGAACTTAAATTTAAAACATTCATCATTCAATTACATAATCAAAACAGCGGAAGTCTTTACGAATAAAACATAACATATTCTTAACAAACAAAAGTGGGATGTCAGTCTTGTGCCGGGTAACCTTCACGCCATCGCACGACCTTTTCTTCCTTACCTGAAATGTATACTAAAGTCAGCTAACGCTGGTGAGTTCTAGTTTAATGCGTTTAGATATAAACATTCTTTTCTTTACTTCATAAGTAAACATTATTATAAAGTCATTCATATAAATACGTATTCATAACTTTTGCTTTTCTTTCATCTTTCTTTTCTTTAATAATGTGATTACATATATATATATATGCGTTCACCCTTTTTCTTTCACTTTTCTTACCATTCTTTCTTTATCTTTCTTACGTGATTACATAGATATGCATTCACCTTTACTTTCTTTACCATTTATTGGTCATACACATAAGGGTGATCAACCCATCTTACGGTACGTATATCACAAAGACATACGCCCTCGAGCTACCGTCGTAGCCCTTTTACTTAACCGTCCGGCACTAGAAACCGTCCGTCATATCTTTACCGTCCTACCGAAGTAGTCTGTCATATCTTTACCGTCCTACCGAAGTAGTCCGTCATATCTTTACCGTCCTACCGTCGTAGTCCGTCATATTCGCCCGTCTGCCCTAAGGCATCCGTTTCCCACTTGAGCTAATTATGCAGCCGCATATTGTTTTAGCGACTTACTCCACCGTAGTGGCCTTTAATTAGTCTAACTTTCTAGACTTCCTTCTCTAGCTGCATAATAGTCAAGTGGTCGTCCGTCTACCGTAGTAGCCGTTAGCTTCGTTTCCGTCCATAACGTATACTTACATTCTTAGCATGCAATATATATATTTATAAAGCAAGATTTCATTTATTTACGTTATACCATTCATTCATTCATTCTTTATAAACATACGTGTTGTTCTTTGTTCATAATTCATTATTCACTTTCATATGTATCTACACATATACCTTAATATATCACGTATGGTCACATTGACATTCATTTCATTTATTCATTTAGTGTATACATTTCAGCCCCAAAACATTTATAAATCATTTGCACATAACTTAGAAGGGGGCACATAGAACTCACCTGATAGGCGGGTCCTGAGATACTATCACTGGCCAGTAGGCGTCTCTAGATGTCATATACAATCTGTATAATCAAGTCATACCAGATAAGACAATGAACCTAAGCGACATTAAACATTTCTATTCTTAGGGTTATATCGAAACTTGGTAGTTTCGATCAGTGGATTATATCGAAACTTTAGTAGTTTCGATAGGTTGCTTATATCGAACTTAGTAGTTTCGATAGGTGGGTTATGTCGAAACTTGGTAGTTTCGATACATCAGTCTTATTTCCCGAACTTGTAAGGAGGACGTCTAAGTTGTAAAAATACACTTCTTTAATCTAACGAAGATCGGACAGAGTCCCGCTTGTTTTTATCTAAAACCCGACAATATTAATTGTCCATTTCTATTATCAAATCATAACCAATAATTATCCATAATGATCGGGTTCTAACTTCCATCATAAATATCCATTTTTCTATATTTATTAAATATTCATTTATCCAAATAATTGACCTCTTGTCGGTTATCCTTTATCATTTAAAGCCATTGCTATACGTCCTCAAATACGTTATTCGTAACCCGACTAATAATAACAATTAATGTCTACGAGTTATAAAGGATATACCTTCCCGAACACGATCCTGAAATATAACCGAGACCCGACCCGAACCGTATCCATTTTTATCATTATGTAATCATCATCATCATCATCTTACCATTATTATCATATCGAAACTACCATATCACATTACCATCATCGAAACTTCTATCATCATATCGAAACTACTCAGATTACCATCATCGAAACTTCTCATGAACACCATCATCGAAACTTCTCATGAACCCCATCATCGAAACTACATCATCGAAACTTCTGCTGCCATCAACACGCCACCATCTACGACCACCTTTATCACCCTTTACCCGAAAATACTATCATCACCCGAAACTACCGTTGCGGACACCACCCCTCGAAACTACCATTATCAGCCACTGCCGTGAACCGCCTTGTCGCTGCCATTACCATCACCCATCGTGAGCTTCCTGTTTGGCCATCATCACTGCTGTCAACCACCGATAACCATAAAAACCATTATAGGGTAATTTTCGTGAAACTACTGTGAACCACCATGATTGTGACTCTCGTACAACCTCCATCATCTCTACCGTCGTGTCCGAACACTTACATCCAACTCTCTCTCTCTCTCTTGATTTCCGACAGGTCTGCGCGTCACCGACCTTCCTTTGCTTTGTTTCTAGTCGCCTCCATGTGAACCGAGCAAGATACGCTACTGGTTGGCCGGATTAGGGTTGATCGGAGGTGAGGATGTTTGGTGCTTGCGGGTCGACGAGAGAAAGGGAAGGAGTTCAGAAAAGAAGAGGGTGGCGGCTGGTAGATGGAATAGGATATTTAGGTTAATTAACATTTTCATCTTGCCCCCTCATCTTTGTAAAAGTTACATTACCTGCTTTTAGTTTAAATTAATTGTTAAACCACCGTACAGTACTTTCGTTCTTGGCGTCTTTAAACCGAAATCCCATTCTTAAATATAGAGAAAATATTGGTATGTTACAAGTCTACCCATCTTATAAGAATTTCGTCCTCGAAATTCGGTGCCTCTTATGCATGGCTAGAACTCTGTTTCTCATGACTAGGTTGCCTCTCAGGTTCCTTCGAATTGGTAGGTCTCGTGTTATTTTGAATAGTGATCATTTGATGTCATCCACGAGCTGCACTAAGTTAGGGCATATACCATTGGTTGGAATGAATACATGCCACTACTATCTCTTCTATCTCTACAACAAGCATCTCTTGATGTTGTCTCGAATAGTTTCATCTAATTGGCTCTCATACGTGTTTCACGGGTGTTACTTAACTCGAATCCACTAAACACTTATGTGGATTTGACATGCAGAGCAAGCCACTCATTCCTTCGAACACATAGGGGTGTCTCCTAGGAAATTTAGCATCTTTCATCTGAACCCAACTCTAGAATGTAGACGTCGATCATCCTTTGTTTTTCCATAGCTAGATTCTTGTGTAGTCTTGACTACTCCTCTCTAATTCCTGATGAACGTTATATCTTTCGGTAAGGCACGTTCTGAGTCGACCTTTTACATCTAAACGTTAGGGTTCTCATCTCGTCATTCTACATGAACTGCTTTGTCAAGCTCAGAGTCGTCCACAGAAGGCTTCATTACCATAAATTCATTTCCTAGTTAAGTTTGTCTACTCTGTCATCATCTCTCAACTGTTTGGGTCGTTGTGTATACCTCATAAGCTATCCATGGTGCATTCGTCCTCGAAGGACCATAACATGTCATTCTGAATGAATCATACCATATCGTTCCCGAGTGAGTCCTACTATCTCGTTCCCGAGGGAAGCATATCATTTCATTCCTAAAGGAATCATATCGTTTTATTCCCGAAGGAACCATATCGTTTTATTTCCGAAGGAACCATATCGTTCTATTCCCGAAGGAACCGTATCGTTTCGTTCCCAAAGGAACCATTGGAAGCATTACCGTGTTCTTTTCAAACTTGTCGGGAAGGTATTCATTCAGACGGAACACTAGGTATGTAATCCTTACATTCATATTCCCGTACATGTAACTCCCTTCTTGTTTTTCTTTAAAACGTAATCGTCATAGTTTCTCATTCCTTAGTCTAATAGACATCATTCTTTCTTTATATCACTGAATGGTCTTAGGGATTGGCATCCCTTGTGACCAACATATACATTTTCTAGCTTTTCATGATCATTAACATTTTCTGTATGTGACTCTTTTAGGATTTCGTGCATAGGTTTCATTACGAATAGACGACACATGTGGTGTTACTTGATCATCTCTTTCCTTTCTGGTTTCAATGGGTTCTTTATCGACTTTTCAATTTCAGCAGTCTCACGTGCTATTGTTTTGACTTACTTATTGTAGAGTGTTTTCTGACTCGTCTTGAGTCCTTACAGGTACTCATGCCTTACATTATGGGGCTTGCCTTTCGCATTCATCCTGAACAACAATCCTTAGGTTAGATCTGGTTTCAATTGATTCTTGCCTGCACATCTTAATTAACATCGTGGTTCCTGTCACTTGTTGTCGTTGGTATATCTATCTTCCTGTTTCAGTGGATACTCATAGTAGTTCATCTAGGGTTGTCTTCTGCATGGAGAGATGCCATTTGTGCATTCGTGTACTCATCTCTTCTTTGGACATATAGTTGTGTGGTTATTTCCTTCATACTTATGCATTCGTCGACCGTAGGTTAATGTTCATTCATCATATCGCGTTTCTGTTAAGCCTCGACGACTCTTGTTTAGAAGCAGTTCTCTAAACGTATGATCGTCTGACGTAAGTAGTACTCACATCTTGTACTAACGTGTAATCCTTACTTTCTCCATTTGGAACAAACAAGTGTTGAGTTCCTCAAATTCTACTTAATCGTCTCACCGTTCGTGGGTTGCTATGCGAAGCAATCTTCTCACTGGGCTTGATAGGCTCTCTTATCATCCTCATACTAATTCCCTTCTAGTGCAATCTTTCCAACTCTTTGCCCTTGCTTAATTTACTACTTTCATCATTGTTGCATCAGGTTCCGGACCAGGTTTCGTCGATCCTTCCAAACTTGCTCCTTAGTGTCACTCATATCCAGCAAACTTCATTTAAAGTCTCATTCTTTCTCGTTCCACCCTTGGTATGTCGTTGTTGCCATCATTCGTCTTGCTAATTTGTTACAATCATTATTATTTAAGTGACTAATCTAACAGTCATGATTAGAGTGATTTATTTGTTTTTGGTGACATGTGTATTAATCCACACGATAAGGTTTATCAGTATGCACGAGCACCTGTAAATTCACAATTACGTGGATCCT
Source organism: Smallanthus sonchifolius (assembly GCA_023525975.1). NCBI lineage: Eukaryota > Viridiplantae > Streptophyta > Magnoliopsida > Asterales > Asteraceae > Smallanthus > Smallanthus sonchifolius. Next base: position 53,804,858 of record CM042034.1, read on the forward strand.
GACGTAATCGCCAACTTACCTTACTCGTGAATTCCTGACTCTTCTTATCATGCTTCATAAAGTGAATGTCTTCTATGAACAGTGCCTAGTCCATGTATCCTTCTTCCCTTTCTGAACTCCTAGTTAACAGGAGTCACTCATGACTGTTCGTTACTGGTCTACTTGGACCGTTGATAATCTGTCATCTTTCTTTCGTTTTAGTCTATCGAACTTCGGCTCGTTGTTTGTGATTCATTTCACATGGATCGCACCGTTCTTATCATTCGTGAGTCTTTCGTAGTACTATGCTAACACCTCTTTCACTCTCTGTGACTAATACATACGGCGGATGACAAATCGAGGCACACTTATACAGCAAAAGCTTAATAACAGTAGCTACGTGTTATTAAACATTTACTGCACTTATGTGTTCAAATCGTCTACCATCGTATGTGCTATGTGTAACTATTCATATTAGTAGTGACATTGATATTTAAGGCATGTGCTCTATGTTAGGGCATCTACCCTAAGCTACAGGTATTAACCATGCTACTTACTTACTGTTTTGGCGTTGGCGTTGGCTACCCAGACTGACATCCTTACGTTGGTCCCATAATCAGCTTGAGTCCAGACATTTAGGGATGTCTGAATCTCTCAAACTATTGCTCTGATACCAACTTGTAAGGCCCCTTTCCCGGGTGACCTCACTTGTTGGATTTACTCATAAACATAGTCATAAATACTGAACTTAAATTTAAAACATTCATCATTCAATTACATAATCAAAACAACGGAAGTCTTTACGAATAAAACATAACATATTCTTAACAAACAAAAGTGGGATGTCAGTCTTGTGCCGGGTAACCTTCACGCCATCGCACGACCTTTTCTTCCTTACCTGAAATGTATACTAAAGTCAGCTAACGCTGGTGAGTTCTAGTTTAATGCGTTTAGATATAAACATTCTTTTCTTTACTTCATAAGTAAACATTATTATAAAGTCATTCATATAAATACGTATTCATAACTTTTGCTTTTCTTTCATCTTTCTTTTCTTTAATAATGTGATTACATATATATATATATGCGTTCACCCTTTTTCTTTCACTTTTCTTACCATTCTTTCTTTATCTTTCTTACGTGATTACATAGATATGCATTCACCTTTACTTTCTTTACCATTTATTGGTCATACACATAAGGGTGATCAACCCATCTTACGGTACGTATATCACAAAGACATACGCCCTCGAGCTACCGTCGTAGCCCTTTTACTTAACCGTCCGGCACTAGAAACCGTCCGTCATATCTTTACCGTCCTACCGAAGTAGTCTGTCATATCTTTACCGTCCTACCGAAGTAGTCCGTCATATCTTTACCGTCCTACCGTCGTAGTCCGTCATATTCGCCCGTCTGCCCTAAGGCATCCGTTTCCCACTTGAGCTAATTATGCAGCCGCATATTGTTTTAGCGACTTACTCCACCGTAGTGGCCTTTAATTAGTCTAACTTTCTAGACTTCCTTCTCTAGCTGCATAATAGTCAAGTGGTCATCCGTCTACCGTAGTAGCCGTTAGCTTCGTTTCCGTCCATAACGTATACTTACATTCTTAGCATGCAATATATATATTTATAAAGCAAGATTTCATTTATTTACGTTATACCATTCATTCATTCATTCTTTGTAAACATACGTGTTGTTCTTTGTTCATAATTCATTATTCACTTTCATATGTATCTACACATATACCTTAATATATCACGTATGGTCAGATTGACATTCATTTCATTTATTCATTTAGTGTATACATTTCAGCCCCAAAACATTTATAAATCATTTGCACATAACTTAGAAGGGGGCACATAGAACTCACCTGATAGGCGGGTCCTGAGATACTATCACTGGCCAGTAGGCGTCTCTAGATGTCACATACAATCTGTATAATCAAGTCATACCAGATAAGACAATGAACCTAAGCGACATTAAACATTTCTATTCTTAGGGTTATATCGAAACTTGGTAGTTTCGATCAGTGGATTATATCGAAACTTTAGTAGTTTCGATAGGTTGCTTATATCGAACTTAGTAGTTTCGATAGGTGGGTTATGTCGAAACTTGGTAGTTTCGATACATCAGTCTTATTTCCCGAACTTGTAAGGAGGACGTCTAAGTTGTAAAAATACACTTCTTTAATCTAACGAAGATCGGACAGAGTCCCGCTTGTTTTTATCTAAAACCCGACAATATTAATTGTCCATTTCTATTATCAAATCATAACCAATAATTATCCATAATGATCGGGTTCTAACTTCCATCATAAATATCCATTTTTCTATATTTATTAAATATTCATTTATCCAAATAATTGACCTCTTGTCGGTTATCCTTTATCATTTAAAGCCATTGCTATACGTCCTCAAATACGTTATTCGTAACCCGACTAATAATAACAATTAATGTCTACGAGTTATAAAGGATATACCTTCCCGAACACGATCCTGAAATATAACCGAGACCCGACCCGAACCGTATCCATTTTTATCATTATGTAATCATCATCATCATCATCTTACCATTATTATCATATCGAAACTACCATATCACATTACCATCATCGAAACTTCTATCATCATATCGAAACTACTCAGATTACCATCATCGAAACTTCTCATGAACACCATCATCGAAACTTCTCATGAACCCCATCATCGAAACTACATCATCGAAACTTCTGCTGCCATCAACACGCCACCATCTACGACCACCTTTATCACCCTTTACCCGAAAATACTATCATCACCCGAAACTACCGTTGCGGACACCACCCCTCGAAACTACCATTATCAGCCACTGCCGTGAACCGCCTTGTCGCTGCCATTACCATCACCCATCGTGAGCTTCCTGTTTGGCCATCATCACTGCTGTCAACCACCGATAACCATAAAAACCATTATAGGGCAATTTCCGTGAAACTACTGTGAACCACCATGATTGTGACTCTCGTACAACCTCCATCATCTCTACCGTCGTGTCCGAACACTTACATCCAACTCTCTCTCTCTCTCTTGATTTCCGACAGGTCTGCGCGTCACCGACCTTCCTTTGCTTTGTTTCTAGTCGCCTCCATGTGAACCGAGCAAGATACGCTACTGGTTGGCCGGATTAGGGTTGATCGGAGGTGAGGATGTTTGGTGCTTGCGGGTCGACGAGAGAAAGGGAAGGAGTTCAGAAAAGAAGAGGGTGGCGGCTGGTAGATGGAATAGGATATTTAGGTTAATTAACATTTTCATCTTGCCCCCTCATCTTTGTAAAAGTTACATTACCTGCTTTTAGTTTAAATTAATTGTTAAACCACCGTACAGTACTTTCGTTCTTGGCGTCTTTAAATCGAAATCCCATTCTTAAATATAGAGAAAATATTGGTATGTTACATTCAAGTAACTACTATCCTCCCACCATCACTCATCCTCAAACTCCAATCTCTCAAACAAACAGCTCACCATTTCTCCTAGAAGCTCCTCCTCAAACATCAACCTCTACTGCTTTTGTTTCTGAAAACTCAAGCAACATGTCCTTTATCAAGGAGGATTTGGAATGCTTTCATCCAGATGATTTAGAAGAAATGGACATACAACACTATATGCCATGCTCTCTATAAGAGCAAAAAGGTTCTACTCTAGAACCGGAAGACCCATTCCAAGTAACAATTCCAACACCAGAGTTGGCTTGGATAAAAGCAAACTAAGATGTTAGAACTGTAACCTACTGGGTCACTTTTCTAGAGAATGCAAGGCACCAAGAGCAAATCCAGCTACTTCTCAGTCAAGACAAGCTCACCAAGCCCAACCCAGACAACAACAACTAGCTACTCCTCCAGTTCAAACTGCATCCTGTGCAACTGTTGGAACTTCTGAGTTCGACTGGAGCTTTCAATATGAAGAACTGCCTGTCAACAATCAAGCTCTGATGGCAGACACTACAGAGATACCACCTCAGGTATTTGAACATCTTTGCTCTCAAGCCTGTATTGATAAAGTTTTGGGTTATAGAAAGCACAACCAAAACCTTATAGATCAAAATGAAGAGTTTCATCAGATGAAATCTGAGTTCAAAAAGGTTGAAAATACTTATAAAGAAAAGATTAACTGCCTTAAGAAAGAGATTTCATCGCTAAAACACGAACAAACTAATCTTGAAACTCAGATTGATGATCTACTGGTCAAACTAAAAGCTACCAGAGCTGAACTGGCAGAACAGAAAGTTCATGTTGTAAAATATGAATTTTCCTCCAAAACGTTACAAAGACTTTTAGATATTCAAGTCCATGAGAAGGTAAAAACTGGACTTGGGTATAACAATGATCAGTACAATGCTGTTCCTCCTCCTGCTGACTATATTGCCATATACGAACCAAGCTTCAATGTTGAAAATCTCGACATTGCAAACCGAGACCTTGATCCTTCAACGGATGAACCTTTCGTCGAAGACTGCACTACCTCATCGGAATCTGAGTCAACCCACTCAGACCATGATGAAACCAGTGCAGTCCCATCTGAAGCTTTTCTGAATAAAGTTGCAGTTCCTGCTGTTCTTCCAGCTGTTCCAGCCCTTGTACCATTCAAACAGATCAAGATCAGTTATCCTCCAGATGGAAGAAAGCTAAACATTGAAAAGGGATAGACATCAGGACCGACAAACCCCAAGCCTCAGTCAAAGCCAATCACAAAGAGGAAGGTATTTGATATATGTCGTAAGCCTGAAGAAAAGGTTCCATATGTTCAAAGGACCCTAGAAGAAGCCACCTTTGAACATAACAAAGCTCATCCATGGAACTTCAAGGATCTGTTCCAAAGAAAGGACTATGTCTACCTTTCAAAAGATAAACTGTCAAAATCATGCTTTGTGTGTGGCAGATATAACCACACTGCCAGCACCTGCTATCATTACCTGGAATACCAAAGAAATTCAAAGCAGCATGCCTTTGAAAAGACTAACAAAAATAAGAAGGTAAGAAGCTACGAAGTCAAAGCAACTAAGTTCAGGGAGTCTCTATCTCCCCCAAGAGTGAAGATGCCTAAATCTCAACAAACTTGCATCATTTGTGTTGAATCAAACCACTTTGCTGCAAACTGTAAGTTTAACCCCTTCAACCAGATCCTTCATCAAGCACCTCAAAGACAAAGGGTAAAGAAGGATCAGCATACATCGGTTGTTAGTCAAGTTAAGCCCAAGAAAACAAAGTAGAAGCTTTCAGCACAACCAAGTCTGCTGCTGATAAGCTAAAATCCTCCACAGCAAAATCTGCTGCTGATAAGGCAAAGCCATCAGCAGCAAGAGTGTTCACTGCTAATAAGGCAAAATCCCAGGCAAAGCCTTCAGCAGCAAAGAATGTTGCCACTTCAACAAAGCCATCAGCGGCAGGATCTACTGTCAACAAGCCAGAAACATCAGTAGCAAAATAAGCTGCTGACAATGTGAGGAAAAGTAGAAAATCACCAACAAGGCAATGGAAAGCCAAACCATCTTTAAGCACTGTCATTGGTTCCATTGACTACAAACATACTGAAAAGGATAAACTAACAACCATCTTTTTCAAGTCTACAGACTCTTGGGTTCCTTCTACTAATTAGAAATATATCATGTGCAAGGATAGCCAGGTCACAAGAATAACACCTGGGTGGTAGACAGTGGGTGTTCCCGGCACATGACAGGAAACAAATCCATCCTCTCCAACTTCAGACATTTCAATGGAGGATATGTTACCTTTAGAAGTGACTCAAAGGGAGGATCCATCACTGGACAAGGAACTGTGTCCAACGAAAGAATGAGCATTGATAAGGTCAACTATGTTAAAGAATTGGACTTCAATCTCATGAGTGTTTCCCAGGTCTGCGACCAAAAGCATTGGATGCTCTTCACAGATAAAGAATGTTTTGTACTGACTCCAGGCTTATCCACACCTCCTCCAGAAAGCATTTTACTTACTGCTCAGAGAAAAAAAATCTCTATGTACTGGACATGAATGAAGTCACTCCATCTGGGAGTGTTTCCTGCTTTTTATCAAAGGCCTCAGTTGATGAATCAGCTCTCTGGCATAGGAGATTAAGCCATGTTAATATCAAAACTATCAATAAATTGGTGAAGATTAATCTTGTTAGAGGGATTCCTGACAAAGAATTTCAGCTGGAAGACCACTGCATTACATGCATAAAGGGGAAGCAACATAAAAGCTCTCACAAGCCCAAGACCTTGAATACAAATGACACTCCACTGCAACTGCTGCATATGGATCTCTTTGGTCCTACAAATGTCATGTCAATGGGCAAGAAGTCATACTGTCTGGTGATAACTGACGACTACACCAGATTCTCATGGGTATACTTCTTGAGAACTAAAGATGAAACTGCTGAAATTCTCAAATCCTACATTCTCAGGGTAGAGAATCAAAGCAATCAAAAGGTGAAGATCATAAGGTGTGATCAAGGCACAGAGTTCAAGAACCACACCTTGAACTGTTTCTGTGAAAACAAGGGGATAGAAAGACAATACAGTGCTCCAAGAACTCCTCAACAAAATGGAGTTGCTGAAAGAAGAAACAGAACTCTTATTGAGTCCGTAAGATCTATATTGGCTGACTCAAAACTGCCAATCACATTCTGGGCAGAAGCAGTTAGCACAACCTGCTATGTGCAAAACTGAGTTCTAATTGTCAAACCCCTCAACAAAACACCCAATGAACTTTGGTTTCAAAGAATTCCCTATACTGGGTTACTAAAACCTTTTGGGTGTCCATGCACCATTCTCATCACTCATGGGGTTCTTCCTAAGTTTGGTGCCAAATCTGATGAAGGATATTTCATAGGCTATTCCTCTCAATCAAAGGCCTATCGAGTATTCAATTCAAGAACAAGAATTGTTGAAGAATCAACAAATGTGGAATGCAGAGAACACATTGTCTGTGAGCAGGGAAAAGGACAAACTAGCTCTTTGACATAGTCTCCTTCTCCCAAATATTTGAGCCTCTCACCTTCTCAAATATGGAGTCTACGTCTACACAAACACCTGCCTCCACTTCATCCACTGACTACAGACTGGATTTTCCCAAATCTTCTATCAGTCTGAGAAGACCATCAATTGATCCTCCATCAGTTGTGGAAGCAATTGAAACAGGAACAAGATTGTCTAATATAACCAACAGCAGCCTATCTGAAACTGAAAATCTAATTGAAGACTCTTCGGTAAATGCTGTAGATGCTGCTGATGCTCTTGCTGAAAATATTGATGTGGATAATTCGGTTGAAGACTCTCCCACCATGAATGAAGAGACCCCTGATCAAAATCAAAGCAATCTGGGGCAAGGGATACAACTGGAGGTGGTACCAGCACAACAGATCCACAAAGAACATCCTCAAGAGAATATTATTGGCCAAATACACCAAGGAGTTCTCACAAGAAGCAAATCTCACGAGGCAAATATATGCTTGTTTTCATGTTTCCTATCTCAGGTGGAACCCAAGAAGATAGATGAAGCACTCAAACATAGCAGCTTGATTGAAGCAATGCAAGAAGAATTGCTGCAATTCAAGAGGCAGGATGTCTCGAAACTTGTTGATCTTCCACCAGGCAAATATGCTATTGGCACACGGTGGGTTTTCACGAACAAGCAAGACGAGAGAGGTATAGTAGTCAAGAACAAAGCCAGACTTGAAGCTCAAGGCTACACTCAGGAAGAAGGAATTGACTATGATGAAGTCTTTGCTCCTGTTGCCAGACTGGAGGCCATCAGAATCTTTCTGGCATATGCTGCATCCAAGAATTTCACTGTCTATCAAATGGATGTAAAGAGTCTTCAACAAGCCTTCACGTGTAAGGTAAATAATGTAGTATCATGTGTATTGTAAGAAATAAATTTCATGTATGGTGTTAACAACTTAGCATCATGTATTTTGTAAATCAATAAGCTCTCATGTGTAATGTAAACAACATAGTGTCATGTGTATTGTAGGAAATGAAGTTCATGTATGGTGTTGGCAACTTAACATCGTGTATTTTGTAGCTCAATAAGTTTCATGTTCAATGTAGTCAATCTAGTATTTTGTACCACGTAAACAATTGTTATGTATCATGTATATTGCAAATAAACTGGTTTCATGTGTTATGTGATCAATCAGTAAATTGTGATTTTGCAACTAAACTAGTTTCATGTATTATGTGATCGTGATGTGTATCTTGTGAGCGTGCATACGTAAGTTATTGAATTTTGTGTGACATATACTAACGAGTTTTGCATGTGATCAGGTGTTACGGAGCAGTGTGTTGGTTTATGTTCGTGTTGGATGTGGTAGTTAGGTTCTAGCTCTTTAAATCTCGTTGAGGTTTGTAGGGATGGTTAATCGTTTACGCGAAATGGGTCGTCTCTTGAAGTGGTAAGTGAGAGATAGCGAGAAGGTTCTGAAAACATTCAGGGAAATGTGTTTACAAATACTGATCTTTGTTTGAAAATAGAAAGTGGTAAATTGTTCTTGGTTGTAGATATATAAAGTAGTGAAACCATTGAGTTACATAATTTAAATAAATAGATAGTTTAAAAGAAAAACTTTTTAAATTTTCAATTATTATAAGGAGAATATTTTTAAGAGAAATTATTGACCAATCAAGTAGTTGTACATCAATTTAGCCAGGTTTTAGAAATAATTACATTAATGAGGAAAATCATACTTATTTATCAATTTGAAATAATATTTTTATAAAATATGTTGTATTAAGTTCCCTTATAAAGTGAAAATGTTTATGGAAGAATTTATATTTCTGATACTCTCTAAAAGTTTGATAAACATTTGGTTTGAAAATAACGAGGTTGATTAAATCTAATAGGATGATTTGTTTATGAGGGAGATTATCGGTAGTGTACCAAATCGTGCTGAATGAAGAGGGTGATACTTGGAAAATTTTGATGAGAATATGATGGGTGTAATGCACACTTACTTGTAAAATCAATGAGTAATAACCGTAGAGCTGGAATATATAAATTTATTAAATGCTGAAGTGTTAAACATTATTCAAAACATAGGCAAATGGTTCTCAAACTGAAAGTTTAAAGACGATAAATAATGGAAAAATAATTTTTGTTAACGTCTCTTGTAGCTTTCCACTAGAAGGAGAATAATTCCCAAGACGAGTACCGCTATGGTCACTCGGGTAGCCGATCTGACTTCAGCTTTAGCTGTCTCCGTGCGATGCTCCAGTATTTCCCTTTCGAGGATGGAGAATAACTCCTTTTGGTACCCTAATTGGTTTGCTAGGCTATCCATTATTTGACATTGTAAGTCGTGCATTACCCCCTGCTCCATCCTTTGCCTCTCAAATTCTGAGGTCCTTACATATTGGTGAATATCATTGGTTGGAATTCCCATAACACTAGTGGGTGCCGTGGTATGCCTTACCCAAGGGTTAGGATGGTACGGGTCGGGCATTAGATATGGGTCTCTTAGTGGGGGTGGTAACTGATTGTGGAGATGGGGTGTCTGATACGGGTTCCTAGGTGCGGATGATCCAGATGTTCGAAGTCTTGGGCCGGTGTTCCTAATCCAATCTGCCCTTACACCAAACCTTGGTCTAGCAGCTGGGGGTGTTGGTGACCGATGCACGGGTGTCCGATGTCTTCTTCCCAATCAGACTCTTCTCCGGGACGGTATACCGGGGAGGAAGGAGAGTAGAAGTCCATGTCTAGTAGGAAACAATGAAAAGGTTGTAAGTGATAATAAAATATTGAGTGTTAAACATAGGAGTTCTCATAGGTTTGGAGTTTAACTAGTCATAACACCTCACAACAGTATTTTAGAAATACAATTGACCTATAAGCAATGTATCCCTGAGGAGGATTCCCAGAAAAGAGGGGTGGGTCACTAGGACACACTTAAGTACCCTATCTTTCCTTAGCCAGAATCCCTCATGGGTCTACACACTCTTCCAGCCATCATGTATTAATAACACTATTGTTGGGCTCATGGTCATGATGAGATTTGTTGGTGACTGGGCTTTGAGGCCCGAAAGTGAGGCTTATATGTTGTAGTAGGCTCCTTCTTCTTGGAGGGTAAGTGGACTTCTAGTTTATTTTTAATGGGCATTAGGCCCAATAGTTTAGGTTTAGATCACAAGAGGTGGTGACATTATATGTGTGAGTTTAAGGGTGCATGAAAAGCTAAGTGTGTATAAGTGTGTGTTAAAACTTAGGATAGCACTTAAATGAATCAAATAGATAGCATGAATGTAGCACAACAATTATCAGGCAGTGTGACACATAAATTATTAAATGTTGTATCAGGTAGCATATTTACTTATGATAGTATGTAGGAATATTCACACAAGGAGAAATCGTGTAGCATGTAGTAGCATGACATTGTATGGGTGTCCTAAGGTTATAGTCTAGGTCAAGAGTGTCTAATAACCTAATTCCCTATAACCAAGGCTCTGATACCAATATGTCACACCCCAACCGACGGCGGAAACGTCGGGGCGGGACATGTAGACTGTTCATGAGCACAAGGTTGACTAGATTTCAATATATTAATCATCAAATTTTATTTCAAACAAATCAAACACAATCAAGTTCAAAGGTACATAATTGAAATACAAATGGTTCTTCATTTAAGATTAACTAAGTCCAAAGCCTATGTGTAGCAAGCCTTGATCAAACATTAGCACCTAAAACACGAATAAAATAAGGTCAACTAAAAAGTTGGTGAGCATACACAGGTTTATACATAGGTATTGAATAATTGTAATTGATCAAATCCTTACATAACATGATAAAATAAGGCATTTATGGAGAGCAGCTATTGTGTAACCAAAGTACAATCAAGCCTTTGTAACTAGCATGCAAAATTGTGTTGTCGGTAACAATCACCCCAATCTGGGTGGGTTTGTCAGACTCAATAGATCTATCATTGTTTACCGTCGGCTTGAATAGTTAATGGTTGCACATAAATTGCACACAAAAGTTAGCACACCTAGCACTCAGGCATAAAGCTCAAATTGCACACATGAATGTAAAGAGGATTTATATTTGTGTAGTTTGTGTAAATGTAAGCAATAGTTTGTATAGTGTTCATGTTCCACCACAAAAATGTAAAAGAGTAAAAGGGGCTATGTAATACTCACTTGTAAGTTGCGTGCAGATAGTACGGGCAATAGATAGCACAAGTGATTTCCAAATCACAAGCTTAACCTAGAGTTGAATTATATGGACTTGAGTCAATGATAAGTATAAAGTCTAAAGCAAAATCTAGGGTTTAACGGGGTTTGAGTGTAGGGATTTGTACAAGGGTTTGTGTTATAACTATGTAAAGGATGTGTGTATGTTTGTGATTGTATAAAGGCTTAACATGAAATGTAAGTTTCAAAGTGTACATAAAATTTTCAAGGAGAAAAATTAATTGTCTTAGGGTTTAATAACTGAATAAAGTAAATAAATAAATTCTTTAATTTATATATTAAGAGAAAAGAAATAGTGTAGGATTATTTTATAAAATAAATAAATTTAATCTATTTATTTATTTAGGAGAATGTGTGAATTTTATAGGGTAAATATATTGGCACATAAGAAATTATACAAATTTTGATTTTTAAACCCTAAATAAGTCATTAGGGAGAATAAATTTGTTTTGTTTATTTAAAATGATGTGTTCTTAATAGCAAAATATATATATATATATATATATATATATATATAGTGTAGATATAGGCATATATGTATGTTAATACCTATTTAGAAAAAGTTTTTTTATTCGTTTAAATGAAAGTTAGGCCATAATATGTAATTTAATAGATACTATTTCTATAAAATAAGCAATATAAATTTTGAAATGAATTTCTTTTATTCTAAAATCATTTAAATCATGAAAATATTAGTTTTAATTTAAAACTTGATTATTTTTGCAAAACTTAGTTCAAAAGGGCATTAGATTTTGTAAAATAATTTTTATAATTAAAAACAAGTATTAAAAACCGTTTTAAAAAAATTGTTTGGGGTTGCCCGGGTCGAACCCGGGTCTACCCGCTGAAAGCACAATGTTCCAACCGCTGGACCAGGGCGCCACCACGCAAAAGTCCCGAGTTGTTTAAGTATTAACACGAACAGAAACAGGGAGACCAGGTCTGGTTCAGTTACACGCGCAAAAAGGAAGGCCGGATGCGTGGACTGTGGGTTTCGAACCCACGCCACTTGGTCCGTGGTGCAATGGTTTACCATCCAGACCAAGTGGTTTCGCTGGTTCTTTAAGATTCCGTATAAATTAAAAATAGTAGATATGGATTAAACCCCCAAATTCGATTTCTTGCGAGCTAGTCAAGAACCCTAAACCCCTTTCAACCCGAATGAATATGTTCTTTTAAATTGATAAGGGGCTTTCACATGGCATGTAAGAATGAATCGAGGGACATAGGTATTACCAGATATGGTTGAATAATGAATGTAGACGGCTAGCACGACAGGTTCGGTGTTCTTGGTGCTCGTCAGGGATCCAGAAATGAAATGGAGGTCGATGTCGGGTGTAAGGAGTTTGGACAGGGTCGTGCGAAGGTGTACGAATGATTTAAGAAGATCAATTACTTTTAATTTCTTCAATTCGGTCCGGCTTAGCCGGGTACATCTGTCAACGCGGAAAACACCTTAATTCGGTCGGGTGTAAATGTATTTGGTCGTGTATACGGTTTGGATCGTCCTCGCGTGATTTTTGGGATCTCAAACGCGTTTGATTTCTTGTTTTGGCAATGATTTAGGCTCGGTTTGACTTATGGATAGTCAAACTAATTCAAATTGATTTGAGTTCCGATCCTGGCCGCGAAATTTGTCAAATTGGATCGCTAGTGAGGTTTAGGAATGACCGATGACCGATTATGTAAGCATGGAAGATTTTTAACATTCGGATTCGAGCGAGTTTCAGTTTTGAAGTTTGAAGGAATTGGGGTTGTTGACTATTTAGGAGTCAAAATTGATTAAATGTGGTGAATGAGGTCGAAGTTGAGGTTAAAGAGATCTAATTTCAAGGGTTCAAATGTTTAGATGGTTCAAACTCGTTTATAACTTTTAAATTCTTTTTAATTTATATAAATTTATTTTATAAAAACTTAAACAATAATTGTTTAATTATGATTACTTTATAAAGGGATAAATCCTATTTTTATAAAATCACCATTTGTGTAGATTGTTTATTTCGCAACATCATATAAAGGTGTAATCTATTTATCTTTATTTTCTACAATATAAAAAGGTACATATATATATATATATGTCTACATAATTATACATACCTAGGTTGAATATATATTAGAAGAAAATATGTTATGTTGGTTATATGTTACAATATTGTTTAATGTGACTTCTTGTGTTGAACAAGTACGGGATTGTCATTAAAAATAAACGAATATATAATTAGATAACTTAAAATAGTATCGGAAAATCATGGATGTTACAAAGAGTATCCACCTGAGTTTGTAAGACAAGCACTTGCGATTCAAGGAAAGTAATCCTTTCAGAATTAGAAGACTTAGACGGACCAGCTGACGATTGAGGAACGGAAGTACTGGTAGTAGGAATCACTAGAGGAACAGGAGATTGTTCCTTAGAACCTGGAGGTGTGACAATCAAGGAAGCAACAAAAGTAGCATCTTCCACACCTTGTGAAGATTGAGCCGCAACAATTGAAGCAGCCATAAGTTTTTGAGATTTGGGATCCGGATTAAAATCACTGTCAGAACTCTCATCTATTAATGTTCTCTTACCAAGTACTGATCCGGAAGGAGGATCCCGAACAGACTTACGTCGTTGTCTTTTGGCTGTAGATTTAAGGCGTTTGCCAGCATTAGCCAAAGGTATACGAGCCAACCGTTCATAATGATCTGAGGAGAAATCCCTAGACTCATCAGAATCGGTTTCTTCAGAAATAGGTAAGATTGTATCACTTGTGCTAGAACTCGACTCATTCTCAGTCACCACATTCCCTTCAGCTTCATGAATAGGCGAGTTCACAGCGTTATCAACAAAGTCATCCATATTCATTCATAGATCTTGTTCATGTTCATGAACGACCTCTTCTAAAACAGGTTCATTAACAGGTATATCAACCTGAGCTTGTGGAATTGGAACTTGTTCTTGAATAGGAATTTGTTGTTGTACGGGAACTTCTTGTTATTGTTGAGCTTGTTGTTGTGGAACTTGTACTTGTGGAATAGGTTGTTGTTGTGGTTGTTGTTGTTGAACATTTTGACCTTGAACTTGAGCTAACTCATTAGGATGAAACCAATTTTCATTTGGTGGTTCAACATAATCAGGATTGATTAAGTGACCAAACAATGGAGCATTAACAAGAATCAATGCTTGATTCTGTTGTTTCACCTTAGTGCAATCCGTAAAGATACGCTTAGACATCGGCGTCAAGGTTAATCTAATCGGATGCTGTGGGAGATCAGGAAGAATATGATTCGGAATCATCTGAATAAACCTAGGATACATCAAAAATCCTTGACCTTCAGCAGGTGTAATTTGCATAACCATCTCCCTATAGATATATCTTGCAAAATTGAAGCGTTTGTTCAACGTCAAAGCTACCATTGCAGCTTGTAAAGCAATTTTTAACCCATCAGTACCAGCTAAAGGAGGAGAGAGACACTGAATAATCACATGCATGAAGTATCTCCATTCACCCACTAAACCACCTTTACGTGCCTGAGTATCATTAGGGTGTCCACGGTAACCCATTCTTTGAAAGCATCCCATGATCAAAGGATTAGGATATGATATAGGATCTTCAGCAGCACCACCTAATTCAAGAGTAGCACGAATAGTGTCTTCAGATCTAGCAATCTCAGTATTGTTGACAATGGCACGAAGAACATGAGGTTCTACGTCAGTATCTGAATGTACGGTGTCCCAAAACTGTTGAATATATACCAGACCGATGTATGGATCAGCAGATAAAGCAACACGTAGTCGTGAGCGATTCAGAAATCCTATAATCCCTTGAAAGTGTATGGCCTCTGACATGTTAGGATCTAACAATGCCTCCTGGTTGTGCTTGTATTCGACACGACGAGCCATCTGAAAAATATTTGGACAATAAACACATATTAGACAAATAACAAACACAAATAATATGAACAACAAATTTGAAACAAAAAACAAAAAAAAATTTCAAACACAAAAAACATTTTCACAAGTCCAAAACTCCTCTGACCCCTAGGCGAACTTAATAAGTTCTCTTAGTGTTTCAAGAGGCAAACTTATTAAGTTCGCCTAGACAAGTTCGCTTAAACAAGTTCGCGTGAACTGTCTGTCGATTCGAATTCAACCCAGAAATCACAAATCCTTTCAAACCGTGTAGAAATCATGAATTAACCATTTTAAAACACTCGATTAGTATTACTAAGCCCAAAACAATTTTCAATTATAAGATTTAAGGCTGGTGAATCCACAATTAGGTCAAAATCGTCAACCGAAGCAAACCGAGACAAAAACCACAGTTTTCTCACAATTTAACGGACAAAAACCAAGGAAATTACCTTAGGTATGTTCGCAATTCAATTTCGATTCAGAATGTATCGATTAACCACCCAACAACCACGTAATTTGAAATTTCAAAAAATTTTGAACACCGGACAAGTACGCTTAATTGTGAAGAAGATGAAGTGAATAAGTTCGCCTGGACAACCCTTATTCAGATTAAGTTCGCTTATGTAGGCGAACTTGTTAAGTTCGCTTAACAAGCCCTAGGCGAACATATTAAGTTCGCTTCACCAGAAGGAGGCGAACTTAATGTTCTTCAACATTTGCCTTGATCAAAATTTTTACCAACTTTCAATCCGTCACGTCTTGAACTTCCGTCAGCAGCATGTATTTGATCCAATCCAGAATAATTTAATAAAAGATTAAAATTTTCATGGAAAATAAAAAACAATTTTTTTTGAATTTTATCTATACAAACAGAAACACATATATTTTGATTTTTATCTGTACAAACGGAAACACATATTTTTGAATTTCTATCTGTATAAACTGAAATCACATATTTTTGAATGAGCATCATGAGTAAGAGGATCATATCAGTATCCGAGTAATTCAACATATTTTAGCAATAACCAAGGGTAAACTAAGATATGAAACAATCCAACTCATCTTGTACTCTAGGTATCTTTTTCAGTATTTATAAATCATTCAATTTGAATAATATTTGAAATGATACGCGATAAATTCCAAAGTAAATAAGATCAGGTTATGAAATGTTCTTTTATTTATACCGAATTTGAAATATAAAGCATGAATTCTTAAATTTTTTAATATTATATGATTTGAAACTATAAGCGTTTATTCTCCAAATTCATTTGATTTAGTACCATTTAGATGAAAAACATTGTGTACCCCACATATATGCCAAACATAAATATAATTTGCACTATCTTCAAGACATATACAGTTTATTTTAAGATTAGATCAATTTCCAAGATGAAATTATCTCATTTAGCACAAGAATAGAAGCAGATCCAAAAGGATATAAGAATCATGATGATTCAGAATCAGAAGATTCTAATGAATTGGCTGTATAATGAGAATCAACAGATTCAGGTATGAGGATCCAACTATTATCTGGAGAAGATTCAATGGAGTCAGACTAGATGATGTATCTAACTGATCCAAGGGAGAATATATGTTTCAACAGATTTTGAAAGCATATCTTAGTTCAACAAAACATTGCATGTTTTTCGGGGCATGGGCAGTAATGTGAACTGAACTAGATTTTTGCTAAAGATATAATTCGATATTGGTCTCATGAAATTCTTTAAAACCATATATTCTTTATCTGATAATGATCTTTTACACACACACCCAGGCATATAATGGATTCAAATCACAGATGTAATCATATCATATTTAATTTTCACACTACTATTAGTTTCAAAACGATTTTAGTCTATTGACAATTCAAGTTTCAAAACTCATATACAAATTTGAAAACAGATTATCAATATTAGAGCATGCACAACACTATCATTTCTCATTTATGCAGGCATTGAAATTTAGATCAAATCAACTCAGTTTACTCAATCATATATCAAAGGTCTACTAAGGTCGTGTGAAATGAACTAATCACTGTTGTAATATCATTTCTTCTCTAACTTCAAATGATGTCAAATTTTATATTTTTCAATTTGTTTTGACTTTTTATAAATTAAGAACTTTTTGACTGAAAATTTAAAATGCAGAAATGTAATAAAGCAATAAAAGAAATTAAAAACAAAATTTTGCATAAAAATCTAATTTTGAAAAACGTTTATTCGGGATTGATCATACCTATCATTTTGAGAAGAAATTCAAACCTGGTACGATCAAATGCCTTGGTAAACAAGTCAGCAAAATTATCATCAGTGTGAACCTTTACCAGCTCAATCAACCTTTTCTCTGCACAATCACGAATAAAATGATATCTAATCTCAATTTCCTTTGTTTTACTATGCTTAACAGGATTATTAGTTATAGACATTGTAGCATTATTATCAATAAGTATAGGGGTTCCTGTGAAATTCAAACCGTAATCTCTTAATTGCTGTTGTATCCACAGAATCTGTGAACAACAACTTGCAGCAGCGATGTATTCTGCTTCGCATGTAGAAATGGAGACTGTGGTTTGCTTTTTGCATTGCCAGGAAACAAGTCGATTACCCAAGAACTGGCAACCACCTGTTGTAGATTTCCTGTCCAAACAACAACCACCAAAATCAGAATCAGTATAAGCATTGAAATCAAAGTTAGAACCATGTGGATACCATAGTCCCAATCTTTGTTTTCCTTTCAAATAACGAAAGATTCTTTTTACAGCTATTAAGTGAGATTCCTTTGGTTTTGCCTGGAATCTGGAACAGATGCACACAACGAACATTATATATGGCCTTGAAGCAGTTAAGTACATGAGAGATCCAATCATTGCTCTGTAAAGTCGACAATCCACATCTTTTCCATCCGCGTCAGAATTCAACTTATGATTGACCGGAATCGGAGTATCATATGGGGTACAGTCCTCCATCTTGAACCGGCTCAAGATGTCTTTGACATACTTGGACTGATGAATAAAGAAACCATCTTCCTTTTGATTTACTTGTAAACCTAAGAAAAACGATAACTCTCCCATAGCAGACATTTCAAACTTCGACTACATTACACTCTCAAAATCTTTGCATAACCCTTCATTTGTTGAGCCAAAAATAATATCGTCCACATATATCTGCACCAGCAGGTTATCTCCCCCTGATTTCTTTATGAATAAGGTCGAGTCAATCTTGCCACGAACAAAATCATTTGCCAAAAGATGTGCGAACAATGTTTCATACCACGCTCGAGGAGCCTGATGAAGACCATAGAGGGCCTTATCACGCTTGAAAACCCTATTCGGATGAAATGGATCTTCAAACCCCAGCGGCTGGAAAACATAAACTTCCTCCTTGACCTTTTCATATAAAAACGCACTTTTCACATCCAATTGAAACACCTTAAAACCTTTATAAGAAGCAAAAGCTAAAAACAGCCGTATAGCTTCAAGCCTCGCAACAGGCGCATAAACCTTGGTGTAATCAATTCCCTCTTGTTGATTGAAGCCCTGGATAACTAATCTTGCCTTGTTTCTTACCACGACACCTCGATCATCTTTCTTACATTTAAACACCCATTTAGTACCAATCGGATATACACCCTTCGGAAGATCTACAAGATTCTAAACCTTAAGTTTGTCAAACTAAGCAAGTTCTTCCTGCATAGCCTCTATCCAATTGTTATCATTTAAAGCCATTTCAACATTCTTGGGTTCGACCTAGGAAATAAAACATGAATGTGAGCAATCATCAAGAACACCAGAATCTTTAATACATGTATACAAACAAGTATTGTCAATAAGAGAACGTATTTTCACTCCATCCTGAAAATTTCTGATTATATTTGTCACTGGATGATCTTTGAGTTCCTTGATGGAAGCGACCTCAGGAACCTATAACACTTCAACACGAGTTGTATCAGACTGATAAGATAAACCATGATTAATTGGAATTTCCGAGTCTAAATTTGTAGGAATCTCCCCCGAATCCTGTGGCGAAGGCAATGAATCATCACCCAACAAAGGATCAGCAGAAGAATCTTAAAAAATAGCATTGTCTTCCTCACTCTCTGAATCTTGTGGTCCCGAACAAGAAGCAACATTAGGATTGGGAGCAGAAGTAGATGGAACCGATGAAATTGGAACTGCATTTGGTAGAAAGCCATTGTGCTGTGCATCCTGATAGGAATCATAGAGAACAGCAGCTTCATTAGGAGAAATATCAGAAGGTAAATGAAAAGACTTGAATAAGGTTTCATAATCAAATGCCCAATCTGGTCCAATCGCCATTTGAGGTAAAGACCGATTTGAACAGTCAATATGGAACCATTCTTCAACTTGGCGCGTTTCTTTGTTATAAACCGTCTTGGTAGTTGAATTGGCAACATACCCTAGAAAAATCCCTTCAATAGCCTTAACACTGAATTTTGTTGGGACATCTCGAACTTTCAACAGGGTGCAAGGATTACCAAAAGGTAGTAAATAATCCAGATTCGGCTTTCGATTATTCAGCAACTCGTAGCAAGTCTTGTTGTATCGCTTGATGGTCAAGACTCTGTTCAAAACGTGACACGCAGTATTCACAGCTTCAGCCCAAAAGTAACTGGAAGCTTAGAATCTGCAAGCATCGTGCGTGTCGTTTCAACCAACGTCATGTTCTTTCGTTCAGCAACACCATTTTGTTGAGGAACATATGGCGCACTGAATTCATGATGAATTCCCTTTTGTAGACAGAATAAGCCCATCTTGCTATTCTTAAACTCGCTGACATTGTCACTCCTAATTCTTCTAACCTTCAGATTGAACAAATTCTCCAAACCCAGGATTAAGTATTGTACCAACTCAGTGGTTTCAGCGTTAGAAGAAAGAAACTTAACCCATGAAAATCTAGAGAAATCATCTGTTACTACCAAACAATACGATTTTCCACCAATGCTCCTGATACTAATCGGACCGAACAAATCCATATGCAGCAGCTCCAAAGGAGTTACGATAGAATTCTTCGATTTAGATTTGTGTGATTTCTTCCGTTGTTTCCCCTTCTTGCAAGGAATACAATCATCAGGAACTGAGAATTTCATCATCAGAATATCAAGAACCAGATCATTCTTAACAATATAATTCATTTTCCGATAGTTGATGTGAGCTAGCTTCCTGTGCCACAAAATAGAATCTGATTCCGACGCCTTGGAGAGTAAACATGTAGGAATTGAATCTGTTGTAGTAGCAACACTCATGTCAAGGACATACGTGTCATTTCTACTCGGGGCCTTCATGAGAATCCATTCGTCAGTTATAACAAAACCAGGTTTCAAGATATAGCACTTAGCATCATTGAAATGGAACGAAAACTTCTTGTCACAAACTTGCGATACACTCAAAAGATTGTGTTCAAGCTGCTCCACGTAATTCACCTTCTCAAATTTGACTTTATCATTCTTTAAAGTTCCCTGTCCAGTTATGTACCCGCCTTTATTCCCCGCAAAAGCGACATAACCTCCATCCATATTTTTAACATCTTCAAGCAATCTAATATTCCCTGTCATATGTCGAGAGCAACCACTATCCACATACCATGTATTGTTGATAGTCCTCCTTGGTTGTCCCTACATAAACAAAGAAAATCAGTTAGAAATAGGAACCCAAGCCATTGTGGTCTTGGGTCATCCAGATTGATCAAAATAAACAACTTCTTGTAATTCACAATTAATGTTATCATTAACTTTTGGAATAGAAGTTTTACCAACAGAATTTTTCAAAGGAGACAATTTTTGATTATTTTGAAAACATTATTTGATATTTAATTATCAGATTCAGATGTTTTTCCAAAATTTTCTTTAATTTTCTGTTTCGTCTTCTCCTTTGTGGTCTAGACAATTTCACTTCAGATTGAGAATCCTTTGAAATTCCAACATGAGGAATCTCAAGTTTCTCTTGACACACAAATGATTTAGAGTTAAATTTATCCTGCTGTTTAAATTCAGAGGATTTAACAAAAGATCGACAGGACATATTTTTCTCCAAACTAAATGATGACTTTCCCTCATCTGATCTTTTCAGAATCTTCATCACTTTTGGTTGTGAAGGAACAATCTTCAATTTTCCCTGGTTTTTATAAGGACAATTGACCAGTATGTGACCAGCTTCGTTGCAATGAAAACAAACTCTTCTTTCTTTAAAAGTTCTAAAGTAAGAAGAATTTTTTGAATTTGAGGAGCCATCAGAGGAATAGGCTTCAGAAGATTTTTCAGAACATTTTACTGTCTTCTTTGGAACATAAACCTGTGTAGGCACCTTTGATGAATGCACTTTTTGATGACCAGCAGCGACAAACACACTTGACTGTAAAATTGGGGACAACTTAGGTGTAACAATTTTCACCTCATCAGGTTCAGTCAGAATGCATCTATCACGGGTAACAGTTTTTACAACTATTGGTTCATCAATTTTCATCTCTTTTGGAATGCCTTCAACCTTTTTCTCATCAAATTCCTCATCTTCAGAATCAGATTCATACACCATATCCTCACCAGGTTCACTTTCAATACTGTTTTTGGATCTATTTCCTCTTCATGAATGATTTCAGGTTCAACCACATAATTTGCATTAAATGGTGGAGGAACAAATCCAATCCCAGTAACCCATTTAGTAGGATCAGCATTTGAATTAAAATAATCCAAAACAACAGAAGAATTTGTAAAATTTTCCAACTTTCTATGAAGTTTGACCACCTCAGACTCTTTGTCAGAAATTTCCTTATTCTTTTGAGCAATAACTTCAGTTCGTTTTTCTATTTCAGCATAAGCCATATCCAGATGATAAGCTTGTTCTTTATATTTCAACCCCAGAGAATTTAAGTCTCTTTTCAAAGACTCAATTCTATCGATGCACAATTTATCGTTATCTTTCAGTTTCTGATTAACAGAATGCATCGATTTCATATCACAAATCAAGTTTGTGTTATCATCCATGACCTTTTGCAATTTATCTTTAACAGTAATGCAGTTAGAACAGAAAATCTAACAAACAGAGTCTTTTACCTTTGACGGATCAGACATGTCTGCCATGAAAACTTTGGCAATGGGAATATTCTCTGAATCAGCATCATCCGAAGCATTTTGTGTTAAAACAATATCATCTTCAGCAACACCTGATGCAACATCAGAATCAATATCCTGCTCTTGTTCTATCTCTTCATCAACAATCTGCACACTTTCACCATCACTTGAACTCTCACTCGAACCATCACTTGTACCATCATCA
Source organism: Smallanthus sonchifolius (assembly GCA_023525975.1). Classification (NCBI taxonomy): domain Eukaryota; kingdom Viridiplantae; phylum Streptophyta; class Magnoliopsida; order Asterales; family Asteraceae; genus Smallanthus; species Smallanthus sonchifolius. The sequence goes on from CM042034.1 coordinate 53,827,234, forward strand.
TCAGCCACCTCTTCTGATTTTTCATAATGAATTTCTGCTACAAAGGCTTGACTTACAGCACCCACTAAATCTTCCAAATGAATACCCCAGTCATAGTTCTCATCATTTTGTGCAACCAATGCCGATGATGCAGATGCATGATTTGAATTTCCAGATGAACCATGTGATTGATTACGATTATTCTGAAAATTATTCTGCTTCTTCTAAGAATCAAACTCAACCTTTTGCTTCACACACTCTTTATCAAAGTGACCATACTCTTGACAGTTATAACAACGCACTTTGGTTTTATCAAAACCCATGCGTGAACGACTATTTGATTCAATATACTTTCTGCCAGTTTTCTTCAAGAAATCTTTTGCTTGACGCATCAACATGGCCATATTCCATTGGATGTTCATTTCTTCCAGATCAACAGGGTCAATCTATCTGAAATCTTCTTCAATAACCTCAGGATCATGAATTTTTCCTCCAATAAAATTCTCATATGAAGCCATGAATGAGGAAAACATAGCTAGATAATCATCAGCAACCTTTTGATTTACATGAGATCCAGAAGATGTAGAAGCTGTTGTCGCAGAAAAACCAGAATGACTAGAATAACCAGAATGAATAGGAACTCCAGAACACTGATCATTAGAAGAATCTTGAGCGTCTCCAGAAAAGAATGCAACTCCTGTACCAGTTTTGCCAGTAGTTTTGGCAAAATACATTGAAGGATCCTGGATATGCTCCATGTTAGTCTCATTCTTCTTCATATTCAGGTCATGCGATTGAATCTTCCTAAGAACTTCTTCAAGAGACATGGTTTTGTACTTGATATTTTCTTTGATCAAAACCGTATACACATCAAATTTTGATGGTAATGTCTCCAAGAACTTATCATTAATTTCTTCAGTTTCATACACCACAGAAGCACTTGACAGTTCACTAAGCAAATGATAAAATCTGGTAGCAAGATCATCCAAGGATTCATTTTGAAAATGTTTGAAGACCAAGAATTGCTTCTTCAATATCTCTTTTCTACTCTTCTTTACATCCAAACTGCCTTCACATCTTTTATGTAATGCTTCCCACAGTTGTTGAGAAGACTTGTGTTGAAGCACTTTCCTGTGACAAACAGTCTGGATAGATAGAGTCTTAGTCTTAGGTTGTTTTGTATTGTTTGTAATTGTCTTTGTATGTAAGAGTCTTTATGTATTAGTTTATCGAGTTGTATTTACTTTTACATATTGATTGTTGCAAAATTCTCCAAGTGTTTTGCGCACTTGTAAGTGCGCAGGAGAAAGCTCCTGCGTACTTAGCAAGTACACAAGAACAACTCTGCGTACTTGCTAAGTACGCAAGAGTATTTTGCCCTGCGCACTTGCTAATTGCGCAGGCATCAGGTCCTGTATAAATAGGATAGGTTGACAGAAGTTAAGTACGCAGGCTTTAGTGCAAATACGCAGATTGTAATCTCAGTGCTTTTCTCTGTAACCTTCAAGTGTTTATAATACAAAGAACGTTTAAAGTGTTATCACTTATCGGTTTACTTTGTTTAGCTACACTCTCCGCCTAGTCACGGGCATTCCGCACCAGGTCCGACTAGTAGACCCACTTGCATGTGACGATCCGCCACACCCGAGGGACCTACAAGTGGTATCAAAGCTGTTGCTCCTGATTTCGAGTGTTGTGAGTGAGTTTGGAGAGTTTTTACAAGCAAAAAGAGGTATTTTTGTTGATTTTTGTGATAAAATAGGGGTAGCTCTTGAGCACTATTTTAGAAACAAAAATCACTCAAAAAAACTGATTTTTGTTGTGTATTTGAGTGTTTTGAGCATCAAAGGTTGGTTAGAAACAAGTTTCTGATTTGGCTCATTTGCATTGATCATCAGACGAATTTTTCCATCTCCGGCGAGTTTCAGCTGACCGGAAAAGTTTGGTGAAAGTTGCTGAAAAGGTATCCTGCGTACTTACCATTTCTGGCAAAAAGTACAGTTTTGTGCGTACTTACTAAATACGCAAGACTTATCTCCTGAGTACTTACAAGTACGCAAGACTGATCTTGTGCGAACTTAAGTTATATCTTGCGTACTTATTATTTACTCCTGCGTAGCAAGAGCAAATCTAAATACGCAATACCATTTCTCAAGTACGCAAGGCCAAAAATCAAGTGCGCAACTGTGTCTGATTTTTCTGAAATTTGACTAAGTGTTCACTATGTCGAATCTTCAGAATCTGGGAAACCTGTTGAATTATGATAATGAGATCGGTACACCACAGAAACCACCACAGTTGCTGAACGTGAACGATTATTCTAATTGGAAAGCACGTTTTGAGCACTACATTTCGTATACTGACTCATCACAATGGATACCAATCCTTGAGGGATATAAGCATCCCACACACTTCTATCTTGATGAAACCATGCCCAAACCTATCTCTAAGCTTTCTGACGAAGAAAAGAAAGCTTATGATCGTGAAAAGAAGGCACTTGGTTCGATCACAATGGCATTAACTCGAGAATTGTTCCACAGTTTCCGAGGGTATGACAATTCTAAGGATCTCTGGAAAGCTTTATAGAAGAGATTCGAAGGAAATAGTGACATCAAGAAGAGTAAGCGGGATCTTCTCAGGAAGCAGTATGAGTGCTTCAGATTTTTAGAGAACGAATCTTTAGATGACCTCATCTCTAGATTCTATCATTTACAGATTGAGTTGAAAGCTTTTGAACTCAGGTATCCAGATGAAGAGATGGTGGAAAAGTTTTTGGATGCTTTACCACCCAAATTTGAGATGTACACAACCCTGATGAGGGAAAATCCTAAGTTCTATGAGTTGACAGTTGAGATGACATGAACCTAAGAAGAAAGGAGAGCTCTGGAAGACCCCAGATACAAGACCCTTCTATGTATCATGGGATGACTTCTACATCCAAGTCATCGGGCTCTGGAATTGCCCTCTTCACTGGAAATCCTACTGAATAAGACCACTCTACTGGATGTGGTGGTCATGCTTGCTATGCTTCAGGATCAGGGTTTGGGTCTCATCATCAAAATACCTCAAGAAATCCTCCTGCTACGTCTTCGGCTAACCAAAATAACTCAGCTATAGCCAGAATAGTTGAAGATCATGTAGCACTATTCTCATCTTGTATGCTTGCGTACGAGAATTTCATAGGTGGCAAGCTTACTGATCCAGAGACGATTGAAGAAGAATTTAATCAAGTGGATCCTGATGACATGGAGGACATGGATATTCAATGGAATATGGCCATGCTATTGAGGAGAGCCAAGCGTTTCCTGAACAGAACAGGAAGAAAGTTTATTGGCGGGCATCCTAATGCCAAGGTCGGGTTTGACAAATCTAAGGCCAAATGCTACAAGTGTCTGAACTATGGACACTTTGCCCGTGAATGTCAGAAAGATAGAGCACCTGCCTCTGGTTTTATCCGACCCAGCCAAGGAAACAGCCATGGCCACAACAATCCAAACCACCACAATCAAAGCTAAGGTGGAACGTCCAATGCACTGGTAGCCCAACAGGACGAAAGCTTTGATTGGGGTGTTCATCTTGAGGATGCCATCATCGCACAAACCCAGGTTAGTCTCATGGCTGAGATCATGGAGATGATGGAAGCAGAGAAAAGTGAAGCTTCTATGGCTGTCCTAGAAGAATCTACAACTGTTGCTACAGAGAAGATGAAGGAAGTTGAAGATATGGAAGCTTCTGTAGCTGATAAGGAGGAATCGACCACAGCTGTTGCTCTCATGGCCATTGGAGAAGCAAAAAGTTCATCTTCTGAGGTAGACTCTAATCCTTTCTCTGTTATTTCATGTTCTAAATGTCTAGGGCTAAAACTTGAAAATTATAGGCTCCAAGACAAAATCGAACCCCTAAGTTTGGAAGCTCTAAACTATAAAGAAAATGAAAAACGTTTTAAGGATTCTATTGAAACGTTGAAAAAAGAAAAATTGTGAATATTCTTTAAAAATAAGGATCAACAGCTTCACTTAGATGTTGCTTACAGGGGGTTAGAAAAACGAAACAATGAAATCAACAAACTGCAAAATGAGATCCTGCAGTTAAAATGCACTAATGAGAAGTTGAAAAACTCTCGCTTTGTAGTGGAACACTACGAGTCTGTAGTGAGGCAGCTGAATGGGTTAGGTTTGGGTACTATTGCCATTCCTCCACCAGTGAGCGAGAAGTTTGTTAATAGCTTAATAGACATTGATCTGACTTATCTATGTGAGTCCTCTAATAAGGATGATTCCCCTAAAAAGGATGAATCCTCAAGTAAGGCTAACTCCACATCTAGTGAGGAGTTTGTTACTGCTTCTGAAGATGGGTCAGTTAACTCTTGCCCTGAAGGAGCAGTATCTGAGGAGTTGTTCACTGAACAAAAGGTAAAGAAAAACGTTATCACTAATGGTGATAATTGCATTTTAACTGAACCCGATATCATTGAAACAAATGATAACCTAAAGGTAATGCTTTATGGGGGGTATAAAAGTCTTAACCAAGCAAAGAAAGAGGCTTTTTCAGCTCACTATGGGCTTGGGTATAAAGAAAATTTGGAAAAATACTATACCCCCAAAAACCAAACTGTAAAGGTTCAGACTAATGTTCATAAACCAACTCCTCCTTCTCATAATGCTGAGTTATCTAAGGCCAGATCTAATGAGCCTTACAAGAGAACTTATGTAGACAAGAGTAATTTTTTTCACTGTGGCTTGGTTGGTCACATTCTTGTGAACTGTCCTTCTAAGAACCAAGGGAAACGACATGTTGCTTCATAACCAGCTGTTATCCCCAGGTCACCATCAGTGAAAGCTCCCAAAACTCCAAAGAAAAATGTGGTGAAACCACCAGTCAAACCGATGGTAAAGCCTAAGATCAAATCTGAAGCTAAACCATCTGTTACAAGAAAGGTAACGCAACATGCTGTACCTCGTGTATCTACATCTGGTAGTACAGGCACTGGTGAGAAACCTGTGGTGAGACTCTCAAAGCCACAGAGAAGAAGAAGAAACAAGAGGTTGAGAATGCTGGAACAGCTGACTTCAGTTCAATCAAGTGAAACTTCCACAAGTTCACCTGCTGTTGTTGAATCTAAGTCTCCTGTTCCAGTTAAGAAACAGAAGAGATCCTGGATTGCCAAAACCATAACTTCTCAATCTCCCAATTCTAATTCTTTTAAAGATTCATCAATTTTGAACAGTCATCATGACTGTGAGTTAAAGGAAGTAGTTTATTTTGAAAAGGATGGACGACCCAAGACCACAATGGCTTGGGTCTCCAAATCTAACTAATTCTTTTGTGACTCGTGCAGGGACGTCCGAAGGGTACTATCTCTAACCGCTGGTACGTAGATAGTGGATGTTCCAGGCACATGACAGGAAATATGGCCCTGCTTCAAGATGTTAAACCATTCAGAGGCGGCTATGTGACCTTTGCCGGAGAAAAAGGCGGCAGCATCACGTGTCAAGGCGTGGTTTCAAACGGTTGTGTCAGCTTTGACAATGTCAACTTCTACGAGCAGCTGAAGCATAACTGTTGAGTGTCTCGCAAATGTGTGATAAGGAGTACTCGGTGATGTTTGACAAGTCAGAATGCCTCATTCTCAAACCTGGTTTTGAAGTTCCAGAAGATTGGATCCTGATGAGGGCGCCAAGAACAAACGACACTTATCAGATCGATTTGAGCATGGCAACAACCACCTCATCAGCCGCTACCTGTTTACTTGCAAAAGCGACAAAGCTTGACTCCATCTTGTGGCATAGGAAACTCAGACATATTTCGTATCGTAAAATGAATCATCTTGTCCGAAACGGTTTGGTAACTGGGGTTCCTAAGCTGAGATTTACCGTTGCAGATGACTGTATGCCTTGTAAAAAGGTCAAACAGCAATGGAAGTCTCACAAGCCCAAGCTCCAAAACTCTATTGATACCCCTTTGGAGCTATTACACATGGATCTGTTTGGCCCCATAAGTATCAGGAGTATTGGAGGTAAGTCGTTCTGTCTAGTAGTAACTGATGATTTCTCACGTTTTTCTTGGGTGCATTTTTTAGGTACTAAAGACGAGACTGCTAATATTCTTCAATACTTGATCCTGAGCTTGGAATCTATTTGCAAGCTGAAAGTTAGAAGAATAAGGAGTGACAACGGAACTGAGTTCAAGAATAACTTGATGGAGATTTTCTGTCTCAAGAAAGGGATCCGTCACGAATTCAGCGTGCCGTACACGCCTCAGCAGAATGGAGTTGCTGAGCGAAAGAAGAGAACACTGATTGAGACTGCAAGGACTATGCTGTCGGATGCAAAGCTTCCTGTCACATTCTGAGCAGAAGCAGTTAATACAGCTTGTCACGTCTTAAACAGAGTTCTGGTTGTGAAAAGGCACAACAAGACTTGTTACGAGTTGATCAACAATCGACTCCCCAATCTTGATTACCTAGTTCCTTTTGGTAGTCCCTGTTCCTTATTGCTACAGTACAAAGACCGCCAGTCTAAGTTTCATGCAAAAGCAGTGGAAGGCATCTTCTTAGGATACGTTGCCAACTCGCCTTGCAAGAGAGTGTACAACATAGGAACTCTTACTGTCGAGGAATGGTTTGAAGTGGATTGTAGTAAACACAACATTCCACCCGAACCAACAGGTCCAGCTTGGGGTTTTGATTATGATGCGCTATTCAAGTCATTCAATCTTCCTAATCTATCTGCAGTTGACGCCGCAAACGTTTATGAATTATTGGGTGGCGGCGATGACTCCGGTTTCTCTACTCGTGCTACTGTACCGATTGTAACTCCTGATTCCAATGCTGCATCTGCATCTGGAACTCATGACATTGATAACAGTGAAGATGTTCTTGTTGTTGGAGATGACGCTCAAGCTAGTCCTAACACAACTATAGGAAATGAAGCTCCAGCTGATCCAATTAACATTGAATCTTCTTCCTCTGGAATACAGGAAATGGGGGAGTTAAGCACAAATCTAGTTCCAGAAAATCAGGAACCGATTGTACCGGAGACGAGAGCGCATAGGAATCATCCAAATCGACAACATTATTGGTGATCCTTATGCCGGTGTTCAGACTCGTCATCGAACCATCACTGAGAACACCAGTCTTTACACAGAGATACTTGAAACTGGTGTCATGGAAACATGTTTGCATGCTGCATTCGTGTCCCAGTTAGAGCCAAAGAATGTGAAGGAGGCTCTCACTAACAACTGCTGGATTTAGGAGATGCAAGATGAATTGTCTCAATTCCAAAAGTTACACGTGTGGGATTTAGTTGACTTGCCAAAAGGCTTTCAGCCAATTGGAACCAGATGTGTGTTCAAATGCAAGACGGATGATCGTCATGTTGTTGTGAAGAACAAAGCAAGATTGGTTGTTCAGGGTTTTTACCAACAAGAGGGCTTGGATTACATGGAAGTATATGCCCCATTTGCTAGAATTGAGGCCATTCAACTGTTCTTGGCTTATGCCACATATGTCGGCTTCAAGGTCTACCAACTTGATGTGAAGAGTGCTTTCCTTTATGGTAAAGTTCATGAAGAAGTCTATGTCACTCAACCTCTCGGTTTTGAAGATCCGCATAATATCAATAAAGTGTATAAGCTTGACAAAGCACTTTATGGTCTTCATCAAGCACCGCGGGCATGGTATGAGACATTATCTAAGCATTTACTGTCTAATGGTTTTGACCGTGGACAGATTGACTCGACTCTCTTCATTAGGAAAGCATGAGGTGACATTCTTCTTGTACAAGTATACGTCGACGACATTATCTTTGGATCTACCAATGAAGGGATGTGTAGGGAATTCGAGCAGGTGATGAACTCCAAGTTTGAAATGAGTAATATGGGTGAATTGTCATTCTTCCTGGGTCTGCAAGTCAGTCAAAGAGAGGATGGCATTTATCTACATCAAACTAAGTATGTGCAGGACATCTTGTCAAAATACAAGATGAATGATAGCAGTACTTATGGCACACCTATCCCAGTCAATCATGGTCTACATCCTGACAAAGATGGAAAGGATGTAGATAGCAGATTGTACCGTGGGATGATCGGATCACTTATGTATCTCACAGCTTCAAGACCCGATATAATGTTTGCTGTGAGCTTGTGCTCAAGGTTTCAGTCTCAACCGAAGGAGTCACATATGATAGCAGTGAAGAGAATTTTCAGATACCTGAAAGGGAAACCCCGATTAGGTCTTTGGTATTCTAAGCAGCAGTCATTCGACTTCAAAGCCTACACTGATTCAGATTATGGCGGTTGTAACCTTGACAGAAAGTCAACTTCTGGTGGATGTCAATTCTTAGGAGACAGACTGGTCTCCTGGCAGTGCAAGAAGCAGTCAACGGTTTCTGTCTCAACTTGTGAAGCAGAATACATTGCTGCAGCGAGCGGTTATTCTCAGATACTGTGGATTCAGCAGCAGTTGAGAGACTACGGCTTAAACTTCACTGGAACTCCTCTATACATTGACAACAATGCCACCATGTCCATCACAAATAACCCGGTGAAACATTCCAAAACTAAACATATAGAGATTCGCCATCATTTCATCCGTGATTGTGCTGAAAAGCATTTAATTGAACTTGTAAAAGTTCACATGGAGGACAATCTTGCCGACCTTTCCACAAAGGCATTTGATCGATCCCGTTTTGAGCATCTTGTCAACTTGATAGGAATGTTCAATCCTGAGTGAAAATTAATTTTTCTTAAATCAATTCAATTCATGGAAGTTAAATTTTATTTCTTTTAAATTTTCCATATAGTTCTTTTAAGTTTCAAAATATTTTACAAAAACAAAAACAAAAATAGAAAATGGAGAAAATTTCAAAGTTAACTTGAGAAAAGAGGAAATGATAGTACATCAGAAATGATCTAAACGTCACAGACTGCTCATATGGGAAATGATTGAGTCATGCTTACTTAACTGTTTAACTTATTATGTTTTTAATCTGCTTATTTACAAGTAATTTAAATTGTCAGTAGGCTGTATGTGTCTTTGAATCACTAGTAGTGTGGAAACTAAATCTAAATTACAACTGTGATTTGAACCCATGTTTGCAAGAGTGTGTGTGTAAAAGAATAGAAAAGATCATTATCAGATATAGGATGTTAGATTTTGGCAATAATTTTCTTTTGAGGTCAGTTTCGGGTTATGTCGTTAGCACAATTAATGCGGTTCATCTCACTGCCCATACTCACAAGTATGCAAGGAGAGATTGAATCAAGACATGTCTCTACATTAACCGTTGAGCATGTATTCACCCTTGAATCACTCCTGATTCATTGAAATAAAAGTTGGATTCCTTTACCTTAAAACTCAAACACCATATATATTATCCTGAATCATCATACCAATATTCAATGAAGAAAATCAAATGAAACCAAGACAAATGAATCACTCAATTCTGAATCTTATGATTCCTGATAATCCTTATGGATTTTGCTTGATTTTTCCTGTGCTAATAGATGTAACTTCATTCTGACAATTTAGAAAATCATTGGGAAAATCTTAGATGCCTTGAGATAATGCAGTTTACATTAGTATAGCATATCAGTGGTGTACACGTTGTATATCTTATAAAAAGTACCTTAATACACAAGAATGTGATACAAAGATGCTTATAGTTTCAAATCTTATAATATTGTCAACTTAAATTACTTGTTTACGTGCTTATTACGTATAAATAAATAGTAATCCATGACATGATCCCATATTCTTTGATGTTTATATTGTATCGTTTTTGCTAAAAGATAGCCTGATATGATCCTTTGCTCGTGTATTTGATCAAAAATAGTTTGTGTGAATTCTTGTATATTTTATTAGAAAAGATCAAAAAGATTTTAAGTTTATGCATAGTTCAATTTTATTCAGAAAAGCTAAAAATATTTGTGTTTAACCTTCCTGAATTGTATTTGAATCCTCCTGATTGAATATTTTTATCTTGTTCGTTATTTGACTTAAAATACTTCATAAATTTTGAGTTTAAAATTTGAGCACTTAAGGGTTGTGCGTACTTGTCAAGTTCGCACGAAGTAAAAGCTTGCGCACATGTAAATGCACAAGAGTTAAAGCTTGCGCACTTGTAAATGCGCAAGAGTTAACTCGTGCGCATTTAACAAGTTGCACGACTGATTAGTGAAGGGTATAAAAGTGGGACTTAGAAAATTTTCTCAGTTTCATCACATTCAAACCGATAGTTTCCCTCTTCAAATTTTTACTCAAAACCGAGTGTTCCTAAACCATCTTTTCATCCCGTCTCTAGTTTCATCATCTCATTACATCGATTTGGTGAGAATTTAGGCTAATTCCATCCGTAGTTTCGTGAAATTTGGACCGATTCTTGACTTAAAAAAATTTAGGTTTATTCTTGAATTTTTGGGTAAAATTGGGGTTGTTTGGGTAATTTCTTATCACTAATACCGGATTAGAAAACTTAATCGACTCCTATTCATCCCTTTTGGTCCTCGATTTTGATCCGTCGGTTGAATATGAATCGACAGTGGGTCGGGCGACTTTTTAGGTCAAAATTGGTCATGTGTAGGTAGTTTGTGGTGTTGATACTGGTCCCATAGGTTAGAATCATTGATTCCGACCTAGTGGCGACCTATTCGACCCGCTTTTTCAACGATCAGTCAATTTTTCAATATTCTGGACTTTTTGTCAAGTGGTGTTCTTGCGCACTTAGCAAGTACGCAAGAAGTACTTCTTGCGTACTTGTTAAGTACGCAAGAGGAAAAGACTGCGCACTTAGCAAGTGCACAGGACCAACACTTGGAAAAATTCTAAGTCTGAAAATTCTGTTCAAAGAGTAACTACTATATTGAGTCATGTTTGTTCATTTCCAATGATACGTGTTGTTCTGATTATGTTTTCTTTGTGTTTTTGCTGATTATGGCTCAAGCATTTACTAACGAATTCAACCTGTTAGCTAACACTCAACCCGAATTGAAAGGTGCAGCATTGCAATATAGGGAGATAGTTGACTTCTTTAACCGCTCAAGAATTAGCTATGCGATCTCGGCTGACCCGACGGTGTCAAGACCTTACTTGGAACAATTTTGGGAGACGGCGGAACACGACTGCACGGTATCCCCCAATGTCATAAGGGCTACCATTGCTGGTCAGGCTATCGCTTTTTTTGAAGACACCATAAGAAGGGTCCTGTAGTTTAGAGACCTTGCTACCGACCCGACAGCCTATCCAGACTACTACGTGGATGGGTGTTGGAGGCAAAGAATGGGACTATGCTTCATACAAAAAGATGTGGGTACTAGACCAATGGCGGTATTTCGCCCACGTCATGATCATGTGCATCTCGTCAAGGAAAGCTGGTAAAGATGCCATGGGTCATGACCTTGCAGCAGCCATGGTGGGCTTGTCTCTTAATAGAGGCTACAACTTCTCTCGCTACATTTTCAAGGCCATCAATGACCAGATCAACACAGCAGAGAAGTTTAGATTCTTATTGTACCCTAGGTTTGTGCAACTCTTGATAGATGACGCGTTGCCAAACCTTCCTGCTATAGGGGAGAGACTGCAAGTCAAGAGGATGGACAAGAGAGTATTCGCTCAATTTTTAAAGCCATGTATCGTAGAACCTACCCCTATGCATACTGAACTCTTTGGCCACCTAATCAATGAAGCATATGTGGCCCCATGTGACTGGAGATGGTACAGTCATGACTCGGAGCCGGAATTGAGTGAACACTCCAATGAACAACAGGAACAACAAGAAGAGGAAATGGAGAGTGATGATGGATCGTCTGATGATGGAGACAACGAATGAGGTGATAGTGGTGCTGAGGAATCCGATTAAGAAGCAACAGAATCAGATTCTTCTGATTCCGATGACGCACCATCGCAAGAACACCTCAGGAGATCGGCTAAGGTAACCCTACCTGAGTCGTCCTCCAAAAGGAAGCGACAAAGCTCAAGCAGCGAATATGAGCCAGGCTCTGGCTCTGACGCTGCTGTAGAAAGACAAAGAAGGGAAAGCATTAACAAGAACAGGGGCGATAGGCAACAGCCCGCTATCCCCAGTGTGGTGGAGGCTCAGCAGCAAGTACAAGTATCAACTGCTAGTCCGGATTCAGCCTCCACCCCACCTTCACAGCAGCTTTACCGTAGGAGGAGGAGGCCGCATGTACAAAGTGAAGTGGCCGTCACTACAATCACAGAAGTGATTCCTGTGATAGTGACCCTCTTTACCACAACTACTCAGGTGGCGGTGACTACTCCAATTCTCACGGAGTTCGTCACCATCACCCCTACCATAATCCCTACAACACTCACCACATCTTCCATCCCAACCACCACAACTGAGCCTTTAAGTCAACACTTCAACTATGGAGACTTTACACAAGGGTTTGACTTTGATACAATATTCTCTTACCCAACTCATAATGTTGAGGCTTCCTCATCCAGATATCCTGATCCGAATGATGCAAGGATAGATGTTCTGGAAACCCAAGTTGCTGAACTACTCAAGACTGTTCGGAAATCAAAGGAGGAGTCTGACGCTCAACAAGCACAGATCAATTCTTTGGTAGACGAAGTCAGAATCCTTCATAGCCAGCGAACGGGGACTGAGGAACGACTGAAGAACGTCATGGCCCAGAACGAGCTCCTAACCAAGACAAATGAAATGCTTCTGGGTCACGGGTCGTCATTAGAGCTGAGGTTTGACGCTCAAAGGAAGGAGCATGAGCTGATGATCAAGCTGATTGCTGATTTTACCAAGAAGCTTGATGCTCAGGGGGAGAAGGACAAAGAGAAAGAGAAATAGAAGGAAAAGAGGACTACTGGTGATGAGGCGTGTCATCCGGTCGACTTGACTAAGGATGATGACAAGGACAAGGATCCCGAAGCCGGTCCTTGTGGAGGTGAGCACCAAGCTTTAGCAATCGTGCCCATCTCTGCTGTTCCAATGGCTTAGGGGGAGTCGACTCATCAAGAGGGTGGTGATACCTCTGGTGGTGGTGATAAAGGAAAGTCAGTGGCAGAAGTACTTAAGGACTATATCTAGAGCCTGACTATTCAAAAGAAGCACAGATCGATGCTCTCTTCAATCTAGAAGAAGGAGAGATCGACTCTGGTGACGATTGGGATGATGATGACGAAGATGTTGTGATCGAAGTTCCCAAGGGTGACGGGGAAGGAGAGTACGAGCTAGAAGATGGAGAGATCTTTGAATTTCCATCCTTCGATGCTCCGCTCGACACAGGTTCAGTCGAGCAGGCCAGTAATGTAGAAGCCTCGACTGTAGCCTCCCCAGTTGACCCTGAACCTGTGGACCTAGAGGCACCGAAAGAAACAGACATGCCTTCTACTTCATCAAAGGGTCCAGCTCCTGTGTGGCAAAAGACGTCTATAATAGACAAACACGGAGCAACAGGGATGATCTTGGCTGTAAGGTTCGAGGAGGACAAGCAGTTGTTCGCTATCAAAAGATCTGGCTGTGTTCAATACTTGAAACCCACCAGTGAAGCGTTCAGCTCCTTGCCCAAATACGACCTGGTGAACCTAGCAAACCGAGACCTGCTGGGTCATTCCAATCACGTAGTGGCGATGGGTTTGTAGGTGGTTCTGCAGCGAGAAGCAAGATCAGGGAAGTTCGAGATGTTCAAGCCTCAAGTGCCCAAGAGATTCAAGGATAAGCACGATGTACATCCTGTGACTAAGAAGCACTTAAAGAAATTGGTATACAAGCCAGTGCGATGGGAAACTAAGATTCCCCTGAGCAAGTTATCTCAGGATATTCTTGGTGACATGTGGTACTGGTACGTAGATCCAAAAACGGGAGAGGCTGTGATCATGGGTAAAGGACGTTCAGAGAGCGGGAACATGGTGCCAAAGGAACTGATTAGAATTTTTGATGAAGTCTGCTTCATCAACTTTTCTGTGAAAGATCTGGAGGTACTAGCAGAACGCTACTGCGTCTACACAGATGAATGGACAAAGCTCCTTGCTTCTAAATACAACAAGGTGATTAAGTTCTGCCTTGATTACAAGAAGAAGATGGAAGATGAAGATCAAGCGCTGTGAAGACTGAAGATGTGAAGACCGAAGACTGAAGATTATCCAGAGCTGTTGTCAAGGGGGAGTTTGTTGAAGCACTTTCCTGTGACAAACAGTTTGGATAGATAGAGTCTTAGTCTTAGGTTGTTTTGTATTGTTTATAATTGTCTTTGTATGTAAGAGTCTTTATGTATTAGTTTATCGAGTTGTATTTACTTTTACATATTGATTGTTGCAAAATTCTCCAAGTGTTTTGCGCACTTGTAAGTGCGCAGGAGAAAGCTCCTGCGTACTTAGCAAGTACGCAAGAACAACTTTGCGTACTTGCTAACTACGTAAGAGCATTTGCCCTGCGCACTTGCTAAGTGCGCAGGCATCAGGTCCTGTATAAATAGGATAGGTTGACAAAAGTTAAGTACGCAGGCTTTAGTGCAAATACGCAGATTGTAATCTCAGTGCTTTTCTCTGTAACCTTCAAGTGTTTATAATACAAAGAACGTTTAAAGTGTTATCTCTTGTCGGTTTACTTTGTTTAGCTAGACTCTCCGCCTAGTCACGGGCATTCCGCACCCGGTCCGACTAGTAGACCCACTTGCATGTGACGATCCGCCACACCCGAGGGACCTACAACTTGAATTGTTTGAAACTGTGATATATTTCCTTCGGAAGAGACATCGAAATACTTGCCATCGCTTTCTTTTCCCTATCAAACAACACCTTTTCTTCATTTGTTAACGCAGACACCGGCTTTGGAACATTATCCTGTCCCATCCATGAATAAGTCGGATGCGTATAACCTTCTAAAACAGGAATCCAGAGACTGGTTTCTGTAAAAGATACGAACTGATCAAACCTGTCTTTCCAATTTGAATAATCAGCAAGATTCAACAAGTTCGGTGGTTTTTGAGATGTACCAATCTCATTATCATAATTGAACATATTCGTTACTTGAACCATATTTGCCATTTTCCTGAAAAAATTCCTGAAAAATTTCCAAGTGTTAAACCCTCACTACCCATAGGCGAAGATAATAAGTTCGCTTCTGTGATACCCAAGCGAACTTAATATGAAGCGAACTTAATAAGTTCGCTTAAACCAGAAACCAGAAAATCTGATTAAGTTCTCCTAAAAATAAGTTCGCTTAATCTGTGAGAAGCGAACTTGACAAGTCACGATAAATAAGGCATTTATGGGGAGCGGCTATTGTGTAACTAAAGTACAATCAAACCTTTGTAATTAGCATGCAAATTGTGTTGTCGGTAACAATCACCCCAATCTGGGTGGGTTTGTCAGACTCAATAGATCTATCATTGTTAACCATCGGCTTAATTAGTTAATGATTGCACAGAATTTGCACACAAAAGTTAACACACCTAGCACTCAAACATAAAGCTCAAATTTGCACACATGAATGTAAATAGGATTTGTATTTGTGTAAATGTAAACTATTGTTTGTATAAAATTCATGAGTCACCCCAAAAAGTGTAAAAGAGAAAATGGGCTATGTAATACTCACATGGATCAAGGGTGCAGTTAGCACGCGAGACTGGGTAGTAAAATGATTCTTGTAACTCACCACGTTAACCTAGTGTGTAATATATATCAAATTAATAATGTGTACGATAGACTAGGTCTAAGTCTCGGATTTAATTGAGTGTGTGTACAAAGAGCGGTAGTATGTACAGTGGTGTAGGAAACCATGGTTTGTTCTTGGATTGGTTTTGTATAATTTGGAAGATTTGAAATGAATAGTTTTAAAATATTTTAATTGGGGTTTGGGTTTGAATAACTAAATAATTTAAATAATTGATGTTTAGTTATTTAGTTATGAGAATAGTGTGTGGATTATCTTAAACATAAATTAAATAAATAATTTTGTTTTATTTATTTATAAAAATGTGTAAAAATAATATTTATTTATAAAGACGTGAAAAAAGATATTTATTAGTAAATATGTGAAAATGATATCTATTTATAATGATGTGAAAATGATATTTATTTAAATATACCTTCAACCTTTTTTTTTGTAGTTTATAATAAATAAACTTATTTATTTATTTTATCATTAAAAATAAGTATTTGATTTAAATAAAGTTAAAATTTTATGAACTTTATAAAAAAAATATTTTATTTGGAAGTTAATTTTATTAATTTTTTTTTTAAATATCTAAATTTTTGTTTTAATTATTTAATATACGATTTGAACAACGAAATTTAAAACTGAATTTATATTGAAAATTTACAAATCTGGTTTTATTCTGTTACAAATATTGTAAGGTTTATAAAAATATTTTTTATAAAATATTTGAAGCTGTAAAACTGGTTTTAAAAATTTAAACAGGCCACCCGGCTCGAACCCGGGTGGCACCTGTGTGGTTAGTTCACTTGTACCGCTGGACCAGGGGAGCTACTCGTGTACTAGTCTGGTTCAATTGGTTGTTAACACGAAGGGGGAAGGAAACCGGGCTTGATGTTCAGGACATGTGCAAAAAGGCCGACTGGATACGGGTCGTGGGTTTCGAACCCACGCCACCCGGTTTAATGGTACAGTGTCTTAACCAGTTGAGCCGGGTGGTTCGCTGGTCTAAATGGGAATATGAAAAATTAACTACGCTAAGTTGATTAACCCAAATTCCCCGAATCAGATTTTGAGCAAAACGATCAAGAACCCTAATTCCAATTGATTTCGATAGATTATGATAGCTCGAATTGATAAGGGGCTATTGTTCAGGGCTCGATTACGAAGCTAATGATCTAAAACTTACTTGATGAAATTGGGCAACGAGTGCAGTCGGCTACGATTTCAGGCCCGATGATCTTGATACTCGATGAACTTACAGAGAGGTAATGCGAGTCAATTGATCACTCTGGAAGTTAGTAATAGGTCAGGAGAGGGTGAGGGAGTGTTTTAATTGGATTGGTTTCATCTAATTTACGCGATTTGGTTTCGATTTGGCCGTAACGCCCGAAGGGACGGATTACGTGTTAATTTGCTCAATTGGGGATGAATTGAGTCACGTTTGAGGTCTGAATACATTCAAGATCAATCAGTGCGTGATCTTCGGGATTTAGAACGCGTTTATTGTAGGAATTAATGAGGAATTGATGCGGTTTGACTTTGCGAAGTCAAATTCGTTTGAATTTGAAATTAGCCCGCTTTAATGGACGAATTGGCATGATGTTTGGGCCTGAGCTGGGTCGTTTGTTGTTTGTGTAATTACCGAAGTCCAAACTAACTAGAATTTGGTTGTAGGCAGCCTTGGATTATCACGAAATGGGCTGTTTTGACTTTTGAAAGTCAACCGGATCCTACGGAGGTCAAAATTGATGTTAAGAGTCAAAATTTGAAAGTGTGGGTTCAATGCTTGAGGGTTCAAATGGTTTAGGGTTCAATCAAATATAAAATCCTTGTAAATTGGGTGTAAATGTATATATATACATGTATGTCTAACTATATATATATACATATATATACATATATATATATAGGGATTCTAAAACAAATGCGGGGTGGAATTTGTGAATCTGCTTTTGATAAATATAACCATTTCACTAAGACTAGAATACATACATGATTTATTGCACTAGAATGAAGACATGAAAATCAGAAATGTTACACCATGGAAATGAAAATGTCAAAGATGATGAATTTCTTATCAATTTGCATGTAAAACCGTCTAGAATCACCAAGAATCACGAGCAAAAGCTCTGATACCACTTGTAGGTCCTCATGGCACTTGTACAGATCGTTCTCATGATAAGATGTGTCGTTAACTCGGAGTGCGGAATCCAACGAATCAACGATAGCATATACAAAAGACAATAGAGACAATTAAGTAAATAAACTTCATGCTTGTATTCCAATTCACAATAGAGTTTACAGACTAGTTCTGATCGATCCTGTTCTGTTCTATTCTGTGTGTTCAAAACTGACTCTGTAAACATCTATATATAGACTATTGACCTGCTTAAGTTCGCCTCTAACAGACTAAGCGAACTTAACAAGTTCGCCTCGGTTAGACTAGGCGAACTTAACAAGTTCGCCTCTAGCAACTTGCATAAAAACACTTAGAACATTAACACATCACAAAAGCATAAAGGCATTAGATCTAAACTATTACAAAGCTTTTGTCATTACAAACTATGTCCTAACAATGACCCGTCCCTAGTCATCTTCTAAGAGAAAGCAACAATCGACTAGCAGTGAATACGAACCCGATTCTGATTCAGACACTGCTATACAAAGACGTAGGTTAGAAAGTATTAATAAGCAATGGGGATAGGCACCAACAAGATATCCTTCGTGAGGTATAGGTCAGTGCTCAAAGGCAAGTACATGTATCGGCTACGAGTACTGATTCCGCTTCTACCCCACCTTCACAACAGCTGTACCGGCGACAACGGAGGAGGCCACAGGTTACACCTGATGTGGTTGTCACTGCTATCACATAGGAGGTTCCTGTGTTAATGTCCCTTGCTGTACCATCTGTCCAAGTAGCGGTGACAACTCCTATTCTTACCGAGTCAGTCACCATCACCCCTTCTACCACTCCTACAACCACCATCCCATCCACAATCCCTACTACCACCATTGAACCTATCAGTCAACCCTACAACTTTGGAGACTTTTCCCAGGGTTTTGACTTTGATACGATCTTCTCGTCTCCCCTCCATAATTCTGAAGCCTCTACATTCAGGAATCCTGATCCAAATGATGCACGGATAGATACTTTGGAAACTCAAGTCGCTGGTCTACTTGAAACAGTTCAGAAATCAAGGGAAGAATCTGAGGCTCAATAGGCTCAGATAAATTTGTTGGTGGATGAAGTTACTATTATGAGAAGCTAGAGGACTAGGACTGAAGAGAGACTTGCAAATGTGATGGCCCAGAACGAACTACTGATCAAGACGAACAATATGATTCTGGGACACAGAACGTTGTTAGAGGTACATTTTGACATGTAGCGGAAAGAACATGAAATGATGGTCAAGTTAGTAGCTGAAAAACAGAAGGAAAGAACATGAAATCGGGGGGGAGAGAAAAACAGAAGGAAAAGGCATCAAAATCTACTTGTGATGAGGCTTGTCATCCGGTTGATCTGACGAAAGATGATGACAAAGACAAGGATCCTGAAGTCGGTTCTAGTGGAAGTGAGCAACAAGCTTTGGCGATAGTGCCCATTTCTGCAGTTCCAATGGTTGAGGGGGAGTCAACTCACCAGGAAGGCGGTGATGCTTCAGGTGGAAATAAAGGAAAGTCGGTGGCTGATGTTTTGAAAGATCTATCTGACAATTTGTTTGATAATGTGATCTTATTCTTAGAGCCAGACTATTCCAAAGAAGCACAAATCGAGGCTCTCTGCAATCTTGAAGAAAGAGAGATCGACTCTGGTGACGATTGGGATGAGGAAGATGATGATGTGGTGATCGAAGTTCCCAAGGGCGACGGGGAAGGAGAGTATGAGTTTGAAGATGGAGAGATCTTTGAAGTTTCATCCTTTGAATCTCATCTTGACACAGGTTCAGTCAAGCCTGTGTAGGTCCCTCTGGTGTGGCGGATCATCACATGCAAGTGGGTCTACTAGTCGAACCGGGTGCGGAATACCCGTGACTAGGTGGAGAGTCTTACGAAACAAAGTAAACCGACAAGATAATCACTATAAACGTTCGTCTATTATAAACACTTGAAGGTTACAGAGAGAAGTTCTGAGATTACAAAGTTCTGCGTATTTGCTAATCTGAATGCGTATGACTGCGTACTTATCTACTGTCAACCATTCCTATTTATACGAGACCTGATGCATGCGCACTTAGCAAGTGCGCTGGACAATTTACTCATTGGCAAGTACGCATAGGTATTCTTGCGTACTTGTTAAGTACGCAAGAGTTTTCTCCTGCGCACTTACAAGTGCCCAAAACACTTAGAGAATTATGCAACATTCAATATGTTAAAGTAAATATAACTCGATAAACTAATACATAAAGACTCTGACATACAAAGACAATTACAAACAATAAAGTACAAACTAAGACTCTATCTATCCAGAGTGTTTGTCACAGGAAAGTGCTTCAACAAACTCCCCCTTGACAACAGCTCTGGATAATCTTCAGTCTTCAGTCTTCACATCTTCGGTCTTCACAGCACTTGATCTTTAGCTTCCATCTTCTTCTTGTATTCAAGGCAGAACTTAATCACCTTGTCATATTTAGAAGCAAGGAGCTTTGTCCATTCATCAGTGTGCAGGCAATACCTGTCTGCTAGTACCTCCAGATCTTTCACAGAGAAGTTAATGAAGCAGACTTCATCAAATAATCTGATTAGTTCCCTCGGCACTAAGCATCCACTTTCTGACCTCACCTTTCCTATTACTACAGCCTCACCCATCTTTGGATCTACGTACCAGTACCACATGTCACCAAGGATATCCTAAGATAACTTGCTCAGGGGAATCTTGGTTTCACATAGCACTGGCTTGTATACCAATTTCTTTAAGAATTTCTTAGTCACAGGATGTCTTGCTGTCTTATCCTTGACTCTCTTGGGCACTTGAGGCTTGAACACTTCGAACTTCCCAGATCTTGCTTCTCGCTGTAGAACCACCCACAAACCCATCGCCATACGCATGATTAGAATGACCCAGCAGCTCTCGGTTTGCTAGGTTCACAAGGTCGTATTTGGGTAAGGAGCTGAACGCTTCACTGGTTGGTTTCAAGTATTGAACCCTCCCAGATCTTTTGATTGCGAATAGCTTTTTATCCTCCTCGAACCTTACAGCCAAGATCATCCCTGTTGCCCCTTGTTTGTCAATGATAGACGTCTTTTGCCAAACAGGAGCTGGATCCTTAGAAGAAGTAGAAGGCATATCTTTTTCTTTTGGTGCCTCCGGATCCACAGGTGTAGGGTCAACTGGGGAGGCTTCAGTCAAGGCTTCCACATTACTAGCATGCTCGACTGAACCTGTGTCGAGCTGAGCTTCGAAGGATGGAAATTCAAAGATATCTCCATCTTCTAACTCATACTCTCCTTCCCCATCGCCCTTGGGAATTTCTATTACTACATCTTCATCATCATCCCAATCATCACCAGAGTCGATCTCTCATTCTTCTAGATTAAAGAGAGCATCAATCTGTGCTTCCTTGGAATAGTCAGGCTCTAAGTATAAGATCTCATCATCAGATAGATCCTTAAGCACATCAGCCGCTGACTTTCCTTTGTCACCACCACCACCACCAGAGGTATCACCACCCTCTTGATGAGTAGACTCACCCTGAGCCATTGGAATAGCAGAGATGGGCACGATTGCTAAAGCTTGGTGCTCACCTCCACTAGGACCGGCTTCAGGATCCTTGTATTTGTCGTCATCCTTAGTCAAGTTAACAGGATGACAAGCCTCATCACCATTAGTTTTCTCCTTATCTTTCTCTTTCTCCCCCTGAGCATCAAGCTTCTTGGTCAGATCAGCAATTAGTTTGACCATCAGCTCATGCTCTTTCCTTGAGGAGATGCACATGATCATGACGTGGGCAAAGTATCTCCATTGGTCTAGCACCCACATCTTCTTATATGAAGCATAGTCTCTCGCACCGACATATCCCATTCTTTGCCTCCAACAGCCATCCACAAAGTAGTCTGGATAGGCTGTCGGGTCGGTCGAGAGATCTCTGAATTGCAGGACCCTTCTAATAGAATCTTCAGAAAAGGCGATAGCATGACCAGCAATGGTAGCCCTTATAACATTAGGGGTTACCGTGCAATCATGCTCCGCAGTCTCCCAAAACTGCTCAAGATATGGTCTTGAAACGATCGGGTCAGCAGAAATAGCGTAGCTGATTCTTGAACGGTTCAAGAAATCAACTATTTCTCTATACTGCAGTGCTGCACCCTTCCATTCTGGTTCAGTATTTGCTAACATATTGAATTCGTTAGTAAACGCCCAAGCCATAATATGCAAAGACACACAGAAAACATAATCAGAACAACAAGTGTCATTGGAAATGAATAAACATGACGCAGTATAGCAGTTACTCTTTGAACTGAAATTTCAGACTTAGAAATTTTTCCCAAGTGTTGGTCCTGTTTACTTAGCAAGTACGCAATAATTTCCTCTTGCGTACTTAACAAGTACGCATGAATTGCTTCGTGCATACTTGCTAAGTGCGCAAGAACTACACTTGGTGAAAATTCTAGAAATTTGAAAATTTAACTGATGATCAAAAATCGGTGTGTATTGGGTCACCACAAGGTCGGAATCGATGATTCTAGCCTATGGGACCAATATCAACACCAAATACTTGCTATACTTGACCAATTTTGACCTAAAAGTCGACCGAAACCACTGTCGGTTAAAATTCGAGCCCAATGTCAAAATCAAAGACTAGAATGGACGATTAAGGGTCGATTATTATTTCTAATCAAGTTTTAATTATAAGAGTTTACCCAAACAACCCAAAATTTGCCCTAAAAAATCACGGAATAAACCTAGATTTTCTAAGTCACTGAAATCGGCCAAAATGGTGAATTTCGAGGATGGATTGAGCCTGAAATCTCACCGATTGAATGTTATATGATGATATCGGTTTAGGAACACTTTGAATTTTGAGTAAAAGTTTGTTTGAGGGAATTTGAACAGGTGAAAATTTGAATGCGATGAAAACTCTGAAAAATTTCTATGTCCCATATTTATACCCAACACCAAACAGTCATGCGTACTTGCTAAGTGCGCAAGACTTAACTCCTACGCAGTTACAAGTGCGCAAGACTTAACTCTTGCGTACTTGATAAGTACGCATGGATTACTTCATGCGCACTTGTCAAGTACGCAGTAACCCTTAAGTGCGCAAACTTTCAACTCAAATTATGAAGATTTTCAAGTCAAATAACGAACAAGATAAGAATATTCAATAAAGACGATTCACAATCAATTCAGGAAGGTTAAACACAAATATTTTTTGTTTTCGTGATTAAGATTGAACTGTTCATAAACTTAAAATCTTTTTGATCGTTTCTAGATAGAAATATACACGTATTTACACAAACTATTTTTGATCAAAGACACGAACAGAGGATCATATCAGACTAACTTATAGCAAAAACGATACAATATAAACATCAAAGAATATGGGATCATGTCATGAATTTACTATTTATTCATACATAATAAGCACATAAACAAGTAATTCAAGTTGACAGTATTATAAGATTTGAAACTATAAGCATCTTTATCACGTTCTTGTGTATTAAGGTATTAATTATAAGATATACAACGTGTACCCCACTGATATGCTACAATAATTTAAATTGCACTATCTCAAGGCATCTAATATTTTCCTAATGATTTTCTAAATTTTCAGAATGAAGTTACATCTATTAGCACAGGAAAAATCAAGCAGAATCCATAAGGATTATTAGGAATCATAAGATTCAGAATCGAGTGATTCATATATCTTGGTTTCATTTGATTTTCTTCATTGAATATAGGTATGATGATTCAGGATAATGAGTATGGTGTTTGAATAAGGTAAGGGAATCCAACTTTTATCTGGATTTGATTTCAATGAATCAGGAGTGATTCAAGGATGAATACATGCTCAACGGTTAATGTAGAGACATGTCTTGATTCAATCTCTCCTTGCATACTTGTGAGTATGGGCAGCGAGATGAGCCGCATTAATTGTGCTAACGACATAACCCGAAATTGACCTCAAAAGAAAATTATTGCCAAAATCTAACATCATTTATCTGATAATGATTTTTTCTATTCTTTTACGCACACACACTAGCAAACATGGGTTCAAATCATAGTTGTAATTTAGACTTTAGTTTCCACACTACTAGTGATTCAAAGACACATACAGCCTACTAACAATTCAAATTACTTGTAAATAAGCAGATTAAAAAAACATAATAATTTAAACAATTAAGTAAGCATGATGCAATCATTTCCCATATGAGCAGTCTGTGACGTTTAGATCATTTCTGATGTACTATCATTTCCTCTTTTCTCAAGTTAATTTTGAAATTTTCTCCATTTTCTATTTTGTTTTTGATTTTGTAAAATATTTTGAAACTTAAAAGAACTATACAGAAAACTTAAAAGAAAATAAATTTTAACTTTCATGAATTGAATTGATTTACGAAAAACAGGTTTTTCACTCAGGATTGAACATTCCTATCAAGTTGACAAGATCCTCAAAACGGGATCGATCAAAAGCCTTTGTGAAAAGGTCAGCAAGATTGTCATCCGTGTGAACTTTAACAAGTTCAATTAAATGCTTTTCAGCACAATCACGGATGAAATGATGGCGAATTTCTATATGTTTAGTTTTGGAATGTTTCACCGGGTTATTTGTGATGGACATGGTGGCATTGTTGTCAATGAACAAAGGAGTTCCATTGAAGTTTAAGCCGTAGTCTCTCAATTGCTGCTGAATCCACAATATCTGAGAACAACCGCTCGCCGCAGCAATGTATTCTGCTTCACAAGTTGAGACAGAAACCGTTGACTGCTTCTTACACTGCTAGGAAACCAGTCTGTCTCCTAAGAATTGACATCCACCAGAAGTTGACTTTCTGTCAAGGTTACAACCGCCGAAGTCTGAATCAGTGTAGGCTTTGAAGTCGAATGACTGCTGCTTAGAGTACCAAATACCCAATCGAGGTTTCCCTTTCAAGTATCTGAAAATTCTCTTCACGGCTATCATATGTGACTCCTTTGGTTGAGACTGAAACCTTGAGGACAAGTACACAGCAAACATTATATCGGGTCTTGAAGCTGTGAGATAAATAAGTGATCCGATCATCCCACGGTACAATCTGCAATCCACATCCTTTCCATCTTTGTCATGGTGCACACCATGATTGACTGGGATAGGTGTGCCATAAGTACTGCTATCATTCATCTTGTATTTTGACAAGATGTCCTGCACATACTTAGTTTGATGTAGATAAATGCCATCCTCTCTTTGACTGACTTGCAGACCTAGGAAGAATGACAATTCACCCATGTTACTCTTTTCAAACTTGGACTTCATCACCTGCTCGAATTCCCTACACATCCCTTCGTTGGTAGATCAAAAAATAATGTCGTCGATGTAGACTTGTACAAGAAGAATGTCACCTCCTGCTTTCCTAATGAAGAGGGTCGAGTCAATCTGTCCACGGTCGAAACCATTGGACAGTAGATGTTTAGATAATGTCTCATACCATGCCCGCGGTGCTTCATGAAGACCATAAAGTGATTTGTCGAGCTTATACACTTTATTAATATTATGCGGATCTTCAAAGCCGGGAGGTTGAGCGACATAGACCTCTTCATCTACTTTTCCATATAGGAAAGCACTCTTCTCATCAACTTGATAGGCCTTGAAGCAGATATATGTGGCATAAGCCAAGAACAGTCGAATGGCCTCAATTCTAGCAATTGGGGCATATACTTCCGTGTAATCCAAGCCCTCTTGTTGATAAAAACCCTGAACAACCAATCTTGCTTTGTTCTTCACAACCACATGATGATCATCCGTCTTGCATTTGAACACCCATCTGGTTCCAATTGGCTGAAAGCCTTTTGGCAAGTCAACCAAATCCCACACTTGCAACTTTTGGAATTGAGACAATTCATCTTGCATCGCCTCAATCCAGCAGTTGTCCGCGAGAGCCTCCTTCACATTCTTCGGCTCTAACTGGGACACAAATGCAACATGCAGACATGTTTCCATGACACCAGTGTCAAGTATCTCCGAGCAAAGACTAGTGTTATCTGCAATGGTTCAATGACGAGTCTGAACACCGGCATGAGGACCACCAATAATTTTGTCGATTGGATAATTCTTATGCACTCTCGTCTCTGGTACATTCAGTTCCTGAATTTCTGAATCGAGATTCGTGCTTAACTCCCCCATTTCTTGTGTTCCAGAAGAAGAAGATTCAATGTTAATTGGATCAGCTGGAGCTTCATTTCCTACAGTTGTGTTAGGATTAGCTTGAGCGTCATCTCCATCAACATGAACATCTTTACTGTTATCACTGTCATGAGTTCCAGATGCAGATACAGCATTGGAATCAGGAGTTACAATCGGTACAGTAGCACGAGTAGAGAAACTGGAGTCATCGCCATTCATAAACATTTGTGGCGTCAACTGCAGATAGATCAGGAAGATTGAATGACTTGAATAGCACATCATATCCAAAACCCCAAGCTGGACCTGTTGGTTCTGGTGGAATGCTGTGTTTACTGCAATCCACTTCAAACCATTCCTCGATAGTACGAGTTCCTATATTGTACACTCTCTTGCAAGGCGAGTTGGCATCATATCCTAAGAAGATGCCTTCCACCGCTTTTGCATGAAACTTAGACTGGCGGTCTTTGTACTGTAGCTATAAAGAACACGGACTACCAAAAGGAACTAGGTAATCAAGATTGGAAAGTCGATTGTTGATTAACTCGTAACACGTCTTGTTGTGTCTCTTCATAACCAGAACTCTGTTTAAGACTTGACAGGTTGTATTAACTGCTTCTGCCCAGAAAGTGATAGGAAGCTTTGCATCCGACAGCCTAGTCCTTGCAGTCTCAATCAATGTTCTGTTCTTCCGTTCTGCAACTCCGTTCTGCTAAGGTGTATACGAGGCGCTGAATTCGTGACGGATCCCCTTCTTGAGACAGAAGAGTTCCATCAAATTATTCTTGAACTCAGTTTCGTTGTCACTCCTTATTCTTCTAACCTTCAACTTGCAAAGAGATTCCACGCTCAGGATCAGGTATTGAAGAATATCAGCAGTCTCGTCCTTAGTACCTAAAAAATACACCTAAGAAAAACGTGAGAAATCATCAGTTACAACCAGACCGAACGACTTACCTCCAATACTCCTGATACTTATGGGGCCAAACAGATCCATGTGTAATAGCTCCAAAGGGGTATCAATGGAGTTTTGGAGCTTGGGCTTGTGAGACTTCCGCTGCTGTTTGCCCTTTTTACAAGGCATACAGTCATCTACAACGATAAATCTCAGCATAGGAACCCCGGTTACCAAACCGTTTCGGACAATATGATTCATTTTACGATACGAAATATGTCCGAGTTTCCTATGCCACAAGATAGAGTCAAGCTCTGTTGCTTTGGTAAGCAAACAGGTAGCAACTGATGAGGTGGTTTTTGCCACCCTCATATCGATCTGATAGGTGTCGTTTGTCCTTGGCGCTCTCATCAGGATCCAATCTTCAGGAACTTCAAAACCAGGTTTGAGAATCAGGCATTCTGACTTGTCAAACATCACCGAGTACTCCTTGTCGCACATTTGGGAGACACTCAACAGGTTATGCTTCAACTGCTCGCAAACGTTGACATTGTTAAAGCTGACACAACCGTTCAAAACCACGCCTTGACACGTGATACTGCCGCCTTTTTTCTCCAGCAAAGGCCACATAGCCGCTTCTGAATGGTTTCACATCTTGAAGCAAGGCCATGTTTCCTGTCATGTGCCGGGAGCTTCCACTATCTACATACCAGCGGTTAGATATAGTACCCTTCGGTCGTCCCTGCACGAGTCACAAAAAGAATTAGTTAGATTTGGAGACCCAAGCCATAGTGGTCTTGGGTCGTCCATCCTTTTCAAAATAAACTACCTCTTTTAACTCACAGTCGTGATGACTGTTCAAAATGGATGAATCTTTGAAAGAATTAGGACTATGAGATTGAGAATTTTTAGATTTGGCAGTCCAGGACCTCTTCTTTTTCTTATCCAGAACAGTAGACTTTGGTTCAACAACAATAGGTGAACATGTGGAAGCTTCACCTGATTGAACTGAAGTCAGCTGCTCTAGCTTTCTCAACCTCTTATTCCTTCTCCTCCTCTGTGGCTTAGAGAGTTTCACCACAGGTTTCTCACCAGTATGTGTACTACCAGAGGTAGATACACAAGGTACAACAGGTTGCTTTACCTTTGTTGAAACAGATGGTTTGGCCTCAGATTTGATCTTACGCTTTTCCATCGGTTTAACTGGTGGTTTCACCACATTTTGTTTTGGACATTTGGGAGGTTTCACTGATGGCGACTTAGGAATGACAGCCGGTTGTGAAACAATAGGCCGTTTCCCTTGGTTCTTTGAAGGACAGTTCACAAGAATGTGACCAACCAAGCCACAGTGAAAGGAAGTCCTCTTGTCTGTGTAAGTTCTCCTGTAAGGCTCATTAGTTTTGGCATTAGATGACTCAGCATTATGAGCAGGAGGAGTTGGTTTATGAACAGAAGTTTGACCCGATACAGATTGGTTCTTGGGAGTAAAGTATTTTTGTAAATTTTCTTTGTAACCAAGCCCATAGTGAGCTGAAAAAGCCTCTTTCTTTACTTGATTAAGATTTTTATACCCCCCATAAAGCATTACCTTTAATTTATCATTAGATTCAATGATATCGGGTTTAGTTAAAATATAGTTATCACTATTAGTGATAATGTTTTTCTTGACTTTCTGTTCAGATAACAACTCCTCAGATACTACTTTCTTGACTTTCTGCAGTAACGAACTCCTCATTAGATGTGGAGTTAGCCTTACTTGAGGAATCATCCCTTTTAGAGGAGTCGTCCTTTCCTGAGGACTCATCAAGACAAGTTAGATCAATGTCTACTAAGCTGTTGACAAACTTCCCGCTAACTGGTGGAGGAATGACATTAGTACTCAGCCCTAAGCCATTCATTTGCCTCACTACAGATTCGTAGTGTTCCACCACAAAACGAGAGTTTTTCAACTTCTCATTAGAACATTTCAACTGCAAGATTTCATTTTGCAGCTTGTTAATTTCATTGTTCCTTTTCTCTAACCCCTTATATGCAATATCCAAGTGAAGATGTTGATCGCTCATTTTTAGTGAATAATCACGTTTTTGCTTTTTCAACGTTTCAATTGAATCTTTAAATCGTTTTTCATTTTCTTTGTAGCTTAATGCTGCAATACGAAGGGGTTCGACCTTGTCTTGGAGCTTAGAATTTTCGAGTTTTAAGCCTAGACATTTAGAACAAGAAATAACAGAAAAAGGATTAGAATCTACCTCATTCGATGAACTTGTTGCCTCTCCAATAGCCATTAGGGCAATAGAAATAGTAGACTCTTCTAGGTCAGCCATAGAACATCCTTTTCCACAGCTTCCATCATCTCCATGATCTCAGCCATGAGACCAACCTGAGTTTGTGCAATCATGGCATCCTCCAGATGAACACCCCAATCAAAGCTTTCGTCTTGTTAAGCTACCAGTGCATTGGACGTTCCACTTTGGCTTTGATTGTGGTTGTTTGAGTTGTTGTAGCCATGGCTATTTCCTGGGCTAGGTCTGGTGAAACCCGAAGCCGGTGCTCTGTCCATCTGACATTCACGAGCAAAGTGTCTAAAGTTCAAACACTTGTAGCACTTGGCCTTGGATTTGTCAAAACCAACCTTAGCATTTGAATGCCCGCCAATGAACTTTCTTCATGTTCTGTTCAGGAAACGCTTGGCTCTCCTCAATATCATGGCCATATTCCACTGAATATCCATGTCCTCCATGTCATCCGGATCCACCTGATTGAAGTCTTCTTCTATTGTTTCAGGATCCGTTAGCTTGCCGCCAATGAAGTTCTCATAGGCAAGCATACACGATGAGAATAATGCTACATGATCTTCAGCTATTTTGGCTATCACTGATTGGTTAGCTGAAGATGTAGCGGGAGGATTTCTTGAGGGATGTTGTTGATGAGATCCAGAACCAGATCCGGATGCTGCATAACATGCATGACCAGCACAAGCTTTTACAGTTTCTTCCTCATGAGAGTTTCCAGAGAAAAGGGCAATTCCAGAGCCCGATGACTTGGTTGTAGAAGATGTCCCATGATACATAGAAGGGTCCTGTATCTAAGGTCTTCCTGAGCTCTCCTTTTTTTTAGGTTCATGTCATGAGCTTGAAACTTTCCAATTGCCTCATCAATTGTCATCTCATAAAATTTAGGATTCTCTGTCATCAGGGTTGTATACATCTCAAACTTGGGAGGCAAAGCATCCAGAAACTTTTAAACTAATTCTTCATCAGGATACTTTAGCTCAAAAGCTTTCAACTCGGTCTGCAGATGATAGAATCTAGAGATGAGCTCGGCTATAGATTCGTTCTCTAGAAATCTGAAGCACTCATACTGCTTCCTGAGAAGATCCCTTTTACTTTTCTTGATGTCACTATTGCCCTCGAATCTTTTCTGTAACGCCTTCCAAAGATCCTTGGAGTTATCATATCCTCTGAAACTGTGGAATAACTCCCTAGTCAAGGCCATAGTGATAGAACCATGAGCCTTCTTCTCTCGATCATAAACTTTCTTTTCTTCTTCGTCGACTTTAGAGATAGGCTTGGGCATTACTTCATCAAGGTAAATATGTGTGGGATGCTTATATCCCTCTAGAATAGGTATCCATAACGAAGAATCGTTATAAGAAATGTAATGCTCAAAGCGTGCTTTCCAATTAGAATAATCATTTACATTTAGCAACTTTGGCGGTTTCTGAGGAGTACCGATCTCATTGTCATAGTTTAAAAGGTTTCCAAGGTTCTGAAAATTCGACATGGTGAACACTTAGTCAAATTTCAGAAAAATCAGAAACACTTGCGCACATAGAGGAATGATATTGCGTATTTAAGATTTACTCTTTCGTACTTGATAAGTACGCAAGTGTAAATGATAAGTACACAGGATATAAATTAAGTACGCACAAGACTAGTCTTACGTATTTAGCAAGTACGCAAGAGATTATTCTTGCGTATTTAGTAAGTACGCAGCAAGACTATACTTTTTGCTAGGTATGGTAAGTACGCAGAACACCTTCACTAACTCTCACCAAACTATTCCGGTCACTGGAAAACGCACCAGAGATGGCAAAAATCGGACTGATGAACAATCAAACTGAGCCAAGGGGTCAGAAACTTGTTTCTAATCAACCTTTGATGCTCAAAACACTCAAAATACACAACAAAAGTTGGTTTTTGAGTGATTTTTGCTTCTAAAATAGTGCTCAAGAGCTACCCCTATTTTATCACAAAAATCAACAAAAACACCTCATTTTGCTAGTAAAACTCTGTATAAAGCTCTCCAAACTCACTCACAACACTCGAAATCAAGAGCAAAGCTCTGATACCACTTGTAGGTCCCTCGGGTGTGGCGGATCGTCACATGCAAGTGGGTCTACTAGTCGGACCGGGTGCGGAATACCCGTGACTAGGTGGAGAGTCTTACGAAACAAAGTAAACCGACAAGATAATCACTATAAACGTTCATCTATTATAAACACTTGAAGGTTACAGAGAGAAGTTCTGAGATTACAAAGTTCTGCGTATTTGCTAATCTGAATGCGTATGACTGCGTACTTATCTACTGTCAACCATTCCTATTTATACAAGACCTGATGCCTGCGCACTTAGCAAGTGCGCAGGACAATTTGCTCATGCATACTTAGCAAGCACGCATAGGTATTCTTGCGTACTTGCTAAGTACGCAGGAGTTTTCTCCTGCGCACATACAAGTGCGCAAAACACTTAGAGAATTATGCAACATTCAATATGTAAAAGTAAATACAACTCAGTAAACTAATACATAAAGACTCTTACATACAAAGACAATTACAAACATTAAATTTCAAACTAAGACTCTATCTATCCAGAGTGTTTGTCACAGGAAAGTGCTTCAACAGCCTGCTAGTACTGTTGAGGCGTCGACTGAAGCCTCCCCTGCCGACCCTACACCTGTAGAACCAGAGGCAAAGAAAGACAAACATATGCCTTAAAGTTCATCGAAGGATCCGGCTCCTGTTTGGCAAAAGACTTCAATCATAGAAAACACGGAGCGACAGGGATAATCTTAGCTGTGAGGTTCGACGAGGATAAGAATTTGTTTGCAATCAAGCGAGCTAGGGGGTTCAATACTTGAAACCAACCAGCGAAGCTTTCAACTCCTTACCAAGATACGACCTCATGAACCTAGTAAACTGAGAGCTGCTGGGTCACTCAAATAACGCAATAGCGATGGGTTTGTGGCAGGTTCTACAGTGAGAGGTAAGATCTGGGAAATTCGAAATGTTTAAGCCTCAAGTGCCCAAGCAAGTCAAGGACAAGAATGCTAGACATCCAGTGACTAAGAAAAGCTTAAAGAAACTGGTATACAATCCAGTGATGTGTGAAACCATGATTCCCCTGAGCAAGTTATCTCAGGATATCCTTGGTAACATATGGTACTGGTACGTAGATCCTAAAACGGGCGAGGCAGTGGTGATTGGAAAGGTGTGGTCCGATAGTGGAAGCTTAGTGCCAAGGGAACTTATCAGAGTGTTTGATGAAGTCTGCTTCATAAACTTCTCTGTGAAAGATCTGGAGGCACTAGCTGACAAGTACTGCATGTACACGGACGAGTGGACAAAATTCCTTGCTTCTAAATATGACAAGGTGATCAAGTTCTGCCTTGACTACAAGAAGAAGATGGAAGCTAAAGCTGGGGAGCAGTGAAGACCGAAGACAATCCAGAGCTGTTGTCAAGGGGGAGTTTGTTGAAGCACTTTTTGTCACACCCCAACCGACGGCAGAAACGTCAAGGCTGGACATGTAGACTGTTCATGAGCACAAGGTTGACTAGATTTCAATATTTAATCATCAATTTCATTTCAAACAATCCAAACACCACCAAATTCAAGAAAGTACATAAATGAAATACATAGTGTTCTTTATTTAAATTTAACTAAGTCCAAAGCCTATGTGCAGCATGTCTTGATCAAACTCACACATTAGCACCTGAAACATGAATAAAATAAAGTCAACTAAAAAGTTGGTAAGCATACACAGGTGTATACATAATAGTGTATAGATGTAAATAATCAAATCCTTACATAACATGATAAAATAAGGCATTTATGGGGAGCAGCTATTGTGTAACCAAAGTACAATCAAACCTTTGTAACTAGCATGCAAATTGTGTTTTCGGTAACAATCACCCCAATCTGGGTGGGTTTGTCAGACTCAATAGATCTATCATTGTTAACCGTTGGCTTGAATAGTTAATGATTGCACATAAATTGCACACAAAAGTTAACACACCTAGCACTCAAACATAAAGCTCAAATTTGCATACATGAATGTAAAGAGGATTTGTATTTGTGTAGTTTGTGTAAATGTAAGCAATTGTTTGTATAGAGTTCATGTTTCACCCCAAAAGGTGTAAAATAGTAAAAGGGGCTATGTAATACTCACATTGGATTTGTAGCTTGAAATCACAAGTACGAGTAGTTGCACAAGTTGTTTAGGTAACCACAAGGTTAACCTATGTTTGAATAATATTTATATGTATCAATGACATACCTAAAAGACTAATGTATAAAAGAGGTCCTAAAGCATAAAAGGGATGGTGTGGGTTCTTGGTCTAACACGATCCATAGTTGATTGGGTTCTAATGAAATTCGTGTAAGACCAAGAACCCATACCATCCCTTTTATGCTTTAGGACCTCTTTTATACATTAGTCTTTTGGGTATGTCATTGATACATATATATATTATTCAAACATAGGTTAACCTTGTGGTTGCCTAAACAACTTGTGCAACTACTCGTACTTGTGATTTCAAGCTACAAATCAAATGTGAGTATTACATATCCCCTTTTACTCTTTTACACTTTTTGGGGTGAAACATGAACTCTATACAAACAATTGCTTACATTTACACAAACTACACAAATACAAATCCTCTTTACATTCATGTATGCAAATTTGAGCTTTATTTTTGAGTGCTAGGTGTGTTAACTTTTGTGTGCAATTTATGTGCAAGCATTAACTATTCAAGCCGACGGTTAACAATGATAGATCTATTGAGTCTGACAAACCTACCCAATTTGGGGTGATTGTTACCGACAACACAATTTGCATGCTAGTTACAAAGGTTTGATTGTACTTTGGTTACACAATAGCTGCTCCCCATAAATGCCTTATTTTATCATGTTATGTAAGGATTTGATTATTTACATCTATACACTATCTATGTATACACCTGTGTATGCTCACCAACTTTTTAGTTGACTTTATTTTATTCATGTTTCAGGTGCTAATGTGTGAGTTTGATCAAGACATGCTACACATAGGCTTTGGACTTAGTTAAATTTAAAAAAAGAATACTATGTAATTCATTTATGTACTTTCTTGAATTTGGTGGTGTTTGGATTGTTTGAAATGAAATTGATGCTTAAATATTGAAATCTAGTCAACCTTGTGATCATGAACAGTCTACATGTCCCGCCCCGACGTTTCCGCCGTCGGTTGGGGTGTGACAGATTGGTATCAGAGCCTTGGTTATAGGGAATTAGGTTATTAGACACTCTTGACCTAGACTATAACCGTAGGACACCCATACTATGCCATGCTACTACATGCTACATGATTACTTCTTGTGTGAATATTTTTACGTGTTATCCTATGTAATTACCCTACATGATACAATGCTTAATAGTCTATGTGTCACACTACCTATAACTTTTGTGCTTATATTCATTGCTATCTACATGCTACTTATGTGTTTCATTAAGTGCTATCCTAAGCTTAACACACACATACACACCAAATTATTCATACATCTTTGAACTCGCATACATAATACCACCACCTCTTGCGATCTAAATCTAAACTATTGGGCCTAATGCCCATTAATAATAAACAAGAAGCCCATTTACCCTCCAAGAAGAATAAGCCCACTACAATAAATAAACCTCACTTTTGGGCCTCAAAGCCCAGTCCACAACAATTCTCATCATGACCATGAGCCCAACAATAGTGTTATTAATACATGATGGCTGGAAGAGTGTGTAGGCCGATGAGGGATTCTGGCTAAGGAAATATAGGGTACTTAAGTGTGTCTTAGTGACCCACCCCTCTTTCCTGGGAATTCTCCTCAAGGATGCATTGCTTATAGGTCAAGTGTATTTCTAAAATACTATTGTGAAGGTTCAGTGTTATGACTAGTCAAACTCTAAACTTATGAGAACTCCCATGTCTACTCTCCTTCCTCCCCGGTTTACCGTCCTAGAGCAGAGTCTGATTAGGAAGAAGACATCGGGACACCCGTGTATCGGTCACCAACAGCTCCAGCTGCTAGGACAAGGTTTGATGTAAGGGCAGATTGGATTAGGGACACCGGCCTAAGACTTCGAACATCTGGATCACCCTTCGAACATCTGGATCACCCGCACCCAGGAACCCGTATCAGACACCCCATCTCCACATTCAGTTACCACCCCCCACTAAGAGACCCATATCTAATGCCAGACCCGTACCATTCTAACCCTTGGGTAAGGCATACCATGGCACCCACTAGTGTTATGGGAATTCCAACCAATGACATTCACCAATATGTAAGGACCACAGAATTTGAGAGGCAAAGGATGGAGCAGGGAGTGATGCATGACTTGCAAGGACAAAGAATGGATAACCTAGCAAACTAATTAGGGTACCTAAAGGAGTTAATCTCCATCCTCGAAAAAGAAATACCGGAGCATCGCACAGAGACAGCTAAAGCTGAAGCCAGATCGGCTACCCGAGTGACCATAGCGGTGCTCGTCTTGGGAATTATTCTCCTTCTAGTGGAAAGCTACAAGAGACGTTAACAACATTATTTTTCCATTATATATTGTCTTTAAATTTTCAGTTTGAGAACCATTTCCCTATGTTTTTGAATAATGTTTAACATTTCCGCATTTAATCAATCTTATATATTTCAACTCTAAAGTTATTATTCATCGGTTTGACCCGTTGAGTGTGAATCACACCCATCATATTTTCATCAAAATTTCCCAAGTATCACCTTCCTCATTCAATACGATTTAGTACACTACCAACAATCTCATTCGTAAACAACTCATCCTATTAGATTTAAACAACCCTGTAATTTCTAAATCAAACGTTTATCAAACTTTTAAAAGAGTATTAGAAATATAAATTTCTCATAAATATTTTCACATTAGAATGGAACTTAATACAACCTAATTTATAAAAATATTACTTCAAATTAATAAATAAGTATGATTATCCTCATTAAAATAATTATTTCTAAAACCTGGCTAAAGTAATGTACAACTAATTGATTAGCCAATAATTTCTCTTAAAGATACTCCTTATAATAATTGAAAAATTTTTTAAAAAATAAATAAAAAAAAATAAAAAATAAATAAACAAAAAGTGTTTTTTTTCCTATAAACTGGAAACTTATTTAAATTATGTAACTCAATGGATTCACTACTTTATATATCTACAACTGTTAGGACATAGTTTGTAATGACAAAAGTTTGTAATAGTTAGATCTTATGTATTTATGTTTTTGTTATGTAAAAAGTCACTAAGTGTTCATTCAAGTTTACCTAAAGGCGAACTTGTTAAGTTCGCCTGGTCTATCAGAGGCGAACTTAATAAGTTCGCTTAAGTCTATCTGAGGCGAACTTGTTAAGTTCGCTTAGTCTGTTAGAGGCGAACTTAATAAGTTCGCTTATAGCTGGTCAGACGGCTATATATATGTGTGTTTAAAGAGTCAGTCGTGTGAGATATAGAACAGAGAATTATCGTCAAGTCTGATTGAGTCTGTAAACACCATTGTGAATTGGAATACAATTGAGAAGTTTATTTACGTGATTATTTACATTATCTTTTATGCATATAAACGTTGATTCGTTGGATTCCGCACTCCGAGTTAACGTCACGTCTTATCACGAGATCGATCCGTAGAAGCGCCATGAGGACCTACAAGTGGTATCAGAGCTATTGCTCGTGATTCTTGTTGATTCTAGACGGTTTTATATGCAAATTGACATGAAATTTGTAATTTTTGAGTTTTTCATTTCCATGGAGTTTTCAAGACTGATTTTGATCTGATTTGGTGTTTTTGAAGAGGATTTTGACGAAATTGATCCGATAGAAAGCTTCTATTTGACAAATTACACAATCCTACGGTCCAATTTTGATTAATTCCTTCAAATCAGTGATTAATGATGATATCTGTATGTTTCTGGTTCGCGAGTTTGGTCTGAAGTGTTCTTGAGTTTGAATCTGTTGAAGCAAGCGAACTTGCTGCTTTCTTGTGTAGGCGAACTTAGCAGCAGGCGAACTTGTCAAGTTCGCTTCTCACAGGATTAAGCAAACTTATTTTAGGCGAACTTAAGCAGATTTCAAGTTTCTGGTTTAAGCGAACTTATTAAGTTCGTTTCTCATTAAGTTCGCTTGGGTGTATCAGAGGCGAACTTATTATCTTCGCCTAAGGGTAAAGGGAGTTCAACACTTGGAAAATTTTTCAAGAAAATGGCAAATATGGTTCAAGTCACGAATATGTTCAATTATGACAATGAGATCGGTACATCTAAAAAAACCTCCAAAGTTGTTGAATCTAGCTGATTATTCAAATTGGAAAGATCGGTTCGACCAGTTTGTATCTTTTACCGATACCAGTTTGTGGATTCCGATTTTGGAAGGTTATACGCATCCGACTTATTCATGGATGGGACAGTATAATGTTCTAAAGTCGGTGTCTGCGTTAACAAATGAAGAAAAGGTGCTGTTTGATAGGGAAAAGAAAGCAATGGCAAGTATTTCGATGTCTCTTCCAAAGGAAATATATCATAGTTTCAAACAATTCAAATCTTCTCAACAACTGTGGGAAGCATTACAGAAAAGGTGTGAAGGAAGTTTGGATGTGAAAAAGAGTAGAAAGGAGCTATTAAAGAAGCAGTTCTTGGTCTTTAAACATTTTCAAAACGAATCCTTGGATGATCTTGCTACAAGATTCTATCATCTTCTTAGTGAACTGACAAGTGTTTTTGTGGTGTATGAGACTGAGGAAATGAATGATAAATTCTTGGAGACTTTACCATCAAAATTTGATGTGTACATGGTTTTAATCAAAGAGAATATTAAATATAAAACCATGTCTCTTGAAGAAGTTCTAGGGAAGATTCAGTCACATGACATGAATATGAAGAAGACAGAGACTAACTTGGAGCATATCCAGGATCCCTCAATGTATTTTGCCAAATCTACCGGTAAATCTGGTAATGAAGTGGCATTTTTTCTGGTGATGCTCAAGATTCTTCAATGATCAGTGTTCTGGAGTTCCAATTCATTCTGGTCATTCAAGCCATTCTGGATTTTCTGCAACTACAGCTTCTACTTCATCTGGATCTCATTTGAATCAGAAGATTGCTGATGATTATCTTGCTATGTTTTCTTCATTCATGGCATTATATGAAAATTTTATTGGAGGTAAAATACATGATCCTGAGGTTATAGAAGAAGATTTCAGATAGATTGACCCTGTTGATCGGGAAGAAATGAATATCCAATGGAATATGGCCATGTTAATGCGTCAAGCTAAAGATTTATTAAAGAGAACTGGCAGAAAATATATTGGCTCAAATAGTCGATCTCGCATGGGTTTTGATAAAAGCAAAGTTCGGTGCTACAACTGTCAACAATATGGTCACTTTGCTAAGGAATGTGTGTAGCCAAAGGTTGAGTTTGATTCTCAAAAGAAGCAGCCTAATTTTCAGCATAATAGGAATTAGACACATGGTTCATCTGGTAATACAAATCATGCATCTGCTTCATCGGTATTGGTTGCTCAGAACGATGAAAACTATGATTGGGGCATTCATCTAGAAGACTTGGTGGGTGCTGTGAGTCAGGCTTTTGTAGCAGAAATTCATTCTGAAAAACCAGAGGAGTCGACCGATGATGAAAGTTCTAGTGAGCGTTCAAGTGATGGTTCAAGTGATTGTGATGGTGACAGTGTTCCAAGCGTTGATGAAGAAGTAGAACAAGTGCAGAATATTGATTCTGATGATGCATCAGGTGTTGCTGAGGAGGATATTGTTCTTACTCAAAATGCTTCTGATGGTGCTGATTCAGAAGATATTCCCATTGCCAAAGTATTCATGGCAGACATGTCTGATCCGTCTAAGGTAAAAGACTATGTTTGTCATATTTACTGTTCTAACTGCATTTCTGTTAAAGATTAACTGCAAAAGGTCATGGATGATAACACAAACTTGATTTGTGACATGAAATCGATGCATACTATTAATCAGAAACTGAAAGATAACGATAAATTGTGCATCGATAGAATTGAGTCTTTGAAAAGAGAATTAAATTCTCTGGGGTTGAAATATAAAGAACAAGCTTATCATCTGGATATGGCTTATGCTGAAATAGAAAAACGAACTGAAGTAATTGCTCAAAAGAATAAGGAAATTTCGGACAAAGAGTCTGAGGTGGTCAAACTTCATAGAAAGTTGGAAAAATTTGAAAATTCTTCGGTTATTTTGGATTATTTTAACTCAAATGCTGATCCTACTAAGCGTGTTGCTGGAATTGGATTTATTCCTCCACCGTTTAATGCAAATTATGTGGTGGAACCTGAAATAATACATGAAGAGGAGATAGATGCAAAAACTGTGTTAAAGGTGAATTCGGTAACTGGGGAGGATATGGTGTATGAGTCTGATTCTGAAGATGAGGTGTTTGATGAGAAGAAGGTCGAGGGCATTCCAAAAGAGGTCAAAATTGATGACCCAACAGTTGTTAAAACTGTTACTCGAGATAGATGCATTTTGACTGAACCTAAAAAAGTGAAAGTTGGTACATCTAAGCTTTCTCCAATTTTACAGTCGAGTGGATTTGTCGCAGCTGGTTATCAAAAAGAATATTCTTCAAAGGTGCCAACACGAGCGTATGTTCCAAAGAAGTCGACAAACTGTTCTGGACATTCCTCTAATGCTTATACCTCTGATGGATCCTCACATTCAAAGAAAACTCCTTATTTAAGAAGTTATCAAGAAAGAAGAGTGTGTTTTCATTGTAACGAGGCTGGTCACATTTTGATCAATTTTCCTTATAAGAACCAGGGTAAAATGAAGACTGTTCCTTCACAACCTAAAGTGGTGAAGATTCTGAAAAGAAAAGATGACGGAAAGTCGTCTTCTAGTCTGGAGAAAAATTTGCCTAGTCGATCTTTTGTTAAATCCTCTGGATTTAAACAACAGGATAAATTGAATGCTAAATCTTTTGTATGCAAAGAGAAGCTTGAGATTCCTAATGTTGGAATTTCAAAAGATACTCATCAGGAAGTTAAATTGTCTAGACCTCAAAGGAGAAGACGAAACAGAAAATTGAAGAAAATTTTGGAATCATCTGAATCTGACAATAATATATCAAATAATGTTTTTCAAAATAATAAAAATGGATCTTCTTTGAAAAAGTATGATTGTCAAACTTCTGTTCCAAAAGTGACTAATAAGATTGATTGTAAATTACAAGAAGTTGTTTATTTTGATCAAACTGGACGACCCAAGACCACGATGGCTTGGGTTCCTCTTTCTAACTGATTCTCGTTGTTTATGTAGGGACAACCAAGGAGGACTATCAACAATACATGGTATGTTGATAGTGGTTGCTCTCGACATATGACAGAGAATGTTAGATTGCTTGAGGATGTTAAACAAATTGTTGCGGGTAATAAAGGCGGGTACATAACTGGACAGGGTACGTTAAAGAATGACAAAGTCAAATTTGAGAAGGTGAATTATGTTGAGCAGCTGGAACACAATCTTTTAAGTGTATCACAAGTTTGTGACAAGAAGTTTTCGTTCCATTTCAACGATGCTGAATGCTATATTTTGAAACCGGGCTTTGTGATTCCTGATGAATGGATTCTTATGAAGGCTCCGAGGAGAAATGACACGTATGTCCTTGACATGAGTGTTGCCACTACAACGGATTCAATTCCAACTTGTTTACTCTCCAAGGCGTCAGAATCTGATTCAATATTATGGCACAGGAAGCTAGCTCACATTAACTTTAGGAAGATGAACTACATTGTTAGGAATGATCTGGTTCTTGGTATTCCAAAAATGAAATTCTCAGTTCCTGATGATTGTATTCCGTGCAAGAAGGGGAAGCAAAGAAGGAAATCTCACAAATCTAAATCGACGAATTCTATTGTAACTCCTTTGGAGTTGCTGCATATGGATTTGTTCGGTCTTGTCAGTATCAGGAGCATTGGTGGAAAATCGTACTGTTTGGTAGTCACTGATGATTACTCCATATTTTCATGGGTTAAGTATCTTTCCTCTAAAGCTGAAACCACTGAGTTGGTACAATACTTAATCCTGGGTTTGGAGAATTTATTCAATTTGAAAGTCAGAAAAATCAGGAGTGACAATGGCAGCGAATTTAAGAATAGCAAAATGGGCTTATTCTGTCTTCAAAAGGGAATTCATCATGAATTCAGTGCGCCATATGTTCCTCAACAAAACGGTGTCGCTGAAAGAAAGAACAGGACTTTGGTCAAAACGGCTTGCACGATGCTTGCAGATTCTAAGCTTCCAGTCACCTTTTGGGCTGAAGCTGTGAATACTGCGTGTCACGTTTTGAACAGGGTCTTGACCGTAAAGCGACATAACAAGACTTGCTATGAATTGCTGAATAATCGAAAGCCGAATCTGGATTATTTACTACCTTTTGGTAATCCTTGTACCCTATTGCAAGTTCGAGATGTCCCAACACAATTTAGTACGAAGGCTATTGAAGGGATTTTTCTGGGGTATGTGGCTAATTCAACAACCAAGATGGTTTATAACAAAGAGACACGCCAAGTTGAAGAATGGTTCCATATTGACTGTTCAAATCGGTCTTTACCACAAATGGCGATTGGTCCGGATTAGGCATTTGATTATGAAAACTTATTCAAGTCTTTTCATTTACCTTCTGATATTTCTGATGAAGATGCTGCTGTTCTCTATGAGTCATGTCAGGATGCACAGCACAATAGATTTCTACCAAATGCAGTTCTATCTTCATCGATTCCATCTACTTCTGCTCTCGATCCTAATGTTGCCTCTTGTTCAGGTCCACAAGATTCAAAGAGTGAGGATGATAATGCTATTTTTGAAGATTCTTCTGCTGATCCATTGTTGGGTGATGATCAATTATCTTCGACACAGGCTCAGGGGGAGATTCCTATAAATTTAGACTCGGAAATTCCTATTAATCAAGATTATTATTATCAATCTGACTCTACTCAAGTTGACGTGTTGCCGGTTCCTGAGGTTGCATCCATCAAAGAACTCAAAGATCATCTAGGAACGAATATAATTGGAAATTTATAGGATGGAGTGAAAACACGTTCTTTTGTTGACAATACTTGTTTGTATACTTGCATTAAAGATTCTGGTGTTCTTGATGATTGCTCACATTCATGCTTTATTTCACAGGTTGAACCCAAGAATGTTGAGATGGCTTTAAATGACAACAATTGGATAGAAGCCCTGTAGGAAGAACTTGCTCAGTTTGACAAACTTAAGGTTTGGAATCTTGTTGATCTTCCGAAAGGTACGTATCTGATAGGAACAAAATGGGTGTTTAAATGT
The DNA here is from genome assembly GCA_023525975.1 of Smallanthus sonchifolius. NCBI lineage: Eukaryota > Viridiplantae > Streptophyta > Magnoliopsida > Asterales > Asteraceae > Smallanthus > Smallanthus sonchifolius. The sequence goes on from CM042034.1 coordinate 53,869,705, forward strand.
AAGAAAGACGATCGAGGTGTCGTGGTACGCAACATGGCAAGATTAGTTGTACAGGGCTTCAATCAACAAGAAGGAATTGATTACACCGAGGTTTATGCGCCGGTTGCAAGGCTCGAAGCTATAATGCTGTTTCTAGATTTTTCTTCTTTTCAAGGTTTTAAGGTGTTTCAATTAGACGTCAAAAGTACGTTTTTATATGGAAAGGTCAAGGAGGAAGTCTATGTTTGTCAGCCGTCGGGGTTTGAAGATCCACTGAATCCGAATATGGTTTTCAAGCTTGATAAGGCCCTCTATGGTCTTCATCAGGCTCCTTGTGCGTGGTATGACACATTATCCACACATCTTTTGACAAATGACTTTGTTCATGGAAAGATAGACTCGACCTTATTCATAAAGAAATCAGGGGGAGATTACCTACTGGTGCAGATTTATGTGGACGATATTATTTTTGGCTCAACAAACGAAGGGTTATGTAAATATTTTGAGGGAGTAATGAAGTCGAAGTTTGAAATGTCTGCTATGGGAGAGTTATCGTTTTTCTTAGGTTTGCAAGTAAATCAAAAGGAAGATGATTTCTTTATTCATCGGTCTAAGTATGTCAAAGACATTTTGAGCCGGTTCAAGATGGAGGACTGTACCCCATATGATACTCCAATTCCGGTCAATCATAAGTTGAATTCTGACCCGGATGGAAAAGATGTGGATTGTCGACTTTACAGAACTATGATTGGATCCCTCATGTACTTAACTGCTTCAAGGCCAGATATAATGTTTGTTGTGTGCATCTGTTCCAGATTCCAGGCAAAGCCAAAAGAATCTCACTTAATTGTTGTGAAAAGAATCTTTCGATATTTGAAAGGAAAACAACGTTTGGGGCTATGGTATCCTCATGGTTCTAACTTTGATTTCAATGCTTATACTGATTCTGATTTTGGTGGTTGTTGTTTGGACAGGAAATCTACAACAGGTGGTTGCCAGTTCTTAGGTAATCGACTTGTGTCCTGGCAATGCAAAAAGCAAACCACAGTCTCGATTTCTACATGCGAAGCAGAATATACCGCTGCTGCGAGTTGTTGTTCACAGATCCTGTGGATACAACAGCAATTGAGAGATTACGGTTTGAATTTCAAAGGAACCCCCATGCTTATCGATAATAATGCTACTATGTCCATAACTAATAATCCTGTTAAACATAGTAAAACTAAGCACATCAAAATTCGATATCATTTTATTCGTGATTGTGTAGAGAAAAGGTTGATTGAGCTGGTAAAAGTACACACTGAAGATAATTTTGCTGATTTGTTTACTAAGGCATTTGATCGTACCAGGTTTGAATTCCTAATTAAAATGATTGGTATGATCAATCCCGAATAAAAGATTTTCAAATTCAGAATTTCATGGAAAATTTTGTTTTTAATTTCTTTATTGCTTTATTACATTTCTGCATTTACATTTTCTGTCAAAAAGTTCTTAATTTATAAAAAGTCAAAACAAATTGAAAAATATAAAATTTGACATCATTTGAGGTTAGAGAAGAAATGATAGTACATCAGTGATTAGTTCATTTCACACGACCTTAGTAGACCTTTGATATGTGATTGATTAAACTGAGTTGATTTGATCTAAATTCCAAAGTCTGCATAAATGAGAAATGATAGTGTTGTGAATGCTCAATTCTTGATAATTTGTTTTAAAATTTGTGTATGAGTTTTGAAACTTAAATTGTCAATAGACTAAAAGCGTTTTGAAACTAATAGTAGTGTGAAAATTAAATATAATATGATTACATCTGTGATTTAAATCCATTATATGCCTGGGTGCGTGTGTGTAAAAGATCATTATCAGATAAAGAATATATGGTTATAAAGAATTTCATGAGACCAATATCGAATTATATCTTTAGCACAAATTTATTTCAGTTCACTTCAACGCCCATGCCCCGAAAAACATGCAAGGTGTTGTTGAACTAAGATATGCTTTCAAAATCTGTTGAAACATATATTCGCCCTTGGATCAGTTAGATACATCATCTAGTCTGACTCCATTGAATTTTATCCAGATAATAGTTGGATCCTCATACCTGAATCAGTTGATTCTCATTATATAGCCAGTTCATTAGAATATCCTTTGGGATCTGCTTCTATACTTGTTCTAAATGAGATAATTTCATCTTGGAAATTGATCTAATCTTAAAATAAACTGTATATGTCTTGAAGATAGTGCATTTTATATTTCTGTTTGGCATATATGTGGGGTACACGATGTTTTTCATCTAAATGGTACTAAATCACATGAATTTGGAGAATAAACGCTTATAGTTTCAAATTATATAATATTGACAAATTTAAGAATTCATGATTTATATTTCAAATTCGATATAAATAATTGAGCATTTTATAACCTGATCTTATTTACTTTGAAATTTATCGCGTATCATTTCAAATATTATTGAAATTGAATGAGTTTCAAAATGAAAAAGATTCAAAGTGCACAAAACTGAGTTGGATGGTTTCATATTATAGGTTACCCTTTGTTATTGCTAAAATGTGTGATGAATTAATTGGATACTAATATGATCTTCTTGCTCATGATGATCATTCAAAAAGATGTGATTTCAGTTTATTCAGATAAAAATCCAAAAATATGTGTTTCCGTTTGTACAGATAAAATCCAAAAATATGTGATTCTGTTTGTATAGATAAAACTCAAAAAGATTTTTATTTTTATTTTCCATGAAAATTCTAAACTTTTATTAAACTTGTTCGGGATTGGATCGGATATATGATGCTGACGAAAGTTCAAGACTTGAAAGGTTGAAGTTGGTAAAATTTTGTTCAAGGCAAAAATGAATAGATATTAAGTTCGCCTGTGTACAGTGAAGCTAACTTAATAAATTCGCTTAAGAACAGTGAAGCGAACTTAATTTGTTTGCCTGTGTACAGTGAAGCGAACTTAATAAGTTCGCTTAAGAACAGTAAAGCGAACTTAATCTGTTTGTCTGTGGATGGTGAAGCGAACTTAGCATGTTCGCCGATGGTTGTTAAGCGAACTTAACAAGTTCGCCTAAATAAGCAAACTTACTATGTTTAAGACTCTTGGTCAAGTGAACTTGACAGTCATCGTCTTCATTCGTTCGAAGCGAACTTGTCTGAAAATTTTTCAAAATTTCTAATCTGTGTTGTTTGGGTTGTTTACCGGTTCTATCATATTCCAAATTGAACTGCGAACACAACCAAGGTAATTTTGCTGAATTTCATCCGTTCAATTAAGAGTATTTGGTGATTTTCCTCTCGGTTTCCGTCGAAATTTTAAAAGGATGGTTTTTGACCTAATTTTGACAGGAATTATAAAATTGATCATTCTAATTGATTGTTAATTGATATTTGACTGATGTTCATTGCTTATTCCATGAGTTCAACTCGATTTGCTGATTTTTTAACGTCTGTGTTTGAATTTGAATCGTCACAGGTTCAGGCGAACTTGTTCCAAGCGAACTTGTTCCAAGCGAACTTGTTTGAAGCGAACTTGTCAAGGCGAACTTAATAAGTTCGCCTCTTGCAACACTAAGCGAACTTATTAAGTTCGCCTAGGGGTCAGAGGGTATTTGGACTTGTGATTTTTGAGTGTAAGAAATTTTTTTTGTTAAAATTTTTTTTGTTTTGTTTTGTTTGTTTGTGTTTGATATTTTTTACTAATGTGTTTTGTTGTCCGAATGTTTTCAGATGGCTCGACGTGTCGAATATAAGCATAATCAAGTGGCATCGTTAGATCCTAACATGTCCGAGGCAGTCAATTTTCAAGGAATAATCGGATTTCTAAATCGTTCTGTCTTCTACTGCTTTATCTGCTGATCCTTACATCAGTTTGGTATACATACAGCAATTTTGGGATACAATGCATCAGGATACGGACGTAGAACCTCATGTTCTTCGTGCCACTGTCAATAATACTGAAATTGCTATTTCTGAAGAAACAATTCGTGTTGCTCTTAATTTGGGTGGTAATGTTGAAGACCCAATGTCTTATCCAGGCACTCTTATTATGGGTTGTTTTCAAAGAATGGGCTATCGTGGAAGACAAAATGATACACAAGCACGTAAAGGTGGCTTAGTCGGTGAATGGAGATACTTCATGCATGTGATTATTCAATGCATTTCTCCTCGTAAAGCTGGAACCGATGGTTTAAAGATGGCTCTTCAAACGACAATGGTGGCTTTAACGTTGAATAAGAGATTCAATTTTCCACTTTACTTCTATCGAGAGATGGTCATGCAGATTAATCCGGCTGAAGGTCAAGGATTTTTGATGTATCCTCGCTTTATTCAAATGATTTTAAATCATCTTATTCCGAATCTTCCACAACATCCTATAAGATTAACTTTGACTCCGATGTCAAAACGTATCTTTACTGATTGCACGAAGGTGAAACAGCAGAATGCCACATTGATACTAGTCAATACTCCTTTATTTGGTCACTTAATCAATCCTGATTATGTTGCACCACCTAATGACAACTGGTTTCATCATGATGAAATTGCTCAAGCTGAAGGCTTAAATGTTCCACAACAACAACAGCAACCATAACAACCATAACAACAACAACAAATTCCACATCAACCGATACAACAACAAGTTCCAGTTCAACAAGTTCCGGTTCCCGTACAACCATAAATTCCTATTCTTGAACAAGTTCCTATTCCACAAGCTTAGGTTGAAATACCTATTCATGAACCTGTTCAAGAGGAGGTCGTTCATGCACATGAACATGATCTTGGAATGAACATGGATGGTTTCGTTGATGACGCTGTGAACTCGCCCATTCATGAAACTGAAGGGAATATGGTGACTGATGATGAATCTAGTTCAAGCTCAAGTGATACGTTATTATCTGTTAGTGAAAGCACTGACTCTGATGAATTTAGGGATTTTTCCTCAGATCATTATGAACGGTTTGCTGCTATTCCACTGGCTAATGCTGGAAAACGCATTAAATCTCAAGCCAGACGACCAAGAAGAAATTCTGTTCGGGATCCTCCTTCTGGTTCAGTACATGGAAACAGATCCTTGGTTGATGAAAGTACTAGGTCTGATAGTGACTTTAATCCAGATCCAAAGACTCAAAAGTTAATGTATGCTTCAATAGCTGTTGCACAATCTTCTCAGGGAGTAGAGGATGCTAATTTTGTTGCTTCTTTGATTATTACTCCTCCAAGGTCTAAAGATACATCTTCGGTTAGAACTCATGTTCCTCCAATCATTACTCCTACTGCAAGTCCTTCGATTCCATAGTCGTCAGCTGGTCCGTCAAAGCCTTCTGATTCTGAAAGGATTACTATCCTTGAATGTCAAGTGCTTACACTTCAAGCTCAGGTGGATACTCTTGTGTCTACTGATTCACAACGGCAGCTGGTGATTCAGACTCAAGCTCAACAGATAGCTGACATGCAAGCATTGGTGTCTAAACTCGTTCAGCGTCTTGACGCTCAGGAGAGTTGAGGATACACAATACATGTCACACAAAGTCTATTCAAAGACGTGATGATGAAGACAATGATCCTGCTGGAAATGTTAAGGGTGATCGTCAATACACTGATGCTAATCCTATATCAAAGGTTCAGGGGGAGTCGACATCACAATCACTTGAAGGAAACAAAGATACTTCTGGTGCTAATGATGAAGAAATTCTATTATTGGAGTTCTTTGCAGATTCTAAAGAAGAAGACGCTGAAAAGATTGCATGTCTTGATGACATTGATGATTTATTCAATGACATGGATGATGAAGTGTCTGAAAATGAAATAGAAGAAGGAGAGATAGTAGAGATAGAGATAGAGAAAGATAAAGACAATGTTACTTATGAAGGTTGTGATGGTCTTAAAGTGCCGTATAACTTCATCCAGGATGATGTTATTCCTGAATTCACTTATGAAGGAGTAACAGATTCTATGGACTCTTTTGAAGACGTCACACTGCCTGAAGACACTACTGATTCAAAGATGGATACTGATGATGAGAATATTCAATCCAATAAAGATGCTGAAACTGAAACTACTCACACTGAGTCTCCGAAGGTTAATGAAGAACCTGTGATGTATAGAAATACAGGGATGACAAGAGAACAGTGGAGATAAGTTGTAAATAGTTGGATGAAGGTGCTACCCAAGTCTCCAGCACAACCTGCTCAGAAAGAGAAATATGTGAATAACGAGCGGTGTGTAGGAAGGATCATAAGTTGGTTCTATGATGGTGATACAAAATTATTTGCAATACACGATCTGACAGTGTTCAATACTTAAAGCCGAGGATCAAATATTTCAATACCTTGCCAAGGTGTGAAATGAATGGTCTAGCTTCAAAGCATCTTATTAATAGATCGAAGAATGGTTTGGCTGATATGATAGCAAACTTAATCAAGAGAGAAGGTAGTTCAGGAAAGTATGAATGGCTGAAACCATAAAAAGGAAAGAGAGTGAAGAACACAGATCAGAAGACTGGGAAAGTGACCTGGAGTTATAAGTATAAACCAGTACGTGCTGTACACAAAATACCATTGAAGAAGATTCCTCAAGACTTTCTTGGGAATATGAAATGGTGGTATGTCGATGTCAATACTGGTGAAGCAAGGATTGAAGATAAAGACAATAAGGTCATTGTATGTTTCTATGTGTGACAATCCGACTTTTTTAGTTAACCCCGTTAGAAAAATCCAGTTAAAGTTAACTGAAATTAACTTTATTCAAACTTCAGGGACTAGTTATGTCAAAAGCTTAAACTATTCTGTTGACTTTTGGAAAGTCAAAATCCAATATGTTGACTTTAAAAGTCAAAGTTAACCATGAGTTAACTTCATTTAAACCTAAGGGACCTAATCTGCCAATTTACAAACTTCAATTTCTCAGAAAAACTTAAGGACCGATTATGTAATTAAGCTAAAGTCAATTTGTTGACTTTCACAAGTCAAACCAGATGAAATTCGAATCCCAAACATCGAATTCGTGCGAATTGAAACCGTTTTGCACCATCATTCTCATTAACGATCGTGAGTATCGTAGTTAATCGTATTCAATTACAGAATTAAGCGGATTAATGACCATTAAATCATAACCGTCGAACACGATCACGGTTTGCATCAAATTCATTATATCCTTATGATAATTCGTCAATGTGATACACTGCACACACTATACGAACGCCTCTGAAATTCTTTCGCGCGACAATTCGATCGGAGAAGCAACAGAGATCGTCGGAGAGCAACTGGTTCATAGCCGGACCTGCATTTAGCCGAGCACCACCAATTCATCATCCATTTCGGTAATTACTCATGTCTTCAGCTTCCTTTTCTTCATTAGAATGAAAGCCCTATGAAACCTTGGGCTTATATCATCGCTCAGATCAAAATCAGTAACCTAGGGTTCATGAAAAACATGTTTAATCGAACTAAAACTTTAACTCCGTTTAAATCCAATCAATCTATTCCATCAGACTCGTAAGCACTCAGATATCAAAAACCCTATGTTAATTTAATATCCTAATATCGAATTGTTCGAAAATCAGAAATTAGGGTTTGTTCTTGAGTAAATTGGGAGTTTTGATTCTGGAATCGATTTAAAGCCAATCAAATTATATGGTTAGTTTCTTTTTGAGATAATCTTTGAAAGTCCTCTGTAAATTCATCTTTTTATTATCGAATTCATATCAGTCTGGAATCTAGGGTTTATCCATAAACCATTTTGGGGTTTTCAAACTTAGACACTAAAGTTTTGCAATTAAATCATTCCAACTGATTCGCAATGTTGTTTTCATCAAAAGCCCCATGATTCTACCCAACTTTATTATCAGAAAACTTCAAATTGACTCAGTGTTCTTAAACTAGGAGTACGACTCTTTCTGTGAATTAATCGATCGTAAACTCTATAGTTTTGAAATTAAATTTGCCATATGATTCGCAACGCCCCGACGAACAAAAACCCAAATTGATTATGGCTGTCCAATATCGGGATCGAGAGATTCGAACCTGGTTTGGTTTGGCCTGCATGGGGAAGAAGAACACCGGCCAACTAAGTGTTAAACCCTTTCTGATCCAGGTTTCTAACGCGATAGCCTAGCGGCCGTAATGGTTAAAGCATTGTGTGTGTGTGAGAGAGACCCGGGTTCGAGTCCGGGCTCCCACAATCATTTTTTAAACATTTTTCTGTTAATATTTAATTAATAAAAATCAAACTTTATAATATTATATTATTATATAAATGTGTTTTAGCCGGAAAACAACCCGTAGGCTCAGGTTTGAATTATTAACTTATTTGTATATATTATACCCACTTTTATAAATAATTTAGTGTTATTATCCCCAAGTGAAAATAAAATGTTTATATTATTTTTAAACCGTGAATTCATATAAAATAATATGTTTATATTATTTTCAAACCGTGACCCGTATTATTAAATAATATATATTTATATTATTTCAAATCAATTCATAACATCGTGTGTCGATTGAGACTAAATAATAATATAATTGGTTATACTATTTACTCGTATACATATATTATTATTTTCTTAATTTTTGTGAATGACAAAACACCCAGTTATAATTATTATTAGTCGTGTCATTCGTCGCGTAAAGTAATTCCTAACTCCGTGGACACTTTCGTCCACTCTTGAATATTAGAGCGTTTCTTTAGGACGCTTCTCAATCCGTCTCATTGTCACATTTCCCATTTTCCTTTATCCTTAATTTATGTGTTTATAATTTTAGGGCATTCGTAAGTCTTTTGAGACTTACACACGTGGCTCCAACTTTTCCCTTGTGTGATTCAAATCCTTACTCAAGCTCAGGTGAGTTTTCACGGCCCCTTTTACTGCTTTTAAATTGGGGGAGAAAACATGATTCAAACTCTTTGATTTTTTTGTACTTCATTTTATATCAATTGTTATGACTATGCGTAAACTCTATCATGAAAGTCCTCACATCGAACCGTTTAAATATGAATATAGCGAGGTATGTTGGGTAGTACTACTGGGTTTGACAAACCTCACCCGCGTTAGTCGCGCTAACACGATTGGATATCGAACGGGTGCAATATTGACCTAAACGTGCACCGTGGTTGATAGACCTGGTGGGAGGCAATACAAACAGTCAGTTTACGGTTGCGAGCGTAATAGCAAACAATGAACATGGGTTAGCTACACATTTGGTATTTATGTTGATTGTACAATAAATCTGGTAAACGTTTATTTATATATTGAAACCTGTGAACTCACCAACCTCGTGTTGACACTTTTCTTACATGTTTTCTCAGGACGCTAAGCTAAGACACAGGTGCACGTTAGGACATGCATGGGATTCAACTGCTTTGCTTTGTGTCTATTTATGTTGATTGAATTATTTTAATATACTTTGTTTGGTTGGACGTTTGGACTTTTGGACTTTGGTTTTGGGCGCGTGTATTTTGCGCATTTACTTTCTTTACGCTTCCGCATTGATACTCTGATTTAAAAGATATTTTCATTTTGAGTCCCATGTAGAGTCGTTCAATGTAACTAGTGTCTGAGATCCTGGTTTGTCACTTCCCAAACGGTAATACTCCGTTAGTTGAAATTGGGGGTGTGACAGATTGGTATCAGAGCCAGGTTATAGAGAACTAGGATTGCATACTAGACTATAGCCTCACACATTAGTTACATGTCATTTGAGTTACATGTCATTTAGATGTTTGGCACTTATACAAATTGTTGCAAGATCATGTCGTCAACACCACCTCCATCACCTAACGCATCAGGGCATAAGGCACCTGTACCCTCATCCCCGGAGCCCAAAAGGCGCCGGACTACCTCAATTGAGCAAGGCGAACCGAGCAACGCACGGGTATTGGAGTATGCTCTCAATTGGGATATGTACCCACATATGATCCAAAGGTGGATCGAAATGGGAGATGTTCTATCACCGTACTTTGCATCCACATCTTCATCGTCTACGCTGCCTAGCTTACCATGTACCATGGAACAAGCCTTCGCAGCATTTGTGTCCTATATGTTAAAGGAATTAAGTTTTGTACAAGATGCCACCGAGGAGATACCTAAACTCCTAGATAATGGAACACAAGTGGAAAAGAATAGGGTAGGAATAGAAGATTTGAATACCGAACTAGCTGCAACGGACCATGTCCACAACCTTTTAATGAATCGTGTAGCACACCTAGAGACGAGGGCTGACATTATGGATGATGACATGCAAGGAGTTCTGGAGAGATTAGCTGCTATGGAAGCTCAGCTACATGTGGCTAACCACACTACTGAAGGCCTTCAAGAGAGGGTGGCTCACTTGGAAGCCCAACTGCAAGCGGCCCTACACCCGGAAGACATTCCAGTATCTGACGATGAGGAGGAACCCTTTGAGGAGGAACTCTTTGAGGAGGAGCCCTTCGAGGAGGAACCCTTAGAGGGGGAACCAGCTGAGGAAGAGCCAGTGGAGATTGATGATGCACAGTCATATGTCTCTTCTGATGACGAGGATATTTGAGGATCTTCCTATTCTATCTTCCTTTTCATGTTTGTTTTTGCTTATGTTATTTCCCTTTTCAAACCTAGATGGGTAAGGTTGTTCCCATCCAATAAAAGCATGAGAAGTTTAATATTTGAGTTAATTATTTTGTAGCCTTACAATTTATTTAATTTTCAAAATATTAGATGTTGTATTTCCTTACCCGTACCTGAATAATGTTTAATATGCGATATATTTCTCATTGTTTTCATTTGTGATTGTGAAGAAATATGTCTGGGAGAGGACGAGGAGGCCGTGCCGGTGGTCGTGGCACCATCAATATGACGGCAGCAGAACTAGCAGCTTTGATAAACAATAGTGTGGCAGAGGCCCTAGCAGCACAGAATGCTGCAGGTAAATGCTTTCAACTATTGACTAGTAGTGTCAATCCCTTTTCCTAAGAATATCTTTCTAAACTCTATAATTCCAATTCAATTCGTATTTCTAAATCCAGGCCAGCAAAATCAGCAAAATCAACAGCCAGCCTGCACTTTCAAGGCATTTATGGACTGCAAGCCCCACACCTTTAGTGGAGCTGAAGGAGCAGTTGGATTACTTCGCTGGTTTGAGAAGGTTGAATCAGTAATAGCCATGTGCAACTGCCCCGTGGCTAAGCAAGTGAAATTTGCTGCTGGAACTTTAGAAGGTCCGGCCCTAACATGGTGGAATGCCCAAGTTCAAATGTTGGGACTAGCAATGGCAAATGGACTCCCGTGGGAGGAATTTAAAACCATGATGAAAGAAGAATACTGCCCACGAGATGAAATTCAAAAGCTAGAAGGAGAATTCTGGAACCTTAAGATGGAGGGTTCAGAAATTGAACTCTACACCACCCGTTCGCACGAACTTGCTACCATGTGCCCACACATGGTGACTCCGGATTACAAACGGATTGAACTCTACATTGGAGGTTTGGTACCTCAGATTCAAAGCATGGTGACCTCATCCAACCCTACCACCATCCAACAGACCATCAGACTTGCTCACAAATTGACCGATCAGGCAGTGACACAGGGAACTTTACCTCCAAGAGGTTCGGTTTCTAAACCCACCGACAACAATAAGCGCAAGTTCGACCATCACTCCCACTCACACAACCCCTCTAATTCTAAAGGATCCCAACCCAATCAACCTTAGCACCAACAGCAGCGAAAGTTTGAGCCTGCTAGAAACTTTAATCAAACGACCTCATCAAGTCCGAATCAAGGGGAATATGCTGGGAGGTACCCCAAGTGCAACAAATTCGGCTATCACCACACGGGAACCTGTGACCGACAACGTTGCCAGCGGTGTGGTAAAATGGGCCACGCTGCAAAGGACTGTAGAGTTGCACTCCCGAACAAACAACCATTTCAATCACAGGGATTCACGAGGGGATGTTTTCAGTGCGGTAAAGAGGGGCACATTCAAAGGAATTGTCCTCAGTTGAAAAAGGGTGGAAATGGTAATAGCAGTGGTAGTGGTAATGGTAATAACCAGGGCAACAATGGTAACAACCCCAATCAAAACAACAATGGTGGGAATAACAGTAATAACGGTGGTAATGGAGGAAATGGGGCTAAAGGAAGAGCTTTTGTACTGGGATCCGGAGAGGCTCGCTACGATCATAACGTGGTCACTGGTAAATTTCTCTTAAATAATTACTTTGCTTCTGTCCTTTTTGACACTGGTGCTGATAGGAGTTTTATATCTAACAAACTTAGTGATATGATAAAAGGAACTCCAACTCTGTTAGAAGCTAAGTATGTAATAAAGATAGCTGACGGCCAAATAATTGAAGCAACCCACATTCTTAAGGGTTGTAAACTTGATCTAGCTAGCCATATTCTTGATATCGACCTTATGCCGGTCACACTTGGTAGTTTTGATGTAATCGTCGGCATGGATTGGTTGTCTAGAAACCAAGCGGAAATCATTTGTCATGAGAAAATCGTTCGCATACCCCTTCCGAGTGGAGAAATTCTTTCAGTTCAGGGTGAAAGAGTTGGTGCAGTCATGGGCATTATATCCTTCATGAAAGCACAAAAATGTCTTCGAAAGGGACATACGGCCATTTTGGCCCTTGCTGCTGAACAGCCGTCAGAAGAGAAGAAGATCGAAGATATTCCCGTTGTGCGTGAATTTTTGGAAGTATTTCCCGAGGATCTGCCCGGTCTGCCACCACACCGTCAGGCTGAATTCCAAATTGACCTAGCACCCGGAGCAGCACCGATTGCTCGGGCACCTTATCGATTAGCACCCAGTGAATTGCATGAACTGTCCACTCAATTGCAAGACTTATTGGATAAAGGTTTCATCCAACCTAGTTCATCACCATGGGGAGATCCGGTATTATTTTTCAAGAAGAAGGACGGTACGTTCCGTATGTGTATTGATTACCGGGAGCTGAATAAAGTTACAATCAAGAACCGCTACCCTTTACCTCGTATTGATGACCTTTTTGATCAACTCCAAGGGTCAAGTTTCTATTCCAAAATAGACCTTAGATCTGGTTATCATCAGCTGAGAGTCCGAGATGAGGATATCTCTAAGACTGCTTTTAGGACAAGGTACGGCCATTACGAATTTATGGTCATGCCCTTCAGTTTAACCAACGCACTTGCGGTATTCATGGATCTCATGAACCATGTGTGTAAGCCTTACCTTGACCAGTTTGTTATCGTTTTCATCGATGACATCCTTATTTATTCCAAGAATGAGGAAGAACATGAGGAACATCTGCGTCTAATTTTGGAACTACTTAAGCAAGAGCAACTTTATACTAAGTTTTCCAAATGTGAATTTTGGATTCGAGAAGATCAGTTTCTAGGGCATGTGGTAAATGAAAAAGGGATACATGTCGACCCATCCAAAATAGAAGCCATCAAGAATTGGGCAGCACCGACGACTCCGACTGAGGTGCGACAATTTCTGGGATTGGCTGGATATTACCGTCATTTTATCGAAGGATTTTCAAAGATTGCGCAACCTATCACCGCCCTAACTCAAAAAGGAAAATCCTATAATTGGGGCGATAACCAAGAGTCAGCTTTCCAACACCTCAAACAAAAACTTTGCAGTGCACCTATCTTAGCTCTTCCGGAAGGAACCGATGATTTTGTGGTGTATTGTGATGCATCTATTCAAGGTCTGGGTTGTGTCTTAATGCAACGCGAAAAGGTAATCGCATACGCTTCACGTCAGTTAAAGGTTCACGAGAAAAACTACACCACTCATGACCTAGAGTTGGGAGCAGTAGTTTTTGCACTTAAGATATGGAGACATTACTTGTACGGTACCAAATGCACCATCTACACCGACCACAAGAGCCTCCAGCATATCTTCGAGCAGAAGGAGTTGAACATGCGACAACGTCGTTGGGTTAAACTTTTAAATGATTACGACTGTGCGATCCGGTATCATCCGGGTAAAGCTAACGTTGTGGCTGATGCACTAAGCTGAAAGGAAACAAAACCCAAACGAGTTCGGGCATTACAACTTACTATTCACCCTGGATTGCCTGACAGAATCCGTAGTGCTCAACTTGAAGCCTTGAAGGAAGATAACCTACTGTTAGAAGGTACTCGCGGCATGGAAGCACAACTTGAAGTAAAATCTGACGGAATTCGTTACTTTGTCGAACGAATATGGATTCCAGTGTTCGGAAATTTAAGAGAACTAATCATGGACGAAGCTCACAAATCTCGTTACTCCATTCATCCGGGTTCCGATAAAATGTACCATGATCAAAAAGTACTATATTGGTGGCCGAAGATGAAGGCCGATATAGCCACTTATGTTAGTAAGTGTCTGACCTGCGCGAAGGTCAAAGTTGAATACCAAAAACCGTCCGGTCTACTGCAACAACCTGAAATTCCCATGTGAAAATGGGAACAAATATCCATGGACTTCATCACCAAATTACCCCGAACTCCTACCGGATGTGATACTATATGGGTAATTGTTGATCGCCTAACAAAATCTGCCCACTTCCTAGCCATCAAAGAAACTGACAAAATGGATAAACTCACTCGAGTATACTTGAAAGAAGTGGTCTCTCGGCACGGAGTGCCAATCTCTATTATTTCGGATCGTGATGCACGATTCACTTCCCGTTTCTGGCAATCATTGCATAAAGCATTAGGCACGCGTCTAGATATGAGCACATCATACCATCCTCAAACTGATGGCCAAACTGAACGTACTATCCAAACTCTGGAGGACATGCTACGAGCTTGTGTGATCGATTTCGGTAACACTTGGGAGTCTCACCTACCATTGGTGGAGTTCTCCTACAACAACAGTTATCACACTAGCATCAAGGCAGCTCCATTTGAAGCACTTTATGGACGGAAATGCCGTTCTCCCATTTGTTGGACCGAGGTTGGAGATAGCCAACTCACAGGTCCTGAACTTGTATTTGAAACTTTCGAAAAGATCGTTCAAATTAGAAACCGTATGGCGGCAGCTCGTGATCATCAAAAGAGCTATGCCGACAAGCGTCGTAAACCTTTGGAATTTCAAATAGGTGACATGGTTTTACTCAAAGTCTCACCTTGGAAAGGTGTCATTCGTTTCGGGAAACGAGGAAAACTGAATCCTCGTTATGTTGGACCTTTCAAAATATTAAAGAGAATCGGACCAGTCGCGTATCAACTGGACTTACCTGAAAGACTTAGTGGTGTGCACAACGTCTTTCACGTCTCAAATTTAAAGAAGTGCCTAGCAGATGAATCACTCACAGTTCCGCTGGAGGAACTACATGTTGATGAACAGTTATGTTTCATCGAAGAACCTATGGAAATTATGGATAGGGAAGTCAAATCGTTAAAGCACAGTAAAATCCCTATTGTTCGAGTCCGTTGGAACTCAAAACGCGGACCAGAATTTACTTGGGAGCGCGAGGATCAGATGATGCGCAAATATCCTAATCTGTTCAAGCACTACGCATCAAATCCCTAAGGTACTATCTAATTTTAGGGACGAAAATTCTTTCAACTAGGGAATGATGTGAAACCCCAGAAAATTTTTTTTATCTTAGTTAATTTAATTTTCGGGACGAAAATTCTTTCAACTAGGGAATGATGGACAATCCGACTTTTTCAGTTAACCCTGTTAGAAAAATCCAGTTAAAGTTAACTGAAATTAACTTTATTCAAACTTCAGGGACTAGTTATGTCAAAAGCTTAAACTATTCTGTTGACTTTTGGAAAGTCAAAATCCAATCTGTTGACTTTAAAAGTCAAAGTTAACCATGAGTTAACTTTATTTAAACCTAAGGGACCTAATCTGCCAATTTACAAACTTCAATTTCTCAGAAAACCTCAAGGACCGATTCTGTAATTAAGCTAAAGTCAATTTGTTGACTTTCACAAGTCAAACCAGATGAAATTCGAATCCCAAACATCGAATTCGTGCGAATTGAAACCGTTTTGCACCATCATTCTCATTAACGATCGTGAGTATCGTAGTTAATCGTATTCAATTACAAAATTAAGCGGATTAATGACCATTAAATCATAACCGTCGAACACGATCACGGTTTGCATCAAATTCATTATATCCTTATGATAATTCCTCAATGTGATACACTGCACACACTATACGAACGCCTCTAAAATTCTTTCGCGCGACAATTCGATCGGAGAAGCAACAGAGATCGTCGGAGAGCAACTGGTTCATAGCCGGACCTGCATTTAGTCGAGCACCACCAATTCGTCATCCATTTCGGTAATTACTCATGTCTTCAGCTTCGTTTTCTTCATTAGAATGAAAGCCCTATGAAACCTTGGGCTTATATCATCGCTCAGATCAAAATCAGTAACCTAGGGTTCATGTAAAACATGTTTAATCGAACTAAAGCTTTAACTCCGTTTAAATCCAATCAATCTATTCCATCAGACTCGTAAGCACTCAGATATCAAAAACCCTATGTTAATTTAATATCCTAATATTGAATTGTTTGAAAATCAGAAATTAGGGTTTGTTCTTGAGTAAATTGGGAGTTTTGATTCTGGAATCGATTTAAAGCCAATCAAATTATATGGTTAGTTTCTTTTTGAGATAATCTTTGAAAGCCCTCTGTAAATTCATCTTTTTATTATCGAATTCATATCAGTCTGGAATCTAGGGTTTATCCATAAACCATTTTGGTGTTTTCAAACTTAGACACTAAAGTTTTGCAATTAAATCATTCCAACTGATTCGCAATGTTGTTTTCATCAAAAGCCCCATGATTCTACCCAACTTTATTATCAGAAAACTTCAAATTGACTCAGTGTTCTTAAACTAGGAGTACGACTCTTTCTGTGAATTAATCGATCGTAAACTCTATAGTTTTGAAATTAAATTTGCCATATGATTCGCAACGCCCCGGCGAACAAAAACCCAAATTGATTATGGCTGTCCAATATCGGGATCGAGAGATTCGAACCTGGTTTGGTTCGGCCTGCATGGGGAAGAAGAACACCGGCCAACTAAGTGTTAAACCCTTTCTGATCCAGGTTTCTAACGCGATAGCCTAGCGGCCGTAATGGTTAAAGCATTGTGTGTGTGTGGGAGAGACCCGGGTTCGAGTCCGGGCTCCCACAATCATTTTTTAAACATTTTTTTGTTAATATTTAATTAATAAAAATCAAACTTTATAATATTATGTTATTATATAAATGTGTTTTAGCCGAAAAACAACTCGTAGGCTCGGGTTTGAATTATTAACTTATTTGTATATATTATACCCACTTTTATAAATAATTTAGTGTTATTATCCCCAAGTGAAAATAAAATGTTTATATTATTTTTAAACCGTGAATTCATATAAAATAATATGTTTATATTATTTTCAAACCGTGACCCGTATTATTAAATAATATATATTTATATTATTTCAAATCAATTCATAACATCGTGTGTCGATTGAGACTAAATAATAATATAATTGGTTATACTATTTACTCGTATACATATATTATTATTTTCTTAATTTTTGTGAATGACAAAACACCCGGTTATAATTATTATTAGTCGTGTCATTCGTCGCGTAAAGTAATTCCTAACTCCGTGGACACTTTCGTCCACTCTTGAATATTAGAGCGTTTCTTTAGGACGCTTCTCAATCCGTGTCATTGTCACATTTCCCATTTTCCTTTATCCTTAATTTATGTGTTTATAATTTTAGGGCATTCATAAGTCTTTTGAGACTTACACACGTGACTCTAACTTTTCCCTTGTGTGATTCAAATCCTTACTCAAGCTCAGGTGAGTTTTCACGGCCCCTTTTACTGCTTTTAAATTGGGGGAGAAAACATGATTCAAACTCTTTGATTTGTTTGTACTTCATTTTATATCAATTGTTATGACTATGCGTAAACTCTATCATGAAAGTCCTCACATCGAACCGTTTAAATATGAATATAGCGAGGTATGTTGGGTAGTACTACTGGGTTTGACAAACCTCACCCGCGTTAGTCGCGCTAACACGATTGGATATCGAACGGGTGCAATATTGACCTAAACGTGCACCGTGGTTGATAGACCTGGTGGGAGGCAATACAAACAGTCAGTTTACGGTTGCGAGCGTAATAGCAAACAATGAACATGGGTTAGCTACTCATTTGGTATTTATGTTGATTGTACAATAAATCTGGTAAACGTTTATTTATAGATTGAAACCTGTGAACTCACCAACCTCGTGTTGACACTTTTCTTACATGTTTTCTCAGGACGCTAAGCTAAGACACAGGTGCACGTTAGGACATGCATGGGATTCAACTGCTTTGCTTTGTGTCTATTTATGTTGATTGAATTATTTTAATGTACTTTGTTTGGTTGGACGTTTGGACTTTGGTTTTGGGCGCGTGTATTTTGCGCATTTACTTTCTTTACGCTTCCGCATTGATACTCTGATTTAAAAGATATTTTCATTTTGAGTCCCATGTAGAGTCGTTCAATGTAACTAGTGTCTGAGATCCTGGTTTGTCACTTCCCAAACGGTAATACTCTGTTAGTTGAAATTGGGGGTGTGACACTATGATGCAATGAATCTTATAAATTTCTCAAAGAAAGATCAAAGGACATTGCAAAAGAATGAAATAATGTTCACTGATGAAGGGAAAGAACAAGGATTACAGTACAAGAGAGTTTTGGAGATATGCAGAAGATATGGAGTGCATGCTGGCAGCAGACTACCAGATAACTGGAAAAGCTCATCATGAAGACTGAAGACTGTAGATCAAGCTATTGTCAAGGGGGAGTCTGTTAGGACATATTTGTAATGACAAAAGCTTGTAATAGTTAGATCTTATGTCTTTATGTTTTTGTTATGTAAAAAGTCACTAAGTGTTTATTCAAGTTTACCTAGAGGCCAACTTGTTAAGTTCGCCTGGTCTATCAGAGGCGAACTTAATAAGTTCGCTTAAGTCTATCTGAGGCAAACTTGTTATGTTCGCTTAGTCTGTTAGAGACGAGCAGGTCAGACGGCTATATATATATATGTGTGTGTTTACAGAGTCAGTCGTGTGAGATATAGAACAGAGAATTATCGTCAAGTCTGATTGAGTCTGTAAACACCATTGTGAATTGGAATACAATTGAGAAGTTTATTTACGTGATTATTTACATTGTCTTTTATGCATATAAACGTTGATTCGTTGGATTACGCACTCCGAGTTAACGTCACGTCTTATCACGAGATCGATCCGTAGAAGCGCCATGAGGACCTACAACAACCAAGAACAATTTACCACTTTCTATTTTCAAAAAAAAAAATCAGTATTGTTAGACACATTTCCCTGAATGTTTCCAGAACCTCCTCGTTTTCTTTCAATTGCCGCTTCAAGAGACGACCCATTTCGCGTAAACGTTAACCATCCCTATAAACCTCAACGAGATTTAAAGAGCTATAACCTAACTACCACATTATACATGAACGCTAAACAACACGCTTGTCCGCAACACTCGATCACATACAAAACTCGTTGGTATACATCACACACGGAATTCAATAATTTACGTATGCACGTTCACAAGATACACAACACGATCACATAATACATGAAACTAGTTTATTACAAATCCCAATTTACTAGATTGATCACATAACACATGAAACTTGCTTATTTGCTACTGGGTTGAACACATGGAACTTGATTGGTTGCAATATACATGATACATAACAATTTTCAGCTTGGTACATAATACTAGATTGACTACATTGAACACGAAACATATTGATTTACAAAATACATGATGCCAAGTCGTCAATACCATACATGAACTTCATTTCCTACAATATACATGATACCACATTATTTACAATACACATGAAAGCCTTTGATTTACAAAATACATGATGCTAAATTGTTCACGCCACACATGAAAACTATTCGATTACAAGCTACGTGACACTAGATCATACATGAGACTTGTGTGTTTACCTTTTACGCGAAACTAAGTTGCTGGAAATTGTTACGAATGATTGAGCACATTGTACACAAAGAATGGTCATACATTTTGTTCACCAAACTTGAAAACCATAACACATTAAAACTACTCGGGGTTTGATGTATTCTTGTTCAAACCCGAGGAAACTGTAACACTTTAAACAACTCGGTGTTTGACGTATTCTTGTTCAAACACGTGTAAGTTAAGAAACTTTAAGTTATACTACCTGATTACTCTTTAGTTGCTAACTGAGATGCTTAAGGACATAGTTATTTTTTTAGCAACTTTTATGTGAAAACAATAGACATGATCGGAGTGAAATTGTGCCTCTCTTGACCCGCACACAACAGAATGATGTATACGGACCATGTGATGATTCGAGTAATTACGGGTGCACACGGAATTATAAAAATCAGCTCATGGAAAACATAGTGAAATTTTGTCGTGTGTTGTGACCTAGAACTTATATATGTAACAACGAAACTGATGTGATATGATAAGGGCGTGGTGGATACGCCGCTGGTACTTCCTATATATAAATGTTCCTATCATATTTTCAGAAGTAGTGTTGTTCGTGTCACGTAAAGTTTTATGTTATTTTGACCTTGACCGATGTTTGTGAAATCATTACCCGGTGATACTTTTGAGCATGGTAGACTACATTCTAAACAAGTTTTGATCATCAAATCCTCATCGCCCTCATTGCAAGTGAGGCGTCCCATCTTTGAAGTCCAAATTATTCTTAGACAATTTTCTCCTAAATTCTTTCAAACTAAATCCACCATCATCCTTGACCTTGAGCATCAGACCTGAATCATCTAATCGTTCGTACCCACTCAAACTGGCAGTCAAAGCTCGTTGGAAACTCAAACATGAATCTGGGTTACTTGAAAACATAAGGATCAAGTGAAACCTAAGTGCCCTCATCCTTCCTATTTTAGTAGCCTCCATCAGTTGAATTTCGGGACGAAATTTCCCTCAACTTGGGGATACTGTAACATCCATGATTTTTTCTTGCTATATATATATATATATTTTTTTTCTCCTTACTTATTTATTTATAATTACACATCGTTTAAATCCCGTACTTGCTCAACACATTATGCCACAAAAACTGTTATTTTAATTAATATTTCCATTAAAAAAATTTAAACCTTGCGTTTACATATTAATAACACATGTTTGTGTATGTATATATATATATGTTTTAGTTTATCACACAAGAATATTTGTTTAACAAATATATATATTTGACATTGTAAATAAATCATTTTTAAATTTATAATATAATTAGTTTTTTTATAAAGTTTATAAAAGAATTAAAATAATTAAACCTAGTATGAACCCCCGCATGAACCCCATCAATTCAATTTGGACCCTCAACCCTCGATTTTGACTTTAAAAGTCAACATCTCATGAAATCAGTTACAAAATCCGCAAAATCATGCGTATTAAGTTGTTAGGATCGTGCTAGAACGTTACCACATCAGTTTCGTAGGTGTTTGAAGACCCAACTACATCCATTTCACTGATTTGATTACGAATCAATTCCC
The DNA here is from genome assembly GCA_023525975.1 of Smallanthus sonchifolius. NCBI lineage: Eukaryota > Viridiplantae > Streptophyta > Magnoliopsida > Asterales > Asteraceae > Smallanthus > Smallanthus sonchifolius. The sequence continues at coordinate 53,891,215 of CM042034.1, forward strand.
GTAACCGTCCCTTAATCAATCAACAATCAATTCAAACGTTTACTTGAAATTGAATCTGTATAACAAGTCCAACACATACAAAACACTCCCTTTGAACTATCCGAACCCACAGATCCATCTCACTTCGTCTCTGGAACTTTATTCGAATCTGAAGAACACCGAGTCGGAGATTTCAGTCGTCCTCCTTCTACACGCTATCTTTCCAAGTAATTCTAACACCTTTAGATTCGTTTTGATCCATAGAGCAAAAGCCCTAAGTTTTGGGCGATGGTCTCTGCCTAATCGGGGATGATTAGAGGGCTAGGGTTTCAGGTGTGAATTGGGGAAGAAGAAGGTTTGGGCCGTGGTGTTAAAATCTATCCGCTTCAGTTTTTTGTCAAGGCAATTGCCCAGGTTAACCGGTTAAAACACATGACTAGTGCAGGAAAGGTTACAGGTTCGAAACTAATCCACACCTTTTTCCTCCTTTTCATGCCTGCTGTGTACTGAACCCGGTCCCCCCTACGCCTATGACTTTAAAGAGCGGGGCATATTACACTAATCGGATCCTGGTCCAGTGGTTAGTATGTTGCTGCCATTCCAAATCGACCCGGGTTCGAACCCGAGGGAAACCATCTTCCTTTTCAATAGTTTTTAACCTATTTTCTTTTATAGAAATTAACTTATAAAGCCTCTAAAGCCCAGAAAATTTTCTAACAATTTAAATGATATGCTTTTAAGGAAAAATAACATGTTTTGTTATTATTAGATTAAAATCTAATAAAACTCAATAAATTGCACCAAGTCTTTAACAAATTATTTATATAGATGTTTCAAAAAAAAATTATAAGTTTATGTAACATAGAAATGAATATATTTATAAAACCATTCGCCTTGTAGAGGTTTCTACATTTTTTTATAAATATATTAACTGTATAAAATGCAAATTTTATTATATATATATATATATATGCTTCTATTAATTTTGGACTTAACCATCAATTAGTTAATAGGTAAATTTCAAATGAAATTTCTATGAAACCCAAACTATAAATGAATAAGAGGATTATCCCTTTTAATTAGTCACCTATTTATTTTATAATTTATTAAATTACGTACATTATACCCACTCGCTTATTTTCAAACAAAGACATAAACTATACAATCATTTAAATAATGTTTGGTATTAAACACGCTCAATTACTTATTTCCCTACATGATCAATTCCCAACACTATAGTCCACCGGGGCTTACACGAATTTTATTAGAACCCAATCAACTATGGATCGTGTAAGACCAAGAACCCACACCATCCCTTTTATGCTTTAGGACCTCTTTTATACATTAGTCTTTTGGGTATGTCATTGATACATATATATATTATTCAAACATAGGTTAACCTTGTGGTTACCTAAACAACTTGTTCAACTACTCGTACTTGTGATTTCAAGCTACAAATCTAATGTGAGTATTACATAGCCCCTTTTACTCTTTTACACTTTTTGGGGTGAAACATGAACTCTATACAAACAATTGCTTACATTTACACAAACTACACAAATACAAATCCTCTTTACATTCATGTATGCAAATTTGAGCTTTATGTTTGAGTGCTAGGTATGTTAACTTTTGTGTGCAATTTATGTGCAATCATTAACTATTCAAGCCGACGGTTAACAATGATAGATCTATTGAGTCTGAAAAACCCACCCAGATTGTGGTGATTGTTACCGACAACACAATTTGCAAGCTAGTTACAAAGGTTTGATTGTACTTTGGTTACACAATAGCTGCTCCCCATAAATGCCTTATTTGATCATGTTATGTAAGGATTTGATTATTTACATCTATACACTATCTATGTATACACCTGTGTATGCTCACCAACTTTTTAGTTGACTTTATTTTATTCATGTTTAAGGTGCTAATGTGTGAGTTTGATCAAGACCTTCTACACATAGGCTTTGGACTTAGTTAAATTTAAATAAAGAATACTATGTATTTCATTCATGTACTTTCTTGAATTTGGTGGTGTTTGGATTGTTTGAAATGAAATTGATGATTAAATATTGAAATCTAGTCAACCTTGTGCTCATGAACAGTCTACATGTCACGCCCCGACATTTCCGCCGTCGGTTGGGGTGTGACACTTTTGTGTGACAAACACTCTGGATAGTGTCTTAGTTTATTGTACTTGTCTTGTATGTTTTGTCTTTGTATGATAATGTCTGTATGTATTAGTTATCGAGTTGTAATTTCTAATGCATGTTATTGTTGTATTATTTTTCTAAGTGTTTTGCGCACTTAGCATGTGCGCAGGAATTAGTTCCTGCGTACTTAGCAATTACGCAAGAATACTCTGCGTACTTGCTAAGTACGCATGAACAATTTGCCATGTGCACTTGTTAAGTGCGTAGAGATCAGGTCTTGTATAAATAGAATAGGTTGACAGAAGATATGTACGCAAACATTTGCCCTCAGTATTTTCTCTCTGTAACCGTTCAAGTTTATAATAGACGAAGTTTTAAAGTGATTTTGTTGTCGGTTTACTTTGTGTTGTTTGATTCTCCACCTAGTCACGGGTATTCCGCACCCGGTCCGACTAGTCACACACCCACACGTAATGATTCGAGACACCCGGGGACCTACAACAGAATCATCCAAGGATCATTTGGTGAGAATCTCAACCAATTTCGACCGTTAAATCATTCAAAATTAAGAAATTTTGTGTTCTTGGAGATTACCATTTATGATGAACAAATTGTTGTAAATTAAAGTCTTTACTTGCAAAATTTGGGTTAACAACATGTTTCTAATCATCAATCGAAGTCCTATGATACAAAATTCATCACCTTAATCGTTAGAATCTGATTTCTGATCTTGTGTTTGAGCCGATGGTGGCGTCGGCCCCTGTAGAATCAAGGGGGTCGGGTGTTGTTGATATTGATGCTAAAATCAAGTTACATTGTGTTCCAATGACATTTTCGACACCCTGAGAACAAGAATTGTAAACCATTAACACCAATCTGATAATTTTGAGACTTAGCAAACCGATTGTAATACGACTCCTACGTACTTACAAGTACGTATGAAGAATTATACATACGTACTTAATAAGTACGCATGACAAGTATTGCTCATGCATACTTACACGTACGCATGAAGGAGGAACCTGAAAAATTTCTAAGTCCTAAAATACAAATTTTACTTTTTGTGTCTACTATGTCTTAAATGTTATAGGTATATTACTTTGATCTTTAAATTGTTCTAATCTTCTTTTATTGTGTCTTTGCAGGTTTGGCTAGACGAGCTTACACTGACGAGTTTAACTTGCTGGCACTCACCGACCCAGAATGGAAAGGTGCGGCTATCAACTACCAAGAGATAGTTACTTTTCTGAATCGGTCCAGGATCGCCTATGCTATCGAATTGTCTCTAGACCTTATATTGAACAGTTCTGGGACACAGCTGACTAGATTGTATACCTACTCCAAATGTGATTAGAGCTACTGTAGCAAATCAAAGGATAGCTATTCCTGAAGACACAATCCGTCAAGTGCTACAATTCCATGACCAAGCAACATATCTGACAACCTATCAATATTATGTTATAGATGGTTGCTGGAGGCAGCGAATGGGTTATGTTGGAAGGAGAGACTATCCATCGTACAAGAAAGGATGGTTACTAGATCGGTGGAGATGTTTTGCTCACATCATGATTATGTGCATATCGGCGCATAAAGCTAGAGAAGTTGATCCCCGAGAGGCACTCATCTCATATTTGGAATCACAAGTTGAAGCACAACAAGCACAGATCAATTCTATAATTGATGAAACCACCACCCTCAGATGCCAATGGCAAGACACACAAGACTTGTTAAAGTCATTGATGGAACTTAGTACACTACAATTCAACATCAATGCTTCTGCTCTTCTTCACAAACAGGCATTAGACGGTCAGATGCAAGTACAGAGAGAAGAACATTTAGCAATGATTGGTCTTGTGGATCAATTGCTAAAATAGCTTGGTGCTCAAAGGGAGACCAGCAAGAAAGTTGAGAAATCCTGTTACCACGTTGATCTAACTGGTGATAAGGATCAAGACAAGGATCCTAGTGTCGGCCCCTCCGGTGGTGCTGGTAGTGAGCAACAAGTTGTTTCAGCTTCACTATCCGTAGTACCACCGGCACAAGGGGAGTCTACAAATGAAGGATCAGGTGGTGGTAGTGGTAAGGGTAAGTCCGTGTCTGAAGTCTTGGAAGATCTATCCACAGAGCAAGACTTGACCAATGAAACAATGATTGGAGCTTTAGAAGAGATCGGGGAAGGTGAGATAGACTCTAGTGATGAGTGGGATGAAGACGGTGAGGACGTGATGATTGAGTTTCCCTAAGGGGATGGTGAGGGAGTATACGAACTAGAAGATAGGGAGATTTTTGAAGCCCCTGCAATATATGAACCAGCTGAGCTTGAAGTTATATTTGTTAGTGTTGAGGCAACGAAAACTGAAGACCCCCAAACCAACCTCCTTCCTGAAGCAAGTGACAATAGCAACTCTTGGAGCAAAATTCCTCAAGAGTGGTTCAAAAAGGCCAGTCAGCCGCCTGGTACAAGTCACAATACACACATAAGCATGGCGTAGCCAGAATGATCATGTCTGTAAGATTCTAAGATGATAAAGGTTTATTTTCTATCAAATGATCTGGAGGGGTTCAATACCTTAAACCGACAGCTGAAGCATTTAACTCTTTACCCAAGTACTACCTAGTTAACCTGGCTAACAGAGAACTCATTGGTGAAAACTCATTTGCAGTAGCCAAAGGTCTTTCGGGTACATTACAGAAGGAAGGTCACTCTGGGAAGTTTGATGTATTCAAGCGTCAAATGCCGAGGCGTGTCAAAGACAAAACACAAAGACATCCAGTGACACGCAAGTTCTTGAAAAAGTTTTTCTACAAACCGGTACTATGTGAAACTCACATTCCTCTGAGGAAAATTCCTCAGAATGTGTTGGGGAACTTATGGTACTGGTGCGTAGACCCAGTAACCGGTGAGGCTGTTATGATCGAGAAGCTCAGTCTGAAGGAGATTGTCAGGGTGTTTGATGAAATCTATTTCATCAATTTTTTAGTTAAAGATCTGGAGGTGTTGGTTGACAAGTACTACATACACACGGATAAGTGGACAAAGCTGCTAGCCACCCGCTACAACAAGTTGGTCAAATTCTATTTTGACTACAAGTCTGGGCTGAGCGGTGGAAGTCAAGCTGGAGGTGCATGAGATGACTGAACAAATCCAGAGCTTCTGTCAAGGGGGAGTCTGTTGGAGCATCTTTTGGTGACATGCACTCTGGATAATGCTGAAGCTTTTGTTTATTTACTCAGTCTTTATGTACATGTATGTATTATACTTTTTTGTTGATCGAATTGAAATTTACCTTTGTCTGAACTTGTCTTTTATGACGTTTGTAAATGTAAGTTGTATGTTTATGTTGTGTACCAAACAAATACACATGGTAAGTGTTCCTGCATATTTGTCAAGTACACATTTGGTCATGCGTACTTAGGTAAGTACACATGAAGGTTGTTCATGCGTACTTACAAGTACGCATGACCAGGGGTCTATAAATAGGCAGACTTTGTTTCATTTTCACACGGTTGTAATCACACACACAAGTATGCACAGCTTATCATTGTATTAGTTCTAAAGTCATTTCAAGTGTATGTACTTGTGGTTGTAAACAATTTGCTTTAATAGACCGAGTATTTTGAGTATGATTGTTTGTTACCATCTTGTTTACATTTGTCGTCTGACATTGTTCCACCTAGTCACAAGGATTTCGCACTCTTGTCGACTAGGCTACACACCCACACGATCACGATCTGACACACCCACACTTGGACCTATAGAAAACGACTTGTTATTATGACTATGAGGTCATCATCATGCTGTAAGGAAAATTGTTTTGCACTGAAATATTTAACTATGTGAACTCACCAACCTTTGTGTTGACACTTTCAAGTATGTTCTCAGGTAACCCTTAGCCATTACGCGGTTAGAATAGGCTCGCTATGTCGGATCAAGTCTCAAGTCTATCATTGATCTAGAAGGACTTAGATCATTGTATTACATAGTATTAGTAATTCTATATGTACTCAAGTCTTAGAAATCACTATTACAGCTTCCGTTATTGTGTAATGAATCAATCGTAGCGACCTTTATTTATTTATTAACTAAATTTAGGGGTGTGACAATTTTAATTTTCAATCTTGCATTTAAATATTATTCTTCTATTATATCTATAAGATCATTTAAATCAAATTTTATGTTTTTAATTAAATAATTAATAATTATAACATTATTCGTATACTTTAAATTTTGGTTTATTTACTAATTTATTTAGATCGTTATTTTCTTATTTTTCACAAAAATCAAACTCAACAACTAAATTTTTATTTATTTATGTATCTAATTATCTATTTGTTCAACTAATTATTATTCATTTAATTATTTATTCATTTATTAATTTACAAAACGAGTAGATTACTTATTTATTTACTAATTAACTAGTTTATATCCCGTGTCTATACACAGGGTGAAAATTGAAAATTATTATTATATAAATTTTTTAAATATTTATGTATATATATATAGGGGAAGGATCAAGAGAAAACCACAATATTAGGCGAAAACCGAGGAAACCGCAAATTTCAGGCAGTTTTTTTAATTACGTATACGTATCCAAAAGCAATTTTTTTATTTACGTATACGTAACCGTAAATTTTTTGTTTTATGTTTACGTATACGTAACACTATTTGTAAAAATGTTTAATATTACATTGATACTCTAATAAATAAATAAAAAATAAAACAAAATAAAAAATAAATATTATTATATGATTGGTTAAAATTGGTTTTTTAGTGATTTTCTCGGTTTTCACCTAACTTGTGGTTTTCTCTGGAACCCTCCCCTATATATATATATATTACATGTGTAAAAATATATTACATATACTAATGATAGAAACAAACCTAAAATATGTAAAAATTAATATATAATTGGGTTTCAAAAATACGTTAATTAGTATTTAATGTAATTTGACTTTCAATTACTATTTGATTGAAATGAAAGTTACATAATTAAGTTTCAAAGATTTTTATAATAAAGGACAATTTAAAATAAATGTGTTTTATTAGTATAATTAGTATTTTCTTTAAATATATATTATTATAAAAGATAGAAGTGTATTAAATAAGAAAGAGAGGCGGTAAAAGAATGATGAGAATGAATATGGAGACGACATGTGCCACTAAAAACCTTTATTTATTACATAGTATAGATTTATAAACAAAAGAACACTAATTAGTTATTCATATATACATTTATTTAAGTGTTTACAAAACAAATGAAATAATTTATTTACTTTTTCACTTATTCGAATCACCACACAATTATTTACCCAAATTTACATAAACATTATTTAAAACTCAAACAAACATTTTCTTACTTAATCAAGGACACCCACCTCCATCCCATTTTACATTAGGATTCCTTTAATCATTTGAACACATTGTTGATACAGTTATACCACCAAACTTAGGCTGACTTTGTGGTTAGCTAGACTCTTGTGCAACAACAACTTGTTCGTGTGATTATCAAGCCACTTATTACAATGTGAATTTACATAGCCATTTTTACATTTTTCTTTGGGGTGGAACATGATTTCATTGATACTATTTGCAATTTATACAATTCAAATATCACGAACATGTGTGCAATTTGTGCCTTATGCTTGAACACTATGAGTTTAAACTACAATTACATACATACAAGTGCAATCATTAACTTTGTATAATCCGATGAAAAAAATGATAGATTCTATTGCATCTGACAAATCCACTCATGTAGGGTGATTGTTGCCGACATTACATTAGGATAACATTGAGTGTTATGCCTTTCAGTCACAAGGTTTGATTGTACGCCCGGTTTTGCTATAGTGGTTCTCCATAAATGCCTTATTATGTCATGTTTCATATGAATTGTACACAACATTTTGGAAACTATTTGTCGTGTCAAAACTTGTGTTTGCTCACCAACTATTTTTAGTTGACCTTGTTTTCACCATGTTTCAGGTGCTAACATTTGAGATCATACACAAGATGCTACACATAGGATTGATGACTTAGTTAAATAATCAATTGAACATAATTGGTGTACTTTGTGTTCTTTTGTATGTTTGTTTATGTTTTGTTTTGACACGTATTATGGAAATTTGAGTTTAAATAAATTATGAAATTCTAGTTTGATCATGTGCTTATGAACAGTCTCTATATCCTGCCCCCACGTATTCCGTCGTCGGTTGGAGTGTGACAGATTGGTATCAAAGCCATGGTTATAGGGAATTATGTTATTAGAAACCAATGACCTAGTCTATAACCTTAGGATACCCCTTGTGTGATTATCCTACATATCATTATATGTGTTATATTACTTGCCACAATATGTGTTATCTTATGAGCCATGTTATTTGATATCTCTTGTGTTTATATTAATTTCTACCTATGTGATACCTTATTTGCTAAAATATTTACTTAGTCTACACATTTCCTATTTTGATTACACTAAATGCTATCCTAAGTATTATCGTATCATACACTTATTTCTGGCCAAGTCCTTATTTACCTTCATCCTTATACCTTGGGAATTAGGTCATCATCATCATCATCACTTGTGGAAGATTCAAACTCTTAGACCTAACGCGTATTAAAATTTTAAAATCTTGTCAAAGTTTTGAGTTCTGAAAATTATTATAGAACATGTGCAATCCGGATGGGTGAATGTCTGTACTTTGGCTCTTCTGTCTAGGAAAAGCATTTCATATAAATCCTAATCAACCAAAGGATCCGTATGACTTCATCAGAATTCCCGAAGTGAGTTTTCACCATTTTTCCTCTTTTTACTTTTTGGGGTGAAACATGTCATTAACTATATTTCATACACAACTCAATAGCTTTGTTCTTATTCTTTGGTCTTTATGCTTTATGTCTTAAACTACTTGGTGACCATTACGTGTGTTCTTGTCAGTGCAATCATTAACTTGCAACCCAAGCCTAAGGTAGTACCTTTTATGATCATTTATACGGGAATCTGAAACTATAACTTAACACGAAACCTTAGCGGGTTTTGTTGAGTATCATCTTACTCTTTTGGGTATCATCTTACCCCTTTTTCAAAAAGGCAATCAGTTGGATTGCGTATCTAGTTTTCTATTACTAGGCTTGATTGTATGCTTGGAACCTTGTATGTTTTCACATACATGCTTTAGACACACTTTGAACATATTGATATGTAAACATATACTTAACTTTGTTTGGTATCAAAACCTATGTTACTCGCCAACTACTTGTAGTTGACATTTACTCACATGTTTCAGATGCACTAGTTTGAGGACACTACATGATCACATAGGACTATGGGCCTCGCTTTTATAAAGATTGACTCTAGACCTGAAGCATATTGGCCCTACAAGCCGGGCAATAATTGTGCTGATGATGATGATGGCGGTAATGAAGATGATGATGAGGAGGAAAACAGTGAGGACAACTACTCTTGACGCTTGCTGAGCGGTTCAAACAGGTCCATGTATATCTATGTAGGTCCCTCCGGGTGGGTGTGTAGGATCGATATTAGGTGCGGAATGCCTGTTACTAGGTGGAACAACATGTGAATAAAAACACAAGAGTATACTTATAAATACACGGTCTATTGATAACTTGGTGTTTCATACAAGTACAGACACAAATTGCAAGACTTCTTGACTGATACAATACCGACATGTGCGTACTTGTGTGTGTGGTTACATCTGTGTTGAAAATGAAACAAAAACCAGCTATTTATAGACCTGGTCAATGCGTACTTAGTAAGTACGCATGACCATTGTACTTTGACAAATACGCAGGAACACATCCTTGCGTAATTGTTTAGTACAATCAAAATAATACAAGTTCAGATACAAACATGACATATTACAACTCGATAAACAAAATACTACAGTACTAAATACATACAAGACTGAAATAAATAACAAACAAAAGCTTTAGCTCGATCCAGAGTGCCTGTCACAAAACGTGCATCAACAGACTCCCCCTTGACAACATCTCTGGATATCTTCAGTCTTTTACAAGCTACCTACTTGACTTCCACCACTGATCTTTGACTTGTAACCATGGCAGAATTTCACTAACCTGTCATATTTGGTAGCCAGCAACTTTGTCCACTCGTCTGCATGTAAACAGTACTTGTCGACGAGAACCTCCAAATCTTTAACTGAAAAACTGATGAAAACAATTTCATCAAACACCCTGATGATCTCCTTCAAGCTCTTTTTCTCGATCATAACAGCCTCCCCCGTAACTGGATCTACGTACAAGTACCACATGTTTCCTAGAATATCTTAAGGGATTCTCCTAAAAGGTATTCGGGTTTCACATAGAACCGGTTCGTATATGTTCAAGAATTTTCATGTCGACGTATGTATCACTGATTTGTCTTGACACGCCTCAGAATTTGAGGCTGAAAGATCTCAAATTTTCCCGATATTCCTTCTCTTTGCAGCGCACCCCACAGACCTCTAGCAATCCGGTTTGATGTATCACCACATAGATCACGGTGTGCTAGGTTGACTACATCATATTTAGGTAAGGAATTGAATGCTTCAGTTGTTGATTTCAGGTACTAAACTCCACCTGATCTTTTAATAGCAAACAACCCTTTGTCGTCTTTAAATGTTACCGAAAAAATCATCTCGGCTGCACCATGTTGGTCTGTGTAGTGTGGCTTATTCCACGGTGCTTTAGCGTCTTTCTTCATCCATTCCTGAGGAATCTTCCTCCAGGAAGTGCCACTAGTGCCTGCTCCTTGGATGGTTTCAGGAACATCAGCTGTAGTTTCATTAACATCTTCATTAGGAATGGTAGGATCAGCTTGTTCTCTGATTGTTGGGGCTTCAAAGATCTCCCCATCTTCTAACTCATAAACTCCTTCTCCATCACCCTACGGGAATTCCACAATCACATCATTTCCAAACTCATCCTAGTCATCACCAGAATCAATTTCCCATTCTTCCAGTTCGGCCAATGCCCCAATCATGATTTCATCATTTAGGTTTGGGCTTGCACTTAACTCTTCCAGCACTTCAGCTGGTGCGTTTCCTTTATCAGCACCACCACCACCACCTTTTTGTGTAGACTACCCCTCAGCCGCAGGCGTGGCTTGAGTTGGCAAGACAGCTTGTGTCTCACCTCTACCAGCACGTGAGGGTCCGGCATTGGGATCCTCGTCTTGATCATTTTCTTTGGTAAGGTCAATCTGGTGGCATGCTTCCTCCGCAGTCTTTTTGCTCGTCTCCCCGTGAAACCCAAGCTGTTTGGTCAACTTGGCCACCATTTCCACCATGATTTGATGCTCACCCCGTCAGATCATCATTTGGTTTTCCATAGTACTCTTGGTGGTGAGGAACATATCGTTGAGGTTGTATTGCATCTTTTGTAGCTCAAAGAAAGACCTCATTTGTTCCTCCATGGCCTGCCATTGGTTTGTAAGCCGGGTGTTAGAGTCAACAAGCAGATTAATTTGCATTTGTTGAGTGGCAACCTATGACTCCAAGGATGCACTTTGTTGAGTGGCAACCTGTGACTCCAAGTACGCAAGAATACTCTGCGTACTTGCTAAGTACGCATGAGCAATTTGCCATGCGCACTTGCTAAGTGCGCAAAGATCAGGTCTTTTATAAATAGGATAGGTTGACAGAAGTTAACGACGCAGATATTGTGCACGCAGTATTTTCTCTCTGTAACCTTCAAGTGTTTATAATAGACGAAAGTTTAAAGTGATTCTCCACCTAGTCACGGGTATTCCACACCTGCTCCGACTAGCCAACGCACTTGCATGTGACGATCAGTGACACCCGAGGGACCTACAAGTGGTATCAGAGCGTTGTTCCTGATTTCGAGTGTTGTGAGTCTGTTTGGAGCATTTTCCTCGCATCCTACAGAGTTTTTGCAAGCAAAAGTGTTGATTTTTGTTGATTTTTGTGATAAAATATGGGTAGCTCTTGAGCACTATTTTAGAAGCAAAAATCACTCAAAAACCGACTTTTGTTGTGTATTTGAGTGTTTTGAGCAGCAAAGGTTGGTTAGAAACGTGTTTCTGACGGCTCATTTTGTTTGGTCATATTTTCGATTTTTGCCATCTCCGGTGTGTTTCCAGTGACCGGAAAAGGTTGGTGAGAGTTGGTGAAAAGGTGATCTGCGTACTTACCTTATTTGGCAAGAAGTACAGTCTTGCTGCGTACTTACCAAGTATGCAAGACCAATCTTGGTGCGTACTTAACTTATTTCCTGCGTACTTATCATTTACTCCTGCATACTTATCAAGTACGCAAGAGCAAATCCTAACTACGCAAGACTACTTCTTTAAGTGCGCAAGGCCAGTTACAAATGTGCAAGTTTCTGTGACTTTTCTGAAATTTGACTAAGTGTTCACCATGTCAAATCTTCAGAACCTCGGTAACCTTCTAAACTATGACAACGAGATCGGAACCCCTCAGAAACCGCCAAATCTGCTTAATGTAAATGATTATTCAAACTGGAAAGCACGCTTTGAGCATTATATTTCTTATACCGATTCTTCGTTGTGGATACCCATTCTAGAGGTCTATAAGCATCCCACATACATTTACCTTGATGACGAAGTTCCCAAGCCTATCTCTAAACTTGATGAAGAAGAAAAGAAAGTTTATGATATAGAGAAGAAGGCACCCGGATCTATCGTTATGGCCTTAACTAGGGAGTTATTCCACAGCTTCAGAGGATACGATAACTCCAAGGATCTCTGGAAGGCGTTACAGAAGAGATTCGAGGGCAATAGTGACATCAAGAAAACTAAACGGGATCTTCTTAGGAAGCAGTATGAGTTCTTTAGATTTCTGGAGAACGAATCCATAGACAAACTCATCTCTAGATTCTATCATCTGCAGATTGAGTTGAAAGCTTTTGATCTCATTTATGCAAATGAGGAATTAGTTGAAAATTTTCTGGATGCTTTGCCACCCAAATTTGAGATGTATACTACACTGATGAGAGAGAATTCTAAGTTTTATGAGATGACAATTGATGAGGCAATTGGAAAGGTTCAAGCACATGACATGAACCTAAAAAGAAAGGAGAGCTCAGGAAGACCTCAAATACAAGACCCTTCTATGTATTATGGGGCGTCTTCTACAACCAAGTCATCGGGCTCTGGAATTGCCCTTTTCTTAGGAAACTCTCATGAGGAAAAAACTGTAAAGGCTTGTAGTGGTCATGCGTGGTATGCAGCATCTGGATCTGGTTCTGGATCTCATGACCAGAACTCCTCAAGAAATCCTTCTCCCACATCTTCAGGTAACCAATCAGCAATAGCCAAGATAGCTGAAGATCATGTGGCTTTATTCTCATCATGCATGCTTGCCTATGAGAACTTCATTGGCGGCAAGCTAACGGATCCTGAAACCATCAAAGATGACTTTAATCAGGTGGATCCGGATGATATGGGGGATATGGATATTCAATGGAATATGGCCATGATCTTGAGGAGAGCCAAGCATTTACTGAACATAACAGGAAGAAAGTTCATTGGCGGGCATTCAAATGCTAAGGTTGGTTTTGACAAACCCAAGGCCAAGTGCTACAAGTGTCTGAACTTTGGACACTTTGCTCATGAATGTCAAAAGGACAGAGCACCGGCTTCGGGTTTCACCAGACCTATCCAAGGAAACAGCCAAAGCTACAACAACTCAAACAACCACAATCAAAGCTAAGGTGGAACGTCCAACGCTTTGGTAGCACAACAAGACGACATCTTTGATTGGGGTGTTCATCTGGAGGATGCTCTTATTGCCCAAACTCAGGTTGGTCTCATGGCTGAGATAATGGAGATGATGGAAGCTGAGGAAAGGGAAGCTTTTATTGCTGATCAAGAAGAGTCTACAACTGTTGTTGCCCTCATGGCTATTCGAGAGGCATCAAGTTCATCTATTGAGGTAGATTCTAATCTTTTTACTGTCATTTCCTGTTCCAAATGTCTAAGCTTAAAATTTGAGAATTCTAAGCTTCAAGACAAAGTCGAACCCCTTCGTATTACAGCTTTAAGCTACAAAGAAAATGAAAAACAATTTAAAGATTCAATTGAAATGTTGAAGAAAGAAAAACGTGATTACTCACTTAAAATCAGCGATCAACAGTTTCACTTGGATGTTGCATACAAGGGGTTAGAGAAAAGGAACAATGAGATCAACAAACAGAAAAATGAGATCTTGCAGTTGAAATGTACTAATGAGAAGAAAAATTCTCGTTTTATGGTGGAACACTACGAGTCTGTAGTGAGGCAATTGAATGGCTTAGGGTTGGGTATTAATGCTATTCCTCCACCAGTTAGCGGGAAATTTGTCAACGGCTTAATAGACATTGATTTGTCTTGCCTTGATGAGTCCTCTGGTAAGGATGATTCTTCTAACAAGGATGATTCCTCAAGTAAGGCTGACTCCGCATCTAATGAGGAGTTCTTTACTGTTTTTGATGATGGATCTGAAAGCACCTGCCCTGAAGGAGTAGTATCTGAGGAGTTGTTATGTGAACAGAAAATTAAGAAAAACATTATCACTAATAGTGACAATTGTATTTTGACTGAAACCGATATCATTGAATCAAATGATAAATTAAAGGTAATGCTTTATGGGGGGGTATAAACACATTAATCAAGTTAAGAAAGAAGATTTTTCAGCTCATTATGAGCTTGGTTATAAAGAAAATTTGCAAAAATATTATACTCCCATAAACCAATCTTTATCGGGTTCAACTTCTGTTCACCAACCAACTCCTCCTGCTCATAATGCTGAGTCATCTAATGCCAGATCTAATGAGCCTTACAGGAGGACTTACACAGACAAGAGGACTTGCTTTCACTTTGGTATGGTTGGTCACATTTTTGTGAACTGCCCTTCTAAGAACCATGGGAAACGGCCAATTGTTTCACAACCGGCTATCATCCCTAAGTCACCACCAGTGAAGCATCCCAAAAGTCCAAAAGCAAGTATGGTGAAACCACCAGCAAAACCTATGGTAAAGCCAAAGATCACATCTGAGGCTAAACCATCTGTTTCAAGAAAGGGAAATCATCCTGCTAAACCTTGTGTATCTACCTCTGGTAGTACACCTACTGGTGAGAAACCTGTGATGAAACTCTCTAAGCCACAAAGAAGGAGAAGGAATAAGAGATTGAGAAAGCTGGAACAGCTGCCTAGAGTTCAATCGGGTGAAGCTTCCATTAGTTCACCTGCTGCTGTTGATTCTAAGTCTACTGTTCCAGTTAAGAAACAGAAGAGATCCTGGAACAACAAAGCTAAAAATTATCAATCTCCTAGTCCCAATTCTTCTAAAGATTCATCCATTTTTTAACAGTCACGACTGTAAGTTAATTGAGGTTGTTTATTTTAAGAAAGACGAACGACCCAAGACCACTATGGCTTGGCTCTCCAAATCTAATTAATTCTTTTTGTGACTCATGCAGGGATATCCGAAAGGTACTATCTCTAATCATTGGTATGTAGATAGTGGATGCTCCCGGCACATGACAGGTAACATGGCCCTGCTTCAAGATGTTAAACCATTCAGAGGCGGCTATGTGGCCTTTGCTAGAGAGAAAGGCGGTAGCATCACGTGTCAAGGCGTGGTTTCAAATGGTTGTGTCAGCTTTGACAATGTCAACTACTACGAGCAGCTGAAGCATAACTTGTTGAGTGTCTCCCAGATGTGCGACAAGGAGTACTCGGTGATGTTTGACAAGACAGAATGCTTGATACTCAAACCTGGTTTTGAGGTTCTTGAAGACTGGAATCTGATGAGAGCGCCAAGGACAAACGACACCTATCAGATTGATATGAGCGTGGCAACAACCACCTCATCAGTTGCTACTTGTTTGCTTACCAAAGCGACAGAGCTTGACTCTATCTTGTGCATCGGAAACTCGGACATATTTCTTATCGTAAAATGAATCATCTTATCCGAAACGGTTTGGTAACCAGTGTTCCTAAGCTGAGATTTACCGTTGCTGATGACTGTATGCCTTGTAAAAATGGTAAACAGCAACGGAAGTCTCACAAGCCCAAGCTCCAAAACTCCATCGATACCCCTTTGGAGCTATTACATATGGATCTGTTTGGCCCCATAAGTATCAGGAGTATTGGAGGTAAGTCATTCTGTCTGGTTGTAACTAATGATTTCTCACGTTTTTCTTGGGTGCATTTTTTAGGTACGAAGGAAGAAATTGTTGATATTCTTCAATACCTGATCCTGAGCTTGGAATCTCTTTGCAAGTTGAAGGTTAGAAGAATAAGGAGTGACAACGGAACTGAATTAAAGAATAATTTGATGGAACTTTTCTGTCTCAAGAAGGGGACCCGTCACAAATTTAGTGCCCTGTACACACCTCAGTAGAATGGAGTCGCAGAACGGAAGAACAGAACCTTGATTGAGAATGCAAGGACAATGCTGTCAGATGCAAAGCTTCCTGTCACTTTCCGGGCATAAGCAGTTAATACAGCTTGTCACGTCTTGAACAGAGTTCTGATTATGAAGAGGCACAACAAGACTTGTTATGAGTTGATCAACAATCGACATCCCAATCTTGACTATCTAGTTCCTTTTGGTAGTCCCTGTTCCTTATTGCTACAATACAAAGACCGCAAGTCTAAGTTTCATGCAAAAGAGGTGGAAGGCATCTTCTTAGGATATGTTGCCAACTCGCCTTGCAAGAGAGTGTACAATATAGGAACTTGTACTGTCGAGGAATGGTTTGAAGTGGATTGTAGTAAACACAGCATTCCACCAGAACCAACGGGTCCAGCTTGGGGTTTTGATTATGATGCGCTATTCAAATCTTTCAATCTTCTAGATTTTTCTACAAATGATGCAGCAAATGTATATGAATTATTTGGTGGCGGTGATGACTCCAGTTTCTCAACACGTGCTACTGTACCAATTGTAACTCCTGATTCCAATGCTGCATCTGCATCTGGAACTCATGACGGTGATAACAGCGAAGATGTTCATGTTGACGGAAATGACGCTCAAGCTAATCCTAACACTCGTGTAGGAAATGAAGCTCCAGCTGATCCAATCAATATTGAATCTTCTTCTTCTGGAACACAGGACATGGGGGAGTTAAGCACGAACCTCGAATAAGAAATTCAGGAACCGAATGTACCAGAGATGAGAGTGCATAAGAATCATCCAATTGACAACATTATTGGTGATCCCAATGCCGGTGTTCAAACTCATCATCGAACCATTGCTGAGAACACTAGTCTTTACTCTGAGATACTTAACACTGGTGTCATGGAAACATGTCTGCATGCTGCATTCGTGTCCTAGTTAGAGCCAAAGAATGTGAAAGAGGCTCTCGCTGACAACTGTTGGATCGAGGCAATGCAAGAAGAACTGTCTCAATTCCAAAAGTTGCATGTGTGGGATTTGGTTGACTTGCCAAGGGGCGTACAACCAATTGGCACCAAATGGGTGTACAAATGCAAGACGGATGATCGTCATGTTTTGGTGAAGAACAAAGCAATGTTGGTTGTTCAGGATTTTTATCAGCAAGAGGGCTTGGACTACACAGAACTATATGCCCTAGTTGCTCGACTTGAGGCCATTAGACTGTTTCTGGATTATGCCTCATATATTGGCTTCAAGGTCTATTAACTTGATGTGAAGAGTGCTTTCCTGTATGGAAAAGTACATGAAGAGGTCTATGTCACTCAACCTCCTGGCTTTGAAGATCCGCATAATATCAATAAAGTGTATAAGCTCGACAAAGCACTTTATGGTCTTCATCAAGTACTTAGGGCATGGTATGAGACATTATCTAAACATCTACTATCTAATGGTTTTGACCGTGGACAGATTGACTCGACCCTCTTCAATAGGAAAGCAGGAGGTGACATTCTTCTTGTACAAGTGTATGTCGATGACATTATCTTCGGGTCTACAAATGAAGAGATGTGTAGGGAATTCGAACAGGTGATGAAGTCAAAGTTTGAGATGAGTAATATGGGTGAATTGTCATTCTTCCTGGGTCTACAAGTCAGTCAAAGAGAGGAAGGCATTTATCTGCATCAAACTAAGTATGTGTAGGACATCTTGTCAAAATACAAGATGAATGATTGCAGTACTTATGGCACACCTATCCCCGTCAATCATGGTCTGCATCCTGACAAAGATGGAAAGTATGTAGATTGCAAATTGTACCGTGGGATGATCGGATCTCTTATGTATCTCACAGCTTCACGGCCAGATATAATGTTTGTTGTATGCTTGTGCTCACGGTTTCAGTCGCAACCTAAGGAGTCCCATATGATAGCTGTAAAGAGGATTTTCCAGATACTTAAAAGGGAAACCCCGATTAGGTCTTTGGTATTCTAAGAAGCAGTCATTTGACTTCAAAGCCTACACTGATTCAGATTATGGCGGTTGTAACCATGATAGAAAGTCAACTTCTGGTGGATGTCAATTCTTGGGAGACAGACTGGTTTCCTGGCAGTGTAAGAAGTAGTCAACGGTTTCTGCCTCAACATGTGAAGCAGAATACATTGCTACAGCTAGCTATTGTTCTCAAATATTATGGATTCAGCAGCAATTGAGAGACTACGGCTTTAACTTCACTAGAACTCCTCTATTCATTGACAACAATACCATAATTTCCATCACAAATAACCTGGTGAAACATTCCAAAACTAAACATATTGAAAATCACCATCATTTCATCTGTGATTGTGCTGAAAAGCATCTCATTGAACTTGTAAAGGTTCACACGGATGACAACCTTGCTGACCTGTTCACTAAGGCGTTTGACCGATCCCGTTTTGAGTATCTTGTCAACCTGAGAGGAATGTTCAATCCATAGTCAAAAACTTGTTTTTTCTTAAATCAATTCAATTCATGAAAGTTAAATTTTATTTCTTTTAAGATTTCTGTAAAGTTCTTTTAATTTTCAAATATTTTATAAAAATTCAAACAAAATAGTAAATGGAGAAAAATTTCAAAGTTATCTTGAGAAAAGAGGAAATGATAGTACATCAGAAATGATCTAAACGCCATAGATTGCTCATATGGGAAATGATTGCGTCATGCTTAATTAGTGGTTTAAATTATTATGTTTTTAATCTGTTTATTTACAAATAATTTAAATTGTCAGTAGGCTATAGGCATCTTTGAATCATTAGTAGTGTGGAAACTAAATATAGAATACAACTGTGATTTGAACCCATGTATGCATGTGTGCATGTGTAAAAGAATACAAAAATATCATTATCAGATAAAGGATGTAAGATTTTAGCAAATATTTTCTTAAGAGACCAGTTTCGGGTTATGTGTTTAGCACAATTACTGCGGTTCATCTCACTGCCCATACTCACAAGTATGTAATGAGAGATTGAATCAAGACATGTCTTTACATCAACCGTTGAGCATGTATTCACCCTTGAATCATTCTTGATTCATTGAAATCAAATCCAGATAAAAGTTGGATCACCTTACCTAAATCCTCAGACTCCATATCTATTAAGCTGAATCATCATATGATATTCATTGAAGAACATCCAATTAAACGAAGACATCTGAATCACTAGATTCTGAATCTTATGATTCTTGATAATCCTTATGAATTCTGCTTGATTTTTCCTGTGCTAAACGATGTAACTTCATTCTGGAGATTTTAAAATCTTTGTGAAAATCTGTTGAAGCACTTTCCTGTGACAAACACTCTGGATAGAGTCTTAGTTTGTATTTTCATGTTTGTAATTGTCTTTGTATGTAAGAGTCTTTATGTATTAGTTTATCGAGTTGTATTTACTTTTACATATTGAATGTTGCATTTCTCTCTAAGTGTTTTGCGCACTTGTATGTGCGCAGGAGAAAGCTCCTGCGTACTTAGCAAGTACGCAGGAATACATTTGCATACTTGTTAAGTACGCAAGAGCATTTTGCCCTGCGCACTTACTAAGTGCGCCGGCATCAGGTCATGTATAAATAGGATAGGTTGACAGAAGTTAAGTACACAGACATAATTACAAATACGCAAATTGTAATCTCAGTACTTCTCTCTATAACCTTCAAGTGTTTATAATAGAAAGAACATTTAAAGTGTTTTTCTTGTCGGTTTACTTTGTGTTGTTTGACTCTCCGCCTAGTCACGGGTATTCCGCACCCGGTCCGACTAGTAGACCCACTTGCATGTGACGATCCGCCACACCCGAGGGACCTACAAGTGGTATCAGAGCATTGCTCCTGATTTCGAGTGTTGTGAGTGAGTTTGGAGAGTTTCTACCGAGTTTTTACAATCAAAAAGAGGTATTTTTATTGATTTTTGTGATAAAATAGGGGTAGCTCTTGAGCACTATTTTCGAAGCAAAAATCACTCAAAAACCGAAATTTGTTGTGTATTTGAGTGATTTGAGTATTAAAGGTTGGTTAGAAACAAGTTTCTGACCCTTTGGCTCTTGTGCGAACTTAAGTTATATCCTGCATACTTATCATTTACTCATGCGTACTTATCAAGTACGCAAGAGCAAATCTAAATACGCAAGACCATTTCTCAAGTGCGCATGGCCAAAATCAAGTACGCAACTGTGTCTGATTTTTCTGAAATTTGACTAAGTGTTCACTATGTCGAATCTTCAGAATCTTGGAAACCTGTTAAACTATGATAATGAGATCGGTACACCACAGAAACCGCCAAAGTTGCTGAACGTAAACGATTATTCTAATTGGAAAGCACGTTTTGAGCACTACATTTCTTATACCGACTCATCGCTATGGATACCAATCCTTGAGGAATATAAGCATCCCACACACATATATCTTGATGACACCATGCCCAAACCTATCTCTAAACTTTCTGACGAAGAAAAGAAAGCTTATGATCGAGAAAAGAAGGCACTTGATTCAATAACTATGGCATTAACTCAGGAATTGTTCCACAATTTTCCGAGGTTATGACAATTCTAGGGATCTTTGGAAAGCTTTACAGAAAAGATTCGAAGGAAATAGTGATATCAAGAAGAGTAAGCGGGATCTACTCGGAAGCAGTTTGAATGCTTCAGATTTTTAGAGAACGAATCTTTAGATGACCTCATCTCTAGATTCTATCATCTACAGACTGAGTTGAAGGCTTTTGAACTCAGGTATCCAGATGAAGAGCTGGTGGAAAAGTTTTTGGATGCTTTGCCACCAGATACAAGACCTCAGATACAAGACCCTTATATGTATCATGGGATGACTTCTACATCCAAGTCATCGGGATTTGGAATTGCCCTTTTCACTGGAAACTCTACTAAAGAAGACAACTCAAATGGTTGTGGTGGTCATGCATGCTATGCATCTGGATCAGGGTTGGGGTCTCATCATCAACATACCTCAAGAAATCCTCCTGCTACAACTTCAGCTAACCAATCAGCTATGGCCATAATAGCTGAAGATCATGTAGCACTATTCTCATCTTGTATGCTTGCGTATGAGAATTTCATAGGTGGCAAGCTTACAGATCCCGAGACGATTGAAGAAGATTTTAATCAAGTGGATCCTGATGACATGGAGGATATGGATATTCAATGGAATATGGCCATGCTATTGAGGAGAGCCAAGCGTTTCTTGAACGGAACAGGAAGAAAGTTTATTGGCGGGCATTCTAATGCCAAGGTCGGGTTTGACAAATCTAAGGCCAAATGCTATAAGTGTCTAAACTATGGACAATTTGCTCGTGAGTGTCAGAAAGATAGAGCACCGGCCTCTGGTTTTACCAGACCTAGCCAAGGAAACAGCCATGGCCACAACAACCCAAAGCACCACAATCAAAGCCAAGGTGGAACATCCAATGCACTGGTAGCTCAACAGGACGAAAGCTTTGATTGGGGTGTTCATCAGGAGGATGCCATCATTGCACAAACACAGGTTGGTCTCATCGCTGAGATCATGGAGATGATGGAAACTGAGAAAAAAGAAGCTTCTATGGCTGACCTAGAAGAATCTACTACTGCTGCTACAGAGGAGGAGGAGAAGGAAGCTGAAGAAAAGGAAGCTTCTATAGCTGATAAAGAGGAATCGACTACTGCTGTTGCTATCACGGCCATTGGAGAAGCAACAAGTTCATCGTCTGAGGTAGATTCTAATCCTTTTTCTGTTATTTCATGTTCCAAATGTCTAGGGCTAAAACTTGAAAATTCTAGGCTTCAAGATAAAATCGAACCCCTAAGTATGGCAGCTCTAAACTATAAAGAAAACGAAAAACGTTGAAAAGGGAAAAATGTGAATATTCTCTAAAAATAAGCGATCAACAGCTTCACTTAGATGTTGCATACAGAGGGTTGGAAAAACGGAACAATGAAATCAACAAAATGCAAAATGAGATCTTGCAGTTAAAATGTACTAATGAGAAGTTGAAAAACTCTCGTTTTGTGGTGGAACACTACGAATCTGTAGTGAGACAAATGAATGGGTTAGGGCTTGGTACTAATGCCATTCCTCCACCAGTAAGCGGGAAGTTTGTCAATAGCTTAATAGACATTGAACTCACTTATCTAGATGAGTCCTCTGATAAGGATGATTCCCCTAAAAAGGATGAATCCTCAAGTAAGGCTAACTCCACATCTAGTGAGGAGTTCGTTACTGCTTCTGAAGATGGGTCGGTTAACACTTGCCCTGAAGGAGTAGTATCTGAGGAGTTGTTAACTGAACAGAATGTAAAGAAAAACATTATCACTAATGGTGATAATTTCATTTTAACTGAACCCGATATCATTGAAACAAATGATAAACTAAAGGTAATGCTTTATGGGGGTTATAAAAATCTTAACCAAGCAAAGAAAGAGGCTTTTTCAGCTCACTATGGGCTTGGATACAAAGAAAATTTGGAAAAATACTATACTCCCAAAAACCAAACTGTAAAGGTTCAGACTACTGTTCATAAACCAACTCCTCCTGCTCATAATGCTGAGTTATCTAAGGCCATATCTAATGAGCCTTACAAGAGAACTTATATAGACAAGAGGACTTGCTTTCACTGTGGTTTGGTTGGTCACATTCTTGTGAACTGTCCTTCAAAGAACCAAGGGAAACGGCCTGTTGTTTCACAACCAGCTGTTATCCCTAGGTCGCCATCAGTGAAAACTCCCAAACATCCAAAACAAAATGTGGTGAAACCATCAATCAAACCGATGGTAAAGCATAAGATCAAATCTGAAGCTAAACCATCTGTTTCAAGAAAGGTAACGCAACCTGCTGTACCTTGTGTATCTACCTCTGGTAGTACACCTACTGGTGAGAAACCTGTGGTGAGACTCTCTAAACCACAGAGAAGGAGAAGGAACAAGAGGTTGAGAAAGCTAGAACAGCTGACTTCAGTTCAATCAGGTGAAGCTTCCACAAGTTCACTTGCTGTTGTTGAACCAAAGTCTCCTGTTCCGGTTAAGAAACAGAAGAGATCCTGGACTGCCAAACCCAAAACTTCTCAATCTCCTAGTTCTAATTCTTCTAAAGATTCATCAATTTTGAACAGTCATCACGACTGTGAGTTAAATAAAGTAGTTTATTTTGAAAAGGATGGACGACCCAAGACCACAATGGCTTAGGTCTCCAATTCTAACTAATTATTTTGTGACTCATGTAGGGACGTTCGAAGGGTACTATCTCTAACCGCTGGTATGTAGATAGTGGATGCTCCCGGCACATGATAGGAAACATGGCCTTGCTTCAAGATGTTAAACCATTTAGAGGCGGCTATGTGGCCTTTGTCGGAGAAAAAGGCGGCAGCATCACGTGTCAAGGCGTGGTTTCGAACGGTTGTGTCAGCTTTGACAATGTCAACTTTTGCGAGCAGCTGAAGCATAACCTGTTGAGTGTCTCCCAAATGTGTGATAAGGAGTACTCGGTGATGTTTGACAAGTCAGAATGCCTAATTCTCAAACCTGGTTTTGAAGTTCCTGAAGACTGGATTATGATGAGAGCGCCAAGAACAAACGACACCTATCAGATCGATATGAGCGTAGCAAAAACCACCTCATCAGTTGCTACATGTTTGCTTACCAAAGCGACAGAGCTCGACTCTATCTTGTGGCATAGGAAACTCGGACATATTTCGTATCGTAAAATGAATCATCTTGTCCAAAACGGTTTGGTAACCGGGGTTCCTAAGCTGAGATTTACCGTTGCAGATGACTGTATGCCTTGTAAAAAGGGTAAACAGCAACGGAAGTCTCACAAGCCCAAGCTCCAAAACTCCATTGATACCCTTTTGGAGCTATTACACATGGATCTGTTTGGCTCCATAAATATCAGGAGTATTGGAGGTAAGTCGTTTTGTCTAGTTGTAACTGATGATTTCTCACGTTTTTCTTAGGTGTATTTTTTAGGTACTAAGGACGAGACTGCTGATATTCTTCAGTACTTGATCCTGAGCTTGGAATCTCTTTGCAAGCTGAAAGTTAGAAGAATAATGAGTGACAACAGAACTGAGTTCAAGAATAATTTGATGGAGCTTTTCTGTCTCAAGAAAGGGATCCGTCACGAATTCAGCGCGCCGTACACGCCTCAGCAGAATGGAGTTGCTGAACGGAAGAACAGAACACTGATTGAGACTGCAAGGACTATGCTATCGGATGCAAAGCTTCCTGTCACTTTCTGGGCAGAATCCGTTAATACAGCTTGTCACATCTTAAATAGAGTTCTGGTTGTGAAGAGGCACAACAAGACTTGTTACGAGTTGATCAACAATCGACATCCCAGTCTTGATTACCTAGTTCCTTTTGGTAGTCCGTGTTCCTTGTTGCTACAATACAAAGACCGTCAGTGTAAGTTTCATGCAAAAGCGATGGAAGGCATCTTTTTAGGATACGTTGCCAACTCGCCTTGTGTCACACCCTAACCGACGGCGGATTATACGTCGGGGCGGACGCGGTTGTTCAATAGCACAAGGTTGACTATTAAAGTTTCAATATTAAACCCTAAACCCGTGCACGTATTGAGCATTCGAATCTTATAAACTTATTAAAAAATACATTTTTATTAGTAAAAAAAAAAAACAATTATACTTGGTATATATATATATAAGACAAATATATATATGTATCTTATAAATAAAAATGTTTGAAAACTTTATAAGTTTATAATTATATAAATAAAATAATTTATAAACTTATTTTTAATACTTAAACTTGTAAGCTCTAAATCTTATTAGTTATTTTATAAAAATTATAAAATAATAAAAACCTATAAAACTTATGTAGTTTTAATAAAACATATTATTGTTTTATAAATTTCAGGGACCAAAACTGTCAATTTTAAAACCCATTTTAAACTTAAAATCAAAATTTAACACAAAATAACAAAACTTCGGAACTCCAGGGACTAGTTGTGCAATTTCCCTGAATTGCCGGAACCCAAACCAGTCACAGGTTCGAGTCCCGCAAGCACCGGTTTAAGGCCGTTTTATCCCAAATCGCGTTCCCGTCTAAGTTCGATGAACCTCGAGTTTCGCCTTCCGCATGCGACCCAAACTCAAGGTATTCAATGCACAAATTCAATGCTAAACACCCGCGTGGTTCGATTTTGAATTCGTCGACTCAACCATAAAACTCCCAACGATATTCGTCATTAATAGATGAAATCGGCTATAAATACCGGGTGTAATCAAGCTACGAAATCACCCTCATTCTTCCTAAACCTTCGATTTCATAAACTCGTACCTACATTGCTCGATTCTTCATCGCGACAGCCGACCCAGAACCTAGACTCGTTCTCCCTCATCTCGACTTCAATTCAGGTAATTCTTATATCCATTGCGTTCGTTACAGCTCATAGATCGAAAGCCCTCTGTTTAATTCCATTAACAGAGGGCAAATCGATGTGTATTTAAGGATCGAAAAACTAGGGTTCTTGAGGATAAAGGGGGTGAATTGAGAAACGGTTTACATATTTCTTTTTCGGTGTTTTAAACTAACGAGACCCGTAGTCGGGATGGTTAAGCGTGAGTGTGTGAGCGACCCGGTCCGTGACCCAGGTTCGATCCGGGCAGCCCATTTTTATTCTCTATATTTTCCTTTTATGCTTTTAAATACGATTTTATACTTTTAATAATTTGTATAAAATCTGTTAAATGTTTAAAAACTGATTTTATTTATACTTGTATTCCCTGAAAACACTTATCTAATTAAAATTAGCTAAAAATTATAATTTAATCTTTAATATTTGTTTTAAATGCTTAAAAACTACAAAAATTATATATACTTTTAAACTTCTATAAAACTTTTAATTTTCTTGTTTGAACCTTGATAAATATAAGATCTTCAATTAGACAAAAACTTATATAAATTTTATCAAATCAGAAAAGATTTATAAAATTTATACTCAAAGGATTTGCAAACTTAGATATAAACTTATATATATATATACACTGTTATAAAACAAGAACTTATATTGAAAATTTATGTGTATTTAACTATTTTATTTAAAAGGAGGAAATAGACATACTTGATTTGTTTATAAATCTTATGAAACTTAAATGGAAACCTTAATTTATATATATATAAACTTATAAGTGTGGTTATTTATTTAAACGTATTTATATTACGAATTAATTTGTATTATAAATACTTAATACTTAGAGACTTAATCAAATCTCAAATGATTTATGTTGATTAAATAAGTAATTATTCTTGTAAATTAGTTATTTCTAAACACTTAGAAAACTATTTTGATTATAATTGTGAAACTTTTAAATAATTATTTTAATTAATAATTATTCTAATCTATAAATCTATTAAACTTTGACATACAAGTTTTGTATTATTCCTTCAAAACCTTTATTATAAACTTGATTTAAACTTCATAAACACAATCAATCCCACCTACCACTTGGAACCCTAGTCGATCTTGAAATCCTAGATCCTTACCATAGACTTATAGGATCATACTTAAATCTTTAAACTTGCATACTTAGGCTTATCGTGAGGATATTCTCCCTCCAAGCCTTGCAACTACTTATCTGTGTCGGATACTATTCATCATC
Source organism: Smallanthus sonchifolius (assembly GCA_023525975.1). NCBI lineage: Eukaryota > Viridiplantae > Streptophyta > Magnoliopsida > Asterales > Asteraceae > Smallanthus > Smallanthus sonchifolius. The sequence goes on from CM042034.1 coordinate 53,918,345, forward strand.
CAAGTGAGTATACTTAGCCCCTTTTTCCTTTCTATGCTTTTGGGGTGAAACATGTTCAAAATTCTTAAACTTATACAATTCTTGTACAACTATGACTACGTGTTTATTCTTATGTTAAACTTGAGACTTGTATGCTTAGATTAAACTCAAAACTAGCATATTCACTAACTTTGATCAAGCCTATGGTAACAATGATAGATCTATTGCATTTGACCAATCCACCTTGATTGATTGACCCTTCGGGGGGAGCCCTTGGTGATTGTTACTAAACCAAACTTTTAAACCTGCGGGTTATGCATAAACATGGTTGGAGGATTGAATGTGCACAATGTCTAACGTGCTTGTTTTCTCATACTTACATTATAGAATGCACGAATCATAGTGAATTGTAAATTCTTCTCAAATACTTGTTAAACTGTGTCAAAACCTTTGTATCTCACCAACTATTTTGTAGTTGACAGATTCTTTCACATGTTTCAGGTTTACATCATGAGACTTATTCGTGATCACATAGGATGCTTTGGACCTAGACTACTTAAATTAAATGTTGTATTCGTATTTTTCTTCCTTGTATTGAATCTTAAATTATTCATTAATAAAATATTGAAACTTTAGTAGTCAACCTTGTGCTATTGAACAACCGCGTCCGCCACGACGTATAATTCGCCGTCGATTGGGGTGTGACAGATTGGTATCAGAGACTTGGTTATAGGGAATTAGGTTGTTAGACACATGACCTAGACTATAACTTAAGAGACCCAAACATGAGTTATCTCATGTCCTTTACTAGGAATTCTCTCCTCATTCTATTCTTAAATTTTATACGTGAACACTTGGAGATTCTACGTTTCTACTTACCTACGTGCTACAAAAGGCTACTACATCGAGGACACGTTCTTAGGCTTTAAGTCTAAGCCACCACTAAACTCTCGTCAAGAATATTTAAGTTCTAGATAATGTGTGAGAACTTGTGCGGACCGGAAGGGTGGATACCTGTATTCTGGGAAATTCTGTCAAGGAAAGCATTTCGTATAAATCCAAATCAACCGTTGGACCCGTATGCTTTCCTGGGAATTCTTGGGATGAGTATCCACTTATAGGAATGCACGACTTCTCTAAACATTAGTGAACTCAAATTTCTCTTGATATGTCAAAGTACTCACTTAGTGATATGCACTAGATGAGTGCCATCTCAATTACTTTACGCTTCATAAATTCATGATTCAAAAACTTTCCTCTGTAACCTTTATTCTATGATTCTTAAGTCCCGTCTTGTCACACGACAGCATGCTTACTCGTCATGACCTGAAGGAGTTACCTTCAAGGAGAAATTCTTACGAGATTATACTCAAAAACTACATACATAAGCTTATATTTATAAATACTACCCAATAAACTTCGTAATCGTTGTAATACAACCCTTAAAACTATGTATTACTCTACAACTTCTCCTATAAACTTCATTTTTTTTATGAACATAACACTTAAGGGGAAACCCTTGTGTTTCATCTTATTTTCATCACTCAATCAAACCACTCTAAATAACTCACTCAAACTTTTGCTACACTTTTATACATCTCAAAGTGTTCATACATCTTTAAACTTCATGATCCTTGTAATACCAGCACATTTAAAACTATGTATTGACATACAAGTCTTTTTACAAACTTCATTATTTTATAAACTTGACACATAAGGGGAAACCCTTGTGTCTCATTTCATTTTTCGTCACTCAAGCAGACTTCATTTTATGACTAACTCAAAACCTTGTTACACTTTTAAGACTCAAAACCTTCATACGTCCTTAAAACTTACGCATCACCGTTCCCGTAAACAAAACTTAACGTCTTTTAAAATCTAAAGTACATTAACAAAGAAATTTGTAACCTAACTAATTTCCTTGTAGAGGAAGAAGCCTACTATAGAACAAACAAAGACTCTAAGCCCACAATAAACCTTGACATAGTACCTTAAACCCAAACATCGGTGACAACAACTGAGAGAAGTTGTAGGCCCATGAGGAAGTTCTGGCTAGGGAAATAGGGTACTTAAGTGAGTCCTTGTGACCACCCCTTTCTTCCGGGAATCTTCCTCGTTAGCCCATCAACTTCCAATTACAAACTATTTTTGAAAATATTACTGTGATGACTCAGTATTATGAATAAAAACCTTTTGAACATATTTAATCAACTTACTTACACACTTTAATTTTCCGTTTAATATGTATTATGTAAGGGCTAGAAGTCCCAATTTTGAAACATCTAAATGGAAACCATTTTGAAATTTCATCTTGTTATCATTTACTAGTTTAACTTTCCTTTCATCATTGTAAACTTAACACACCTACCCAAACACTTTCGTCAAAAGCAACTTACGTTAGTACTTGAAATAATTAACAACGTTGCATTAAACTATAAAAATCCTAAGTGACACGTGTATCTGAGGAATGAATCTTGAACAAATCTTCTAATTCGTAAGCACAATTTCAAAAACAACCCGACTTACGAATCATTACCCCAAACAACCATGACCCGTACTTCTTGTATAGACTTAACACTTGTAAACTTGACCAACTTTTCGCTTGACAATCACACCTATCTTTTATAAATCTTACTCGTACTACTTATCAATGCCTAACTCGTCGTTTTTGAACATCTTAATTACATTCTATACAAAAGAAAACTATACTTTCTGTTATGAATCAAAATAAATCATTTGTAAAAACACTATCATAAACCTTATCGAAACTTTCCCGTCACCCTATGCTTGGAGACTTTCCTCATTCAACTCTTGTCACGTAAAAGACTTACTAAAAATCACAACGGGGACTAAAAGCTTAAATACACGTTGCTAAAACATTAAACTTCGTATACGCAACTATGAGGTCAGAGACTTTTGAGTCATGTAAAACTTGTACAAATACTCAATCCCGTGTTCTTAAAACTAAACATGATCAATAAAGGATCATGTAAAGCTTAATACTGAAACTTGAAACTCAACTGACTTATCCTATTTTCAAACTTATACTTAGATTCTTAGTCTTGAAAACTTTGTGTGCCCATCTTAACCAAACCCTATAAGACTTGATAAACGTACATTCCATATGTACGAGAAAACTTCACTCTTGATAGTAGACACTAGCAGGAAGGAGGACATTACTCTCTTTAGCAGAGTACATCCCCTGACTCCTATCTAAACCAAACATCGGGATCCACTAATCTTCTGGACAACTCGAATCTTCTGTGAGAAAGCGTATAACGGTTAATCCTGTTCCAAATGCTGTCCCACACCTCTCTTAAACACTAGAGTATTTAGATAACCGCTTTATACTCAAAACGCAATCATATACTTCTATACACTAGCGCTGAACTAAGAGACTTTAAACTATCCGATGTTTGACGTATTCTTGTTCAAACACAATTTAAACTATTCTATGTTGACATATTCTTGATCAAACACAAATTAAACTACTCCATATTTGACGTATTCTTGTTCAAACATGATGAACGTACGAGACTTTAAGCTACTCCATGTTTGACGTATGTTTGTTCAAACACGATGGACGTATAAGACTTTAAACTATTCCATGTTTGACGTATGCTTATTCAAACATGATGAACTACTCAAGGTTTGATGTATTCTTGATCAAACCCGAGGAAAATGTAAAGACTTTAAACTACTCAATGATTGAAGTATTCTTAATCAATCACGAGGAAACTTTGAAACTCTAAATCTTGTCACATTCTTTTCTTTACTCATTGAATGACGTATTCTCTCTGAGGGACTCGTTAATAAATGATCACTCTTATGTGGAAACTCTAGTCGGGAGTTAAACAAATTATGGTACTCTTTCTCGATCCACACACAAAAGGAAGGACCTATGCAGACTATACGATGATTTAAATGCTTGCGGGTGCACACGTAAGTACGAAAATCAGCGTATGGAAAGACATAGTAAACTCTGTCGTGTGCTACGATCTAAGACTTATCGTAAAAGGGAGCCACGAAACTTAGGTACCGTAACAATCATTAGACGTGTTAGTCTACAAACTCAAATTCTTGAACTACCATCGAATACATCCTAAGTGAATACATCTCACTTTAAACCTTGGATAGAAATTCAACAGTCATCCTCTCCAATGCTTTTGAAAACGAATCTTCATCTATCCGAATAAAACTATATGTTCCTTAGGGAAACTCTTGATAACCATATGCATTGAAAACTTAGAAACTCGAGCGAAATCTTATCCCTATCCTTACAACTTATTTAAAAATCTAAACGTAACCCAGGGTTTACTTGGGAACGTAAAGGATTTTCTCTCATCATCTCGTACGTACTATAAACTTAAATCCTAAACTAGACCCTTCTACTTTAATTTCGGGACGAAATTTCCTAAAGTAGTGGAGACTGTAATATCCAGGATTTTTCCGATGTATTTTTCCCTAAACCCGTGCACGTATTGAGCATTCGAATCTTAGAAACTTATTAAAAAATACATTTTTATTAGTAAAAAAAAAAAACAATTATCCTTGGTATATATATATAAGACAAATATATATATGTATCTTATAAATAAAATTGTTTGAAAACTTTATAAGTTTATAAATGTATAAATAAAATAATTTATAAACTTATTTTTAATACTTAAACTTGTAAGCTCTAAATCTTATTAATTATTTTATAAAAATTATAAAATAATAAAAACCTATAAAACTTATGTAGTTTTAATAAAACATATTATTGTTTTATAGGTTTTTATTATTTTATAATTTTTATAAAATAATTAATAAGATTTAGAGCTTAGAAGTTTAAGTATTAAAAATAAGTTTATAAATTATTTTATTTATATAATTATAAACTTATAAAGTTTTCAAACATTTTTATTTATAAGATACATATATATATTTGTCTTATATATATATACCAAGTATAATTGTTTTTTTTTTTTACTAATAAAAATGTATTTTTTAATAAGTTTCTAAGATTAGAATGCTCAATACGTGCACGGGTTTAGGGAAAAATACATCAGAAAAATCCTGGATATTACACCTGGCAAGAGAGTGTACAATATAGGAACTCGTACTGTCGAGGAATGGTTCGAAGTGGATTGCAGTAAACACAACATTCCACCAGAACCAACAGGTCTAGCTTGGGGTTTTGATTATGATGCGCTATTCAAGTCATCCAATCTTCCTGATCTATCTGCAGTTAACGCCGCAAATGTTTATGAATTATTGGGTAGCGACAATGACTCCAGTTTCTCTACTCGTGCTACTGTACCGATTATATCTCCTGATTCCAATGTTGCATCTGCATCTGGAACTCATGATAGTGATAACAGTGAAGATGTTCATGTTGTTGGAGATGACGCTCAAGCCAATTCTAACACAACTGTAGGAAATGAAGCTCCAACTGATCCAATTAACATTGATTCCTCTTCTTCTGGAACACAGGAAATGGGGGAGTTAAGCACAAATCTAGATTCAGAAATTTAGGAACCAATTGTACCGGAGACGAAAGTGCATAGGAATCATCCAATCTACAACATTATTGGTGATCCTTATGCCGGTGTTCAGACTCGTCATCAAACCATCACTGAGAAAACTAGTCTTTACTCGGAGATACTTGACACTGGTGTCATGGAAACATGTCCGCATGCTGCATTCGTGTCCTAGTTAGAGCCGAAGAATGTGAAAGAGGCTCTCACTGACAACTGCTGGATTGAGGCGATGCAAGATGAATTGTCTCAATTCCAAAAGTTGCACGTGTGGGATTTGGTTGACTTGCCAAAAGGTTTTCAGCCAATTGGAACCAGATGGGTGTTCAAATGCAAGACGGATGATCGTCATGTAGTTGTGAAGAACAAAGCAAGATTGGTTGTTCAGGGTTTTTATCAATAAGAGGGCTTGGATTACACGGAAGTATATGCCCCAGTTGCTAGAATTGAGGCCATTCGACTGTTCTTGGCTTATGCCACATATGTCGGCTTCAAGGTCTATCAACTTGATGTGAAGAGTGCTTTCCTCTATGGAAAAGTTCATGAAGAGGTCTATGTCACTCAACCTCCCGGCTTTGAAGATCCGCATAATATCAATAAAGTGTATAAGCTTGACAAAGCACTCTATGGTCTTCATCAAGCACCGCGGGCATGGTATGAGACATTATCTAAGCATCTACTGTCTAATGGTTTCGACCTTGGATAGATTGACTCGATCCTCTTTATTAGGAAATCAGGAGGTGACATTCTTCTTGTACAAGTATACGTCGATGACATTATTTTTGGATCTACCCATGAAGGGATGTGTAGGGAATTCGAGTAGGTGATGAAGTCCAAGTTTGAAATGTGTAATATGGGTTAATTTTCGTTCTTCCAGGGTCTGCAAGTCAGTCAAAGAGAGGATGGCATTTATCTACATCAAACTAAGTATGTGCAGGACATCTTGTCAAAATACAAGATGAATGATAGCAGTACTTATGGCATACCTATCCCAGTCAATCATGGTCTGCATCCTGATAAAGATGGAAAGGATGTAGATAGCAGATTATACCGTGGGATGATCGGATCACTTATGTATCTCACAGCTTCAAGACCCTATATAATGTTTGATGTGTGCTTGTGCTCAAGGTTTCAGTCACAACCGAAGGAGTCACATATGATAGCCGTGAAGAGGATTTTCAGATATCTGAAAGGGAAACCCCGATTAGGTCTTTGGTACACTAAGCAGCAGTCATTCGACTTCAAAGCCTACACTGATTCAGACTATGGCGGTTGTAACCTTGACAGAAAGTCAACTTCTGGTGGATGTCAATTCTTAGGAGACAGACTAGTCTCCTGGAAGTGCAAGAAGCAGTCAACGGTTTCTGTCTTAACATGTGAAGCAAAATACATTGATGCGGCGAGCGGTTGTTCTCAAATATTGTGGATTCAGCAGCAATTGAGAGACTATGACTTAAACTTCACTGGAACTCCATTATTCATTGACAACAATGCCACCATGTCCATCACAAATAACCCGGTGAAAAATTCCAAAACTAAACATATAGAAATTCACCATCATTTCATCCGTGATTGTGCTGAAAAGCATTTAATTGAACTTGTAAAAGTTCACACGGATGACAATCTTGCTGACCTTTTCACAAAGGCATTTGATCGATCCCGTTTTGAGCATCTTATCAACTTGATAGGAATGTTCAATCCCGAGTGAAAATTAATTTTTCTTAAATCAATTCATGGAAGTTAAATGTTATTTCTTTTAAATCTTCTGTATAGTTCTATTAGTTTTTTTTAAATATTTTACAAAATCAAAAACAAAATAGAAAATGGAGAAAATTTCAAAGTTAACTTGAGAAAAGAGGAAATGATAGTACATCAGAAATGATCTAAACGTCACCACTGCTCATATGGGAAATGATTGCATCATGCTTACTTAATTGTTTAAATTATTATGTTTTTAATTTGCTTATTTACAAGTAATTTGAATTGTCAGTAGGCTGTATGCGTCTTTGAATCACTAGTAGTGTGGAAACTAAATCTAAATTACAACTGTGATTTGAACCCATGTTTGCAAGTGTGTGTGCATAAAAGAATAGTAAAGATCATTATCAGATAAATGATGTTAGATTTTGGCAATAATTTTCTTTTGAGATCAGTTTCGGGTTATGTCGTTAGCACAATTAATGCGGTTCATCTCACTGCCCACACTCACAAGTATGCAAGGAGAGATTGAATCAAGACATGTCTCTACATCAACCGTTGAGCATGTATTCACATGTGAATCACTCCTGATTCATTGAAATCAAATCCAGATAAAAGTTGGATCCGCTTACCTTATTCAAACACCATATATATTATCCTGAATCATCATACCGATATTCAATGAATAAAATCAAATGAAACCAAGACAAATGAATCACTCGATTCTGAATCTTATGATTCCTGATAATCCTTATGGATTCTGCTTGATTTTTCTTATGCTAATAGATGTAACTTCATTCTGAAAATTTAGAAAATCATTTGGAAAATCTTAGATGCCTTGAGATAATGCAATTAAATTAGTGTAGCATATTAGTGGGGTACACGTTGTATATCTTATAATTAATACCTTAATACTCAAGAACGTGATACAAAGATGCCTATAGTTTCAAATCTTATAATATTGTCAACTTGAATTACTTGTTTATGTGCTTTATATGTATGAATAAATAGTAATTCATGACATGATCCCATATTCTTTGATGTTTATATTGTATCGTTTTTGCTAAAAGATAGCCTAATATGATCCTCTGCTCGTGTCTTTGATCAAAAATAGTTTATGTGAATACTTATATATTTCCATGAGAAAAGATCAAAAAGATTTTAAGTTTATGCATAGTTCAATTTTATTCAGAAAAGCCAAAAATATTTTTGTTTAACCTTCCTGAATTGTATTTGAATCCTCCTGATTGAATATTTTTATCTTGTTCGTTAGTTGATTTTAAAAACATCATAAATTTGAGATGAAAGTTTGCGCACTTAAGGGTTTGTGCGTACTTGTAAGTGCGCATGAAGTAAGCCCTGCGTACTTAACAAGTACGCAAGAGTTAAGTCTTGCGCACTTGTAAGTACGCAAGAGTTAAGTCTTGCGCACTTGTAAGTACGCAAGAGTTAAAGCGTGCGCATTTGCTAAGTACGCACGACCTTTTTGCGTGGGGTATATAAACTGGACTTAGAAACATTTCAGAGTTTCATCTCTTTCAAACCGGTTCAAATTCCCTCCGACTTTTACTCAAAAATTAAAGTGTTCCTAAACCGATTTTTCGTCCCGTTGCTAGTTTCATCACTTCATTACAATCAATTGGTGAGAATCTTTGCTTAATCCATCCACGAAATCGTAACTTTGGACCGATTCAATGACTTAGAAAATCTAGGTTTATTCCGAGTTTTTTTGGGAAAATTGGGGTGGTTTGGGTAAATATTTATCACTAAAACCTGATTAGATACTATAATCAACCCTTAATTTGTCCGTATAGCTATTGATTTTGTCCTTGACCTTGAATTTGAACCGACAGTGGTTTCATTCGACTGTTAGGTCAACATTGGTCAAATATAGCAAGTACTTGGTGTTGATATTGGTCCCATAGGCTAGAATCATCAATTCCGACCATGTGGTGACCCAATACACACCAATTGTTGAACGTCAGTTAAATTTTCAAATTTCTGGAATTTTCACCAAGTGTAGTTCTTGCGCACTTAACAAGTACGCAAGAAGCAATTCTTGCGTACTTGTTAAGTACGCAAGAGGAAATTCCTGCGTACTTGCTAAGTACGCAGGACCAACACTTGGGAAAAATTCCTAAGTATGAAATTTCAGTTCAAAGAGTAACTGCTATACTGAGTCATGTTTATTCATTTCCAATGATACTTGTTGTTCTGATTATGTTTTCTGTGTGTTTTTGCAGATCATGGCTCGGACGTTTACTAACGAATTCAATCTGTTAGCTAACACTGAACTTGAATGGAAGGGTGCAGCACTGCAGTATAGAGAAATAGTTGATTTCTTGAACCGTTCTAGAATCAGCTACGCTATTTCTGCTGACCCGGTCGTTTCAAGACCCTATTTGGAGCAGTTTTGGGAGACTGCGGAGCATGAATGCACGGTAACTCCCAATGTTATAAGGGCTACAGTTGCTGGTCATGCTATCGCCTTTTCTGAAGATTCTATTAGAAGGGTCCTGCAATTCAGAGATCTCTCGACCGACCCGACAGCCTATCCAGACTACTTTGTGGACGGCTGTTGGAGACAAAGAATGGGTTATGTCGGTGCGAGAGACTATGCTTCATAAAAGAATATGTGGGTGTTAGACCAATGGAGATACTTCGCCCACGTCATGATCATGTGCATCTCCTCAAGGAAAGCTGGAAAGGATACCATGGGTCATGACCTTGCAGCAGCCATGGTTGGCCTATCTCTCAATAAGGGCTACAACTTCTCCCGCTACATATTCAAAGCCATCAATGACCAGATTAACACAACGGAGAGGTTTAGGTTCTTATTATACCCTAGGTTTGTGCAACTTTTGATTAATGACGCGTTGCCAAACCTACTTGCTATAGGGGAGAGACTGCAAGTGAAGAGGGTGGACAAAAGAGTGTTCGCACAATTCTTAAAGCCAGGCAGTGTAGAACCTACCCCTGTGCATACAGAACTCTTTGGCCACCTAATCAATGAAGCTTATGTGGCACCAGGTGACTAGAGATGGTATAGTCACGATTCGGAGCCTGAATTGAGTGAACACTCCGATGAACAACATCAACAACAAGCGGAGGAAGTGGAAAGTGATGATGGATCGTCTGATAATGGAGACGAAGAAGGAGGAAATGATGGTGCTGAGGGATCCGACTCGGAAGAGACAGAGTCGGATTCTTCTGATTCCGATGATGCGCCATCGCAGGTACACCCACGGAGAATGACAAAGGTAACCCTACTTGAGTCGTCCTCCAAGAGAAAGCGACAGTCTTCTAGCAGCGAATATGAGCCAGACTCTGACTCTAACGCTGCTATACAGAGACAACGACGAGAAAGCATTCACAAAAACAGGGGCGATAGGCAACAGCTTTCTATCCCTAGTGAGGTGGAGGCTCAGCAGCAAGTACAAGTTTCAGCTGCTAGTTCTGATTCAGCCTCCACCCCACCTTCACAGCAACTATACCATAGGAGGAGGAGGAGGCTACAGGTGCAACTTGACGTGGCCGTCACTTCAATCTCAGAGGAGATCCCTGTGATAGTGACCCTCCCTACTACAATAGCTCAGGTGGCGGTGACTACTCCAATTCTCACGGAGTCAGTCACCATCACCCTTACCATAACTCCTACAACCCTCATCACATCCTCAATCCTAACAACCACCATTGAGCCTTTAAGTCAACCCTTCAATTATGGAGATTTCACACAAGGGTTTGACTTCGATACCATCTTCTCCTCCCCTATTCACAATGCCGAGGCGTCATCATCCAGACATCCTGATCCGAATGCTGCAAGGATAGATGTTCTGGAAACCCAAGTTGCTGGATTACTGGAGACTATTCGGAAATCAAAAGAGGAGTCTGACGCTCAACAAGCACATATTAATTCTTTGGTAGACAAAGTTAGAATCCTACGTAGCCAGAGAACGGGGACTGATGAAGGACTGAAGAACGTCATGGCCTAGAACGAGCTCCTAATCAAGACAAATGAAATAATTTTGGGTCACAGGTCGTCCTTGGAGCTGAGGTTTGATACTCAAAGGAAAGAGTATGAGCTGATGAGCCTTTAAGTCAACCCTTCAATTATGGATATTTCACACAAGGGTTTGACTTCGATACCATCTTCTCCTCCCCTATTCACAATGCCGAGGCGTTATCATCCGGACATCCTGATCCGAATGCTGCAAGGATAGATGTTCTGGAAACCCAAGTTGCTGGATTACTGGAGACTATTCGGAAATCAAAGGAGGAGTCTGACGCTCAACAAGCACATATTAATTCTTTGGTAGACGAAGTTAGAATCCTACGTAGCTAGAGAACGGGAACTGATGAAAGACTGAAGAACGTCATGGCCTAGAACGAGCTCCTAATCAAGACACATGAAATAATTCTGGGTCGCAGGTCGTCCTTGGAGCTGAGGTTTGATACTCAAAGGAAAGAGCATGAGCTGATGGTCAAACTAATTGTTGATCTGACCAAAAAGCTTGATGCTCAGGGGGAGAAAGAGAAGGAGAAAGAGACAGAGAAGGAGAAATATAAGAGAACTACTGGTGATGAGGCTTGTCATCCTATTGACTTAACTAAGGATGACGACAAAGACAAGGATCCCGAAGCCGGTCCTAGTAGAGGTGAGCACCAAGCTTTAGCAATTGTGCCTATCTCTGCTATTCCAATGGCTCAGGGGGAGTCTACTCATCAAGAGGGTGGTGATACCTCTGGTGGTGGTGGTGACAAAGGAAAGTCAGTGGCTGACGTGCTTAAGGACTTATCTGATGATGAGATCCTATACCTAGAGCCTGACTATTCCAAAGAAGCACAGATCGATGCTCTCTTTAATCTAGAAGAAGGAGAGATCGACTCTGGTGACGATTGGGATGATGATGATGAAGATGTAGTAATTGAAATTCCCAAGGGTGACGGGGAAGGAGAGTATGAGTTAGAAGATGGAGAGATCTTTGAATTTCTATCCTTCAAAACTCAGCTCAACACAGGTTCAGTCGAGCATGCTAGTATGCGGAAGCCTCGACTGAAGCCTCCCTAGTTGACCCTACAAATGTGGACCCAGAGGCACCGAAAGAAAAAGACATGCCTTCTACTTCATCAAAGGGTCCAGTTCCTGTGTGGCAAAAGACGTCCATAATAGACAAACAAGGTGCAACAGGGATGATCTTGGCTGTAAGGTTCGAGGAGGATAAGCAGTTGTTCGCAATTAAAAGATCTGGCGGGATTCAATACTTGAAACCCACCAATGAAGCGTTCTGCTCCTTACCCAAATACGACCTTGTGAACCTAGCAAACCGAGAGCTGCTGGGTCATTCTAATCATGCAGTGGCAATGGGTTTGTGGGTGGTTCTGCAGCGGGAAGCAAGATCTGGGAAATTCGAGATGTTCAAGCCTCAAGTGCCCAAAAGAGTCAAGGATAAGCAGGCTAGACATCCTGTGACTAAGAAGCACTTCTAGAAATTGGTATACAAGCCAGTGCGATGTGAAACTAAGATTCCCCTGAGCAAGTTATCGCATGATATTCTTGGTGACATATGGTACTGGTACGTAGATCCAAAGACGGGCGAGGCTGTAATTATGGGGAAGGTACATTCAGAGAGTGGAAACATAGTGCCAAAGGAACTTATCAGAATATTTGATGAAGTCTGCTTCATCAACTTTTCTATGAAAGATCTGGAGGCACTAGCAGACAGGTATTGCGTGTGCACTGATGAATGGACAAAGCTCCTTGCTTCTAAATATGAGAAAGTGATTAAGTTCTCCCTTGAATACAAAAAGAAGATGGAAGCTAAAGATCAGGTGCTGTGAAGACTGAAGAATGAAGACTGAAGACGATGATGATCCAGAGCTGTTGTCAAGGGGGAGTTTGTTGAAGCACTTTCATGTGACAAACACTCTGGATAGAGTCTTAGTTTGTATTTTCATGTTTGTAATTGTCTTTGTATGTAAGACTCTTTATGTATTAGTTTATTGAGTTGTATTTACTTTTACATATTGAATGTTGCATTTCTCTCTAAGTGTTTTGCGCACTTGTATGTGCGCAGGAGAAAGCTCCTGCGTACTTAGCAAGTATGCAGGAATACATTTGCATACTTGTTAAGTACGCAAGAGCATTTTGCCCTGCGCACTTGCTAAGTGCGTAGGCATCAGGTCATGTATAAATAGGATAGGTTGACAGAAGTTAAGTACACAGACATAATTACAAATACGCAAATTGTAATCTCAGTACTTCTCTCTATAACCTTCAAGTGTTTATAATAGAAAGAACGTTTAAAGTGTTTTTCTTGTCAGTTTACTTTGTGTTGTTTGACTCTCCGCCTAGTCACGGGTATTCCGCACCCGGTCCGACTAGTAGACCCACTTGCATGTGACGATCCGCCACACCCGAGGAACCTACAAAATCTTAGATGCCTTGAGATAGTGCAAGTTACATTACTGTAGCACATCAGTGGGGTACACATTGTGTATCTTTTAATTAATACCTTAACACACAAGAACGTGATACAAAAATGTTTGTCGTTTCAAATCTTATAATATTGTCAACTTTAAATACTTGTTTATGTGCTTATTATGTATGAAAAACATGTAATTCATGACATGATCTCATATTCTTTGACGTTTAACTTGTATCGTTTTTGCTAAAGTTTAGCCTGATATAATCTTCTACTCGTGTCTTTGAGCAAAAATAGTGTGTGTATATACTTGTATATTTCTATCTTGAAAAGATCAAAAAGATTCTAAGTTTGTGTATAGTTCAATTTTAATCAGAAAAGCCAAAAATATTTATGTTTAACCTTCTTGAATTGACTTTGAATCCTCTTGATTGAATGCTTTTATCGTGTTCGTTATTTGACTTGAAATCTTCATAATTTGAGTTAAAAGTTTGATCACACAAGGGTCTCTGCGTACTTGATAAGTGCGCATGAGGTAAACCCTGCGTACTTAACAAGCACGCAAGACTTAAGTCATGCGTACTTAGTAAGTACGCAGGAGTTAAGACCTACGCACTTAGCAAGTACGCAAGACCAATATGTGTTGGGTATATATACAGGAATTAGAATTTTCTTTGCGTTTATCTCATTCAAAATTCAAACGTCTGTCAATTACCCTCTGCCCATTTTTTCCTCAAAATTTCCATATGTTCCAAAGAGCTTTTTCATCCCGATTCTAGTTTCATCATCGTATTAACATCATTTGGTGAGAATCTTAGGACATTTCATCCATGCAATATAGACTTTCGGACCGATTTAGAATTTGAAAATTTTAGGGTTTGAATCTTGGTTTTAGACAAACTTTTGGTTGTTTTGGTAACACATTATAATTAAAACTTGCTTAGAATCATCAAACGATTCTTAATCTTTACTTAATCATCCTTAATGATCCATAACTTTGCCTTTGACACCTTGATTGACCGTCAGTTCGTCTGGGTCATTTTTAGGTCAAAATTTGACAAGGATAGCAGTTCATTGATGTTGATATTGGTTCCACAGGTCTTAATCACGGATTTCGACCTTGTGGTGACCCTAATCCACATCAATGTTGATCATCTAATTAAAATTGGATTTTTGGAAAATTTGACTAAGTGCAATTCTTGCGCACTTAACAAGTACGCAAGAAGATATTCCTGCGTACTTGTTAAGTACGCAAGAAGATATCCCTCCGTACTTGCTAAGTACGCAGGACCAACACTTGTGAAATTTTTCGAAGTCTGAAATTCAGTTCAGTGAGTAACTGCTATACTTAGTCATGTGTATTCAATTACAATGAATCATCTTGTTCTTATTATGTTTTCTGTGTGTTTTTGAAGTGATGGCTCGTGCCTTTACCAGTGAGTTCAACCTCCTAGCACATACAGAACCGGAATGGAAGGGTGCTGCACTACAATACCGAGAGATAGTTGACTTCTTAAACCGTTCAAGGATCTGCTATGCTATATCAGCAAACCCAATAGTATCAAGACCGTACCTGGAGCAGTTCTGGGAGACAGCGGAACATGACTGCACGGTAACCCTTAATTTTATAGGGGCTACTGTGGCGGATCATGATATTGCTCTTTCTGAGGACACCATTCGACGGGTCTTACAGTTCCAAGATCTCGCCACCGACCCAACTGCCTATCCTGATTAGTTTGTGGATGGATGTTGGAGGCAGCGTATGGGATACGTAGGTGTACGGGATTACTCGTCCTACAAGAAGATGTGGGTGCTAGATCAGTGGAGGTACTTTGCCCACGTGATGATCATGTGCATCTCTTCCAGGAAAGTGGGAAAGAATGCTATGGGACATGATCTTGCAGCAGCCATGGTTGGCGTGTCTCTCAACAGGGGTTATAACTTCTCAAGATACATCTTCAAAGCCTTAAATGATCAGATCAATACAGCTGAGAGGTTTAGATTCCTGTTATATCAAAGATTTGTGCAACTACTGATTGATGATGCGTTGCCCAATCTGCCTGCTACTGGGGAGAGACTGCAAGTAAAACGGGTGGACAAGATGGTGTTTGCACAATTCTTAAAGCCAGGCAGTGTAGAACCTACCCATGAGCACACCGCACTCTTTGGCCACCTGATAAATGATGCGTATGTGGCACCAGATGATTGGAGATGGTTTAGTCATGACTCTGAGCCTGAACTCAGTGAACATTCAGACGAGCAACAAGAAGAGGAGGTCGTTGAAAGTGTGGATGAATCTTCTGAAGGAGGAGACGAAGAAGCAGTTAATGATAGTAATGAAGGATCCAACTCCGAAGATACAGAGTCTGATTCAGATGATTCTGATGATGCACCATCACAGGCACACCCAAGAAGATTGACAAAGGTGACCCTTTCTGAGTCATCTTCTAAGAGAATGCGACAATCGACGAGCAGTGAATACGAGCCAGATTCTGACTCGGACACTGCTATACAAAGATGAAGACGTGAAAGTATCAACAAACAAAGGGGGATAGGCAGCAACAAGCCATTCCTGGTGAGGTAGAGGATAGTGCTCAGAGGCAAGTACAAGTATCGACAGCGGAGGAGGACACAGGTAACACCTGATGTGGCAGTCACTGATATCACAGAGGAGGTTCCTGTGATAGTGACCCTCCCTGTACCATCTGTCCAAGTGGCAGTGACAACTCCGATTCTTACCGAGTCTGTCACCATCACTCCTTCCATCACTCCTACAACCATCATCCCATCCACAATCCCAACTACCACCACTGAACCTATCAGTCAACCCTACAACTGTGGAAACTTTACTCAGGGGTTTGACTTTGATACAATCTTCTCATCCCCACTTCATAATGCTGAAGCGTCTACGTCTAGGAATCCTGATCCAAATGATACAAGGATAGATACCTTGGAAGCCCAAGTTGCTGCCTTACTGGAAACTGTTTGGAAATAAAGGGAGGAATCTGAGGCTCAACATGCTCAGATAAATTCATTGGTGGATGAGGTTACTATTTTGAGAAGCCAGAGGGTTGGAACACAAGAGAGACTAGCAAATGTGATGGCCCAGAATGAACATCTGATCAACACAAACAATATGATTCTGGGACACAAGTCGTCTCTAGATCTTCAGTTTGAGATGCAGCGAAAAGAACATGAATTGATGGTCAAGTTAGTAACTGACCTGACCAAGAAGCTTGCTGCTCAGGGGGAGAAAGAAAAAGAGAAGGAGAAGACATCTAAACCTACCGGTGATGAGCCTTGTCATCCGGTTGATCTGACGAAGGATGATGACAAAGACAAGGATCCTAAAGTCGGTCCTAGTGGAAGTGAGCAACAGGCTTTGGCGATAGTGCCCATTTCTGCTGTTCCAATGGCTGAAAGGGAGTGGACTCATCAGGAAGGTGGTGATACTTCCGGTGGTGATAAAGGAAAGTCAGTGGCTGATGTTCTAAAAGATCTATCTGACGATGTGATCTTATGCTTAGAGCCTGACTATAAAAAAGAAGCACAGATCGAGGCTCTCTACAATCTTGAAGAAGGAGAGATCGACTCTGGTGATGATTGGGATGAAGATGATGATGATGTAGTTATCGAAGTTCCCAAGGGCGACGGGGAAGGAGAGTATGAGTTTGAAGATGGAGAGATCTTCGAAGTTCCATCCTTTGAATCTCAGCTCGACACAGGTTCAGTCGATATTGCTAGTAATGTTGATGTATCGACTGAAGCCTCCCCTGCCGACCCTACACCTATGGATCCAGAGACATAGAAAAACAAAGATATGCCTGCTAGTTCATCAAAGGATCCTGCTCCGGTCTGGCAAAAGACTTCTATCATAGACAAACACGGAGCAACAGGAATGATCTTAGCTGTAAGGTTCGAGGAGGATAAGCAGTTGTTTTCAATCAAGCGAGCTGGGGGGTTCAATACGTGAAACCAACCATCGAAGCTTTCAACTCCTTACCTAGATACGACATCGTGAACCTAGCAAACCGAGAGCTGCTGGGTCACTCAAATCACGCAGTAGCGATATGTTCTACAGCGTGATGTAAGATCTAGGAAATTTGATATGTTTAAGCCTCAAGTACCCAAGCGAGTCAAGGACAAGAACGCTAGACATCCTGTGACTAAGAAATGCTTAAAGAAATTGGTATACAAGCCAGTGCTGTTGAAACAAAGATTCCCCTGAGCAAGTTATCTCAGGATATCCTCGGTAACATATTGTACTAGTACGTAGATCCTAAAACGGGCGAGGCAATGGTTATAGGAAAGGTGTAGTCAGATAGTGGAAGCTTAGTGCCAAGGGAACTTATCAGAGTATTTGATGAAGTCTGCTTCATAAAATTCTTTGTGAAAGATCTGGAGGCACTGGTAGACAAGTACTCCATGCATACGGACGAATGGACAAAGTTCCTTGCTTCTAAATACGACAAGGTGATCAAGTTTTGCCTTGACTACAAGAAGAAGATGGAAGCTAAAGATGCAGAGCTGTGAAGACTGAAGACGATCCAGAGCTGTTGTCAAGGGGGAATTTGTTGAAGCACTTTTGTGTGACAAACACTCTGGATAGAGTCTTAGTTTATGTACTTTCTTTCTATGTATTTGTCTTTTTTTATAAGCGTCTGTATGTATTAGTTATCGAGTTGTATTTACTAATGCATGTTGATAGTTGCTTAATTCTCTAAGTGTTTTGCGCACTTAGTATGTGCGCAGGAATTAGTTCATGCGTACTTAGCAAGTACGCAAGAATACTCTGCGCACTTGCTAAGTACGCATGAGCAATTTGCCTTGCGCACTTGCTAAGTGCACAAAGATCAGGTCTTGTATAAATAGGATAGGTTGACAGAATTTAAGGACGCAGACATTGTGCACTCAGTATTTTCTCTCTGTAATCTTCAAGTGTTTATAATAGACGAAAGTTTAAAGTGATTCTCTTGTCAGTTTACTTTGTGTTGTTTGATTCTCCACTTAGTCACGGGTATTCCGCACCCGGTCCGACTAGCCAACGCACTTGCATGTGACGATCCGTGACACCCGAGGGACCTACACTAGCCAAAATCTTACATTCTATTTCTGATAATGATCTTCTGTTAATCTTATACACACACACACAGCATAACATGGGTTCATTGTAGAGAAGATATTTAGGTTTTCACACTACTAATGGTTTAACGAATGCTTCTAGCCTACTGACAATTTCAATTAAATGATATTTGAAATATTTTAAGTAGTCAAAGTGCATTCATTTCCCAAATTGTGTAATCTAAGAAATTTAGATCACTAACTGATGTGCAATCATTTCCGCTAATTTTTCAAATGACATTGAAATTTTAAAAGTTTTATATTTTGTTTGTATTTTTCTTTTAAAAATTAACAGAAAGTAAACTAAATTTTAAAAGAAAATAAATGTAACTTCCAAGAAACGAGTTTGTTTTCAAAATGTTTTTCATTCAGGATTGAACATTCCTATCATGTTGACAAGATGTTCAAAACGGGTACCTTCAAAAGCTTTGGTGAAAAGATCAGCAAAATTATCATCCGTGTGAACTTTTACAAGTTCAATTAAATGCTTTTCAGCACAGTCACGGATGAAATGGTGACGAATTTCAATATGCTTAGTTTTGGAATGTTTCACCTGGTTGTTTGTGATGGATATTGTGGCTGTGTTGTCAATGAACATAGGAGTGCCAGTGTAGTTCAAGACGTAGTCTCTCAACTGTTGAATCCATAAGATCTGAGAGCAGCAGCTTGTAGCAGCAATATACTCTGCTTCACATGTTGAGATAGAAACCATTGACTGCTTCTTAAACTGCCAGGAAACTAGCCTGTCTCCTAGGAATTGACATCCACCTGAGGTTGATTTTCTATCAAGGTTACAACCGCCATAATTAGAATCGGTATATTGTTTGAATTCAAACGACTGCTGCTTGGTGTACTAAAGACCTAATCGGGGTTTCCCTTTCAGGTATCTGAAAATTCTCTTCACATCTACCATATGATATTCCTTTGGTTGTGACTGAAACCTCGAGCATAAGCAGACAGCATACATAATATCAAGTCTTGAAGCTGTGAGATACATAAGAGAATCGATCACCCCATGGTACAACTTGTAATCCACATCCTTTCCATCTTTGTCCAGATGTAGACCGTGATTGACTGGGACAGGTGTGCCATAAAATGTACAATCATTCATTTTGAATTTTGACAAAATATCCTGTACATACTTAGTTTGATGCAAATAGATGCCATTTTCCTGTTGACTGACTTGCAGGCCTAAGAAAAATGACATTTCACCCATGTTGCTCATTTCAAACTTGGACTTCATCACCTGCTCGAATTCCTTACACATCTCTTCATTGGTAGACCCAAAGATGATATCATCAACGTATACTTGTACAAGTATAATGTCACCTCTTGCTTTTCGTATGAAGAGAGTCGAATCAATTTTCCCTCGATCGAAACCATTGGACAATAGATGCTTTGATAGAGTCTCATACCACGCTCTTGGGACTTGATGAAGACCATAAAGTGATTTGTCAAGCTTGTATACTTTATCAGGATGTAACAGATCTTCAAAACCATGTGGTTGAGTGATATAGACTTCTTCATGCACTTTACTATATAGAAAGGCACTCTTTACATCTAATTGAAAGACCTTGAAGCCGACAAAGGAGGCATAAGCCAAAAACAGTCAGATGGCTTCAACTCTAGCAACTGGTGCATATACTTTTGTGTAATCCAGGCCTTCTTGTTGTTAAAACCCTTGAACAACCAATCTTGCTTTATTTTTCACCACAACGTGTCGATTGTTAGTTTTACATTTGAACACCCATCTGGTTCCTATTGGATGTACACCTCTTGGTAGATCAACTAGATCCCATACATGTAGTTTTCTGAATTGAGACAGTTCATCTTGCATCGCCTCAATCCAACAATTGTCAGTTAAAGCCTCTTTGATATTCTTAGGCTCTATTTGGGATACAAAGGCTTCTTTTAAACATTTTTCCATGATACCTGTGTTAAGAATCTCAACATAAAGACTGGTTTTTTCATTTATGGTTTTGTGACGAGTTTGAACACTGGCATTAGGATCACCAATGATGTTGTAAATTGGATGATTCCTATGAATTCTTGTTTCTGGTACAATGGTTTCTTGAACATTTGTTTCAAGATTCGTGCTTAACTCCCCCATATCAATTACACCTGAAGATGATTCAATACTAATAGGATCAACTGGAGCTTCATCTCTGTCATGAGTTCTTGGATCAATTTGAGCTCCGTTTTCTTCACTATGAGTATTTTCTTCAGTGTTACTTTCATGTGTTCCATATTCAGATGCAACATTGGAACTAGGGCTTGGAATAGGTGCCATCCTTCTTGTTGAGAAATTGGAATTGTCACTGCCCCTACAGTATTGATACAGATTTGCAGCATCTTTAGTAGATAAATCAGGAAGATTGAAAGACTTAAAGAGATTATCATAATCAAAACCCTAAGCTGGACCTGTTGATTCTGGTGGAGTGTTGTGTTTACTGCAATCCACTTTGAATCATTTTTCGACAGAACGACTTTCAATATTGTATACTCTCTTGCAAGGTGAGTTGGCAACATATCCTAAGAAGATGCCTTCCACCGCTTTTGCATGAAATTTGGACTGGCAATCTTTATGTTGTAACAATAAAGAACATGGACTACCAAATGGAATTAGGTAGTCAATCTTAGGAGGTCGATTATTGATTAATTTATAACGTGTTTTGTTGTGTCTTTTCACCACCATATTATTCTTAAACTATGTGTCATTGTCACTCCGTATTCTTCTGACTTTCAGCTTGCATAAAGATTCTAGATTCAGAATCAAATATTGAAGAATTTCAGCAGTCTCATCTTTTGTACCTAAAAAGTGTAACTAAGAAAAACGTGAGTAATCATCAATAACAACCAAACAATATTACTTTCCACCGATACTCTTGTACTTATGGGCCTAAACAAATCCATATGTAAGAGCTCCAAAGGGGTATCAATAGAGTTTTGGATCTTTGGCTTGTGGGATTTTTGTTGTTGCTTTCCCTTTTTACAAGACATACAATCATCTACAATGGAAAATCTCAACTTAGGAACCTCGGTTACCAAACCGTTTCGGACAAGATGGTTCATTTTTGTATATGAAAGGTGTCCGAGTTTCCTATGCCATAAGATGGAGTCAAATTCTGTTTCTATAGAAATTAAACAAGTTGCAACTGATGAAGTGGTTGTTGCCACAGTCATATCAATTTGATAAGTGTCATTTGTTCTTGGTGCACGCATAAGAATCCATTCTTTTGGAATCATGAAACTAGGCTTGAGAACCAGACATTCAGATTTGTTGAACATCACCGAATATTCTTTGTCACACATCTGAGAGACACTTAACAGATTATGCTTTAGCTGCTCATAGTAGTTGACGTTGTCAAAACTGATACATCCATTAGTAACCACGCCTTGATGTGTTATGCTTCCTCCTTTCTCATGCAAAGGCCACATAGCCGCCTCTAAATGGTTTAACGTCTTGAAGAAGGATAGGCAACGGTAACAACCACTATCAACATACCAACGATTAGAAATAGATCCCTTTGGTTTTCCCTACACATATCACAAGAAATTAGTTAGATTTTGAGACCCAAGCCATTGTGATCTTGGGTCATCCATTTTTCTCAAAGTAAACTACTTCAATTAATTCATAGTCATGATGATAAAAAATGGGAGACTCCTTTGGTGAGTCAGAATTTGAAAGTTGAGAAATATCTAGTTTCTTTCTCCATACTTG
The DNA here is from genome assembly GCA_023525975.1 of Smallanthus sonchifolius. Taxonomy (NCBI): domain Eukaryota; kingdom Viridiplantae; phylum Streptophyta; class Magnoliopsida; order Asterales; family Asteraceae; genus Smallanthus; species Smallanthus sonchifolius. The sequence goes on from CM042034.1 coordinate 53,940,805, forward strand.
TTTCTTTTGAACAACAGGTTTTCTAATGTCACTTTGTAAAAAGGTTTTACCTAGTTGATTACCGGTTAACTGTTGTCCTTGTTTTCTCAAACTTATATCCCTTCTCCTCCTCTGTGGTCTTGACAAATTCACCTCATACTTTATGCCAGATTGTGCATTACCATGGGTAGACACACACGGAACAATAGACTTCTTGTTCCATTTCTCAGTAGATGGTTTTATCACAAATCTAGACTTAACCATATATTGGACTGGTGTTTTCACAATGTTTGAAAATTGATTTTTGCATTGTTTTCCTGGTGGAGTTTTGTAGGTCCACATGACTCATCTTAGATCGATCTCGTGATAGGACGTGTCGTTAACGGGAAGTGCGGAATCCTACCGTATTAACGTTCGTATAACAATCGACAATAGAAACAGTAGGTAAATAAACTTTCTCTTTTATATCACCAAACAGAGTTTACAGAATACTTGATTGTTCAATCTATCTCACCCCCTTGTGTACAGAACAGACTCTGCAAACTCTATATTTATAGACACATGTTCTGCAATAAGCGAACTTAACAAGTTCGCTTCAAAGATGCTTAGGCGAACTTAACAAGTTCACCTCTACTAGACCAGGCGAACTTATCAAGTTCGCCTCTAGCAGAACTTGTATTTATACTTAGACAAAACTAAACAATTACATATAAAAACATAAAGACAATAAGACCTAAACTATTACAAAGCTTTTGTCATTCAATCTATGTCCTAACAGACTCCCCCTTGACAATAGCTTGATCTTCTGTCTTCAGTCTTTATGATGAACTCTTCCAGTTGTCTGGTAATCTGCTTCCTGCATGCACTCCATATCTTTGACATATCTCCAACACTCTTCTATACTTCAATCCTTGTTCTCTCTATTCATCAGTGAACATGATCTCATTCTTTCTTAACGTTCTCTGATATTTCTTTGAGAAATTAATAAGATTCATTGCATCATAGAAACTAACAATGACCTTATTATCTTTATCTTCAATCCTAGCTTCACCAGTCTTCACATCAACATATCACCATTTCATATTCCCAAGAAAATCTTGTGGAATTTTCTTCAATGGTATCTTTTGTACAGCACGTACTGGCTTGAACTTATACTTCCAAGTCACATTCTTAGTCTTTTGATCTATAAGCTTCACTCTTCTTCCCTTCTGTGGTTTTAACCTTTCATACTTCCCTAATCCACCTTCTCTCTTTATCAAATTGGCAATCACGTCGGCTAATCCACACTTAGATCTATTAATCAATGGTTTTGTTGCTAGACCATTCATTTCACACCTTGGCAAGGTATTGAAATATTTGATCCTAGGCTTTAAGTATTGAACACCATCAGATCTTTTAAGAGCAAACAGCTTAGTTTCATCATCATAAAACCAACTTATGATCTTTCCAATACACCTCTCTTTATTTACATATCTTTCCTTCTGAGCAGGTTGTATAGGTGACTTTGGTAGTAACTTCATCCAACTGTTAACGACTTCTCTCCACTGTTCTCTAGTCATACCTGTATTTCTATACATCACAGGTTCTTCATTCAGCTTAGGAGACACAGCATGAGTCGTATCAACATCAGAATCTATCTTGTTGGATTGAGCAGTATCATCAGGTGTAGTGATTTCTTCAACAGAGTCCATAGAATCTATTACTACATCATAAGAAAATTCAGGAATAACATCATCTTGGATGAAGTTATACGGAACCTTCAGACCATCACTTCCTTCATATGTAACCTTAGACTTACTCTTTTCTATTTCAACCTCTACAATCTCTCCTTTTTCAACTTCATTATCCAACACATCTTCTTCATCATCATCAAATAACTCGTCTATATCATCCAGACACTCTAATTTCTTAGCTTTTTCTTCTTCAGAGTCTTGAAATAATTCCAACAACAATATATCTTCATTCACTCCTGAATCATGCTTGGTTCCTTCAATAGTTTGTGATGTCGACTCCCCCTGAGCTCTGGATATTGGATTCACGTCAGCGTATTGACAATCACCCTCAACATTACCACTAGGATCATTGTCATCATTATCTTTTCTTTGAATTGAATCAGCATGACATGTATCATGTAGTCTTAACTCCCCCTGAGGGTCAAGACGCTCAACAAGTTTAGACACCAATAATTGCATGTCATCAATCTGTGTAGCTTGAGCTTGAAGAACCAATTGTCTCTGAGAATCAGTAGACACAAGAGTATCTACCTAAGTTTGTAAAGCTAGCACCTGTGATTCAAGGAATGTAATTCTGTCAGAATTAGACGGCTTTGAAGGACCAGCTTCAGATGCGTGAGGAACATGTGGAGAAAGCACTGGAGATGTATGTTTAGAAGCAGGAGGTGTAATCAGTAAGGAAGCAACAAAATTTGCATCCTCCACACCCTGAGATGAATAAGCAGCAGCAATAGAAGCAGACATAAGCTTCTGAGCTTTAGGAACTGGAATAGCATCACTATCCGAGTCAGAACTTTCATCTACTTCTCTTTCCAAGAACTGGTCAAGAACGAGGATTCCGAACAGTCTTACGCCTCGGTTTTCTGGCCGTAGATTTAATACGCTTTCCCACATTAGCCAATGGTAACGTAGCCAACCTTGCATAATGTTCTGAGCTAAAATCTCTAGATGAATCAGTATCGGTAGCTTCAAAATCAGGTAAGATAGTGTCACCGGAACTTGTATCTTCAACATTGCCTTCAGCTTCATGAATAGGTGAGTTCACAGCTTCATGATCAAAATCATCCATATTCATACCCAACTCTTGATCATTATCTTGAGCAATCTCTTCTTGAACTGGTTCATTAACAGGAATTTGAACCTGTTCTTGTGGAATAGGTATTTGTTGTTGTTGTTGTTGTTGAGCAGAAACTTGTTGTTTTTGTTGTTGAGGAACTCGTTGTTGTTGAGCTTGAACTTGTTGTTGTTGTTGAGTAGGAATTTGTTGATTTTGGACTTGACCTTGTACTAACTCCTCAGGAAGAAACCAATTATCATTTGGTGGCTCTACATAATCAGGATTGATTATGTGACCAAACAGAGGAGTAGGAACAGGAATAAGAGCAGCATTTTGTTGCTTCACCTTCGTACAATCAGTAAAGATCCTTTTTGACATAGGAGTCAAAGTCAAACGGATTGGATGCTGAGGTAAGTCCGGAATTAAATGATTCAAAATCATCTGCACGAACCTGGGATACATAAGGAATCCTTGACCTTCTAGAGGATTTATTTGCATGAACAACTCACGATAGAAGTATAAAGCAAAGTTAAACCGTTTGTTGAGTGTCAACGCAACCATAGCAGCCTGTAGTGCACTCTTCAACCCATTAGTACCAGCCTTCCGTGGAGACAGACATTGTACGATAACGTGCATAAAATATCTCCATTCGCCAACTAATCCTCCTTTTCTTGCTTGTGTATCAATCTGTCTTCCTCTGTAACCTATCCGCTGAAAGCACCCCATAATAAGTGTTCCAGGATATGACATCGGATCATCCACAGCACCTCCTAATCCCAATGCAGCACGAATAGTTTCTACTTAAATAGCAACCTCAATATTATTTACTGTAGCACGAAGTACGTGAGGTTCAACATCCGTATCTTGATGGACAGTATCCCAGAATTGTTGAATATAAGGTAAACTTATATACGGATTAGCAGACAAAGCCACTTGCAATCTTGAACGATTTAGAAAGTTGATAATTCCTTGAAAAATAACAGCTTCAAACATATTCGGATCCAATAACGCCACTTGATTATGTTTGTATTCAACAAGACGAGCCATCTGTAAATGTAGACGACAAAAACACATTAGTAATCAAAACAAACAAAAAGAAAATTTTAAAAAAATTTCAACACAAAAAAACAATTAAAAAAATTCACAAGTCCAAAACACTCCTGACCCTTATGCGAACTTACTAAGTTCGCTTAGTGTTTCAAGAGGCGAACATAATAAGTTCGCCTAAACAAGTTTGCTTGAACAAGTTCGCCTGAACCTGTCTGTCGATACAAATTCCATACAGAATCACGTAACATGTCTAAAACATGCATAAATTCTCAATTCAAACTTAACAATATCATCGATTAAGATTCTCGACACATTTTAAATCATCAATTTCAAGTGTTAATTTAGAAATCATGTTCAAATCTCAGAAAAACATGAAAATATTCAAACCAAATGAACACAGATGTAAAAGACCAAAATCCAAAAGATTTACCAGATAGAATTCGATGAAATTACTCTAGAATGACTCGCAATTGAAAATCGATCAAGCAACAACCACACAAAATTCTAAACTGAAACCCTAGATTTGAAATCACAAGTTCTCTAAAATAACCCGTAAGTTCGCTCGTATAAGTTCGCTCCCACAGTAAAGAGAATAAATGAATAAGTTCGCCTGAACACAATACTAAATCACCATTAAGTTCGCTCCATTAGGCGAACTTGTTAAGTTCGCTTAAGAAGCCTCATGCGAACATATTAAGTTCGCTTACTCAGAACCAGGCGAACATATTAAGTTCGCTCCAAACCCTTTCCTTTGACCAAAATTCTTCACTTTCAACTCTTGTGAACTTCCATCTATAGCAAGTATCCGATCCAATTCCCGAAACATTTTAAAAAAAAATTTCATGGAAGATAGAAACAAAATATTTTTGGATTTTATCTGTACAAACGGAATCACATATTTCTTGTTTTTATCTAAACAAACTGAAAACACATATTTTTGGATGAACATCATGAGCAAGAAGATCATATCAATATATGAGCAATTCATCACACAATTTATTATCAACTATAACCTAAGATATGAAACATTCAAACTCATACTGATGTAACTCAAAACTTTTTCAAATTTATGAAACTTTTGCAATCTATTTGAATAATACTTGAAATGATACGCGATAAATTTCAAAATAAACAAGATCAGGTTATGAAATGCTCAATTTTTCATTCTGAATTTGCAATACAAAGCATGAATTTTTAAATTGTCAATATTATATGATTTGAAACTATAAGCATTTTTCTTCCAACTTCATGTGAGTTAGTACCATTTAGATGAAAAACATCATGTACCCCACATATATTGCATTATCTTCAAGACATACACAATTTATTTAAAGATTAGATCAATCTCCAAGATGAAATTATCTCTATTAGCACAAGTATAGAATAGTAGATCCCAAAGGATATAAGAATCAGAATGATTCAGAATCAGAATGATTCAGAATCGAAGGATTCTAATGAATTAGCTTTATAATGAGAATCAATAGATTCAGGTAGGAGGATCCAACTATTATCTGGATAAATTTCAATGAAATCAGAATAGATGATGTATCTAACTGATCCAAGGGTGAATATATGTTCTAACAGATGGTGTCAGAAACATATCTTAGTTCAACAACACATTGCATGTTTTTCGGGGCATGGGCAGTGAAGTGAACTGAAATAGATTGTGCTAAAGACATAATTTGATATTGGTCTCATGAAATTCTTAAAACCATATATTCTATATCTGATAATGATCTTTTAACACACACACTCAGGCATATAATGGATTCAAATCACAGATGTAATCATATTATATTTAATTTTCACACTACTATTGGTTCAAAAAAGCTTCTAGTCTATTGACAATTTAAGTTTCAAACACATATTCAAATTAAAAAATATTATCAAGATTAGAGCATTCCAAAACATTATCATTTCTCATTTATGCAGACTTTGAAATTTAGATCAAATCAAAAATCTTTAAACTTTCATATATCAAAGGTCTATTAAGGTCATGTGTAATGAATTATTCACTGATGTACTATCATTTCTTCTATAACTTCAAATGATGTCAATTTTATATTTTTTATTTTTTTTTGAATTTTTATAAATAACAATTTTTGACTGAAATGTAAAAAGCAGAAATGTAATAAAGCAATAAAAGAAATTGAAAACAAAATCTCCCATGAAAATTGTTTTGAAAAACTTTTATTCGGGATTGATCATACCAATCATTTTGATCAGAAATTCAAACCTGGTACCATCAAATGCTTTGGTAAAAAGATCAGCAAAATTATCATCTGTATGTACCTTTACCAGCTCAATCAACTTCTTATCTGCATAATCACAAATAAAATGATATCTAATTTCAATGTGCTTAACAGGATTATTTGTGATAGACATTGTAGCATTATTATCAATAAACATGGGGGTTCCTATAAAATTCAAACCGTAGTCTCTTAATTGCTGTTGGATCCACAAGATCTGTGAACAACAACTTGCAGCAGCAATGTATTCGGCTTCGCATGTTGAAATGGAGACAGTAGTTTGCTTTTTGCATTGCCAGGAAACTAGACGATTACCCAAGAACTGGCAACCACCTGTAGTAGATTCCTTTCCAAACAACAACCACCAAAATCAGAATCAGTGTAAGCATTGAATTCAAAGTTAGAACCATAAGGAAACCATAGTCCTAATCTTTGTTTTCCTTTTAGATAACGAAAGATTCTCTTTACTGCAATCAAATGAGATTCTTTTGGTTTTTCTTGGAACCTGGAACAAATACACACAGCGAACATTATATCTGGCCTTGAAGCGGTTAAGTACATGAGAGATCCAATCATTGCACGGTAGAGTCGGCAATCAACTTCTTTTCCATCCGGGTCAGAATTCAATTTATGGTTGACCAGAATCGGAGTATCATATGGGGTACAGTCCTCCATCTTGAATCGGCTCAAGATATCCTTGACATACTTGGACTGATGAATAAAGAAACTATCTTCCTTCTGATTAACTTGAAGACCTAGGAAAAATGATAACTCTCCCATAGCTGACATCTCAAACTTTGATTTCATAATACTCTCAAACTCTTTGCATAACCCTTCATTTGTAGAGCCAAAAATAATATCGTCTACATATATCTGTACCAATAGGTATTCTCCCCCTGCTTTCTTAATGAATAAAGTCGAGTCAATATGGCCACGAACAAAATCATTCGCCAGAAGATGTGTAGACAATGTTTCATACCATGCTCGAGGAGCTTGATGAAGACCATAGAGAGCTTTATCAATCTTGAAAACTTTGGACGGATTAATTGGATCTTCAAATCCCGGCGGCTGACACACATAAACTTCCTCCTTGACTTTACCATATAAGAAAGCACTTTTTACATCTAATTGAAACACCTTAAAACCTTTGTATGAAGCAAAAGAAAGAAACAACCTTATAGCTTCAAGCCTAGCAACAGGCGCATAAACCTCGGTGTAATCAATTCCCTCTTGTTGATTGAAACCTTGTACAACTAATCTTGCCTTATTTCGCACCACAACACCGCGATCGTCTTTCATGCATTTAAACACCCACTTCGTACCAATTGGATACACACCTTTTGGAAGATCTACAAGATTCAAAACTTTAAGTTTGTCAAACTGAGGAAGTTCTTCTTGCATGGCCTCTATCCAATTGTTATCACTCAACACCATTTCGACATTCTTTCGTTCGACCTGAGAAATAAAACAGGAAGGTGAGCATACACCAGTCTCTTTAAAACATGTATACAAGCAAGTGTTGTCAAGAGTAGAACGTGTTTGCACTCCATCACGCAAATCCCCAATGATATTTGAAATCGGATGAGCTTTGAGTTCCTTGATTGATGTAACCTCAGGAACTGGTGTAACATTTCTGATTTTCATTATCTATATTTCAATTCAATGTGATACATTTCAAACCAAATTATAGTACACTGACTTGTTCTATTCGTACCAACAATTAAATACTATGTTTCAATGCAAATCCAAAAATTTTACACGAGTATATCCTATTAAACTCTACATAAGTTCACATTTATACAAATCTGTCAATACTGAAACTTGCAAGGACTGATTTTATAAATAAATAACCAGAAACCCTAATAGGCACGGTCGCGCCTCGTTCTGGCACGGTCGCGCCTAGTGCCTTGGCACGGTCGCGCGCCTTGCTTTGGAACGGTCGCGCCCGGTGCCCTGGCATGGTCGCGCCTCGCGTCAGTTGAAGCGTAAATGCAGACTATAATCGCAAGACCATTCGATTTCGTAACCGTTTCACACTATAACAAACCCAATTAAGATTTTAATCATTATCTTTACGACGTATTAACCCAATTTTGTTGATTCCTCTCATAACTGTCGATTATCTTCATTGCAACCACCAATCTCACCATTTCGATCCAAATTCTCTCAAGCAAACACATGATACCCACTACTCGACCCTCTCTAAGGCTTCTGAACACGTGAATTAGCTGGAGCTGTAACAAAGGACACCGGAAACCAAACCCGTCTCCGCAGGAACTCGTCTCTACCACACGCTATCGATTAATCATCTTTTCGGGTAATTGAAACCTCCTACATCTACGTTTTAGTCTATAGATCAAAAGCCCTAAGCTAATTTTGGCTTACAATATGGAAATCATCATGAAACCAAATCTATGTTTTCATTCAAAATGGTTTAATCGAACCCTACTCTGAACACGTTTTAAATACAATTAATATATTCCAATAGACTCGTAATAACCTTATAGATAAAACCCCTATGAAATCCAACATTAACAATATAAGATTTAAGCAATTCGTTCCTGTTTTGGAACAGACACGGTCGCGCTAGTTTTCTAGCGCGGTCATGCTTCATGAGACACGGTCGTGCTAATACCAGCGCGGTCGTGCCTCGCACACTCAGACCCGGTCATGCCTCCTGGCTAGACTTGGTCGTGCCTCAGAACCCTAGACACGGTCGTACCTGGCCCAGACACGGTCGTGCCTAGTGACCAGCTTAGCTATGTCTTCTGTTTGGTCAACACGGCCGCGTCCCTGACTAGCACGGTCGCGCCCGTGGTCCTAGCACGGTCGTGCCTTGTCCCATGCACGGTCGTGTGTGAGAAGAATCTTGGCAGAATAATTATTTTATATTTTAGAAACAATAAGTATTTCAGATTAATTTTTAAATAAAAATATTTGATTTTATAAAGATTTATATTAACTTTATTTAAAAAAGATCAAATTCTTAATCCTAAAATAAATAGTAGTTATTTATTTAAAGTTATAAAATTAAATTTATACTTATTGTTAAACCGTACACTTAAATATTATTTACACAACTTATTTACACATCTTTATAAAAATAAAGTAAAGAAATTTATATTTAATATAAAACATCCGATACATTTTTATAACTAAACGACTAAGTTACATATTTTATAAATAAATAAATATGGTAACAATTATTTATTTAATTTACATTTAAACAAAAATTACTTATTTAGGTTATACTTAATTACCACTAATACCTACATTATTTTTATAACTAAATAAATAAATAATAAATTTGTTTTATTATTTAGTTATTCCAAACTCAAACCTTAATTTTATACAACACCATTCAAGTACAAACTACTAACACCTACAACTTCAAATTCCTTATACACACATCCAATTTAACCTTAGACTTAGACATAGACTATTGTGCACACTATTGATTCAATACATATTACACTCTAGGTTAACATTGTGCATTACGAGGACCTCGCTACTATCTAGTCTCTCGTGTTAGCTACGCCTTTTGAATCAAGTGAGTATTACATAGCCCCTTTTACTCTTTTACACTTTTTGGGTTGGAACATTAACACTACACAAACTATTGTTTACATTTACATAAACTACACAAATACAAATCCTCTTTACATTCATGTGTGCAATTTGAGCTTTATGCATGAGTGCTAGTTGTGCTAACTTTTGTGTTCAATTTATGTGCTATCGTTAACTATTTAAGTCGACGGTAAAAAATGATAGACCTATTGAGTCTGACAAACCCACCCAGATTGGGGTGATTGTTACCGATAACACAATTTTGCGTGCTAGTTACAAAAGTTTGATTGTATTTGGTTACACAATAGCTGCTCTCCATAAATGCCTTATTTTATCATCTTATGTAAGGATTTGTTTATTCATAATCTATATGCTATCTATATACAAACCTGTGTATGCTCACCAACTTTTTAGTTGACCTTATTTTATTCATGTTTCAGGTGCTAATGAGTGAGTTTGATCAATGCATGCTACACATAGGCTTTGGACTTAGTTAAATTTAAATAAAGGCTATTATGTAATTCGTTTATGTACTTGTTTGAATTTGGTTGTGTTGAATTATTTGAAGTAAAATTTGATGATTAAAATATTGAAATCTAGTCAACCTTGTGCTCATGAACAGTCTACATGTCCCGCCCCGACGTTTCCGCCGTCAGTTGGGGTGTGACAGATTGGTCTCAGAGCCTTGGTTATAGGGAACTAGGTTATTAGACACCCTTGACCTAGACTATAACTTTAGGATACCCACTTATGCCATGCTTCATGATTATGTGATATGTGCTACATGCTATGTGCTACATGCTATGTGTTACATGCTTACTATGATTAGTTATTATTTCGTTTTTGATGCCTTACTTGTTAAAAAAATTCATGACTTATTAAGATATACTTAAATAATAATTAAATAAACAATATCCCTACTTATACCCTAAAACCTCATAATATTCTTACCTACTCCTCTATCATCATCTTCTTAGCATGTGGAAACTTCATGGATCTAAATCTATAAAAAAATCTTTATTTCCTCGTTAAGGCTTTTAAACTTTGTTAATTATTTGAAGACACGTGCAATCTGGAAGGGTGACACCTATATTCTGGGTTTTCTGTCTAGGAAAGCATTTCGCATAAATCCCAATCAACCGAGGGACCCATATGCTTTACTGGGAATTCCCGGGATGAGTGTTCACTTATAGGCTAAAGCATGTCTCCTTGAAAATTATATGAGTTTAATTAACCTTAATGTGTCATAGTATTCAAGTGATTTTATCACTATTTGAGTACAATCCAAAGTATGATTAACTATTTTATTTGCTATCTTATCCTTTTAAATCCAAATAACTTTCATAAGTTCTTACATCTTTTCTAGTGTTGTACAATTCTGTAGAATGCATCCCCGTCGTGCTACCGTGACCAACAACAACACCGATATTGCTACAATCCTTGCACAACTTGTGAATCAACTCACTTAAGTTAATGGGGCCGCTAATGGTAACCATGGAGCTAATGGGGGTGGTGATGCCAACCCACCACAATGCACCTTCAAGCATTTCAACTCATGTAATCCTCTTAAGTTCTATGGTACCGAAGGAGCTACGGGACTTCTTCAATGGTTCTAAAGTATTGAGAATACCTTTCTCAATAGTGATTTCCCCGATAACCTTCATGTTCGTCATACCACAAGTGTCTTACAAAAATGAGCACTCATGTGTGGAATGGGGAAAAGAGAACTAGAGGTGTGGAAGTAGCAATTGCCTTACCTTGGGATGAGGTTAAAAGGTTGATGACCGAAGAATTTTGTCCTCGAAATGAGGTAAAGAAATTGGAAGCCGAGTTTTGGGATCTTTCCTAAGATGGTGGTGAAAGTCTATCTTATACAACTCAGTTCCATGAGTTGAGTCTCCTTGTGCCCCATATGGTCACACCTCTATCCCGCTGCATTGAGAAGTATATACGTGGATTACATAGGCAAATTCAAGATACTATCCTAGGGAGAAATCCCGCAACACTCGAAGATGCTATCCTCTTATCTGCTACATTAACAGACAACCATGTGAAAGCGGGAACTCTGACTAGAAAAGGCACCAAGAAAGTTCCCGACACCACAACTCCTCCCGTACACTTCAAGGAAGCCACAACTGAGCCCTCTCGTAATAATAAGAAAAGAAAGGCTAGAAACTATGCTATGGTCACTCTTGCTATCACTGTTAACCAAGTTGCTCCTATGGTTCAAGCACTAGCCAAAAAGCCATATGTTGGGATCTACCCACTCTATGCCACATGCAACTATCACCATCTCCAAAACATTCCATGTCGCCTTTGCACTCACTGTGGGAAATATGACCATACAGTAAATGTTTGTAGAGCCAAAGCACTTACAGGCCAAGTCAACCCACCAAACCGAACCAACCCCCAAGTGGCTAATCAAGGTATTCCCGCTATTGCAAATGGGCGTGCTTGTTATGAATGTGGAAACCCAAATCATTTCCGTGATCAGTGCCCAAGGTTGATCAATGCTAGACAAGGCGGAGCTCGTGGGCGTGCTTTCAACTTAAACGCCAATGAAGCTCAAGCCAATAATGATGTGGTCAACGGTACGTTCCTTATTAATAGTCAATATGCCTCCATTTTATTTGATACCGGTGCCAATAAAAGTTTTGTGTCACTTAACTTTGAACCCTTACTTGCAAAGACACGATCCCAATTAGAGAAAACCTTCACCGTCGAAGTAGCAAATGGTGACTCCCTTACAATTGACTCTGTTATTCACGACTGCTCTCTAGAACTTAATGATCATACATTTCTAATCAACCTTGTACCAATGCCACTAGGAAGTTTTGATATCATCATAGGCATGGATTGGCTATCAAATCATCATGCCGAAGTCATTTGTTTCGAGAAGTGCATCCGAATACCTCTACCATCGGGAGAAACGTTAAGAGTCTTTGGTGAAAAGCCTTGCAAAGGACTCAAGTTAATGTCATGCACTACCGCCCAAAAGTACTTACGAAAGAAGTACGTGGCCTTCTTAGCTCATGTTGTTCAAAAGGATGTCAAAGAGAAAAGTATCCACGACATTCCCATCATTCGGGATTTTCCCGAAGTATTTCCCGAAGATCTATCCGGTCTTCCACCCGTTCGTCAAGTAGAATTTCGCATTGACCTTATACCCGGAGCTAACCCCATGGCTAGAGCTCCCTACCGTCTTGCACCTTCTGAAATGCAAGAACTTGCAAGTCAACTCCAAGAGCTCAGCGACAAAGGCTTCATTCGTCCAAGTCATTAACCGTGGGGTGCACCCGTCTTATTCGTCAAAAAGAAGGATGGATCATTCCGCATGTGTATTGACTACCGCGAACTCAACAAGCTTACCATCAAAAACCGTTACCCATTGCCTAGAATTGATGATCTCTTCGATCAACTTCAAGATTCGACGTGCTTCTCGAAGATTGATCTTCGATCTGGTTATCACCAACTCCATGTACAAGAGGAAGATATTCCTAAGACTGCTTTCCGAACAAGGTATGGTCACTACGAGTTCATGGCCATGCCTTTTGGACAAACCAATGCACCCGCGGTCTTCATAGACCTCATGAATAATGTGTGCAAACCGTACCTTGATAAATTTGTGATCGTATTCATTGACGATATCTTAATTTACTCTAAGACTAAAGCCGACCATGAACAACACCTTAGACTAGTTTTGGACCTCTTGAGGAAGGAACAACTATATGCCAAATCCTCCAAATGTGAATTTTGGCTAAAGGAAGTTCAATTTCTTGGTCATATCGTCAACGACAAGGGAATTCATGTTGACCCTGCTAAGATCGAAGCGGTTAAGAATTGGAATGCCCCGAAGACCCCCACCGAAGTTCGTTCATTTCTTGGTCTTGCGGGATATTATCGTCGTTTCATCTCAAATTTCTCTAAGATTGCTGTCCCTCTTACCGCTTTGACCCACAAGGGTAAAACTTATGAATGGAGACCAAAACAAGAAGAAGCTTTCCAAACTCTCAAACAAAAGTTGTGCAATGCTCCTATTTTGACTCTCCCTGATGGGAATGATGATCTAGTTCTCTACAGTGATGCTTCCAACCAAGGTCTCGGTTGTGTCCTCATGCAACGAGGCAAAGTAATCGCTTATGCATCAAGGCAACTTAAGATTCATGAGAAGAATTATACGACGCACGACCTTGAGTTGGGTGCGATCGTATTTGCATTAAAAATTTGGAGACATTACTTCTATGGCACAAAATGTGTGGTGTTCAACGACCACAAAAGTCTCCAACACATCTTCAATAAAAAAGAACTCAATATGAGGCAACGACGTTGGGTTGAACTCCTTAATGACTATGACTGCGAGATTCGTTACCATCCAGGCAAAGCGAATGTTGTAGCCGACGCTTTGAGTAGAAAGGACCATGTCATGCTTCAATGTGTCCGAATTCAAACCGACATTCAAAATCGCATCTTAGAAGCTCAACACGTCTCAGTCACCGAGGGTAACATGTACGAGGAAATGTCGTGTGGTGTTAAACTCCAGCTTGAACCGAAACCCAATGGCTTACTTTATTACTTAAACCGTATTTGGGTTCCCGATCGCAATGATCTCTGTGCATTTCTTATGAACGAGGCTCACAAGACTCGTTATTCTATTCATCCTGGTGCGGATAAAATGTACCAAGATCTTCGCCAACAATATTGGTGGCCCGGTATGAAGAAAGACATTGCTCTCTATGTTTCCAAATGTCTAACTTTCTCCAAAGTCAAAGCCGAACACCAACGTCCTTCCAGTTTGCTTGAACAACCAGAAATTCCCGTGTGGAAATGGGAAAATTTAGCTATGGACTTCATTACCAAACTCCCTCGCACCTCAAGTGGTTATGATAGCATTTGGGAGATCATTGACCGTCTCACCAAATCTGCTCATTTCTTGCCTATCCGTGAAGACTATCGGGTTGAGAAACTAGCCCGAATTTACATTGACGAAATTGTGAGCCGTCACGGTGTTCCCTTAAACATAATCTCCGATATAGATGCTCGGTTCACCTCTCGTTTTTGGAAATCTCTCCAAACTGCCCTGGTACACGATTGGATTTGAGCACGGCCTACCATCCCAAACTGATGGTCAGACCGAGCGCACAATCCAAACTCTTGAGGATATGCTTAGAGCTTGTGTAATTGATTTTGGTGGCAATTGGGATTCACATCTATCACTAATCGAGTTCTCCTTCAATAATAGGTACCATGCGAGTATCAACATGGCTCCATTTGAAGCTCTCTATGGTCGCAAGTGTCGTTCCCCTATCTGTTAGAACGAGATTGGTGAAGCAAAAATCACCGATCCCGAGCTAATTCAAGAAACATCCGACAAGATTATCCAAATCCGTGACAACATTCGAGTAGCGAGAAGTCGGCAAAAGAGTTATGCCGACAAACGACGAAAGCCCATGGAATTCCAAGTCGGTGACCTTGTTCTTCAAAAGGTATCTCCGTGAAAGGGTGTGATCCGTTTTGGAAAGAAAGGCAAATTAGCACCTCGCTATGTGGGTCCATTTAAGATCCTTGAAAGGATTGGGAAAGTGGCGTACAAACTTGACTTACCTCCATCACTTGGCAATGTGCAGCCTACTTTTCATGTGTCTAATTTGAAGAAATGTCTTGCCGATGAGAATCTTCACATACCTTTTGACGACGTGCACATTGACGAAACGATGCACTTCGTTGAGAGACCAGTAGAAATCATAGATCGTGAGGTCAAGCAACTCAAGCGAAGCCGTATTCCTATTGTCAAAGTTCGTTGGGAATCTAAACGTGGTCCTGAATTCACTTGGGAACGAGAGGAACAAATGAAGCTCAAGTACCCCCATCTCTTCACTGATGCCGTCGCCTCCACTAGCTAAATTTCGGGACGAAATTCCCTCAATATGGGGATACTGTAACATTTCTGATTTTTATTATCTATATTTCAATTCAATGTGATACATTTCAAACCAAATTATAGTACACTGACTTGTTCTATTCGTACCAACAATTAAATACTATGTTTCAATGCAAATCCAAAAATTTTACACGAGTATATCCTATTAAACTCTACATAAGTTCACATTTATACAAATTTGTCAATACTGAAACTTGCAAGGACTGATTTTATAAATAAATAACCAGAAACCCTAATAGGCACGGTCGCGCCTCGTTCTGGCACGGTCGCGCGCCTTGCTTTGGAACGGTCGCGCCCGGTGCCCTGGCACGGTCGTGCCTCCTATAGGCACGGTCACGCCTCGCGTTAGTTGAAACGTAAATGCAGACTTTAATCGCAATACCATTCGATTTCGTAACCGTTTCACACTATAACAAACCCAATTAAGATTTTAATCATTATCTTTACGACGTATTAACCCAATTTTGTTGATTCCTCTCATAACTGTCGATTATCTTCATTGCAACCACCAATCTCACCATTTCGATCCAAATTCTCTCAAGCAAACACATGATACCCACTACTCGACCCTCTCTAAGGCTTCTGAACACGTGAATTAGCCGGAGCTGTAACAAAGGACACCGGAAACCAAACCCGTCTCCGCCGGAACTCGTCTCTACCACACGCTATCAATTAATCATCTTTTCGGGTAATTGAAACCTCCTACATCTACGTTTTAGTCTATAGATCAAAAGCCCTAAGCTAATTTTGGCTTACAATATGGAAATCATCATGAAACCGAATCTATGTTTTCATTCAAAATGGTTTAATCGAACCCTACTCTGAACACGTTTTAAATACAATTAATATATTCCAATAGACTCGTAATAACCTTATAGATAAAACCCCTATGAAATCCAACATTAACAATATAAGATTTAAGCAATTCGTTCCTGTTTTGGAACAGACACGGTCGCGCTAGTTTTCTAGCGCGGTCATGCTTCATGAGACACGGTCGTGCTAATACCAGCGCGGTCGTGCCTCGCACACTCAGACCCGGTCATGCCTCCTGGCTAGACTTGGTCGTGCCTCAGAATCCTAGACACGGTCGTATCTGGCCCAGACACGGTCGTGCCTAGTGACCAGCTTAGCTATGTCTTCTGTTTGGTCAACACGGCCGCGTCCCTGACTAGCACGGTCGCACCCGTGGTCCTAGCACGGTCGTGCCTTGTCCCATGCACGGTCGTGTGTGAGAAGAATCTTGGCAGAATAATTATTTTATATTTTAGAAACAATAAGTATTTCAGATTAATTTTTAAATAAAAATATTTGATTTTATAAAGATTTATATTAACTTTATTTAAAAAAGATCAAATTCTTAATCCTAAAATAAATAGTAGTTATTTATTTAAAGTTATAAAATTAAATTTATACTTATTGTTAAACCGTACACTTAAATATTATTTACACAACTTATTTACACATCTTTATAAAATTAAAGTAAAGAAATTTATATTTAATATAAAACATCCGATACATTTTTATAACTAAATGACTAAGTTACATATTTTATAAATAAATAAATAAGGTAACAATTATTTATTTAATTTACATTTAAACAAAAATTACTTATTTAGGTTATACTTAATTACCCCTAATACCTACATTATTTTTATAACTAAATAAATAAATAATAATTTTGTTTTATTATTTAGTTTTTCCAAACTCAAACCTTAATTTTATACAACACCATTCAAGTACAAACCACTAACACCTACAACTTCAAATTCCTTATACACACATCCAATTTAACCTTAGACTTAGACATAGACTATTGTGCACACTTTTGATTCAATACATATTACACTCTAGTTTAACGTTGTGCATTACGAGGACCTCGTTACTATCTAGTCTCTCGTGTTTGCTACGCCTTTTGAATCAAGTGAGTATTACATAGCCCCTTTTACTCTTTTACACTTTTTGGGGTGGAACATGAGCACTACACAAACTATTGTTTACATTTACACAAACTACACAAATACAAATCCTCTTTACATTCATGTGTGCAATTTGAGCTTTATGCATGAGTGCTAGTTGTGCTAACTTTTGTGTGCAATTTATGTGCAGTCATTAACTATTCAAGCCGACGGTAAACAATGATAGATCTATTGAGTCTGACAAACCCACCCAGATTGGGGTGATTGTTACCGACAACACAATTTTACATGCTAGTTACAAAGGTTTGATTGTACTTGGTTACACAATAGCTGCTCTCCATAAATGCCTTATTTTATCATCTTATGTAAGGATTTGTTTATTCATAATCTATATGCTATCTATATACAAACCTGTGTATGCTCACCAACTTTTTAGTTGACGTTATTTTATTCATGTTTCAGGTGCTAATGAGTGAGTTTAATCAAGGCATGCTACACATAGGCTTTGGACTTCGTTAAATTTAAATAAAGTCTATTATGTATTTCGTTTATGTACTTGTTTGAATTTGGTTGTGTTGAATTATTTGAAGTAAAGTTTGATGATTAAAATATTGAAATCTAGTCAACCTTGTGCTCATGAACAGTCTACATGTCTCGCCTCGACGTTTTCACCGTCGGTTGGGGTGTGACAACTGGCAACACATCAACTTGAGATGTATCAGATTGATAAGACCGATCTTGATTAACTGGTATCCCTGGGTCCAGATTTGTAGGAATCTCCCCCTGATCTTGTGACAAATTAGAAGGTTCATCAACTATCAACGGATCAGCAGAATAATCTTGGAAAATAACATTTTCATCTTCACTATCGGACTCTTGTGTTCCCGAATAAGAAGCAGCATTAGGATCTGGAGCAGCTGTAGAAGGAATAGAAGAATGTGGAACTGCAGTCGGTAGAAAACCACTATTCTGTGAATCTTGACATGAGTCATATAAAACAGCACAAGATGGTTCTGTTCTTAGTTGAAATTGGCGGAAACAATAACAACTACACAAGTATAATCGAGTAAACAGAAATAATACTTTTAAGAACATTGTTGTATTAAGCTTTTGCAAGTAAACAATTACAAATTAGAACTCAATCAAAAAGCACACTTACAATGAAGAGTTTACACAGTATTTATACTCACTTAGAATCAAGACAGACCCTTGATTCTAAGGATCAGATCTAACACAGACCGTTGATCTGTTGTATATAGCTAACTATTACACGTTTAGTCTAAAACTAGTTAACTTTACTGAATCGTCTTCTTTGTGCATTATTACTTGCATGCTTGGAGAAGAGCATTGTTGTCTGTCATTGGTTGCACCATTGAGGTTCCTTCTGCTTTGAGTGTGTCAGTTGCTTTTGTAGAAAGTTGTCAGTAACGCTTGGCATGGATAGTCAGCTGCAACGGTTTATCTTCAAGGCACACGACTGTCAGCAGCAAAGATGAGGATCAGCAGCATGATGTGTCCATCCAAAGTTGCTGATGATTTGCCTGTCAGCAGCATCAAGTGTTGATGCTGTTGAGAAGCCTATCCGCAGCAACTTTGGTCTTCAGCAGATAGGGCTATCCGCAGCAGATTTGTTCTTTAGCAGGAGAACAAGTATCCGCAGCAGATAAGCAGTTTGTTGGTCAGCAGCAAACTCTGAGATCAGCAACATTTGTACTTAGAGAATTTTGTAGCCATCAGAGACTGATGCTACCAAAATTCTCTTACTGCCTTTGTTGCTGAAGCTTTTGCATGTTTCTGACTATCCTTTCAACCTCATATCCTCTCTGGTCCATGCTGGGATTGTTAAGAGGAAGCTCAAAAAGAGTCTTGATGTCTTTGCTTGCCATTTTGAAGATAGCTTTGCTTGAACACCTCATCTTCTGTCCTTTAACATCTGTCAGAGTGAATTCATTCTTCTCAGCAATGTAGGACCAGCTGATGAATGGAGAGTGGGATTGAAGAGGTTTGGCATCAATGATTTCATCTTTGTTGGGGTTGAAGTAATGTCTGATTGCCAGCAATAGATGTCTCCCACCTTCATTCTCAAGCTCAGAGGATTCAACTAGCTCCATCACTCTACTTAGATCAGAATCTAGAAGCTACAGTACCTCATCAACAGATATATAGATTGATCTTTAAGGTTCTGTCCTCCCCCTAAACACTTCAAACCATTGGTCTTGAGGGCTGTGTGACCATCTGATTATTTCTCTTGAGTCTTCTGGTTTGGAAGTGGGTTTGTTTTTCTTTTTGGGAGATTGTTGATGCGTAGGAGATGGGTGTGAGGATTTGGACTTTGAGGGAGGAGAGGAGGGAGGTCTAGGAAGGAGAGTGGAAGGTTGTTGGATGGAGAAAGTGTTGGGTGAGAGAGAAGGCTTGGGTGTCTTTCATTTCCTTTCTTCTTCTTGAATGTTTCCCCTTTTCTTTGAGCCTTTCTTCTCCAATCTTTCTTCCTCATCCTTCTTTACTTTAAAATAGAGGGCTTGCAGGTTCATGAAATTCATGGGACCTAGCCTCTTTCCACTCTCTCCTCTAGCCTTAAGGAAGTCAATCATGACCTTCCTTTCTTCATGGGTCCTTTTATTAAAGGCAATGGTCTTTTTGGACTTTTCTTTGGCTTTTTCTTCTTCTTCAGCCTTCTTTTTCTTTGACCATGCTGACCCATGAAGGCTCTGTAAATTTCTTTGTTTGATAGTTTCTCAAGGTAGTCTGCATCCTCACCTTGAGAAACTAGAGCCTTTACCCACTCCTCTCTCATTTCTTTGGCTAGTTCAGAATCAGTTATTCTGAACTTAGCCTCTTCCTTCTTCTTCTTGTCTAGTTCTTCTTCTTCCTTATCAAATTGTTCCTGCAGTTGAAGAGCAAGAGCTTCATCTTCTTCAATCTGATAAACTGCAGGAATCTTTACTTTGAGCTCATCCAGCTGTTTTGCATACATCTGGATTTGTTGTTCTCTGAGGAGAATGGCTGTGATTCTATCTTGAGCTTTCTTTGTTTCAGCCATTTCCTCTTCTTCTCTTCTTCTTCTTCTTCTTCTTTCTTCTTTCTCTTTCTTTTCTCTTTGCAACCTCTCTTCGTCTTCTTCGGTCAAAATTCCCTTTCCCTTATCTTTGTTGGATGCCTCTGCTTCGGCTTCACTGATCACAACAGCAGATGATGGTGCTACTGTTGAAATCTCAGCTTTAGCTTCATTGTCAATTTGGGGAATGGATAAGGGAGGGGAACTGACTTCATCCTCTTCCCATTCCATACCTGTCACCTCCTTCCATGCCTCTTTCATCTTTTCCTCTTCTCTTCTTTTTTATTCTTCTTCAATGTTCAGTCTGACTGTTGGAGAAGAGAGAGAGGATAGGTCTGAGTCAGATCCAGAATCCTCCTTATACAAAGAAGCCTTGATGATCTTGATCATTTCTTGACTTTCTAAGGAGTTGACATTGAAGATGAGTGATCTTAAAGACCTTGTGCAGGAAGGCTGGAGGTAGGAGCAAGATCTCCTTGATGTTGATTGTTAGAGAAGATCCATTTCTCAGGAAGAAGGTGAAGTCATGGGAGTCAGTGCTTGTCCATCCTTGCACTTCGACATCCCTGACCATTTTATTGTACATGAATCTTCTCCAGCACAGAACTTCTTCTTCAGTGAGAAGACTGCTCCTTATTATTTCAAGTCTTCTAGGAGACAGTCTTCTTTCTGCTGCTGTTGAAGATTCAGGATAGGCTACCCTTTTGCTGCTTGTATTTGTCTTTGAAAGTTGGGTAGATTATCCTCCATCAGGTCATAGAACCTGCCAATGGAAAGTTCTGCTGAGAGGTCCGTTGAGTTGTTGATGCATTGTAGATGGTATAGGTGAAGGATTTGGATGATGTTGAGAAAGTCCCAGTTTAGCTCTTCTACTCCGCTAAACTCCCAACCAATCCAGAACCTCTCAGACTTTCCATCATACCCCAAGCTAGTATTGTATCAAACTCTAGCTGTGTTGAAGTCAGTGAAAATTGGGGGGGAGAGGAGTGACTTATGAAAGCTGCTGCTTCAGGGATGATGCTAAAAGATGTATATGTTTGTTCTGTGTCTTCAGCGTCATTCAGCATCTCATCAACAGCCCTGACGACTAACTTCCAGTCTTCAGATGTCTCTTCTTCTTCTTCGTTATCTGAAGATGGCAAGTCTTGAACCTATACAAAAGCTGGCTTGAATAATGTGCTTTGAAATACAGCCTGCTCTTGAATCCAGTTTTCAAGACTGTCTAAGTCTTCCTCCATTGGGACCATCTCTCCCTTTTTGGTTGCATCAATTGATAAATAAGCATCAGTTTGGGTGCTCATTGATACAAGAGAGGGAGTAGGTACAGTTAGGCATTGATGGGTTTCATGCATAGAGACTTGGTGTCTTATTTTGGACACTTCAGTCTCTAGCATAGCCACCCTGGCCGTCAATTCCAAGTTATGAAGTTTCAGTCTGTCCTCATCCATAGTTGTGGAATCCTTGGATCCAGATGGGGCCTTAGGCCTAGCCTCCTCATCCCCATCACCCATGGTTTCTTGGCGCCTGGGATTCCTCTTAGTGAGGGGAGTTTCCATGGAAGCATCCTCACTGTGAGTTTCCGTGGTTAAGGTCTTAGCAATGTTGTTACTGTCCTCCTGGTCATTTGATGGACTAGCAGTAGTGACAGCCTCTTCCACATCTACTCTTTCATAACTCCTAGAGTGGACCTTCAGGGTAGAAGAACTTAGGTTGGGTGTGTTGGAAGCAAGATCAATCAGTACCTCCGAGATAGTGGTAGTTGGAGAAGGTACATCATCTTGATCAGGTTCCTCAACACTTAAGTTCAGAAGAGAAAGGAAAGGCTCAGGGGGCTGTTCTATGGATCCGGAATGTGATCCTGACCCTAATAGAGAGACATCTAAAGGAGTCTCCCTAATAATATGGTTGTCCCTTATGATATTCTCATCAGAATGTTGTGATTCTGAGTGAGGGCTGTTAAGTTGGGTTTGGGCCTTGGAAGCAAGAGAAGGAGTTCTTTTGCCCATTTTCCTAGTTATGTCGTTGCAACCGGGGCCCTGTGTCCTGGTTGAACGATAACATCCAAAAGAGGTGTAAGTAATTTTTGTGCCTGTGCATCCTCAGTAGTATGAACAGGGGTTCGAATGGTAGAAGCAGACTGTTGTTCAGGATGTGAGGTGGAGGGTGTGGGATCAGTATCAGCTGGGATTACTGAACTGTCACCCGGGGTACTCTGTATGTTTAGCATTGTAGATAACAATGGAACATTGACCCCTGAGAACTTTTTGGAAACAATTCTCGTGCTTTGAAAAATATTATTTTTGTGTCCCAACATGATGTAGATTCTTGCAGGTTTTGAAAGTTCTTTTAGTTCTTGATTGAAAACTTCCTGCAAGAATCTTGGGTACGTAAAAAATTGTTGCTTTGCACCCTCTTGAAGGTTATATCTCAAACCCTCAAAAATGAGGTGGGCAAAGTTGAAGCCTTGGTTAGTGACCATACCATGGAAGGCGGAGGCAAGTGCGGAGCTCACCTGATGCCATCCACTCCTCTTCTGGGATATGCATTGGAGAAGAGTGTGGCAAAGATACTTCCATGGAGGGCCCATCATCGCCTTCTCGATCGTATACTTGGTCTGATTTCCAGTGTATCCAATGGATACAAAGGTCCTCATGTATTCGTCCTTCGAGTATGAGATGGCTGCTCCCTCATCTTGAAGCTTAAAATGTTTTCTGAGTGTGGCTTCCAAGATGGTGATATCCTTGCCGTCTACTTTGGCTTTAATTTGGGGAATCCCTGTTCGGTTGAGTAGATGGCGGTACTCCAAAAATCCTCCATATGAGGGATATATATGGTAGGGTTGATTGTGAGGGCAAAGTAGATTTTTGATCGACATAGGAAGTCGATCATATCATTAAATCCTTCGGATTTCTTTCCTTTGGTAAGATATGCTGTAAGGTTGTGGTATGGGGAGAACTTATCATCAAGGTTATTGATGTCTGCCATTGTTGTTTGATTTGGAGGGAAGGTTAGAATATGGGAGGCTTGAATGTTTTAAAGATGAAGGGCTTGAAAATGGTGGGGACTTGAGAGAAAGTGAGGTGGGTTTAGGGTGAAATTGAAGGTGAAGAGGTGGTAAGGAAATTTGATTTGTTTTTATAACGGCAGAGGAGAGAAAAAGCAAGATGACTTGTACAGTACAACCTTACTTATTTTTTATTGTTACAGTTGTAATACACCGAGGCAGTCACGGTAAAGACTGACGTTAATTTTTACAGCGGGTAAAAGTTAATTTGGACTTAAATTTACCCATCAGCAGCAAACTTGGTTGCTGTGGATGAGGAAGCCTGTCCGCTGCAACCTTGGTTGCTGCGGAAGGTTAAGTCTGTCAGCAGCAAACTTATCTGCTGCTGATGGATTTAATAATCTGCAGCAAGGATGTTGCTGCTGACAGTCTTAAAGAAATCCGTAGGAAACCTGTTCCTGCTGATAACTTAAAGCAGTCAGCTGCAAATTCTTTGCTGCTGAAGATTAAACCTGTCAGCAACTGAAGAACAAAAATACTACTGACTTATAACTTTTATTTACAACAAAGGACAGACATATTTACATCAAAGGATAAACACATTCAACTGAACCAATGATGATGCTTGGTGGTTTCTTTGCCTTCCATTGTTGAGTTGGTGGTTTTCCAGCTCTCTTTGCCTTTTTAACAGCAGAAGCTGTATCTGAGGACTTTGGCTTATCAGCAGCAGATTTGGTTGCTGCTGATGGTTTTACTTGAGCAGCTGCAGACTTTGTTGCTGCTGAAGGCTTTCCTTTTGTTTGCTTGGGCTTTACTCGATCAGCAGCAGTTTTGTTGGCTGCTGAAAGTTTAAGAATAGACGTATGCCTATCCTTCTTCACCTTACTGATAGGCTTTTGTATAATTGGGGTTGGAAGAAGAATCTGATTGAAAGGATTAAATTTACAATTTGCAGCAAAGTGGTCTGATTCACCACAGATGATGCAAGATTGTTGAGGTTTTGACAACTGCTCCCTTGGTGGAGAAAGAGAGTTTCTGAATTGAGTTGTCTTGGCTTCAAACCTTCTTACATGTTTGTTCTTCTTTGTCTTCTCAAAAGAATGTTGCTTGAGGTTTCTTTGCTACTGAAGGTAGTAGAAGCAGGTGATGGCGGTGTGGTTGTATTTTCCACAGACAAAGCATGATTTGGCTAGTTTATCCCTTGAAAGGTAAACATACTCCTTTCTTTTGAATAGGTCTTTGAAGTTCCAGGGGTGAGCTTTGTTATGCCTAAAAGGTGGCTTCTTCCAACGTCTTTTGAACATATGGAACTCTCTCCAGGCGCATGACATATGTCAAACACCTTCCTTGGTTGGGTTGAAGTTGAGGACTGGCCCTTTTCAATATTTAGCTTCCTACCTTTTGGAGGATAGCTAATTTTGATTTGTTTGAATGGTGTAGGAACTGGTACTGAAATGGCTGGTACTGGTGCTGAATGAATAATGGGGACTTCATCTTTAGTCAGAATAACTTGGGGGGCAGGAGGAGATGAAGCTTCACTTGTTTCAGTGGAGTCTGAGCAAGTTGATTCAGACTCTGATGAGGTAGTGCATTCTTGCACCAAAGGTTCATCCTTAGAAGGATCAAGATTTCTGTTGGCCATATCAAGATTTGTAAGATTGATGCTTGGTTCATGGATGGCAACGTAGTCAGAAAGAGGTGCAACGGCTTGATATTGTTCAGCATGATACCCCATACCAGTTTTTACCTTTTCATGAATCTGAGCATCCAAAAGTCTTTGCAGCTTTTTGGATGCAAAATTCATATTTGTCAACATGAACTTTCTGTTCTGCCAATTATGCTCTGGTAGCTTTTAATCTGGCTAGTAGATCATCAATCTGAGTTTCAAAATTGGTTTGTTCATGTTTTAGTGATGAAATCTCTTTCTTTAGGCAGTTAATTTTTTCTTTGTAACTGTCTTCGACCTTTTTGAATTCAGATTTCATTTGATGAAACTCTTCATTTTGATCTATGAGGTTTTGATTATGCTTTCTGTAGCCTAAAACCTTATCAATACAGGCTTGGGAACATAGATGATCATATACCTGAGGCGGTATCTCAGTTGTGTCTGCCATAAGAGCTTGGTTGTTAGCATGCAGATCTTCATACTGGAAGCTCCAGTCAAAGTCAGATGTTCCAACAGTTGCACAAGCTGCAGTTTGAGCTGGAGGGGTAGCTTGTTGCTGTTGTTGTCTTGGTTGGTCTTGGTGAGCTGCTGGGTTTGCCCTAGGTGCCTTGCATTCTCTAGTAAAATAACCCAGTTGGTAACAATTGTAACATCTTAGTTTGCTTTTATCCAAGCCAACTCTGGTGTTGGAGTTATTACTTGGAATGGGTCTTCCAGTTCTAGAGTAGAACCTTTTTGCCCTTATAGATAACATGGCATACGAGTGCTAAGTCATCTGGATGGAATCATTCCAGATTCTCCTTGATAAAGAACATGTTGCTTGAGTTTTCAGAAACAAAAGCAGCAGAGGTTGAGGATTGAGGAGGGGCTTCAAGAAGAAATGGTGAGGTATTTGATTTAGAGGTAGGAGTTTGAGGATGTGTGACTATGGGAGGATTGTAGTTGCTAGTACTAGGACCTGAGTGGTCAGAGTGAAGAGCGGAAGAGGTGGTGGTGGATTTTGAAGCTGTTTGGTTGCTTGAGCTCCTTTCCTTGGCCTGAATCATCTCTAATTAATAGGTTTTGAGCATACCGAATAGCTCAGTCATTTGAAGAGTCTTCAGATTCTCAGTTCTTCTGATGGACACTGTGTAGAGTGTCCAGCAACTAGGTAGAGATCTGATGAATTTCTTAAGAATGTCTTCATTCTCCAACTTCATTTTTGAGCACTGCAGCTCACCTACAAGATAAGTATATCTGTTATATAAAACAGTTAGAGACTCACCTTCCTTCCAGACAAAGTTTTTGTATTGCTGCTTCAGGATGTCTCTTCTGTTTTCTTTGACTTCCTCTGAGCCAACAAACATCTTCTCAAGAGCCTCCTAGAGCTCTTTAGCAGTTTTGTAACTTCTGAAGTTATGAAAACTTCATTTGGATAGCTCCTAGTGCCTTGAAGTCCACCTCCATCTTCTTTATGTCCTCTTCTGAGTACTTGGAGGGCTCCTTTGGAACTGGTGGTCCTCCAGAGTCAGCAGAGGCCACCATGGGAGTGTAGGGTCCATCCCTGATGGATTTCCACATTCCGTACTCCTGATAACAGAAAAAGCTTTCCATGCGATTCTTCCACGTGTCGTAGTCTTCCCCAGATACCAATCTTGGTGGTCGGTTGATGCTGCCGATGTCTTCAAATCCATTGCTCTGTGCCATCTTTGTTTTTGGTGACTTGATGAAAGGGAGAGTTTAGAATAGAACCAGAAGTGATAAAACAAGTGTGAGTTGTTTAATCTGAGCCAAAGCTCTGATACCACTTATAGGATCGTGAAAGTACAAGATGGTTATGTTCTTAGTTGAAATTGGCGGAAACAATAACAACTACATAAGTATAATCGAGTAAACAGAAAGAATACTTTTAAGAACACTGTTGTATTAAGCTTTTGCAAATAAACGATTACAAATTAGAACTCAATCAAAAAGCACACTTACAATGAAGTGTTTACACAGTATTTATACTCACTTAGAATCAGACAGACCCTTGATTCTAAGGATCAGATCTAACACAGACTGTTGATCTGTTGTATATAGCTAACTATTACACGTTTAGTCTAAAACTAGTTAACTTTATTGAAGCGTCTTCTTTATGCATTATTACTTGCATGCTTGGAGAAGAGCATTGTTGTCTGTCTTTGGTTGCACCATTGAGGTTCCTTCTGCTTTGAGTGTGTCAGTTGCTTTTGCAGAAAGTTGTCAGTGACGCTTGGCATGGATAGTCAGCTGCAACGGTTTGTCTTCAAGGCATACGGCTGTCAGCAGCAAAGATAAGGATCAGCAGCAAGATGTGACCATCCAAAGCTGCTGATGATTTGCCTGTCAGCAGCATCAAGTGTTGATGCTGCTGAAAAGCCTATCCGCAGCAACTTTGGTCTTCAGCAGATAGGGCTATCCGCAACAGATTTGTTCTTCAGCAGGAGAACAAGTATCCACAGCAGATAAGCAGTTTGTTGGTCAGCAGCAAACTCTGAGATCAGCAGCATTTGTACTTAGAGAATTTTGTAGCCATCAGTCTTTGTTTCTACACAAAGGTTTGATTGTACTTGGTTACACAATAGCTGCTCTCCATAAATGTCTTGATTTATCATGTTATGTAAGGATTTGTTTATTTACAATCTATATGCTATCTATATACAAACCTGTGTATGTTCACCAACTTTTTAGTTGACCTTATTTTATTCATGTTTCAGGTGCTAATGTGTGAGTTTGATCAAGACATGCTACACATAGACTTTGGACTTAGTTAATTTGAATAAAGAATTCTATGTATTTCAATTATGTTCTTTCTTGGATTTGGTTGTGTTTGGATTATTTGAAATGAAATTGATGTTTAATATATTACAATTTAGTCAACCTTGTGCTCATGAACAGTCTACATGTCCCGCCCCGATGTTTCCGCCGTCGGTTGGGGTGTGACAGATTGGTATCAGAGCCTTCGTTATAAAGAACTAGGTTATTAGACATCCTTGACCTAGACTATAACTTTAGGACACCCACTTATGCCATGTTTCATGATTATGTGATATGTGCTACATGTTATGTGTTACATACTATGTGTTAAATGCTATGTGTTACATGTTTTCTATGATTAGTTATTATTTCATTTTTGATGCCTTACTTATTAAAATTCATGACTTAGTAGACTATGCTTAAATAATAATTAAATAAACAATATCCCTACCTATACCCTAGAACCTCATAATATTCTTACCTACTCCTCTATCATTATCTTCTTAGCATGTGGGAATTTC
Source organism: Smallanthus sonchifolius (assembly GCA_023525975.1). Lineage (NCBI taxonomy): Eukaryota > Viridiplantae > Streptophyta > Magnoliopsida > Asterales > Asteraceae > Smallanthus > Smallanthus sonchifolius. The sequence continues at coordinate 53,969,297 of CM042034.1, forward strand.
ATGGATTTATATCTGAAAAAAAAATTTCTTTATTTCCTCGTTAAGGCTTTTAAACTTTGTTAATTATTTGAGGACACGTGCAATCTGGAAGGGTGACACCTGTATTCTGGGTTTTCTGTCTAGGAAATCATTTCGCATAAATCCCAATCAATCGAGGGACCCGTATACTTTCCTGGGAATTCCCGGGATGAGTGTTTACTTATAGGCTAAAGCATGTCTCCTTGAAAATTATATGAGTTTAATTAACCTTAATGTGTCATAGTATTCAAGTGATTTTATCACTATTTGAGTACAATCCAAACTATGATTTACTATTTTAATTTTAACTTATTCTTTTAAAATTCAAACAATATTCATAAGTTCGTACATCTTTTCTTGTGCAAATCTGTAGAATGCCTCCCCGTCGTGCTCCCGTGACCAACAACAACACTGACATTGCAGCTATCCTTGCACAACTTGTAACCTAACTCACTCAAGTTAATGGTGCCACAAATGGTAACCATGGAGCTAATGGTGGTGGTGGTGCCAACCCACCAGAATGCACCTTCAAGCACTTCAACTCATGCAATCCTCTTAAGTTCTATGGTACCGAAGGAGCTACGGGACTTCTTCAATGGTTCGAAAGTATTGAGAATACCTTTCTCAATAGTGACTGCCCCGATAACCTTCGTGTTCGTCATGCCACAAGTGTCTTACAAAAACGGGCACTCACGTGGTGGAATGGGGAAAAAAGGAATAGAGGCATGGAAGTAGCAATGGCCTTACCTTGGGATGAGGTTAAAAGGCTAATGACTGAAGAATTTTGTCCTCAAAATGAGGTAAAGAAACTGGAAGCCGAGTTTTGGGATCTTGCCCAAGATGGTGGTGAAAGTCTAGCTTATACAACTCGGTTCCATGAGTTGAGTCTCCTTGTGCCCCATATGGTCACACCTTTGTCCCGCTGCATCAAGAAGTATATTGGTGGATTACCAAGACAAATCCAAGATATTTTCTTAGGGAGAAATCCCGCAACACTTGAAGATGCTATCCGCTTATCTGCTACATTAACCGACAACCATGTGAAAGCAGGAACTCTGACTAGAAAAGGCACCAAGAAAGTTCCTGACACCACAACTCCTCCCACACACGTCAAAGAAGCCACAACTGAACCCTCTCGTAATAATAAGAAAAGAAAGGCTAGAAACTATGCCGTGGTCACTTCTGCTATCCACGTTAACCAAGTTGCACCTATGGTTCAAACACCAGCCAAAAAGCCATATGTTGGAATTTACCCACTTTGTGCCACATGCAACTATCACCATCTCCAAACTATTCCATGTCGCCTTTGGACTCATTGTGGGAAATATGGCCATACGGTCAATGTCTGTAGAGCCAAAGCACTTGCAGGCCAAGTCAACCCACCAAACAGAACCAACCCCCAAGTGGCTAATCAAGGTGTTCCCGCTATTGCAAATGGGCGTGCTTGCTTTGAGTGTGGTAACCCAAATCACTTCCGTGATCAGTTCCCAAGGTTAATCAATGCCAGACAAGGCGGAGCTCGTGGGTGTGCTTTCAACATAAACGCCAATTAAGCTCAAGCCAACAATGATGTGGTCAACGGTACATTCCTTGTAAATAGTCAATATGCCTCCATTTTATTTGATACCGGTGCCGATAAAAGTTTTGTGTCATTAAATTTTGAACCCTTACTTGCAAAGACACGATCCCAATTAGAGAAAACCTTCACTGTCGAAGTAGCAAATGGCGATTCGCTTACAATTGAGTCTGTTATCTATGACTGCTCTCTAGAACTTAATGAACATACATTCCCAATCAATCTTGTACCAATGCCACTAGGAAGTTTTGATATCATCATAGGCATGGATTGGCTATCAAATAATCATGCCGAAGTCATCTGTTTCGAGAAGTGCATCCGAATACCTCTGCCATCGGGAGAAACGTTAAGAGACTTTGGTGAAAAGCCTTGCAAAGGACTTAAGTTAACGTCATGAACTACCGCCCAAAGGTACCTACGAAAGAAGTACGTGGCCTTCTTAGCTCATATTGTTCAAAAGGATGTCAAAGAGAAGAGTATCCAAGACATTCCCATCATTCGGGATTTTCCCGAGGTATTTCCCGAAGATCTATCCGGCCTTCCACCCGTTCGACAAGTAGAATTTCGCATTGATCTTGTGCCCGGAGCTAACCCCGTGGCTAGAGCTCCATACCGTCTTGCACCCTCTGAAATGCAAGAACTTGCAAGTCAACTCCAAGAGCTCTCCAACAAGGGATTCATTCGTCCAAGTCATTCACCGTGGGGTGCACCCGTCTTGTTCGTCAAAAAGAAAGATGGATCATTCCGCATGTGTATCCGTTACCCTTTGCCTAGAATTGATGACCTCTTTGATCAACTTCAAGGTTCGACCTTCTTCTCAAAGATTGATCTTCGATCTGGTTATCATCAACTCCGTGTACAAGAGGAAGATATTCCAAAGACTGCTTTCCGAACAAGGTATGGTCACTACGAGTTCATGGCCATGCCTTTTGGACTAACCAATGCACCCGCTGTCGTCATGGACCTCATGAATCGTGTGTGCAAACCGTACCTTGATAAATTTGTGATCGTCTTCATTGACGATATCTTAATCTACTCCAAGACTAAAGCCGACCATGAGCAACACCTTAGACTGGTTTTGGACCTCTTGAGGAAGGAACAATTGTATGCCAAATTCTCCAAATGTGAATTTTGGTTAAACGAAGTTCAATTTCTTGGTCATATCGTTAGGGACAAGGGAATTCATCTTGACCCTGCTAAGATCGAAGTGGTTAAGAATTGGAATACCCCGAAGACCCCCACCGAAGTTCGTTCATTTCTTTGTCTTGCGGGATATTATCGTCGTTTCATCTCAAATTTCTCTAAGATTGTTGTCCCTCTTACCGCTTTAACCCACAAGGGTAAACCTTATGAATGGGGACCAAAACAAGAAGAAGCTTTCCAAACTCTCAAGCAAAAGTTGTGCAATGCTCCTATTTTGACTCTCCCTGATGGGAATGATGATATAGTTGTCTACTGTGATGCTTCTAACCAAGGCCTCGGTTGTGTACTCATGCAACGAGGCAAAGTAATCGCTTATGCATCGAGGCAACTTAAGATTCATGAGAAGAATTATACAACGCACTATATTTGCACTGAAGATTTGGAGACATTACCTCTATGGCACGAAATGTGTGGTGTTCACTGACCACAAAAGTCTTCAACAAATCTTCAACCAAAAAGAATTCAATATGAGGCAACGACATTGGGTTGAACTCCTTAACGACTATGACTACGAGATTCGTTATCATCCCGGCAAAGCGAATGTTGTAGCCGATGCTTTGAGTCGAAAGGACCATGTCATGCTTCAATGTGTCCGAATTCAAACTGACATTCAAAATCGCATCTTAGAAGCTCAACACGTCTCAGTCACTGAGGGTAACATGTACGAGGAAATGTTGTGTGGTGTTGAATTTCAGCTTGAAGCAAAACCCAATGGCTTACTGTATTACTTGAACCGTATTTGGATTCCCGATCGCGATGATCTCCGTACATTTCTCATGAACGAGGCTCACAAACTCGTTATTCTATTCATCCTGGTGCGGATAAAATGTACCAAGATCTTCGTCAACAATATTGGTGGCCCGGTATGAAGAAAGACATTGCCCTCTATGTTACCAAATGTCTAACTTGCTCCAAAGTAAAAGCCGAACATCAACGTCCTTCCGGTTTACTTGAATAACCGGAAATTCCCATGTGGAAATGGGAGAACTTAGCTATGGATTTTATTACCAAACTCCCTCGCACCTCAAGTGGTTATGATAGCATTTGGGTGATCATTGACCGTCTCACCAAATCTGCTCATTTCTTACCTATTCGTGAAGACTATCGAGTTGAGAAACTAGCCCAAATTTACATTGACGAAATTGTGAGCCGTCACGGTGTTCCCTTCAACATAATCTCTGATAGAGATGCTCGTTTCACCTCTCGCTTTTGGAAATCTCTCCAAACTGCTCTTGGTACACGATTGGATTTGAGCACGGCCTACCATCCCCAAACTGATGGTCAGACCGAGCGAACAATCCAAACTCTTGAGGATATGCTTAGAGCCTGTGTCATTGATTTTGGTGGCTATTGGGATTCACATCTATCACAAATCGAGTTCTCCTACAATAATAGCTACCACACGAGTATCAACATCGCTCCATTTGAAGCTCTCTATGGTCGCAAGTGTCATTCTCCTATCTGTTGGAACGAGAATGGTGAAGCACAAATCACCGGTCCTGAACTAATTCAAGAAACATCCGACACGATTATCCAAATCCGTGACAACATTATAGTAGCGAGAAGTCGGCAAAAGAGTTATGCCGACAAACGACGAAAACCCTTGGAATTCCAAGTCGGTGACCTTGTTCTTCTAAAGGTGTCTCCGTGGAAGGGTGTGATCCGTTTTGGAAAGAAAGGCAAATTAGCACCTCACTGTGTGGGTCCATTCAAGATCCTTGAAAGGATTGGGAAAGTGGCTTACAAACTCGAGTTACCTCCATCACTTGGCAACGTGCATCCTACATTTCATGTGTATAATCTGAAGAAATGCCTTACTGATGAAAACCTCCACATACCTCTTGACGACGTGCACATTGACGAAACGATGCACTTCGTTGAGAGACCGGTAGAAATCATGGATCGTGAGGTCAAGCAGCTCAAGCGAAGGCGTATTCCTATTTTCAAAGTTCGTTGGGAATCTGAACGTGGTCCTGAATTCACTTGGGAATGAGAGGACCAAATGAAGCTCAAGTACACCCACATCTTCACCGATGTCGTCGCTTCCACTAGCTAAATTTCAGGACGAAATTCCCTCAACATGGCGATACTGTAACATTTCTGATTTTTGTTATCTGTATTTCAATTCAATGTGACACGTTTCAAATTCAAATTTAGTACACTGACTTGTTCTATTCGTACCAACAATTAAATACTATGTTCCAATGCAAATCCACAAATTTTACACGGGTATACCCTATTAAACTATACATAAGTCCATATTTATACAAATCTGTCAATACTGAAATTGCAAGGACTAATTTTATAAACAAGTAACCAGAAACCCTAATAGTCACGGTCGCGCCTCCTTCTGGCACGGTCGCGCCAAGTGCTATTGCACGGTCGCGCGCCTTGCCTTGGAACGGTCGCGCCCGGTGCCTTGGCACGGTCGCGCCTCATATGGGCACGGTCCCGCCTCTCATCAGTTGAAACGTAAATGCAACCTTTAATCACAGAGACGTTCGATTTCATAACCGTTCTACACGTTCTCACCATTAACGAACTTAATTAAACCTTTTAATCATCACCATTACAACAAATAAACTCAATTTCGTCGATTTATCTCGTAAACGCATAATTCTCTCACGAAACCATCGAATTCATCATTTTGATTTGCAATTCTCCCAAGCCAACATACTATCGATCCTCTCTAAAGCTTCTGGAGACGCTGGTTTAGCCGGAATTGCAGCAAAAGACGCCAGAGATCAAGCCAGTCATCGCCGGAACTCATTCTACCGTACACCATCGATTCATCCTCTTTCCGGGTAATTAAACCTTCCACACATTCGATTTAGTCTATAGATCAAAAGCCCCAAACTAATTTGGACTTACAATAGCGGATATTTACACGAACCCGAATCTAGGGTTCGTTCTAAAATGGTTTAATCGAATCATACCTTGTACGTGTTTTAAATACAATTAAACTATACAAAAAGACTAGTAATAACCTGATGGGTGAAACCCCTATGATTCCTAACACTATTATCATAAGAATCGACCAATTCGTTCCTGTTTTGGAACAAACACGGTCGCACCAAATACCAACGCGGTCGTGCCTCACACACTCAGATCCGGTCATGCCTAGTGGCTAGACTTGGTCGTGCCTCAGAACCCTAGACACGGTCGTGCCTGGCCCAAACACGGTCGTGCCTAGTGAACAGCTTAGCTATATCTTCTGTATTGGTCAACACGGTCGCGTCCCTGACTAGCACGGTCGCTCCCGTGGTTCTAGCACGATCGTGCCCTGTCCCAGGCACGGTCGTGTGTATGAGAAAAATCTTGGCAGAATGATTATTTTTGGATTTTAAAATCAATAAGCATTCCAAATGAATTTTTAAAGAAGTGATTTTATAAAGATTTATATTAACGTTAATTAAAAAGATCAAATTTCTATTCTAAAATAAATAGAAATTAATTATTTAAAACTTAGAAAATTTAATTTATATTTATTGTTAAACATTACACTTAATTATTATTTACACAATTTATTTAAACATCTTTATGAAAATAAAGTAAAGAAATTTATACTTAATATAAAACATCTAATACATTTTTATAACCAAATGACTAAGTTATATATTTTATAAATAAATAAATAAGGTAACAATTATTTATTTAATTTACATTTAAACAAAACTCATTTATTTAGGTTATACTTAATTACCCCTACTACCTACATTATTTTTATAACTAAGTAAATAAATAATAATTTAGTTTATTATTTAGTTATCCCAAACTCAAACCTTAATTTTATACAACATCATTCAAGTACGAACAACTAACACCTACAACTTCAATTCATTATACACACATCCAATTCAACCCTAGACTTAGACATAGACTATTGTGCACACTATTGACTCAATACATATTACACTCTAGGTTAACGTTGTGCATTACGAGGACCTCGTTACTATCTAGTCTCTTGTTTAGCTACGCCTTTCGAATCAAGTGAGTATTACATAGCCCCTTTTACTCTTTTACACTTTTTGGGGTGGAACATGAACACTATACAACACTATTTCTTACATTTGCACAAACTACACAAGTACAAATCATCTTTACATTCATGTGTGCAAATTTGAGCTTTATGCCTGAGTGCTAGGTGTGTTAACTTTTGTGTGCAATTTATGTGCAATCATTAACTATTCAAGCCGACGGTAAACAATGATAGATCTATTGAGTCTGACAAACCCACCCAGGTAGGGTGATTGTTACCGACAACACAATTTTGCATGATAGTTACAAAGGTTTGATTGTACTTGGTTACACAATAGCTGCTCTCCATAAATGTCTTATTTTATCATGTTATGTAAGGATTTGTTTATTTACAATCTATATGCTATCTATATACAAACCTATGTATGCTCACCAACTTTTTAGTTGACCTTATTTTATTCATGTTTCAGGTGCTAATGTGTGAGTTTGATCAAGACATGCTACACATAGGCTTTGGACTTAGTTAATTTTAATATAGAATTCTATGTATTTCAATTATGTTCTTTCTTGGATTTGGTTGTGTTTGGATTATTTGAAATGAAATTGATGTTTAACATATTACAATTTAGTCAACCTTGTGCTCATGAACAGTCTACATGTCCCGGCTCGACGTTTTCGCCGTCGGTTGCGGTGTGACACACACGGCTGTCAGCAGCAAAGATGAGGATCAGCAGCAAGATGTGACCATCTAAAGCTGCTGATGATTTGCCTGTCAGCAACATCAAGTGTTGATGCTGCTGAGAAGCCTATCTGTAGCAACTTTGGTCTTCAGCAGATAGGGCTATCCGCAACAGATTTGTTCTTCAGCAGGAGAACAAGTATCCGCAGCAGATAAGCAGTTTGTTGGTCAGCAGCAAACTCTAAGATCAACAGCATTTGTACTTAGAGAATTTCATAGCCATCAGTGTTTGTTTCTACACAAAGGTTTGATTGTACTTGGTTACACAATAGCTGCTCTCCATAAATGTCTTATTTTATCATGTTATGTAAGGATTTGTTTATTCATAATCTATATGCTATCTATATACAAACCTGTGTATGCTCATCAACTTTTTAGTTGACCTTATTTTATTCATGTTTCAGGTGCTAATGAGCGAGTTTGATCAAGGCATGCTACACATAGGCTTTGGACTTAGTTAAATTTAAATAAAGACTATTATGTATTTCGTTTATGTACTTGTTTGAATTTGGTTGTGTTGAATTATTTGAAGTAAAATTTGATGATTAAAATATTGAAATCTAGTCAAATTTGTGCTCATGAACAGTCTACATGTCCCGCCCCGAGGTTTTCGCGTCGTTTGGGGTGTGACAACTGGCAACACATCAACTTGAGATGTATCAGATTGATAAGACCGATCTTGATTAACTGGTATCCCTGAGTCCAGATTTGTAGGAATCTCCCCCTGATCTTGTGACAAATTAGAAGGTTCATCAACTATCAACGGATCAGCAGAATAATCTTGAAAAATAACATTTTCATCTTCACTATCAAACTCTTGTGTTCCCGAATAAGAAGCAGCGTTAGGATCTGGAGCAGATGTAGAAGGAACAGAAGAATGTGGAACTGCAGTCGGTAGAAAACCACTATTATGTGAATCTTGACATGAGTCATATAAAACAGCACAAGTTGGTTATGTTCTTAGTTGAAATTGGCGGAAACAATAACAACTACACAAGTATAATCGAGTAAACAGAAAGAATACTTTTAAGAACACTGTTGTATTAAGCTTTTGCAAATAAACGATTACAAATTAGAACTCAATCAAAAAGCACACTTACAATGAAGTGTTTACACAATATTTATACTCACTTAGAATCAAGACAGACCCTTGATTCTAAGGATCAGATCTAACACAGACCGTTGATCTGTTGTATATAGCTAACTATTACACGTTTAGTCTAAAACTAGTTAACTTTCATGAAGCGTCTTCTTTGTGCATTATTACTTGTACGCTTGGAGAAGAGCATTGTTGTCTGTCATTGGTTGCACTATTGAGGTTCCTTCTGCTTTGAGTGTGTCAGTTGCTTTTGCAGAAAGTTGTCAGTGACGCTTGGCATGGATAGTCAGCTGCAACGGTTTGTCTTCAAGGCACACGGCTGTCAGCAGCAAAGATGAGGATCAGCAGCAAGATGTGACCATCCAAAGCTGTTGATGATTTGCCTGTCAGCAGCATCAAGTGTTGATGCTGCTAAGAAGCCTATCCGCAGCAACTTTGGTCTTCAGCAGATAGGGCTATCCGCAGCAGATATGTTCTTCAGCAGGAGAACAAGAATCCGCAGCAGATAATCATTTTGCAGCAGCAAACTCTAAGATCAGCAGCATTTGTACTTAGAGAATTTTGTAGCCATCAGTCTTTGTTTCTACACAAAGGTTTGATTGTACTTGGTTACACAATAGCTGCTCTCCATAAATGCCTTATTTTATCATGTTATGTAAGGATTTGTTTATTCATAATCTATATGCTATCTATATACAAACCTGTGTATGCTCACCAACTTTTTAGTTGACCTTATTTTATTCATGTTTCAGGTGCTAATGAGTGAGTTTGATCAAGGCATGCTACACATAGGCTTTGGACTTAGTTAAATTTAAATAAAGACTATTATGTATTTCGTTTATGTACTTGTTTGAATTTGGTTGTGTTGAATTATTTAAAGTAAAATTTGATGATTAAAATATTGAAATCTAGTCAACCTTGTGCTCATGAACAGTCTACATGTCCCGCCCCGACGTTTCCGCCGTCGATTGGGGTGTGACAACTGGCAACACATCAACTTGAGATGTATCAGACTGATAAAACCGATCTTGATTAACTGGTATCCTTGAGTCCAGATTTGTAGGAATCTCCCCCAGATCTTGTGACAAATTAGAAGGTTCATCAACTATCAACAGATCAGCAGAATAATCTTGGAAAATAACATTTACATCTTCACTATCAGACTCTTGTGTTCCCGAATAAGAAGCAGCATTAGGATCTGGAGCAGATGTAGAAGGAACAGAAGAATGTGGAACTGCAGTTGGTAGAAAACCACTATTCTGTGAATCTTGACATGAGTCATATAAAACAGCAGCTTCCGCAGGAGAAATATCATAAGGTAAATGAAAAAGACTTGAATAAATTCTCATATTCAAAAGCCCAGTCTGGTCCAATCGCCATTTGAGGTAAAGACCGAGTAGAACAGTCAATATGAAACCATTCTTCAACTTAGCGAGTCTCTTTGTTATAAACCCTCTTGGTAGTAGAATTAGCAACATACCCCAGAAAGATCCCTTCAATTGCCTTAGCTCTGAACTTGGTAGGAACATCATGAACTTTCAAAAGGGTGCATGGATTACCAAAAGGTAGTAAATATTCCAGATTCGGCTTATGATTATTAAGCAACTCATAGCACGTCTTGTTGTGTCGTTTAACGGTCAATACTTGGTTCAAAACATGACACGCAGTATTCACAGCCTCATCCCAAAAGGTTACTGGAAGCTTAGAATCAGCAAGCATTGTACGTGCAGTTTCAACTAAAGTCTTGTTCTTTCGTTCAGCAACACCATTTTGTTGAGGTACATATGGCACACTGAATTCATGATGAATTCCCTTTTGAAGACAGAATAACCCCATTTTGCTATTCTTAAATTCACTGCCATTGTCACTCCTAATTCTTCTGACTTTCTGTTTGAACAAATTCTCTAATCCCAGGATTAAGAATTGTACCAACTCTGTGGTTTCGGCTTTAGAAACAAGGAACTTAACCCATGAAAATCTAGAGAAATCATCCGTTACCACCAGACAGTAAGATTTACCACCAATGCTCCTGATACTAATCGGTCCAAACAAATCCATATGTAGTAGCTCCAAAGGAGTTACAATTGAATTCTTTGTCTTAGATTTGTGGGACTTCTTGTGTTGTTTTCCCTTCTTGCAAGGAATACAGTCATCAGGAACTGAAAATTTCATTTTTGGAACACCAAAAACCAGATCATTCTTCACAAGATAATTCATTTTTCGATAATTGATGTGAGCTAGTTTCCTATGACACAAAATAGAATCTGACTCAGACTCCTTGGAGAGTAAACAAGTAGGAATTGAATCCGTAGTAGTAGCAACACTCATGTCTAGGACATATGTGTTATTTCTCCTTGGAGACTTCATTAGAATCTAATCGTCAAGAATCAGAAAGCCTGGTTTCAAGATATAACACTCAGAATCATTGAAATGAAATGAAAATTTCTTGTCACACACTTGAGATACACTTAAAAGATTATGTTCAAGTTGCTCCACATAGTTTTTCATTCTTTAAAGTACCCTGACCAGTTATGTACCCGCCTTTATTACCAACAAAAGCGACATAACCTCCATCAATATTAATCACATCTTCCAACAAACGAATATTCCCTGTCATATGTCGAGAACAACCACTATCCACATACCATGTATTGTTGATAGTCCTCCTTGATTGTCCCTACATAAACAAAGAAAATCAGTTAGAAATTGGAACCCAAGCCATTGTGGTCTTGGGTCGTCCAGATGGATCAAAATAAACAACTTCAAGTAACTCACAATCAACATTGTCATCAACCTTTGGAACATAAGATTTATTATTAGACCTTTTCAAAGAAGACATAGAATTATTTGTTGGAAAAACATTATTAGATTTATGATTATCAGATTCAGGTATTTCCAAAAATTTCTTTAATTTTCTATTACGTCTTCTTCGTTGTGGTCTAGAACGTTTGACCTCAGGTTGAGACTCTTTTTGAATTTCAACAGGTGGAATCTCAAACTTCTTTTGAAAAACAACAGGTTTAAAAATACGCTTATCATGTTGCTTAAATCCTGAAGATTTAGCAAATGATTGACAAGGCATATTCTTTTCAACACTACACTTAGGCTTTTCCCTAGTTTTTCTTTTCAGAATCATCACTGCTTGTTTTTGTGAGGGATCACACTTTAATTTGCCTTGATTCTTTTAAGGACAGTGAATCAGAATATGACCAGCCTCATTACAATCAAAATAAACTCTTCTATCTTGATGATTTCTGATATAAGGAGTTTTTCTTGAATTTGATGACCCGTCTGATGAACAAGCTTCAAAAGATTTTTTTGAACAATTTACCGACTTCTTTGGAACAAAAACTTGTTTAGTCACCGTCGATGAATTCTTCTTCTGATACCCAGCAGCAACAAATCCACTTGATTGTAGCATTTTTGAGAGATTAGGTTGAATAACTTTCACCTTATCCGGTTCTGTTAAAATGCATCTATCATGGGTAACATTCTTCACTACTTTTGGTTCATCAATTTGCACTTCCTTTGGAATGCCTTCAACCTTATTATCATCAAACACCTCATCCTCAGAATCAGAATCATAGATTATATCTTCACCAGTTACTGGATTCACCTTCAACATTGTCTTTGGATCAATTTCCTCTTCATGAATAATCTCTTGTTCAACCACATAATTTGCATTGAATGGTGGAGGAACAAATCCAATTCCATCAACCCTCTTAGTAGGATCAACATTAGCATTAAAGTAATCCAATACTACAGATGAATTTTCAAAGTTTTCCAGCTTTCTATGTAATTTGATCACTTTAGATTCTTTATCAGAAATTTATTTGTTCTTCTGAGCGACAATTTCATTTCGCTTCTCAATCTCAGCATAAGCCATATCCAGATGATATGCTTGTTCCTTATATTTCAATCCCAAAGAGTTCAAATCTCTTTTCAAAGACTTAATTCTATCTATACACAATTTATCATTATATTTCAATTTTTGATTAACTGAATGCATCGATTTCATATCACAATTTAAATTTGTGTTATCATCCATTACTTTTTGCATTTTATCTTTTATACTTATGCAATTTGAGCAATAAATGTGACAGACAAAATCTTTTACCTTTGAAGGATCTGACATATCTGCCATGAAGACTTTTGCAATCGGAATATTTTCAGAATCAGCACCCCTAGAAGAATTTTGAGTTAAAACAATATCATCTTCAGATACACCAGATGCAATCTCAGTCTCACCATTTTGTACTTGATCACTTTCTTCATCAGCACTCAGCAAACTCTCACCATCACTTGAACTATCATCATCAGTTGACTCTTCAGATTTAGTAGAATGAATCTCAGCTACAAACGCTTGACTTACCGAACCAACCAAATCTTCAAGATGAATACCCTAGTCATAATTTTCATCATTCTGAGCAACCAAAGCAGATGATTCAGATGCATGAGTAGAATTTCCAGAATTAGAAGAACCATGTGACTGATTACGATTGTTCTGAAAGTTATTAGGCTTCTTCTTAGAATCAAATTCAACTTTTGGCTTCACAAATTCTTTGGCAAAATGACCATACTCTTGACAATTATAGCACCGAACTTTGGTTTTATCAAATCCCATGCGTGAACGAGTGTTAGACCTAATATACTTTCTTCCACTCTTCTTTAAAAAATCCTTTGCTTGTCGCATAAGCATAGCCATGTTCCATTGAATATTCATCTCTTCTAAATCAATAGGATCAATCTGTCTGAAATCTTCTTCAATAACCTCTGGATCAGGAATCTTTCCGCCAATAAAATTTTCATAAGAAGCCATTAAGGAAGAAAACATTGCTAGATAATTGATATATTGCAAAATACATCTATTTATCGTGTAGAGTTCGTATAATTTTCGTATAGTTTCGTTGCGTTTTCGTAGTTAGATTTGTTTCTTTTGATAGTTTGTGTTTGCACAGGTCCCGGTTGCTGAAAGGAGAGAAAAACAGTCAAAATATGCTGAAAAGAGTTAACAGTTAGAATCGGGTCGAGTTGGAGCTGAACGGGAACGAAAAAAAAGAGAAAATCTGGCAGAAACAGGTTTACGCGCCACGCGACACCCCTGAGGAAGGAGGATACGCGCAACATGTAGCCTTGGAATTACAATGCCCGGAAGTGAAGGCGCCGCGCTACGCGACGCCTAGGTAGGAAACATGTCTCGTGACGCGACGGGGGTTGTTTTCGGCTCAGTTTGTTGCTGCTGCAGAATTGTTGCTGAAAATCATATATAAACATCTTAAAGTCAAAGTTTAACCTAGTGACAAATAGGGTTTCTTGAGGGCGAATTTTGCAGCAAGTTCTGGGATTTTTGAAGTATTCTAACTCACGGGAATCACTCGGTTGAAGACGGAAGCTTAGGAAAGAAGAACATTCGGGTTTTATCATCCGGTTTTCCTTATTCTTGTGTTTTCATTCTTTTAATTATGAATTCCTTTGTTAAACATTGTGCTTTGATTTTTATTACCATGATGCTTGGCTAAAACTCTTGAACTACCTAGATTAGATGAAAGATTGAATAAAGTTTGGATTTTTATGGACTTTATTGTGTTTATGGATTAATCTCAAAAAAGTAATAAACTTTGGAACTTCTAATTTGGTACATATGCGTATCTAGCTTTGATTGTTGATTGTTTACTGTTTTACACAAACTTTGGTGAATGTCTTTCATGTAATGGGTTTGTGTTGATTATCGAGTCTTTTCGGGTTCAAAAATCTTTGGGTAAATTGGCCACTAGCCTTAAAAAAAGTAATTAAAATACAATTAGAACTAGGTTTTCTGCTTAACTTGTCGCTGAAAGGCTCGAGTTTGTTAGAAGGTCACGGTTTAACATATAGCTAAGGTAGGTTTTGAGAGAAGCCGGTCTTAGTTCCCTAGTCATTCTTGTGTCTATTAAACCAAGTTAGAACCCATAGTTGCCTTAGACTTCCGTGCTGAGAGGTAGGTTGTCATGTTAGGGCACTTTTAGAGACGTTAGAGGACTGAGAGGAAGTCTAACAACCGGTGTTCATAACGGCCTTGTAGAGTCTCCTAGGTTTCTTCCTGAGAAGGGTCGGGAGGTCTTAGATGAGATTTCTTAGGGTTTAGTACACAAAGATCCTGATTCCATAGCACTTTAATACCATAGAAAATCCATTCCTAAATCAATCCGGATTCTAGTCTAGGTAGTCATTCATCTCTACTGAATTCAACCTTAATCTATTTCGTACTTTAGCTTAATTAACTTTAATTTCAATTTTAGGATTTTTAGTAAACCCCCCCCCCCCCCTCAAACAATAAAAATGGTTAGTGTCGTGTCCGTGTCAGTCTAGGTCTAGATTGAGTCGTTAGCGTAATTTAATAGAGTCTCGTGGGTTCGATATCCGGACTTACTTAGCTTTACTAGAGTCGATCGGTTCACTTGCCAGTTAGTAGTAGTGTAGTTTAAGAGAGTCTAGAGTATTACTTAGTGTCTAGATCTAGGATAATTTAGTTTATTTTTACTAGATTACTTTTAGAACATCAAGTTTTTGGCGCCGTTGCCGGGGACTCTTGGCAATTGCGTTAATTACTTTATTTGGACTTATTTGATATCTTATACGTGCTAATTGTGTTTGAGTCGTAGGAGTCTACTTAGTCGTAGTTGTTTTATATTTTTGTTTTTGTTGAGTCTAGTTTTTGAGTCTACTTACTTGTTTGTTTTCCGGTTTTTCAGTGGATGCCCCATACGCGTTCGCAAGGACCTCCGCCGAAGCCGCCTACGGACAAGTCTTCCTTCTCGTCTTTTTCTCTAAAGGTTAGTACTCCTTCATCTTCATCTTTCGCCTTTTCTGACTCTACATCCCAATCATTACCACCAAGCTTTGACTTCACACCGAGGTCTTCACCCCATAGCTCCCCACCTACTTCCCGTCCTCCGAGTCCGCCACCCTATTTCCAAATGGCCAACAACCAAACTGTCCACCAACGCTCCACCGCATGTTATACCGCGAATTCACCCATCACCCTTCCCCAAATCACCAATGACAAGTCTTGGCAAATCCCGTCCTACATCATGACCGCCATTAACAACTCTTGTCAGTTTCACGGTCGTGACGACGAGGATGCGCCCGCCCACATCAACCGTCTCACCCGCCTTTGCAACACCTTCGGCATCGAAGGTGTTAACCTTGATGCCTGCTATCTCCAAGTCTTCCCGTTTTCACTTGCTGGCCGCGCAGCCACTTGGCTTGATTCGCAGCCGGCAGGTACTTTTACCACATGGGCTGGACTTAGGTATGCCTTCCTAGCTAAGTATTTTCCACCTGCTAAGGCATCTCGCCTTCGTGATCAGATCCATTCGTTCCGGATGGAGTCTGACGAACCTTATCACTTAGCTTGGGAGAGGTTTCAAACCCTACTCTCACGTTGTTCCCAACACGGGTTGTCTGATTAGGCACTCATAGAGAAATTCTACAATGGTCTCACCCCCGAGTGTAAGGCCCGATTCGACACCTCTGCAGGAGGCCATCTCATGGGTAAGAAATCGGTGGCCGACTGCAATGATCTCTTTGAGAGTTTTGCTCATGCTGATATCGATCATTGTGCTACCAGCAGGACTTCCATTCCTGTTACTAGTACTTCCTCAACCGCTCGAGGAGTAAACCAAGTTGGCTCGGATTCAAAGGTAGCATCTCAACTTGGTTATATCACCAAAGAGTTATTAGAAATTAAGAAAAAGGTCGATAGGTGTGAAGTTTGTAGGGGAGGTTATGATACCGTAGATTGTCCAACACTTACCCTAGAACAGGTCGAGTACATCGCAGGTCAAAACCGAGGTCCCACTAACCCATTTAATAATAACTCTAACTGGCGTAGTAATAATAATTTCCGCTCTTCCGGTAATCCCCCTGGTTTCCCATCAGGCCAGTATCAAAGCAGAGGGCCAGGTTTCTATTCAAGTGGGGGTTCGAATCAGCAGGGTCAGTTTGGTAGTTCAGGGTCAGGTTCAAATACAGGAGGTCAGTTCAATAGTGGGGGGTCAAATAATCAGGGTTCAAAAAATCAAGATTTGGGTAGTGGTCTAGACGAGATTAAAGCAATGTTATCCCAAATTCTAGTTAAGGACCAGTCCACCCAACGAACCTTAGAAGAACATGCTACCTACCTCAAGAATAACCATTCTAATTTCTTGGACCTTCAAAGGCAGGTCGGGGACATTGCACGCCAGCTACAAGAACGACCTCCCGGTCAATTTTCGGGCAACACAAAGCCGAACCCGTCCGGCCAATTGAAGGCAATCTTGACCCGTAGTGGTAGGACCTTAGGAGAGGTAGTGATACCCGAGAGTGTAGAGGTAGAGGATGAGGAACCCGTAGATGAGGAGATTGAGATGGAGACTCCCTGTAAAGTGCAATCTAGGTTAAACCCAGCAAGTACCGCACACACCGAGGAGCCTCAAGTCGAGAGTAGTGCACAGAAACAACCCAAACAAGTCGTTCCATCACTCGTTCCTGATCTTTCCCGTGCTCCATACCCATCCCGTCTTAAAAACCAAACTTACTCCAAAGAGTACGGGAAATTCTTAGAGATCTTCAAGCAACTTAGGATCAATCTTCCGTTCATAGAAGCCCTTCAATCCATGCCTAAATACGCCAAATTCCTAAAGGACCTTCTAAAGCGTAAGGATAGGTTAGGAGAGGTCTCTAACATCCCTCTTAGTGGGGGGTGTTCCGCCGTAATCTTGAACAAGGTCCCGGAAAAATTAACAGATCCGGGCCTTTTCACCATTCCATGCTTGTTCGGGAGTGATACCGAGTATAGGGCCTTAGCCGATCTAGGAGCGAGTATAAACCTCATGCCATATTCCATGTACGAGAGGTTAGGCCTAGGAGAGTTGTCCCCTACTCGCATGTCGTTGTCCTTAGCCGATAGATCAGTGAAATACCCGCGTGGCATAGTCGAAAACCTTTTAGTTAAAGTCGACAAGTTCGTCTTTCCCGTACACTTTGTCAATCTTGATATGGAAGTTGATGAGAGAGTTCCTATCATTCTAGGACGCCCATTCTTGCGCACCGCAAAGGCCATCATTGATGTGTTTGACGGTAAGATTACACTCCACGTCGGTGAGGAGAGAGTCACTTTTGATGTAGCACGTTCCATGGAGCACCCTAGCGGCTCCGACGATCATAGTAGTCCTTGTCATTCGGTCTATTTCATAGAATCCTTCTTATCATGCGTAGACCATTGTTTTGATTATATTAGTGGAGCCGATCTAGTGGAGGAAGTTGTGAGTGAGATTAAGGAAGAAGAAGGAGAGTATGTTCCCGAAGTGTTAGAGTTGAGTGAGGTGAAGAGAGACAGTGAGAATACACCCGTCGAGAAAATCGCCCCATTAGAGTTTAAAGTCTTACCATCCCACTTAGAGTATGCTTTCCTTGGTGAGGGGTCAGATTTGCCCGTCATTATTTCATCTAAGTTAGAGGAGGGGGAAAAGGGTAGGTTACTAGAGGTGTTGAGAGAGAATAGGGAGGCCATTGCATGGCGACTTTCGGACATAAAGGGCATAAGCCCCGCCTATTGTACCCACCGGATACTCATGGAAGATGAATATAAGCCGGTGGTGCAACCTCAACGGCGCCTTAATCCGAACATGCAAGAGGTTGTTAAGAAGGAAGTGCTTAAGTTGTTAGATGCCGGGGTGATCTACCCCATTTCCGACTCACCGTGGGTTAGTCCAACCCAAGTTGTCCCAAAGAAAGGTGGGATGACGGTGATCATGAATGAAAAGAACGAACTAATCCCGTCTCGTACTGTTACCGGTTGGCGTGTGTGCATCGACTATCGCAAGTTGAATGACGCCACCCGGAAAGACCATTTCCCTTTGCCGTTCATTGACCAAATGTTTGAGCGTCTAGCGGGTCAACAGTTTTACTGTTTTCTCGATGGATTTTCCCTTTGCCGTTCATTGACCCTTAGAGATGCCGCCTATGAACGATCTTGGAGTATCAAAGAGAAGACGAAGGCATTGCATGATAGGAGGTTGCAACGGTTGAAGGAGTTTCAAGTAGGTGATAAAGTGCTTTTGTTCAATTCGAGATTGAAATTGATAGCCGGAAAGTTGAAATCTAGATGGACCGGACCGTATGTCGTAAAGGAGGTATTTCCATACGGTACCATTGAGTTGTATGACGAAGTTGACGGAGGTTCATGGAAGGTAAACGGACATCGCTTGAAACATTACTTAGGAGGTCCCATCGACACCACAGAGGAGGAAGAAATTCCTCTTGAGGACCCACCTACAGTCACCGATTAGTGTTTTGAGGGAAATCTCAAGTGTAGAGTTTGTACTGGTTGTATTTTCTTTTATTTTTATTATCTTTCGTAGCTAACGTAGTTTTTGGTAGAGTTTCGGTTTTTGTTTTTGTGTTTCGAGTCATTTGCAGGATTTCATTACCACGGATGAGGAAGGATTGGCGAGAAAACAGAGTTCCAGGTAAGTCCCAGTGTTAGAAAATATTTGGGATTGGTTTTTGGGAGGTTTGGAATGTTGCAAAATTTTTCTAAGGCATGAGAACCTCCAAATTTCGAAACTTTCTGTGAAAAATGGGTGTTCGCGTCGCGCAACATGTAATAACAAGAGACTACACGCTACGCGTAGACCCAGTTCAGAACCATGTTTCTAGGGAGGCGCCGCGTTGCGCGACGCTCCCTTCCCTTTGTGCTACGCGCTACGCGAAGGCCCCCATTCCCACATTATAACCTATTGCTTCAGTTTTTTCCCCAAAACCTCTCCAAACCCTAACTCGCGAATCCCTAACCGTAGTACCCCATTTCAGCCATAACCACCTCCATTCTTCACCATTTTACTCCCAAATTACACCCACATCACCCATTTCACTTCCCCATCCATTTTAACCGTCAGTTTCACCCGATTAGCCGCTAAATCCACCAAACACGGGACCACCCTTCTCTACTTAAAAAGTTGAAATTTTTAGCTTGTTCTTCACGAATCCGGTATGTTTTCTTGTAATTTTCTGTATATTAGTCGTTTATTAGCTAGGTATGAGTCTGGTTTTGCATAATTTAGGTGTCGGTTCGTGTCGGGTTGGTTCTATGTCATGAGTTAGCCGAATGTTAGTGTTTTCTGGTTGCGGGAGGCATGGTTTGGGTATGTTATTGCCATTGAATTGATTTGCTATATCACATTGCCATGAAAAATCCGAACTTGCTTTGTGAGTTTAACCGGTTAAAACCTCCTTTTACTAGGCGGGATTTTTCGACTTAAATTCAGATTTTATCACTAAAGGACATCTCTTTACGCAAGTTTGGACTCAATGTTCGGTTTGGTAGGCACTTGGCTCTTAATTGGGACAATTAAAGTGTCGGGAGGGGGTAGTTTACATTGAGTCTTATGTTTGGAGTCGTTTTAATTTTAGTAGTTTTTGGGTCTTGGGTTTACTTATATGCACGTACAGGTACAAAACACTTCGCCCGTACTCAATCGCCATTCGGGCAAGGTTGTTTATAACTTATGCTTTTGTAAACGATAACCCGATTGTTATTTTTCACTTTATTTTCGGTTTCAGCCGCGAATGGAATGCTATACGGTTGTTCCAATTTTATGAAAAAAAAAATAAAAAAAAAATTTAAAAATTTAAAATACCAAAAATAGTTTGTGATAGTTGATGTCTCTGCTTGCTTTGTCTATATCTTTGTCTTAGCAGATATGTCAGGTGAAGGTAGTTCTAGTCAGCAGGGTGGTTCTGGTTCTGGAGAGTTTCAGGTTTATGATCAAGGTGGTGATGAAGAGAGTGAGGATGAGGATTAGTGTGGGGATGATAGCAGCTGGAGCGGGAAGGAGCATCTTTTTATGCTTTATTTTTCTTTTTATGCTGTTTTATCTTATCTCGTCTGTCCCCCATATTTTAAATACTTTTAAATTGGTTGGTTTGTGATGGTGAAGTTTGAAACACTTATTATCTATCGTATTTCATTTGGAATGATAGGTATGATGTGTTATGCCGCTTCCGTTCGCGTGTACGATTTAGGAACAGTTTGCTGAGCGCGTTTCGGATTGGAGGGCGTATGTGGAATTGACTGGCACATTGACAGTCTCACATATTCAGTTAAGTCGTTTCCACTTGTAGATTTTGTATATTTTATTTATTTAAATTTTAGTGGTAGTTTATTTAGTCTAGGTTGTGTTTCCATCTTTGCATTAGGGACAATGCAATATTCAAGTGTGGGGATGGGACACTTGAGTCGTAATGTTAGTTAAGTAGTTTAAGTTGATTCATAAATATTAAAAAAAAAATTAAAAATTTGAAAATGTCTTTTGAATAAAGAAGTTTGCAAAATAAAACGGAAAATGATAGAAAAGAGGGGTTTTTGTTCGGGTTCAAATAATGATAATATAAGATTAATATAGTCGAGCTTGTGTCTAGTTTGGGATATGGGAATAGGCTCGGTTCGGTTTTAGGTTCCTTTGATCTAAATATACCTTAATTGTCGGTCTACTAGTGGGTTATCATCTAGGAAAAATGGGAAATTGCAACCACCAATAATAGTATAAGGAATGTCGTTATAAGCTAAAATTGTTAGAATTTCTAATCATGAAAAAAAAATAGAATAAATGAGCTAGAAACTAAGAAAAGTAGCGCAGGCCTACGTAATCTTCGTTGGGGATGGTGACTTTGACTTAGAATGCCTTTGGGATGTGTCGAAACAAAATTGCAAAATTACCGACGCTCACGTTGTCACTCTCGGGGATGGTGACTCTGATTGAGACAGCCTCTGGGTTAGGTGAAGCAAGGTCTAAGCTCAAGAAAAAAATAATAATAATAATAATAAAAAAAATATTATTTGATTTTAAATCCTCTTGATTTTGGTATAAAACGGTTAAGAATTGGTCCAGTGATTGTTCCTTTTGTGCTATAAGCTTGAGGTGGGATTAGGTGGACTGTGACTTCTAGTGTGAGACCCTAGGTAGATTGACCGCACTTGAACTAAAATTGCATGATAAGGGCCTGAAACCGGATTTGGGTTTAAAGGGATAAGTATACTTGCAATAGCGGCTAACACAAGTTTTGACTCTAATAAGTAAAATAGCTTTTGGCCCGAATATTTATCCGTCTCTGATTCCGTTTGCATAATTCTTTTTCGGGGACGAAAAAAGAGTAAGTGTGGGGATATTTGATGTATTGCAAAATACATCTATTTATCGTGTAGAGTTCGTATAATTTTCTTATAGTTTCGTTGCGTTTTCGTAGTTAGATTAGTTTCTTTTGATAGTTTGTGTTTGCACAGGTCCCGGTTGCTGAAAGGAGCGAAAAACAGTCAAAATATGCTGAAAAGAGTTAACGGTTGGAATCGGGTCGAGTTGGAGCTGAACGGGAACGAAAAAAAAAGAGAAAATCTGGCAGAAACAGGTTTACGCGCCACGCGACACCCCTGAGGAAGGAGGATACGCGCAACGCGTAGCCTTGGAATTATAATGCCCGGAAGTGAAGGCGCCGCGCTACGCGACGCCTAGGTAGGAAACCTGTCGCGCGACGCGACGGGGTTGTTTTCGGCTCAGTTTGTTGCTGCTGCAGAATTGTTGCTGAAAATCATATATAAAAATCTTAAAGTCAAAGTTTAACCTAGTGACGAATAGGGTTTCTTGAGGGTGAATTTTGCAGCAAGTTCTGGGATTTTTGAAGTATTCTAACTCACGGGAATCACTCGGTTGAAGACGGAAGCTTAGGAAAGAATAACATTCGGGTTTTATCATCCGGTTTTCCTTATTCTTGTGTTTTCATTCTTTTAATTATGAATTCCTTGGTTAAACATTGTGCTTTGATTTTTATTACCATGATGCTTGGCTAAAACTCTTGAACTACCTAGATTAGATGAAAGATTGAATAAAGTTTGGATTTTTATGGACTTTATTGTGTTTATGGATTAATCTCAAAAAAGTAATAAACTTTGGAACTTCTAATTTGGTGCATATGCGTATCTAGCTTTGATTGTTGATTGTTTACTGTTTTACACAAAACTTGGTGAATGTCTTTCATGTAATGGGTTTGTGTTGATTATCGAGTCTTTGCGGGTTCAGAAATATTTGGGTAAATTGGCCACTAGCCTTAAAAACAGTAATTAAAATACAATTAGAACTAGGTTTTCTGCTTAACTTGTCGCTGAGAGGCTCGAGTTTGTTAGAAGGTCACGGTTTAACATATAGCTAAGGTAGGTTTTGAGAGAAGCCGGTCTTAGTTCCCTAGTCATTCTTGTGTCTATTAAACCAAGTTAGAACCCATAGTTGCCTTAGACTTCCGTGCTGAGAGGTAGGTTGTCATGTTAGGGCACTTTTAGAGACGTTAGAGGACTGAGAGGAAGTCTAACAACCGGTGTTCATAACGGCCTTGTAGAGTCTCCTAGGTTTCTTCCTAAGAAGGGTCGGGAGGTCTTAGCTGAGATTTCTTAGGGTTTAGTACACAAAGATCCTGATTCCATAGCACTTTAATACCATAGAAAATCCATTCCTAAATCATTCCGGATTCTAGTCTAGGTAGTCATTCATCTCTACTGAATTCAACCTTAATCTATTTTGTACTTTAGCTTAATTAACTTAAATTTCAATTTTTGGATTTTTAGTAAACCCCCCCCCCCCTCAAACAATAAAAATGGTTAGTGTCGTGTCCGTGTCAGTCTAGGTCTAGATAGAGTCGTTAGCGTAATTTAATAGAGTCTCGTGTGTTCGATATCCGGACTTACTTAGCTTTACTAGAGTCGATCGGTTCACTTGCCGGTTAGTAGTAGTGTAGTTTAAGAGAGTCTAGAGTATTACTTAGTGTCTAGATCAAGGATAATTTAGTTTATTTTTACTAGATTACTTTTAGAACATCAATAATCATCAGCAACTCTTTGATTCAAACTATGTGTTCCAGATGACGAAGAATTTGTATTTGTAGAGAAACCTGAATGACTTGGAATCCCAGAACAATGATCATGAGAAACATCTTGAGTATCACCAGAAAAGAACGCAACACCTGCACCAGTTTTTCCAGAAGACTTAGCAAAATACATTGAAGGATCTTGAATATGCTCCATATTAGTTTCCTTCTTTTTCATATTCAAATCATGTGATTGAATCTTCCTAAGAATCTCTTCAAGTGACATTGTTTTATACTTGACATTCTCTTTAATCAAAACCGTATACACATCAAATTTTGATGGTAATGCCTCCAAAAACTTATCATTTATCTCTTCAGTCTCATAAACCACTGAAGCACTTGACAACTCACTCAGCAAATGATAGAATCTTGTCACAAGATCATCTAAAGATTCATTTTGAAAGTGCTTGAATACTAAGAACTACTTCTTCAGTAATTCTTTTCGGCTTTTCTTAACATCCAACCTACCTTCATGTAAGGCTCCGAACCCGGGAGGCCTCACGTATTGGATTTACTCATCAACACATAGCACTTTAAACATAAGACATTCATTAACACAGCGGAAACGATTTAAAATCTCAACGTACGCAGCGGAAACATAAACATGTCTAATACAATTTGTCTTTAACAACATCAAATTAAAACATAACATAAAGATAATCGGGATGCCAGACACTGATCTTCGGGTAACTCTTCTCGCTAAGCCAAGCATCCACATCCATCAACTACACATGCACTTAACTGATATGCATACTAAAAATCAGCAACGCTGAGTGAGTTGTAACGTTTACTTTAAATCAATTATACAAAAGATTTACTAATACATACATACTACCCTTAAGGCAAAACTTTACATACTTCACTTTTCAAAATAGTTTAAAACATTCATAAGGTATCCGTCAATTCCTTGTCACTGTTGGTATTGCCCTCGTGATCAATACCGCTTAACCGTCAATTCTTATCACTGTTGGTATTGTCCTCGTGATCAGTACCACTTAACCGTAAATTCCTTGTCACTACTGGTACTGCCCTCATGATCAATACCGCTTAACCATCAATTCTTATCACTGCTGGTATTGTCCTCGTGATCAGTACCGCTTAACCGTCAATTCCTTGTCACTACTGGTATTGTCCTCATGATCAATACCGCTTAGCATGATGTTGTCCTCATGATCAACAACTAGTATTGTCCTCGTGATCAATACCGCTTAGCATAGTCGTGTCCTCGTGACCCAATGATGTTGTCCTCGTGATCAACACCACATGACACGATGTTGTCCTCGTGATCAACAGCGGGTATTGTCATCGTGATCAATACTGCTTAACTGGTACATGGGGGATTGCGTAGTCCCCCGAGCAACCGCCGTCACTCATCCTAATTGTACAACTGTTAAAGAGCCATCAAGACTCTTACTAATGGGTAGAACCCATATCTGACATCTTGTACAAGTAACATCTGTCCCAAGGACCTTTACAAACTGGTACACATTCCCGAAGGAAAACTGTTCACTTTACTGTTCTTAAAACTTTCTGTAAATCTTGTTAATAACTTTCATATATAATATGCCTTTGTTTATGTATATAAAATATAGTAAATGCTTGCCATAAAATATAACTTGCTTACTGAAAACATACTAACACATATATCAAGCCTTTGTTTATGTATATAGAAATATAGTAAACGCTTGCCATAATATATAACTTGCTTACTGAAAACATACTAGCACATATATCATGCCATTGTTTATGTATATAGAAATATAGTAAATGTTTGCCATAATATAGATATACTTTCCTCAAAACGTTCTTTTGCCTCTTTTAAACTTTTCACTAAAACATAGCTTTTCCTTTCAGTTTATAATATATAAAATATAATAAACGTTTTATATTAAGTATGCACACCACCCCTAAAGCAGGCAAAAAGGGGATTAGAACTCACCTGGTATCTTAGCTGCAATGGTCTACTGGATCTAACACAATCTGAACAATCATAACAATAGACACGTATCAGACTTAACTCGACGCTAAATGGTTTCACTATTTCTGGCTAGGCGAACATACTGACTTCACTAATCCAGCTATATATACCCATAGACCTGATGCTTGCGCACTTGGCAAGTGCGCAGAGCCTTGTTCTTGCATACTTGATAAGTACGCAGCCTTTGCTTCATGCGTACTTGATAAATACGCAGGCTTTGCTTCATGCGTACTTGATAAATACACAGGCTTTGCTTCATGCGTACTTGATAAATACGCAGGCTTTGCTTCATGCGTACTTGATAAATACGTAGGCTTTGCTTCATGCGTACTTGATAAGTACGCAGGATCCTCTTCATGCATACTTGGTAAGTACGTAGGATCTGCTTCCCCGCAAAAACCCTTACTTTCGCATTCGGGTCTGATCACGTCAAGATTCCAAACTTGTTTACATTCAAAACGTTTGCTTTTCAATAAGGAACTCAAATCTATGTTTTTCTTCCAGTTTCATCCGTAAAAACGTTACCTTTTCCTCCAAAACCCGAAAAACCCAAAAACGAACAAAAACTCAGATCTAGGAGAATCGATTACCTGTAAACGCTTCTTCTTCACGGCTAATCGTTCCAGATACGTATGCCTACGGTCCTATGAGCTCGGATTTGAAAACCGGGACTTTCTCTCTCTAGACTCTCTCTCACTTTCTCTCTCTACAAATCCGAAAATAAGGTTGGGAGTGAGGGTTTTGGGCTGATTTTGAGGCTTATAAAGGCCCAACCCTTGCCCCTTTCGGCCCATACACCCCGGCCCAAGCCCGCTTCCCTTCTTTTCCTATTTAAGTTTTTAATTCTCGTGAATTGTTTCGCGCTCTAAAACTCGGGATGTTACAAGTCTACCCTCCTTACAATAGGTTTCGTCCTCGAAACCTGCCATAAGCTATACTGATAGCAAATCACAGAATGGGTGGCATAAACCGTAGCTATGCAAGGCAGCTTGGTCATGTAGGCCATTGTGATTAACTACCGCTGAGGGTCTAATCAAGGAAATATCTAGTTCTAAGGCTTCTAAGCTGATGGGGCTAACTAATCATTTAAGAAAATAATAACATAAACTTTGCATATCATGAATAAGAAGTTGCAACGTACCTTACTGAGTCATCTGGTAAGCCCTTGCTGTGGCCTTGTTGATGTAAGGTTCCTTCTCTGCACCCTTACCCTTTCCGAATCCTCCCGCTTTCGACTCCTTGCGCTTTCTACAGTCTCTGCTCAAATGCCCCGGCTCCCCACAGTTGTGGAACCTAGGCTTCACCGGGCACTCACGTGATTGGTGTCCAAACTTGCCACACTTAAAGCATCCCGCCTGCCCGGCTCTGCACTCTCCTCCATTCCTTTTCCACATTTTCCACACAGACCCTCTGCTTCTAACCTTGACCTCCTATCACTATGACCCTGAAGGTCCTCCCCAGTCCGTTTAGCTGCTTGTTTTGTTAGGTGCTTTAGAAATGACTTCAGAGGCAATGTCATCATAGACAACTCCGCTCAGAACAACCACCGACTCAAAGGTACTCGGTGTGTTGGCCTTTACAAAGGTACGTATCTTTGGAGGCAACCCTTGAACATAATAATGAATCCTCCTCTCCTCAGTGGTTACAAGATGAGGCACCAGGCGTGCCAGTTCGTTGTACATGGAAGTATATTGTCTGTGAGTCATGAGTCCGACTTGCAACGTCAGGAACTCTCTCCACCTTGTGTACTTCGTTCTTGGGGTAGAACTTCTCAATTACTAGCGCTTTCAGATACCTCCACCTCATTATCTCGACTGCTTGGTCACCCTTAGCCTGTTTCACAGTCTCCCACCAGTGTGCTGTCTCTCCCTTCAGTAACTTAGCTGCGAACATGACCGCTTGATCCGGTCGGCAGTCATTGAGGTGGATGGTGGATTCCATGCCATTGATCCAGTCTAAAGTATCAGCTGCTACTTTCTCCCCAGTTAGCTTAGGAGGATCACAACCATGAAATATCTTGTAATCGCATCCGCGAGTAGGCGGTGCAACATTCTCCACCAGGACTGGTCCTCCCATGGCTGGAAGCACCACTAGCCCTTCAATGGCTGGGATTAGGTTTGGGGGTTCTCCTTGGCCTTCCTCAACGCTTCATCTAGTATGGCTGGTAAGGTTTCCTTCAGCAGCTAGGTAAACTCACGGCCAAGAGCTGCTTGTACGACTGGTTTAAACTCAAACGGTTGGTCATCTCCTTCCACATGTTCAGCATTGTGCTGACTAATCTATGTCTCAGTATGGGTAGTGTGAACACTCCCCTCAATCGCTTGGTTTGTGCTAGCTCCACCGTGGCGGCCTGTACGTCCACCACGTCTTCCTCCTACACCTCCTCTAGTTCCTCCACGTCTAGCCATTTCTAACTGAAAGATAGAGAACAAAAGATTTAATTTCATCATGCTAGGGAATTTGTAGAATACAATAAGTAAGGTAAGATGTTAATATACACTGGCCATCTGCAATTAACCATTACATCACTTCTTGTTGTTCTATTTATTCGCTTTCATGGTTCCACTAAAGCCTCTATTCTTATCTTGACACTCTAAAAGGTAAACTTTACTTACTATACGCTTCTGATGCTTTGGCTTGAGTTACCCGTAATGGCATCCACAACTTGGTCCCATTCTCAGTTTAAGTCTGGACATCGGGGATGTCAAAATTGCTCAAACTATGGCTCTGATACCAACTTGTAAGGCCCCAAACCCAGGAGGCCTCACGTATTGGATTTACTCATCAACACATAGCACTTTAAACATAAGACATTCATTAACACAGCGGAAACGATTTAAAATCTCAACTACGCAGCGGAAACATAAACATGTCTAATACAATTTGTCTTTAACAACATCAAATTAAAACATAACATAAAGATAATCGGGATGCCAGACACTGATCTTCGGGTAACTCTTCTCGCTAAGCCAAGCATCCACATCCATCAACTACACCTGCACTTAACTGATATGCATACTAAAAATCAGCAACACTGAGTGAGTTCTAACGTTTACTTTAAATCAATTATACAAAAGATTTACTAATACAAACATACTGCCCTTAAGGCAAAACTTTACATACTTCACTTTTCAAAAATAGTTTAAAACATTCATAAGGTATCCGTCAATTCCTTGTCACTGTTGGTACTGCCCTCGTGATCAATACCGCTTAACCGTCAATTCTTATCACTGATGGTATTGTCCTCATGATCAGTACCACTTAACCGTCAAATCCTTATCACTACTGGTACTGCCCTCGTGATCAATACCGCTTAACCGTCAATTCTTATCACTGCTGGTATTGTCCTCGTGATCAGTGCCGCTTAACCGTCAATTCCTTATCACTAATGGTATTGTCCTCATGATCAATACCGCTTAGCATAGTCGGGTCCTCGTGATTCATTGAAGTTGTCCTCGTGATCAACACCACATGACACGATGTTGTCCTCGTGATCAACACCGGGTATTGTCCTCGTGATCAGTACCGCTTAACCTTCAATTCCTTGTCTCTACTGGTAATGTTCTCATGATCAATACCGCTTAGCATGATGTTGTCCTCATGATCAACAACTGGTATTGTCCTCGTGATCAATACCGCTTAGCATAGTTGGGTCCTCGTGACCCATTGATGTTGTCCTCGTGATCAACAACACATAACACGATGTTGTCCTCGTGATAAACACCGGGTATTGTCCTCGTGATAAATACCGCTTAACTGGTACATGGGGGATTGCATAGTCCCCCGAGCAACCGCCGTCACTCATCTCAATTATACAACTGTTAACGAGCCATCAAACTCTTACTAATGGGTAGAACCCATATCTGACATCTTGTACAAGTAACATCTGTCCCAAGGACCTTTACAAACTGGTACACATTCCTGAAGGAAAACTATTCACTTTACAGTTCATAAAACTTTCTGTAAATCTTGTTCATAACATTCATAAATAATATGCCTTTGTTTATGTATATAAAATATAGTTAACGCTTGCCATAAAATATAACTTGCTTACTGAAAACATACTAGCACATATATCAAGCCTTTGTTTATGTATATAGAAATATAGTAAACGCTTGACATAATATATAACTTGCTTACTAAAAACATACTAGCACATATATCATGCATTTGTTTATGTGTATAGAAATATACTAAACGCTTGACATAATATAGATATACTTTCCTCAAAACGTTCTTTTGCCTCTTTTAAACTTTTCCCTAAAACGTAGCTTTTCCTTTCAGTTTATAATATATAAAATATAATAAAGGCTTTACATTAAGTATGCACACCACCCCTAAAGCAGGCAAAAAGGGGATTAGAACTCACCTGCCATCTTAGCTGCAATGGTCTACTAGATCTAACACAATCTGAACAATCATAACAATAGACACGTATCAGACTTAACTCGACGCTAAATGGTTTCACTATTTCTGGCTAGGCGAACATACTGACTTCACTAATCCAGCTATATATACCCATAGACCTGATGTTTGCGCACTTGGCTAGTGTGCAGAGCCTTGTTCTTGCGTACTTGATAAGTACGCAGGCTTTGCTTCGTGCATACTTGATAAATACGCAGGCTTTGCTTCTTGCGTACTTGATAAATACGCAGGCTTTGCTTCATGCGTACTTGATAAATACGCAGGCTTTGCTTCATGCGTACTTGATAAGTACGCAGGATCCTCTTCATGCGTACTTGGTAAGTACGCAGGATCTGCTTCCCCGCAAAAACCCTAACTTTCACATCCGGGTTTGATCACGTCAAGATTCTGAACCTGTTTACATTCAAAACGTTTTCTTTTCATTAAGGAACTCAAATCTATGTTTTTTTTCCAGTTTCATCCGTAAAAACGTTACCTTTTCCTCCAAAACCCGAAAAACCTAAAAACGAACAAAAACTCAGATCTAGGAGAATCGGTTACCTGTAAACGCTTCTTCTTCATGGCTAATCGTTCCAGATACGTATGCCTACGGTCCTATGAGCTCGGATTCAAAAACCGATACTTTCTCTCTCTAGACTCTCTCTCACTTTCTCTCTCTACAAATCCGAAAATGAGGTTGGGAGTGAGGGTTTTGGGCTGATTTTAAGGCTTATAAGGGCCCAACCCTTGCCCCTTTCGGCCCAGACACCCCGGCCCAAGCCCACTTCCCTTCTTTTCTTATTTAAGTTTTTAATTCTCGTGAATTATTTCGCGCTCTAAAACTCGGGATGTTACACTTCACACCTCTTTTGCAATGCCTCCCACAATTGTTGTGAAGTTCTGAATTGTTTCAAGCTGTGATAAATTTCTTTAGGAAGAGACATTGATATACTGGCCATTGCCTTTTTTTCTCTATCAAACAATAATTTTTCTTCTGTGGTTAACATAGATACCGATTTCGGAACATCATCCTTTCCCATCCAAGTATATGTCGGATGCGTATAACCCTCCAAGATTGGAATCCATAAGCTTGTATCAGTAAAAGATACGAACTGATCAAACCGATCTTTCCAGTTGGAATAATCTACAAGACTTAACAATTTGGGCGGTTTCTGAGATGTACCATTCTCGTTGTCGTAATTCAACATATTAGTCACTTACACCATATTTGCCATTTTCAGAAAAAAATTTCTAAGTGTTGAACTCAAAACTCCCTTAGGCGAAGATAATAAGTTCGCTTCAGCTAAACAAGCGAATTTGAATATCAAGCGAACTTGACAAGTTCGTTTACCCAAGAAATCCAATAAGTTCGCTTACTGATAAGTTCGCCTACTAAGTTCGCTTAAACCGAGAGAAGCGAACTGAATAAGTTTGCTTGCTAAGTTCGCCTGCAACAACTTTCAGCAAGTTCGCCTACAACAGCTGAAACAAACTTAGCAAGAACTTTAACCTAAACACGAACAAACAACACCAAAAATCATCATTTCTCACAGATTAGAAGGAAATTGAAGAAACTGGACCGTAGGATTTAGTATTTCATGAATTAGAACACTTCTATCTGATCAATTTCACCAAAATCAACCTCAAATTCTCAAATTCAGCAGCAAAATCAGTTTCAAGAACTTGAAAACTCCATGGATACAAAAATGTCAATTTCTTGTCAAATTGTACACAAAAACGCCTCTAATCACCAAGAATCAAATGCAAATCACGAGTAAAAGCTCTGATACCACTTGTAGGTCCACATGACTCATCTTAGATCAATCTCGTGATAGGACGTGTCGTTAACGCGGAGTGCGGGATCCTACCGTATTAGCATTCGTATAACAATCGACAATAGAAACAGCAGGTAAATAAACTTTCTCTTTAATATCACCAAACAGAGTTTACAGAATACTTGATTGTTCAATCTATCTCACCCCTGTGTACAGAACAGACTCTGCAAACTCTATATTTATATACACATGTTCTGCAATAGGCGAACTTAACAAGTTCGTTTCAAAGATGCTTAGGCGAACTTAACAAGTTTGCCTCTACTAGACCAGGCGAACTTATCAAGTTCGCCTCTAGCAGAACATGTATTTATACTTAGACAAAACTAAACAATTACATACAAAAACATAAAGACAATAAGACCTAAACTATTACAAAGCTTTTGTCATTCAATCTATGTCCTAACAAGTTTTCAGGGATACTGCATGTTGTGGGACAGCGGGCCGTTTCTCCTGATTCTTATAAGGACAATTCACCAGAATATGTCTAAACGTTCCATAATGAAAACAACTCCTTCTTTCTTTGAAAGTTCTCATGTAAGGCTCACTGGTGTTGGATGTAGATGGTTTATTCTGATGAATGTTAGAACTAGTTTGATGAACCACATGTGAAGTTTTACCAGATGTTGATTGAATCTTGGGAGTATAGTGCTTATCAATGTTTTCTTGAAAATTCTTTCCCAATTTGTTAGCAAATGTCTCCTTTGTGGCTTGCTTTATGGTTTAGAAATCCCCATAAAGCATCTTTTTCCAATTTATCATTTGATTCAATCACATCTGGTTCTGTTAAAATACAATTGTCACGATTGTTGACAGTGTTTTTGTTCATTTTAGGTTCATTAATC
This sequence comes from Smallanthus sonchifolius, assembly GCA_023525975.1. Taxonomy (NCBI): domain Eukaryota; kingdom Viridiplantae; phylum Streptophyta; class Magnoliopsida; order Asterales; family Asteraceae; genus Smallanthus; species Smallanthus sonchifolius. The sequence goes on from CM042034.1 coordinate 54,001,900, forward strand.
ATTTCTTCTGAGACAACACCTTCGACTTTGTTGTCTTTTGAACATTCCTCAGAATAAAACTCTTCATCTGAAGATGAATTATCCTTACTTGAAGATTCATTCACTAAGGATAGATCAATGTCGACTGGCCCTTTAAGAAATGTCCCGTTAACTAGTGGTGGAATGGTATTAGTACCTAAACCTATGCCATTTACTTGTCGTACAATTGATTCATAGTGTTCCACCACAAAATGAGAATTTCTCAATTTTTCAATTTTTCCACTCAACTTCAGAATTTCATTATGATGTTTGGCTATTTCGACATTCTTTTTCTCTAACTCTTTGTAGGAAACATCTAAATGAAATTGTTGTTCGCTTATCTTTATTGAAAAATCATGTTTATCTTTTTTGAGATTTTCAATAGATTCTTTAAAACGTTTTTCATTTTCTTTATAGTTTAGAGCTGCACTACATAGAGGTTCGAGTTGATCCTGAATCTTATCATTTTCACCTTTTAATTTTAAACAATTATTACAAGGAATAACAATAAAAGAATTAGAATCTACCTCGGTTGATGAACTGGATGCTTCTCCGATAGCCATCAAAGCAAATGCAGATCCCTGATGATCAGCAGCAGCAACTGTTTCCCTTTTTGCAGCTTTTATCATCTCTATGATTTCCTCCATCAAACACATCTGAGTGTGTGCAATAATGGCATCTTCAAGATGAACTCCCAGTCATAGCTGTCGTCTTGTTGAGCTACTAGTGCATTGGATGATGCTCCTTGATTTTGACTGCGGTTGTTGTTGAAGCTCTGGTTGTTGTAATTCTGGTTGCTTCCCGAACTTGATCGAGTGAAACCTGAGGCCGGTGCCTTATCTTTCTGACATTCTCGTGCAAAGTGTCCATAATTCAGGCATTTGTAACACTTAGCTTTTGATTTATCAAAACCAATTTTGGCATTAGAATGCCCACCGATAAACTTTCTACCGGTTCTATTCAGAAAACATTTAGCCCTTCTCAAGATCATGGCCATGTTCCACTAAATATCGGTTCTATTCAGAAAACGTTTAGAGGAATCATAACCTCTGAAACTGTGAAATATGTCTCGGGTTAGTGCCATGGTTAAAGAACCATGTGCCTTCTTTTCTAGATCGTGTGCTTTCTTTTCTTCAGCATCAAGTCTAGAAATTGGTTTAGGTTGGTTTTCACCAAGGAATTCATGAGTAGGATGTTGATAACCCTCTAAAATAGGTATCCATATGTTTGAGTCTATGTATGACACATCTTCCTCAAATCTAGCTTACCAGTTGGAATAATCATTCACATTTAGTGTCACACCCCAACCGACGACGGAATACGTCGGGGCGGGATATGTAGACTGTTCAGAAGCTCAAGGTTTACTAAAGTTTAAATAATTAAGCAACCAATCTCATGTCACAAATAAACATAAATCCAACAATACAAGGAAAATAGAAATACATAAATAGTCTCTTTAAATTAAATTCTAGGTCATCAGTCCTAAGTGAAGCGTCTTGTACTTATTCTCAAGCATTTGTACCTGAAACATGATGAAAACGAGGTCAACTAAAAAGTTGGTGAGCATACATAGGTTTTGACACATAACCAAGTTTAAAGTGTTTTATACAATTCATACGATACACGTGTATAAGGCATTTATGGAGAATCTATAGTTAAACTAAGTGTGTACAATCAAACCTTGTGACTGAGGCATAACACGCAGGTTACCCTAATGTAAAGTCGGTAACAAACACCCTAACCTGGTGGGTTTGTCAGACTCAATAGATCTATCAATGTTAACCGTTGGCTTGTATGAAGTTAATGATTGTACTAAAGTAATGTATATGTAGTCTTAACTCATAGCATTCAAACATAAAGCACATAACACATAATATCATACTATTGAATTGTATTTAGGTCTATGCAAAAAGTTTCAAAGGTAAATCATGTTTCACCCCAAAAGTACAAAATAAAAAGGGGCTATGTAAACTCACTTGAATCAAGAGTGTAGCTAGAACGCGAGTCTAGGTGGCAAAACGTTCCTTGTAACTCACCACGTTAACCTAGTGTATAATGTGTATTGAGTTAATAGTGTGTACAAAAGTCTATGTCTAAGTCTAGGGTTCAACGGGTTTTGATGTGTGTGGGTTGGTACAAATAGATTTGTGTTATTCCATGTAAAGGCATACTATGTTTAAATACGAATTTAATGTGTATTATGAGTCCAAGGTATATATATATGAACTTAATAGTCCACCGACGTAAGGTTGGATTTAAATAAAATAATTTATTTAATTGTGAAAAATATGTTAACATATATATAGAGTGTAAATATATATATATATATATATATATTTATATATATATATATATATGTGTGTGTGTTTAGGAAAAGAATTCCTACTTATGTGAATAGTGTTTAATTTAAATAATTGAAATAAATAATTTCATTTATTTGAATAAACTAAATAAATAAATAATTTTTATTTATTTATTTGTGAAAAATATGTTAAAAATATATATGTTTAGGAAAAAGAATTTCTACTTATACGAATAGTGTTTAATTTAAATAAATAAATTAAGTAATTTTATTTATTTAAATAAATAAATAATTTTTATTTATTTATTTGTGAAAAATATGTTAGAATATATATGTTTAGAAAAAAAAAGATTTCTACTTATACGAATAGTGTTTAATGTAAATAAATAGATAAAATAAATAAATAATTCCATTTATTTACATAATTAAATTAAATAAATAAATAATTTTTATTTATTTATTTGTGAAAAATATGTTAAAATATATAGATTGTAAATATATGTTTAGAAAAAGAATTTCTACTTATGCGGATAGTGTTTTATTTAAATAAACAAAATAAATAAATAATTTCATTTATTTAAATAAATTAAATGAATAATTTTTATTTTATTTATCATCAAAAAAATATATACTAGATTGCTTTAATGAGTTAACATTTTATAAACTTTTATAAAGTTTATTGTTTTTATTTAGAAATTAATTTTTGATATTTAAAGTTTTTGTTTTAATTATTTTAATACACAATTTGAACAAAAATTCATAATAAAACTGAATTTATATTGAAAATTTACAAATTTGGTTTTATTCTGTTACAAATAGTGTAAGGTTTATAAAAATATTTTTTTATAAAGTTTTTGAAGCTGTAAAACAGGTTTTAAAAATTTAAACAGACCACCCGGCTCGAACCCGGCTTCTGTACCAGGCAGTCGTCTCAACCACTGGACCAGGGAGCTAACCCGTGTTATGGATTGGATTCGATTTGTATATAACCAGTCCGGTTCAAGAGGCCGGGTCTGGCTTTGAGTCACGCGCAAAAAGGGTCTGTCTGCGTGGGTTTCGAACCCACACCACCCGGCCGATGGAGCATAGACTTAACCAGTCGGACCAGGTGGTTCGCTGGTCATAATAGGGATAAGGAAATTTAAATAGGTTAACTTGATTTATCCATTTTCCCCAAATCAGACTTCGAGTAAAACAACCAAGAACCCTAATTCAAATTGATTTTGATGGATTATGTTTACTCGAAATGATAGGGGGATAACGATCTGGACTCAATTACGAAACTAATGATCTAAAACTTACTCGTTAAGATTGGGCAGCGAGTGCTGACGGCTACGTGATTTCCCCGACTGTTCTTGGTGCTGGATTTGGCTTCAGACGCGAAATGAGACGCGATTAGCGGTTCAGAGAGATTGTAACAGACTAGGCGAAGGTAAACGTATGTTTTAATTCATTTAATTTTATCTTAACTGCTTGATTTGATTCGTGTTTGACGATGACAGCTAGCGGACGAGTTTTACGCATCGAATCAAAAATTTGGAATTGAATTGGGTCGCGAACAGGGTCCACATTCACTCAAGAGACGTTTGTGAGTGATTTCCGGGGGTTTAAACGCGTTAATTGCACGAATTGATACGAATTTGACTTTGTGAAGTCAAATTCGTTTGAATTCAAACTCACCCGCTAAAATTGATCGAATTAATACGTTGTTTGGGCCTGGATTTGGTCTATTATTGCTTGTGTAACCATGAGAAGTCCAATTCAACAAGAATCGTCGAAGGCAGCCTTGGATTATCGCGATTTGAGCTGCTTTGACTTTTGAAAGTCAACCGGATCTTGGAAAGTCAAAATTTGATGTTTAAAAGTCAAAATTGAAAGTGTAGGTCTAATTGTTTGAGGGTTCAAGAGATTTAGGGTCCAATCTAATGTAAAAGTATTTGCAAATTGGGTGTAAGTGTGTATATATCGGTACACATAAGTCTAAATATATACATATAGTGATTCTAGGATAAATGCGGGTGAAAATTGTGAATCGGTATTTGATAACATTAGGGCTTGATATAACCATTTCACTAAGATTGAAATTTATACATGCTTTATCGTACTAAAATGAAGATATGAATATCAGAAAGGTTACAGTATCCCCATGTTGAGGGAATTTTGTCCCGAAATTTAGCTATTTGCGGCGACTGTATCAGCAAAAAGGTGAGGGTACTTGAGCTTCATTTGGTCCTCACGTTCCCAAGTAAATTTAGGTCCACACTTAGATTCCCATCGTACTTTGACAATAGGGATACGGCTTCGCTTGAGTTGCTTGATCTCGCGACCCATGATCTCCACTGGTCTCTCCACGAAGTGCATCATTTCGTCAATGCGCACATCGTCGAGAGGTATATGGAGATTCTCATCAGCAAGACATTTCTTTAGGTTGGACATGTGGAAAGTAGGGTGTACATTAGCAAGTGATGGAGGTAATTCGAGTTTGTAAGCCACTTTTCCGATCCTTTCGAGGATTTTGAATGGACCTACATAGCGAGGTGCTAGTTTACCCTTCTTCCCGGAGCGAATCACCCCCTTCCAAGGAGATACCTTTAGAAGTACAAGATCACCGACTTGAAATTCCAAGGGTTTACGTCTCTTTTCGGCATAGCCCTTTTGCCGACTCCTTGCTACTTGAATGTTGTTGCGGATCTGTAGGATCTTGTTGGACGTTTCTTGGATTAATTCGGGACCGGTGATTTGTGCTTCACCAATCTCGTTCCAACAGATAGGAGAGCGACACTTTCGACCATAGAGAGCTTCAAATGGAGCCATGTTGATGCTTGTGTGGTAGATATTGTTGTAAGATAACTCAATGAGGGATAGATGTGAATCCCAATTGCCACCAAAATCAATTACACAAGCTCTAAGCATGTCCTCGAGCGTCTGGATTGTTCGCTCGGTCTGCCCATCAGTTTGGGGATGGTAAGCCGTGCTTAAATCCAAGCGTGTACCAAGAGCAGTTTGGAGGGATTGCCAAAAGCGGGAGGTGAAACGAGCATCCCTATCAGATATTATGTTAAGTGGGACCCCGTGACGACTCACAATTTCGTCAATGTAGATTCGGGCTAGTTTCTCTACCCGATAGTCTTCTCGGATGGGTAGAAAGTGAGCAGATTTGGTGAGACGGTCAATGATCACCCAAATACTATCATAACCTCTAGAAGTACTGTGACACCCGACAATTCAGGTCAATATCCGTACATGTTATAAACAAGTTTACATTATAATTGTTTTTGTGATTTACTTAATTTCACAAACAAGGACATTAAGGCCTAACAAAAACCGTACATGGTCTCATTTCATATTTTGGTAATTCTAGGAGTTACCGGTTCACGTACCAGGATAACCCGACTAAATACGAACACTAGTGGTTAAATTTACACTTAAATCAAATGGTTTGATTTATTTAACCCCAACCCACTTGCTTGACTTTTCGGCCGAAATTCAGAGAAGCCATTCCCCCACTTGCTAATTCACTCAAATTCAGATAAAAACCATACCTCCTCAGTTAAAGTCTCACAATCCCTTTCATACTTCTCATTTTCATACGGCAATTTCCCAATTCTCCTTCAAGTCGAAGTCCAGTTTAAGGCAGAAATCCACCATAATTCGGTGTTATAAGGAGAATTTCAAGTGTTCCTGAAGAGAGCTTAGCAAAAGAATTCAAGACTATCTTCTCTGTTTCCCTGAAAATCACCATTCTCTGTTTGAGGTAAAACTCGATATTATCCATTTCATTTTCTTTAAAACCGTAGCTGAACATACAAATCGTTCAAACGCAAGTAAGATAACAAGAAAAGTGTGTCAAATTCAAGATTTGAACATAAAAATATACAAGACGAATTCTGTCAATCAAAGTGCAGTAATCGAAACTATAGTTTCGATACCTATTCAATCGAAACTAGGAGTTTCGATACCTATTTACTCAATCGAAACTAGGAGTTTCGATACCTGTTTGCAATCGAAACTAAGTACTTTCGATACCGATTGCCCAATCGAAACTAGGTAGTTTCGATACTATTCTTGCCAATCGAAACTAGTAGTTTCGATACCGGTTGTTCAATCGAAACTAGGTAGTTTCGATACTCAGTTTACTCAATCGAAACTAGGTAGTTTCGACATCTGTTCTGTTCAATCGAAACTATGTAGTTTCGATAACTGGTCATCAGTCCCATGAGGCAGTAACTTAGAACTACTTTATAACGAAAAACTGAAACGATATTTAAACAAAAGCAATCAGATTTGCTAAATCGGTGAACAATTTGCATATGAGACATTCGGTCATAACACGAATTACCCTTTTGAAATTAGGGTACGAATGGTCAAGTTGACTAGAACAATTATCATTGCAAGCATACACAAACTCAAGGTGAGTTCACGGCCCCCTTTTAACTCTTTACTGTTTTGTAAACATCGGGGGAGAAACATACTTACTTGTTATGTTTTGAAAACATGAATTACATTGTTTATACGAACATTTTGGTTTAACTTCTTGTGAGTCTCCCAGCCCCACTTTTACTACAGGTTTTTAAATTGTTTTTAAACAAACGGGGAGAAAACTTGCTCAACTAAACAGCTGGACACAAGAACACACAACGATTGTTCGGATGAACAACACACAACGATTGTTCGGATGAACAACACACAACGATTGTTCGGATGAACAACACACAACGATTGTTCGGATGAACAACACTCAACGATTGGGGGGAACACATACTTACAACTATTTTATGGGATAACAAGAGAATAAGGCACGACTTTTATGTTTACATGAGATGAGAACAACGAGTTGAGCTAAAGTACCCTGGAACAACGTAGTAACCATTAACTGTAGCCTAGGGTCCTATGAATAGTACTATGGAGAGTGACGTCTCCCGGTCATGGTTAGTCGCGCTAACCACAATCTGGAGGATTTATGGCCGCATAGAACCGGATAACGAAATTAGGGGCGTGTACAATTGTCATGGTTTGGTTACGCCTCATGTATGAACATATTATTTGTATTCCTAGCTAGTTTACAAATGGGTCAACAATTCTTATTCTGTTTATCAAATACACCTGAAACTATTTACGAACAATTGAATTTAAACAAAAGAGTTTTGATCCGGTTAAAGTGATCATGTTTATACAAAAGTGTTCTGATTAGTTAAAATGATCAGGTTTAAACATATTTTATGACGGTTAAGTCATGATAATGTTTTCAAATGAAAACTACTTAGCTTTATGACGGTAAAGTCATGAACAGGTTTTCGGGGAAAAACTATAAGCCCTAATATAACTAACTCTGTGAACTCACCAACCTTTGTGTTGACACTTTCAAGTATGTTTCTCAGGTGACCTCTAGCCATGGCGCGTTTGGAATAGGCTAGCTATGTTGGATCAATTCCTAGTAGCTGGAAGGACGTAGAATATCAAGTCTCAAGCCTGTCGTTGATCTAGAAGAACTTAGATCATAGTATTACTTAGTTTTAGTAATTGTATATGTAATCAAGTCTTAGAAATCATTATTACAGATTCCGCTATCGTGTAATGAATCAATCGTTACAACCTGTATTTATTTAATAAGTAAATAAAATATGGGGGTGTGACAGATTGGTATCAGAGCAATGGTTTTAGCGAATTAGGTGTCCTTAGTGATACCTAGGCTCTAACCGGACTCATTTAGGGACCAAGATTTCTAAGACTTTCATCTCACTAAAAACACCCAAGACTTGAGCATAGGAATTCCAACCGTTGCCGAACAATTTGTGTAGACTATTAGTGTATGGAGTTACACTAGAGTACCATTAGTTACACTAATACAATTACATGGCACATGTAGTGAACACTTAAACACATACAATAATTTGAAAATAATAAACACTTACAACATGTTACTGTTCGGATTACGAGTCAAGAATAACGGGTACTCAGCATACTGCAACCTTAGAAGACCGAGTTACGAGCTGAGCTTGAACGATGACGGCGGCGATCGTCAGTTACCGATCTTGGTATCACAACAGGTTGAACTCGTACCAGAATCTGTACCTATACCTGCACCACAACTACTCCAGCCATAGAGGCAACTATCTTTCTAACGTATTTGCGGTATAAATACTCTCTTTCATAAGTTGTCGGATCGGATGCCTAGACTCTCGCCATGTTATATGGCAGGCATGATTGCCCAGACAGAAGGGAATTCAAGGTGAATAAGCAGGACTAAATGGGAGAGAACTCCAAGGGTCAGGAGACCCAGACATACATCAGGATCATGTGGATCCATGCATATATACAGACTTGGAGCAGGAGTTGCTCGACATTCATTTGAGGATCTCTGCCCAACACATAGTGCCTGAATTTCATCATACCCATTTTATTTTAAGAGACACTGGTGGTGCCTCTCTACCATTAGCCTCCTCCGACAACTGCCATATTCTGCAAATTCATGAGTATTGGTACACATAATTAAGAGTAATCCGATAAAACAATACACACTCCTGTACAAATGTGCAAACGCAATCTAATGATTATTTCAATTCCCTTTTGATTAAAAGCTAGGGATAGAAGAAACACTATAGGGATCAGGCAAGGCAAATTATCATTACGGGTGCACACGTAATCATAATTTGCAGTGCATGGGAACTTTAGTGAGTCTTGCTGTCTAAGCTGATGATCAGCTCATGTTCTCAATCACTTGATTAAGGATTGGATCTTAACAAATCAGACTTCTCAATTAGGTGCTCACAAAGCATTCTCCTAGTTTTGGAGGAACGAGAGAAATTCAAATTGAATTCAACCAATCCTTAGTAAATCCTGAACAACGAAGAAATTCGCACATTCATTCTTTGAGATTCTACTTGTCAGGAATGCTTCAAATTGAGCGTTACCACAACTAACACTTACAGTAATTGCACAACTATTGTGGGAGAATATAGCATAATCTCAGGATCCATCATACAGTTCAATCTCACAATTGATTGAAAGTTACGCCAAGAGTGTTATGCACTAACTTCAGTAATAGGGCAGGATATTATTCTGACCCGCATACACATGGCACCTATGGATATTGTGGAAGCTCGACATGAGACAAGTAGGAAATCGGATATTTCAGAATGTCAGTCAAACAGGATTGCTCTCGCAGCCATTGACATTCAATATACCTTTAAGTCTGACTATTCTCTCTGCAATGGATAAGCCGGGGTTGATGCTCAAGCGAATGCCAAAGAAAACTAAGGGTGGACTAACGACTATTGTCGCAGTAACCAAAACGACATGCAAAACTCTTAAAGGAGTCCCAAATGCGGAATTTCATGCTAATCTCATTAGTTCATGATATGCATAAGGGATGTAAGCTCGAGCTATTCACAACAGGCCACTGGCCACAAAGAGTTGAGAAGAATAATTTATTACTCTTTTGTACTCGCACTTCCCAAAGGTTCATCTTGATGGATGGATCCCAGATTTAGCCTAGAAGAGAGGTGTGTTGCATCTTTCACTCCTAGTTTTCTATAATTGGGAAGCTATAGAGCATCTATTGTAAAAAAAAAATGATCTCTTGGAGTATACTCAGTTAGAATACAAAAGTCTCGACGTTCAACACTCATTACCTCAAGTTTATCCTTGTGCTAAGGATTTTAAGGCTATAACCCGAATGAGTGGAATACGTAATGGTAAGTCACCAAAGTACCATTCAAACACTAAGGGAGTGCATACACACCGTATGACTAATAGTTGACTATCAACTCTTTCTGCCAACTTAATAAGTTGACAAACCCATAGCCCATTTTGGGGAAAGCACTAATTCGATGAGACCATTCTCACAGTATTATTATTCATTCCCTCAGCTAGACGGAATGTGAATATCCCAAACAAACATCGAACTTCGTATGGCTTACATACTTTGAAGGTATGGTAGTCGAGACATGAGTTTACATATCAGGACGCTACAACCCAAAGGCTAGTCTGCCTCGAAAGGTAGTGCGAGCAAATGGGTAAAGTGATGATTAGACTCGAAGTTCGCAAATAAGAGCTCCCAAGGAAAATCAATTCCTAGCTCCATGAAGGCACATGGAGAGGAAAATCATAGAAAACATAAAACCTGAAATAAGAGAAAAGTCTTAGTCCGGGAAAATGCTTTCGAAAAGCATAAGAGGGACAAACATAAAGTTTCATTTTCATACTTCTTCATTTCTACCCAATATACAACAAAAACTTTGACACCTCGTCGAGTAATTCTTTCATAAGACCGAGTTTCTCACCATGGGGAGTTCCGGTCCTGTTTGTAAAGAAAAAGGATGGAACCTTTAGAAGGTGCATCAATTATCGGGAGTTGAACAAGCTGACAATCAAAAACCGGTATCCTCTTCCTCGAGTAGACGATTTGTTTGATCAACTTCAAGGGTCCAGTTTCTATTCTAAAATTGATCTACGATCAGGGTATCCTCTACTGAAAATTCAGGAAGAAGATATACCAAAAACGACTTTTAGGACTTGTTACGGTCACTACGAGTTCCTAGTTATGCCATTTGGCTTGACTAATGCACCGGCCGTTTTCATGGATCTAATGAACCGCGTGTGCAAGCCATACTTGGATAAATTCGTGATTGTATTTATCGATGACATATTAATATATTCACAAACCAAGGAGGAACATGAACATCATTTGAAATCAATCTTGGAACTACTCCGGAATGAGAAGCGTTATGCCAAATTCTCTAAGTGTGAGTTTCGGATTCGAGAGGTTCACTTTCTCGGACACGTCATCAATAAGAAGGGTATTTACGTAGTCCCAACCAAGATTGAAGCTATCAAAAAAAAAATGGGAAGCACCACTGAGGTGCGTAAATTTCTGGGTTTGGCAGGATGTTACAGGTGATTTATCGAGAATCTTTCAAAGATAGCCTTGCCTTTGACCACGTTAACTCAGAAGGACAAAAAGTTTGATTGGACTGATAAACAAGAATCAGCGTTTCAATTGTTGAAGCAGAAGCTTTGCAGTGCACCAATCCTATCCCTTCCCGAAGGAACTGACAATTTCATCGTGTACTACGACGCATCACACCAAGGTCTGGGATGTGTATTGATGCAGGAAGAAAAAGTCATAGCGTATGCACCCAGACAGCTAAAAGTACATGAGAAAAATTATACGACTCACGATCTGAAATTGGGTGCTGTCGTGTTTGCACTCAAGATTTGGAGACATTTCTTATATGGTACAAAATGTACTATCTTTACAAACCACAAGAGTCTCCATCACATCTTTAATCAGAAAGAACTCAACATGAGTCAACTTCGTTGGGTAGAACTACTGAATGATTACGACTATGATATCAAGTATCACCCTGGTAAGGCAAATGTCGTAGCAGATGCCTTGAGTCGTAAGGAACGGGTTAAAACTCTCCGTGTTCGTGCCCTAGGATTGACAATTCATGCGAGTCTCACGACTCAAATCCGGATGGCACAACAGGAGGCAATCAAAGAAGAAAACAATTAGAGTGAAGCTATACGAGGAATGATCAGACAATTAGAGCCAAAATCAGATGATACTTTATACTTTGCAAATAGAATTTGGGTGCCATGTTTTGGTAACCTACGGGAGTTGGTTATGGACGAAGCCCACAAGTCCAGGTACTCCATTCACCCAGGTTCGGATAAAATGTATAAGGATCTGAAAGAACTCTACTGGTGGCCGAACATGAAAGGAGAAATTGCTATTTACGTCGGTAAATGCCTGACATGTTCAAAGGTAAAGGCAGAACATCAGAAACCGTCGGGATTGTTATAACAACCCGAGATACCTCAATGGAAATGGGAACAAATTTCAATGGATTTCATTACAAAGTTACCCAGAACACCTAGCAACTATGATACTATATGATAATCATCAGTCGTTTGACGAAATCCGCGCATTCCCTACCAATAAAGGAGACAGATAAAAGTAAGAAGCGTGCAAGGCTAAATATTAAGGGAATTAAGGCTAGGCATGGTATGCCAGTTTCCATTTTCACAAAAAGGGACAGTCGATTCATGTCAAGAACTTGGCAGTCTGTACAAGAAGCCTTGAGCACACGCATTTACATGACCACTGCATATCATCCCCAGATGAACGGTCAAAGTAAAAGGACCATCCAAACTTTAAAAGATGTGCTCCGTGTGTGTGTAATCGATTTCAGAGGAAATATGGATACTCAACGCCGTTGGCTGAGTTTTCATATAATACCAACTACCATACCAACATTAAAGCCGCTCCGTTGAGGCTTGGTATGGTTGTAAGTGTCACTCATCGCTATGTTGGGCGGTGATTGGCGAAAAGCTTTTGACTGGTCCTGATATTGACTAGAGAACCATTGACAAAATCGTCGAAATAAAAGATCGTCTAAAAGTCACTCAAGACAGACGAAAGAGAGTTGAGATAGCAACATAGGAAAACCATTAGAATTCCAAGTGGGAGACAAAGTCATGTTAAAGTTCTCACATTGGAACGGGGTTGCAAGATTTGGCAACCGTGGCAAGCTTAACCCTAGGTACGTTGAACCATTTGAACGAGAGGATCAAATGAAAAAATATATATATATATATATATACCCATCCTTATTTAAGGATACAACAGTTCAAGAGGACACAAATTGAATTTCGGGACGAAATTCTTTTAACATGGGGAGAATGTGACACCCGACAATTCAGGTCAATATCCGTACATGTTATAAACAAGTTTACATTATAATTGTTTTTGTGATTTACTTAATTTCACAAACAAGGACATTAAGGCCTAACAAAAACCGTACATGGTCTCATTTCATATTTTGGTAATTCTAGGAGTTACCGGTTCACGTACCAGGATAACCCGACTAAATACGAACACTAGTGGTTAAATTTACACTTAAATCAAATGGTTTGATTTATTTAACCCCAACCCACTTGCTTGACTTTTCGGCCAAAATTCAGAGAAGCCATTCCCCCACTTGCTAATTCACTCAAATTCAGATAAAAACCATACCTCCTCAGTCAAAGTCTCACAATCCCTTTCATACTTCTCATTTTCATATGGCAATTTCCCAATTCTCCTTCAAGTCGAAGTCCAGTTTAAGGCAGAAATCCACCATAATTCGGTGTTATAAGGAGAATTTCAAGTGTTCCTGAAGAGAGCTTAGCAAAAGAATTCAAGACTATCTTCTCTGTTTCCCTGAAAATCACCATTCTCTGTTTGAGGTAAAAACTCGATATTATCCATTTCATTTTCTTTAAAACCGTAGCTGAACATACAAATCGTTCAAACGCAAGTAAGATAACAAGAAAAGTGTGTCAAATTCAAGATTTGAACATAAAAATATACAAGACGAATTCTGTCAATCAAAGTGCAGTAATCGAAACTATAGTTTTGATACCTATTCAATCGAAACTAGGAGTTTCGATACCTATTTACTCAATCGAAACTAGGAGTTTCGATACCTGTTTGCAATCGAAACTAAGTAGTTTCGATACCGATTGCCCAATCGAAACTAGGTAGTTTCGATACTATTCTTGCCAATCGAAACTAGTAGTTTCGATACCGGTTGTTCAATCGAAACTAGGTAGTTTTGATACTTAGTTTACTCAATCGAAACTAGGTAGTTTCGACATCTGTTATGTTCTGTTCTGTTCAATCGAAACTATGTAGTTTCGATAACTGGTCATCAGTCCCATGAGGCAGTAACTTAGAACTACTTTATAACGAAAAACTGAAACGATATTTAAACAAAAGCAATCAGATTTGCTAAATCGGTGAACAATTTGCATATGAGACATTCGGTCATAACACGAATTACCCTTTTGAAATTAGGGTACGAATGGTTAAGTTGACTAGAACAATTATCATTGCAAGCATACACAAACTCAAGGTGAGTTCACGGCCCCCTTTTAACTCTTTACTGTTTTGTAAACATCGGGGGAGAAACATACTTACTTGTTATGTTTTGAAAACATGAATTACATTGTTTATACGAACATTTTGGTTTAACTTCTTGTGAGTCTCCCAGCCCCACTTTTACTACTGGCTTTTAAATTGTTTTTAAACAAACGGGGAGAAAACTTGCTCAACTAAACAGCTAGACACAAGAACACACAACGATTGTTCGGATGAACAACACACAACGATTGTTCGGATGAACAACACACAACGATTGTTCGGATGAACAACACACAACGATTGTTCGGATGAACAACACTCAACGATTGGGGGGAACACATACTTACAACTATTTTATGGGATAACAAGAGAATAAGGCACGACTTTTATGTTTACATGAGATGAGAACAACGAGTTGAGCTAAAGTCCCTTAGAACAACGTAGTAACCATTAACTGTAGCCTAGGGTCCTATGAATAGTACTATGGAGAGTGACGTCTCCCGGTCATGGTTAGTCGCGCTAACCATAATCTGGAGGATTTATGGCCGCATAAAACCGGATAACGAAATTAGGGGCGTGTACAATTGTCATGGTTTGGTTACGCCTCATGTATGAACATATTATTTGTATTCCTAGCTAGTTTACAAATGGGTCAACAATTCTTATTCTGTTTATCACATACACCTGAAACTATTTACGAACAATTGAATTTAAACAAAAGAGTTTTGATCCGGTTAAAGTGATCATGTTTATACAAAAGGGTTCTGATTAGTTAAAATGATCAGGTTTAAACATATTTTATGACGGTTAAGTCATGATAATGTTTTCAAATGAAAACTACTTAGCTTTATGACGGTAAAGTCATGAACAGGTTTTCGGGGAAAAACTATAAGCCCTAATATAACTAACTCTGTGAACTCACCAACCTTTGTGTTGACACTTTCAAGTATGTTTCTCAGGTGACCTCTAGCCATGGCGCGTTTGGAATAGGCTAGCTATGTTGGATCAATTCCTAGTAGCTGGAAGGACGTAGAATATCAAGTCTCAAGCCTGTCGTTGATCTAGAAGAACTTAGATCATAGTATTACTTAGTTTTAGTAATTGTATATGTAATCAAGTCTTAGAAATCATTATTACAGATTCCGCTATCGTGTAATGAACCAATCGTTACAACCTGTATTTATTTAATAAGTAAATAAAATATGGGGGTGTGACAAGTACGAGGGAGTTTGGTAATGAAATCCATGGCTAGATTTTCCCATTTCCACACTGGAATTTCCGATTGTTCAAGTAAACCAGAAGGATGTTGATGTTCAGCTTTGACTTTGGAGCAAGTTAGACATTTTGCGACATATAGTGCAATGTCTTTCTTCATCCCGGGCCACCAGTATTGTTGGTGAAGACCCTTGTACATTTTATCAGCCCTGTGATGGACGGAGTAATGAGTTTTGTGTGCCTCATTCATAAGGACTGCGCGAAGGTCATCACGTTCGGGGACCCAGATACGATTCAAGTAATAGAGGAGGCCATTAGGTTTGGTTTCTAATAGGATTTCAACACCACATGACATTTCGTTATACAGATTACCCTCGGTGACCGAGACGTGTTGAGCTAACACAATGAAGCATAAAGTGGTCCTTACGACTCAAGGCATCGACCACAACATTCGCTTTACCGGGATGGTACCGAATCTCGCAGTCGTAGTCGTTAAGGAGCTCGACCCAACGTCGTTGACTCATGATGAGTTCTTTTTTGTTGAAGATGTGTTGGAGACTTTTGTGGTCAGTGAACACCACACATTTCGTGCCATAGAGATAATGCCTCCAAATATTTAATGCGAAGACGACCGCACCCAACTCAAGATCGTCCGTCGTATAATTCTTTTCGTGAATTTTAAGTTTTCTTGATGCATAAGCGATCACCTTGGCCCATTGCATGAGAACACAACCGAGGCCTTGGTTTGATGCATCGCAGTAGACCACCAGATCATCGTTGCCATCAGGAAGGGTGAGAATAGGAGCATTGCATAATTTTTGCTTGAGGAGTTAGAAGGCTTCCTCTTGCTTTGGTCCCCATTCATAGTGTTTACCTTTGTGGGTCAAGGCCGTGAGAGGGACCGCAATCTAGGAAAAGTTTAAGATGAAACGACGGTAATAACCAGCAAGACCAAGAAATGAACGAACTTCGGTGGGGGTCTTAGGGGTACTCCAATTCTTAACGGCTTCGATCTTTGCGGGATCAACATGAATTCCCTTTTTGTTAACAATATGACCCAAAAATTGAACTTCCTTTAGCCAAAATTCACACTTGAGAACTTAGCATATATTTGTTCTTTTCTTAAAAGGTCTAAAACCAACTTAAAGTGTTATTCATGATCTGATTTGGTCTTGGAGTAGATCAAGATGTCGTCAATGAAAACGATCACGAATTTATCTAGGTATGGTTTGCATACGCGATTCATGAGATCCATGAAAACCGCGTGGGCATTGGTTAGCCCAAAAGGCATAACCATAAATTCGTAGTGACCGTATCTCGTACGAAAGGCAGTCTTTGGAATATCCTCCTCTTGCACACGAAGTTGGTGATATCCGAATCGAAGATCAATCTTCGAGAAGTAGGTGGAACCTTGGAGTTGATCAAAGAGATCATCATTCCTAGGCAAAGGATAATGGTTCTTGATGGTAAGTTTGTTGAGTTCGTGGTAGTCAATATGTAACATTTCTGATTTTTAGTATCCGTATTTCATTTCAATGTAATGCATTTCAAACTCAATTCTAGTGCACTGTTTTATTCTATTCGTACCATCAATTAAATACTAAACTTCAATGCAAATCCACAAGTTTTACTCAGTTATATTCTATTAAAACACTACATAAGTATCTCTTTATACAAATACGTCAAAGACTAAAGTTACAAGGTCTGATGTTGAAAAATAGCAAGAAACCCTAATAGGCACGGTCGCGCCTCGTTTTGGCACGGTCGCGCCAAGTGCTTTGGCACGGTCGCGCGACTTGCTTTGGAACGATCACGCCCGGTGCCTCGGCACGGTCGCGCCTAGTACCAGTTGAAACGTAAAACCAGTTTTAAACGCGAGATCGTTGATTGTCGTAACCGTTATACGTTTCACTTTCGTTATCAAAGATAATAATATTATCAATTGTAACAATTAACATCAGAAAACCGATTCAAGAAAATCAAAACCTCCTAATTTGAAAATCCTCTCCCTTGAACATCGATTATTATATCCTGGAGTGAAATTCCCCCAACCAAACGCTCCATCGACCTTCTCAGAAACTCCCGAAAGCTTTGAGACAGCCGGAATCGCAGCAAGGAACACCTGAAACCAAGCTCGCCGACGCCGGAACTCCTTCCTACCGTTCGCTATCAATTCGCCATTATTCCGGGTAATTGAAACCTTGTCCTCTATCGATTTAGTCTTTAGATCAAAAGCCCCATGTTAATTTGGGCTTCTAATATGGAAATCATCTTAAACCCGAATCTAGTTTTCGTTCAAAAATGATTTAATCGAATCTGACTCTAGACATGTTTTAAATCCAATTAATCTATGAAAAAAGACTCGTAATAATCTAATGGGTGAAAGCCCTATGATTTCCAACCCTGTTATTATAAGAATTAGTCAATTCGTTCCTGATTTGGAACAGACGCGGTCACGCTAATCATCTAGCGCAGTCGTGGCTCATGAGACACGGTCATGCCGGCTTCCAGCGCGGTCGTGCCTCCTGCTCAGACCCAGTCATGCCCTGTGGCTAATCTTAGTCGTGTTTTAGAATCATAGACAAGATCGTGCCTGGCCAAGGCACGGTCATGCCTAGTGATTTGTCTAGTTATGTCTCTGTTTGATCAACACGGTCGCGCCCTGACTAGCACGGTCGCGCCCGTGGTTCGAGCACGATCGTGCCCTTCCCAGGCACGGTCGTGTGTGAGTTAAATTTTTGGCAGAATTATAATTCTTATATATTTTTCAAACAATAAATATTTCTGATTAAATTTCAAAATAAAAATAGTTGATTTTTATAAAAATGCATTTAGTTCTATTTAGAAAGATCAAATATTTAATCTTGGAATATAGAAAATTATCTATTTAAAGTTTATAAAAATTAAGTTTACAATTATTGTTAAACCTTTCATTTAAAAAAAAAGTATTTAATAGTTAAGTTACATATTTTATAAATAAATAAATAAGGTAATGACTATTTATTTAATTTATATTTAAACAAAAACAATTATTTATTTATACTTGGTTACATCAAACACTTACACTATTTTCATAAAAAAAAATTATTTAACCTACTTATTTAGCTATTCAATTTCAAACCTTAATCAAAATGTTCCAAAAATATTTATTTCAAACTTTATATCGTATTCAATACTTTCAAATATAAATCAATGGCTTTATTCACAAATCCAAGTTCAACATTCGACTCAAACTTTGTACACGCTATTGATACAATATACATTACACTTTAGGTTAACTTGTGCTTTTCAAGGATCCTTATTACTATCTAGTGCCTTTTGTTAGCTACGCCTTCAAACCATGTGAGTTACATAGCCCCTCTTTTTACTTTTTACATATTTTGGGGTGATTCATGATCCATTTGAAAACTATTTACAATACAATTCTACATTTATGAACATACGTGCAATTTGTGCTTTGTGCTTGAATGCTATGAGTTGAAACTACAAATACATGACATACACGTGCAATCATTAACTTTGTACAAGCCAACAGTAACATTGATAGATCTATTGATTCTGACAAACCCACCCAGGTAGGGTGATTGATACCGACAACATAATTTGCATGCTAGTTATAAAGGTTTTATTGTACTTAGTTACACAATAGCTGCTCCCCATAAATGCCTTATTTATCATGTTATGTATGGATTTGTTTTTCAAACTATATGCTATCTATATACAAACCTGTGTTATACTCACCAACTTTTTAGTTGACTTTATTTTATTCATGTTTCAGGTCCTAATATGTGAGATTGATCAAGATGTGCTTCATATAGGCTTGGACTTAGTTAAAATAAATAAAGAACTTATGTATTTCAATTATGTTTCTTTTCCTGGAATTTGTTTTGTTTGAATGTTTGTGATGGAATTTGACAATTAATATATTTCAATTTAGTCAACCTTGTGCTTATGAACAGTCTACATGTCCCGCCCCGATGATTCCGCCATCGGTCGGGGTGTGACAGATTGGTATCCGAGCCTTGGTTATAGGGAATTAGGTTATTAGACACCTTGACCTAGACTATAACTTTAGGACACCCACTTATGCCATGCTTCATGTTTATGTGATTTTGTGCTACATGGTATGTGCTACATGTTATATGTTACATGCTATGTGTTACATGCTATGTGTTACATGTTCTTTATGATTAGTTGTTATATTATTTTGATGCCTTACTTGTTAAAAATTCATGACTTATTAGGATATATCTAAATAATAAGTAAATAAACAATATCCCTACCTATACCCTAAACCTCATAATATTCTTACCTACTTCTCTATCTTCATCTTCTTAGCATGTGGAAACTTCATGAATCCAAATCTATAAAATCTTTTATTTCCTCGTTAAGGCTTTTAAACTTTGTTAATTATTTGAGGACACGTGCAATCTGGAAGGGTGACACCTGTATTCTGGGTTTTCTGTCTAGGAAAGCATTTCGCATAAATCCCAATCAACCGAGGGACCCGTATGCTTTCCTGGGAATTCCCGGGATGAGTGTTTACTTATAGGCTAAAGCATGTCTCCTTAAAAATTATATGAGTTTAATTAACCTTAATGTGTCATAGTATTCAAGTGATTATATCACTATTTGAGTACAATCCCAACTATGAATTACTATTTTAATTGTTATCTTATTCTTTTAAATCCAAACAACATTCATAAGTTCTTACATCTTTTCTTGTCTTGTGAAAATCTGTAGAATGCCTCTTTGTCGTGCTCCCGTGGCCAACACCGACACCGACATCGCTACTATCCTTGCACAACTCGTAACTCAACTCACCCAAGCTAATGGTGCCACAAATGGTAACCATGGGGCTAATGGTGGTAATGGTGGACATGGGGGTGCCAACCCAACTCAATGCACCTTCAAGCATTTCAACTCGTGTAACCCTCTCAAGTTCTATGGTACCGAAGGAGCTACGAGACTCCTTCAATGGTTCGAAAGTATTGAGAATACTTTTCTCAATAGTGACTGCCCCGACAACCTTCGTGTTCGTCATGCCACAAGTGTCCTACAAAAACGGGCACTCACGTGGTGGAATGGGGAGAAAAGGAATAGAGGTATGGATATAGCAATGGCCTTACCTCGGGATGAGGTTAAAAGGCTAATGACCGAGGAATTCTATCCTCGAAATGAAGTGAAGAAACTTGAAGCTGAGTTTTGGGATCTTGCCCAAGATAGTGGAGAAAATTTGGCTTATACAACTCGGTTCCATGAGTTGAGTCTCCTCGTGCCCCACATGGTCACACCTTTGTCCCGCTGCATTGAAAAGTATATTGGGGGACTACCTAGGCAAATTCAAGATACTGTCCTAGGAAGGAATCCCACAACACTTGAGGATGCTATCCGTTTGTCCGCTACTTTAACCGATAACCATGTGAAGGCGGGGACTCTTACTAAAAAGGGCACAAAGAAAGTCTCCGACACTGCAACTCCTTCCACCCACAACAAAGAAGCCATAACTGAACCCTCCCGACATAATAAGAAAAGAAAGGCTAGAAACTATGCTATGGTCACTCCTACCATGCCCGTTAATCAAGTTGCCCTTATGGTTCAAGCACCAGCCAAAAAGCCATATGTTGGGATCTACCCACTCTGTGCCACCTGCAACTACCATCATCCCCAAAGCATCCCATGTCGCCTTTGTACTCATTGTGGGAGGTATGGCCATACGTGTTAATGTTTGTAGGGCCAAAGCTCTTGCGGGCCAAGTCAACCCATAAAACCGAACCAACCCGCAAGTGGCTAATCAAGGTGTTCCCGCTATTGCAAATGGGCGTGCTTGTTATGAGTGTGGCGACCCAAACCACTTCCGTGACCAGTGCCCAAGATTTACCAATACTAGACAAGGCGGAGCTCGTGGGCATGCTTTCAACATAAACGCCAATGAGGCTCAAGCCAACAATGATGTGGTCAACGGTACGTTCCTTGTCAATAGTCAATATGCCTCCATTTTATTTGATACCGTTGCCGATAAGATTTTTGTGTCACTTAAATTTGAACCCTTACTTGCAAAGACACGATCCCAATTAGAGAAAACCTTCACTGTCGAAATAGCAAATGGCGATTCACTTACAATTGAGTCTATTATCTATGACTGTTCTCTAGAACTTAATGAACATACATTTCCAATCAACCTTGTACCAATGCCACTAGGAAGTTTTGATATAATCATAGGCATGGATTGGCTATCAAATCATCATGCCGAAGTCATCTGTTTCGAGAAGTGCATCCGAATACCTCTACCGTCGGGAGAAACGTTAAGAGTCTTTGGTGAAAAGCCTTTCAAAGGACTTAAGTTAATGTCATGCACTACCGCCCAAAAGTACCTACGAAAGAAGTACGTGGCCTTCTTAGCTCATATTGTCCAAAAAGATATCAAAAAGAAGAGTATACAAGACATTCCCATCATTCGGGACTTTCCCGAAGTATTTCCCGAAGATCTATCCGGTCTTCCACCCGTTCGACAAGTAGAATTTCACATTGATCTTGTGCTCGGAGCTAACCCCGTAGCTAGAGCTCCATACCGTCTTGCACCTTCTGAAATGCAAGAACTTGCAAGTCAACTTCAAGAGCTCTCCGACAAGGGCTTCATTCGTCCAAGTCATTCACCGTGGGGTGCACCCATCTTATTCGTCAAAAAGAAGGATGGATCATTTCGCATGTGTATTGACTACCGCGAACTCAACAAGCTTACTATCAAAAACCGTTATCCTTTACCTAGAATTGATGACCTCTTTGATCAACTTCAAGGTTCTACTTGCTTCTCGAAGATTGATCTTCGATCCGATTATCACCAACTCCGTGTACAAGAAGATGATATTCCAAAGACTGCCTTCCGAACAAGGTATGGTCATTACGAGTTCATGGTTATGCCTTTTGGACTAACCAATGCACCCGCAGTTTTCATGGACCTCATGAATCGTGTGTGCAAACCGTACCTTGATAAGTTCGTGATCGTCTTCATCGATGATATCTTAATCTATTCCAAAACTAAAGCTGACCATGAGCAACATCTTAGATTGGTTTTGGACCTCCTGCGGAAGGAACAACTATATGCCAAATTCTCCAAATGTGAATTTTGGCTAAAAGAAGTTCAATTTCTTGGTCATATCGTTAACGACAAGGGAATTCATGTTGACCCTGCTAATATCGAAGCGGTTAAAAATTGGAATGCCCCGAAGACCCGCACCGAAGTTCATTCATTTCTTGGTCTTGCGGGATATTATCGTCGATTCATTTCAAACTTCTCTAAGAATTGCTGTCCCTCTTACCGCTTTAACCCACAAGGGTAAAACTTATGAATGGGGACCAAAGCAAGAAGAAGCTTTCCAAACTCTCAAGCAAATGTTATGCAATGCTCCTATCTTGACTCTCCCTGATGGGAATGATGATCTAGTTGTCTACTGTGATGCTTCCAACCAAGGTCTCGGTTGTGTTCTCATGTAACTAGGCAAAGTAACCGCTTACGCATCAAGACAACTTAAGATTCATGAGAAGAATTATACAACGCACGATCTCGAGTTGGGTGCGGTTGTATTTGCACTGAAGATTTGGAGACATTACCTCTATGGCACGAAATGCGTGGTGTTCACCGACCACAAAAGTCTCTAACACATCTTCAACCAAAAAGAACTCAATATGAGGCAACGACGTTGGGTTGAACTCCTTAACGACTATGACTGTGAGATTCGTTACCTTCCCGGCAAAGCGAATGTTGTAGCCGACACTTTGAGTCGAAAGGACCATGTCATGCTTCAATGTGTCTGAATTCAAACCGACATTCAAAACCGCATCTTAGAAGCTCGACACGTCTCAGTCACCGAGGGTAACATGTATGAGGAAATGTCGTGTGGTGTTGAACTTCAACTGGAATAAAAACCCAATGGCTTACTTTATTACTTGAACCGTATTTGGATTCTCGATCGTGATGATCTCCGTACATTTCTTATGAACGAGGCTCACAAGACTCGTTATTCTATTCATCCTGGTGCGGATAAAATGTATCAAGATCTTCGCCAACAATATTGGTGGCCCGGTATGAAAAAGGACATTGCTCTCTATGTTGCCAAATGTCTAACGTGCTCCAAAGTCAAATCCGAACACCAACGTCCTTCCGGATTACTCGAATAACCGAAAATTCCCATGTGGAAATGGGAGAACTTAGCTATGGATTTCATTACCAAACTCCCTCGCACCTCAAGTGGTTATGATAGCATTTGGGTGATCATTGACCGTCTCACTAAATCTTCTCATTTCTTGCCTATTCGTGAAGACTATCGGGTTGAGAAACTAGCCCGAATTTACATCGACGAAATTGTGAGCCGTCATGGTGTTCCCTTGAACATAATATCCGATCGAGATGCCCGGTTCACTTCTCGTTTTTGTCAATCTCTTCAATCTGCTCTTGGCACACGATTGGATTTGAGCACGGCTTACCATCCCCAAACTGATGGTCAAACCGAGCGGACAATCCAAACTCTTGAAGACATGCTTAGAGCTTGTGTAATTGATTTTGGTGGCAATTGGGATTCACATTTACCCCTAATTGAGTTCTCTTACAATAATAGCTACCACACGAGTATCAACATGGCTCCATTTGAAGCTCTCTATGGTCGCAAGTGTCGTTCCCCTATCTGTTGGAACGAGATTGGTGAAGCACAAATCACCGGTCCCGAGCTAATTCAAGAAACATCCGACAAGATTATTCAAATCCGTGACAACATCCGAACAGCGAGAAGTCGGCAAAAGAGTTATGCCGACAAACGACGGAAACCCTTGGAATTCCAAGTCGGTGACCTTGTCCTTCTAAAGGTGTCTCCGTGGAAGGGTGTGGTCCATTTTGGAAAGAGAGGAAAATTTTCACCTCGCTATGTGGGTCCATTTAAGATTCTTGAAAGGATTGGGAAAGTGGCTTACAAACTCGACTTACATCCATCACTTGGCAATGTGCATCCTACATTTCACGTGTCTAATCTGAAGAAATGCCTTGCTGATGAGAATCTCCACATACCTCTTGACGACGTGCACATTGATGAAACGATGCACTTCGTTGAGAGATCGGTAGAAATCATGGATCGTGAAATCAAGCAGCTCAAGCGAAGCCGGATTCCTATTGTCAAGGTTCGTTGGGAATCAAAACGTGGTCCTGAGTTTACTTGGGAACGAGAGGACCAAATGAAACTCAAGTACCCCCATCTTTTTACTGATGCCGTTGTTTCTTCTAGCTAAATTTCGGGACGAAATTCTCTCAACATGGGGAGACTGTAACATTTCTGATTTTTAGTATCCGTATTTCAATTCAATGTAATGCATTTCAAACTCAAATCTAGTGCACTGTTTTATTCTATTCGTACCATCAATTAAATACTAAACTTCAATGCAAATCCACAAGTTTTACTCAGTTATATTCTATTAAAACACTACATAAGTATCTCTTTACACAAATACGTCAAAGACTAAAGTTACAAGGTCTGATGTTGAAAAATAGCAAGAAACCCTAATAGGCACGGTCGCGCCTCGTTTTGGCACAGTCGCGCCAAGTGCTTTGGCACGGTCGCGCGACTTGCTTTGGAACGATTGCGCCCGGTGCCTCGGCACGGTCGCGCCTAGTACCAGTTGAAACGTAAAACCAGTTTTAAACGCGAGATCGTTGATTGTCGTAACCGTTATACGTTTCACTTTCGTTATCAAAGACAATAATATTATCAATCGTAACAATTAACATCAGAAAACTGATTTAAGAAAATCAAAACCTCCTAATTTGAAAATCCTCTCCCTTGAACATCGATTATTCTATCCTGGAGTGAAATTCCCCCAACCAAACGCTCCATCGACCTTCTCAGAAACTCCCAAAAGCTTTGAGACAGCCGGAATCGCAGCAAGTAACACCGAAAACCAAGCTCGCCGACGCCGGAACTCCTTCCTACCGTTCGCTATCAATTCGCCATTATTCCGGGTAATTGAAACCTTGTCCTCTATCGATTTAGTCTCTAGATCAAAAGCCCCATGTTAATTTGGGCTTCTAATATGGAAATCATCTTAAACCCGAATCTAGTTTTCGTTCAAAAATGATTTAATCGAATCCGACTCTAGACACGTTTTAAATCCAATTAATCTATGCAAAAAGACTCGTAATGATCTAATCGGTGAAAGCCCTATGATTTCCAACCCTATTATTATAAGAATTAGTCAAATCGTTCCTGATTTGGAACAGACGCGGTCGCGCTAATCATCTAGCGCGGTCGTGCCTCATGAGACACGGTCATGCCGGCTTCCAACGCGGTCGTGCCTCCTGCTCAGACCCAGTCATGCCCTGTGGCTAATCTTAGTCGTGTTTTAGAATCATAGACCCGATCGTGCCTGGCCAAGGCACGGTCGTGCCTAGTGATTTGTCTAGTTATGTCTCTGTTTTATCAACACGGTCGCGCCCTGATTAGCACGATCGCGCCCGTGGTTCGAGAACGATCGTGCCCTTCTCAGGCACGGTCGTGTGTGAGTTAAATTTTTGGCAGAATTATAATTCTTATATATTTTTCAAACAATAAATATTTCTGATTAAATTTCAAAATAAAAAAAGTTGATTTTTATAAAAATGCATTTAGTTCTATTTAGAAAGATCAAATATTTAATCTTGGAATATAGAAAATTATTTATTTAATGTTTATAAAAATTAAGTTTACAATTATTGTTAAACCTTTCATTTAAAAAAAAGTATTTAATGGTTAAGTTACATATTTTATAAATAAATAAATAAGGTAATGACTATTTATTTAATTTATGTTTAAAGAAAAACAATTATTTATTTATACTTGGTTACATCAAACACTTACACTATTTTCATAAAAAAAAAATTATTTAACCTACTTATTTAGCTATTCAATTTCAAACCTTAATCAAAATGTTCCAAAAATATTTATTTCAAACTTTATATCGTATTCTATACTTTCAAATATAAATCAATGGCTTTATACACAAATCCAAGTTCAACATTCGACTCAAACTTTGTGCACGCTCTGTATACAATATACATTACACTTTAGGTTAACTTGTGCTTTTCAATGATCCTTATTACTATCTAGTGCCTTTTGTTAGCTACGCCTTCAAACCATGTGAGTTACATAGCCCCTCTTTTTACTTTTTACATATTTTGGGGTGATTCATGATCCATTTGAAAACTATTTACAATACAATTCTACATTTATGAACATACGTGCAATATGTGCTTTGTGCTTGAATGCTATGAGTTGAAACTACATATACATGACATACACGTGCAATCATTAACTCTGTACAAGCCAACAGTAACATTGATAGATCTATTGAGTCTGACAAACCCACCCAGGTAGGGTGATTGATACCGACAACACAATTTGCATGCTAGTTATAAAGGTTTGATTGTACTTAGTTACACAATAGCTGCTCCCCATAAATGCCTTATTTATCATGTTATGTATGGATTTGTTTTTCAAACTATATGCTATCTATATACAAACCTGTGTTATACTCACCAACTTTTTAGTTGACTTTATTTTATTCATGTTTCAGGTCCTAATATGTGAGATTGATCAAGATGTGCTTCATATAGGCTTGGACTTAGTTAAAATAAATAAAGAACTTATGTATTTCAATTATGTTTCTTTTCCTGGAATTTGTTTTGTTTGAATGTTTGTGATGGAATTTGACAATTAATATATTTCAATTTAGTCAACCTTGTGCTTATGAACAGTCTACATGTCCCGCCCCAATGATTCCGCCATCGGTCGGGGTGTGACACAATACACATCCGGAATGAGCCATCTTTCTTCTTCACGAATAGGACGGGTGCACCCCATGGTGAATGACTGGGACGAATGAAGCCTTTATCGGAAAATTCTTGAAGCTGACTTGCATGGTCTTGCAATTCAGAAGGTGCTAGACGGTATGGAGCTTTAGCCACAGGATTAGCTCCAGGTACAAGGTCGATACGAAACTCTACTTGACGAACGGGTGGAAGACCGAATAGATCTTTAGGAAATACTTCGGGAAAGTCACAAATGATGGGGATGTCTTGAATGCTCTTCTCTTGGTCCTTCTTTTGAACGATATGGGCTAGAAAGGCCACATACTTCTTCCGTAAGTACTTTCGGGCCGTAGTGCACGACATGAGCTTAAGCCCACTATAGGGTTTCTCACTAAAGACTTTTAATGTATCACCCGGGGGGAGAGGAATTTGGATACACTTCTCGAAACAAACGACCTCGGCATGATGACTAGATAACCAATTCATGCCTATGATGATATCAAAGCTTCCCAGTTGCATAGGTATGAGGTTGACGGGAAAGGAATATTCATTAAGTTCGATGACACAATCGCGGATAATGGAGTCAATGATGATGGGGTTTCCATCTGCTACTTCAACGGTAAACATTTTCTCTAACTTAGTTCAGGTTTTAGCAAGCAAAGGTTCAAAATTAAGTGAAACAAAACTCTTATCGGCACCGGTATCAAATAGTATGGAAGCATACTGGTTATTAACGAGGAACGTACCGTTGACCACATCATTGTTGGCTTGGGCTTCATTAGCATTTATGTTGAAAGCACGCCCTCTAGCTCCACCTTGAATAGGGTTGATAAGTTTTGGGCATCGGTTTCGTAAGTGGTTTGGGTTACCACATTCAAAGCAAGCATTCCCATTAGTGATAGTTGGAACCCCTTTGTTTCCCTGGTTGGATGTATTGTCGGGTGGTTTGACCCTTCAGGTGTTGGCTAAATTCCCATATCTTCCACAGCTGGCACATATCCGACACGGTATATTTGGGAAATGATGGTAATTGCACGTGTTGCACAAAGGGTTGCTGCCCACATAATGTTTCTTGGCTGAATTCTGAGTCATAACGTGATTGACTGGGCCAGCCGGGGTAACAACAGCAAAATTCCTAGTCTTTCGTTTCTTTTTGTTGGAGAAAGGTTCGAGTTTGACCCCTTTGGAGGACTCCGAAGGTGTTGTCGCGTCTAGGACTTTCTTAGCACCCTTCCTTGTTAGCGTACCCGTCTTTACACGGTTATCGGTTAATGTGGCGGACAGGCGGATGACATCTTCAAGGGTAGTTGGGTTCCTCCCTAAAACAGTGTCTTGAATCTTCATCGGCAGTCCACCGATGTACTTTTCAATACCCCGAGCCAAAGGTGTGACCATATGAGGTACTAGAAGACTTAGCTTATGGAAGCGGGTGGTGTAGGCTAAACTTTCACCACTATCTTGGGCAAGATCCCAAAATTCGGCCTCTAACTTCTTCATTTCATTGCGAGGACAGAACTCCTTGGTCATGAGCCGTTTGACCTCATCCCATGGAAAGGCCATTGCCACATCCATGCCCCTATTCCTCTTTTCACAATTCCACCAAGTGAGCGCTCGTTTTTGGAAGACGCTAGTGGCATAGCGGATCCGGAGGTTGTCGGGACAATCGCTGTTGAGAAAAGTGCTTTCAATGCTCTCGAACCATTGTAAGAGACCCGTGGCTCCTTCAGTGCCATAAAACTTAGTGGGGTTGCACGAGTTAAAATGCTTGAAAGTGCATTGCGGTGGGTTAGCACCACCACCACTATTAGTCCCATGGTTACCGTTTGTAGCACCATTAACTTGAGTGAGTTGAGTTACCAATTGTGCAAGGATAGCAGCAATATCAGTGTTGTTGTTGGCCACGTTAGCACGACGGGGAGGCATTCTACAGATTTGCACAACATAAGAAGAGATGTAAGAACTTATGAGGGTTGATTGAATTTAAAAGGTAAGATAACAAATAAAATAGTAATTCATAGTTTGGATTGTACTCAAATAGTGATATAATCACTTGAATACTGTGACACATTAAGGTTAATTAAACTCATATAATTTTTCAAGGAGACATGCTTTAGCCTATAAGTAAACACTCATCCCGGGAATTCCCAGGAAAGCATACGGATCCCTCGGTTGATTGGGATTTATACGAAATGCTTTCCTAGACAGAAAACCCAGAATACAGGCGTCACACTTCCAGATTGCACGTGTCCTCTAATAATTAACAAACTTTAAAACCTTAACGAGGAAGTAAAGAAATTCTATAGATTTAAATTCATGAAGTTTCCACATGCTATGATGATGATGACAGAGAAGTAGGTAAGAAGGTTATGAGGCTTAGGGTATGGGTAGGGATATTATTTATTTATTTAGTATAGTCTACTAAGTCATGAATTTTAGCAAATAAGGTATCAAAATAAAATAAATATTAATATAATAGGCAAGTAACACATAGCATGTAGCATATCATAGAACATGGCAATAATGGGTGTCCTAAGGTTATAGTCTAGGTCAAAGGTGTCTAATAATCTAATTCCCTATAACCAAGGCTCTGATACCAATCTGTCACACCCCAAGCGACGGCGGAATACGTCGGAGCGGGACATGTAGACTGTTCAAAAGCTCAAGGTTTACTAAAGTTAAAATAATTAAACAACCAATTTCATGTCACAAATAAACATAAATCCAACAATACAAGGAAAATAGAAATACATAAATAGTCTCTTTAAATTAAATTCTAGGTCATCGGTCCTAAGTGAAGCATCTTGTACTTATTCTCAAGCATTAGTACCTGAAACATGATGAAAACGAGGTCAACTAAAAAGTTGGTGAGCAAACATAGGTTTTGACACATAACCAAGTTTAAAGTGTTTTATACAATTCATACGATACACGTGTATAAGGCATTTATGGAGAATCTATAGTTAAACTAAGTGTGTACAATCAAACCTTGTGACTGAGGCATAACACGCAGGTTACCCTAATGTAAAGTCGGTAACAAACACCCTAACCAGGTGGGTTTGTCAGACTCAATAGGTCTATCAATGTTAACCGTTGGCTTGTACGGAGTTAATGATTATACTAAAGTCATGTATATGTAGTCTTAACTCATAGCATTCAAACATAAAGCACATAACACATAATATCATACTATTGAATTGTATTTAGGTTTATGCAAAAAGTTTCAAAGGTAAATCATGTTTCACCCTAAAAGTACAAAATAAAAAAGGGCTATGTAAACTCACTTGAATCAAGAGTGTAGCTAGCACGCGAGTCTAGGTGGCAAAACGATCCTTGTAACTCACCACGTTAACCTAGTGTATAATGTGTATTGAGTTAATAGTGTGTACAAAAGTCTATCTCTAAGTCTAGGGCTCAACGGGTTTTGATGTGTGTGGGTTGGTACAAATATATTTGTGTTATTCCATGTAAAGGCATACTATGTTTAAATACGAATTTAATGTGTATTATGAGTCTAAGGTATATATGTATGAACTTAATAGTCACCGACGTAGGGTTGGATTTAAATAAAATAATTTATTTAATTATGAAAAATATGTTAACATATATATAGAGTGTACATATATATATATATAGAGTGTACATATATATATATATATATATATATATATATGTGTGTGTGTGTGTGTGTGTGTTTAGGAAAATAATTCCTACTTATGTGAATAGTGTTTAATTTAAATAATTGAAATAAATAATTTTATTTATTTGAATAAACTAAATAAATAAATAATTTTTATTTTTTTTTATTTGTGAAAAATATGTTAAAAATATATATGTTTAGGAAAAAGAATTTCTAATTATACGAATAGTGTTTAATTTAAATAAATAAATTAAGTAATTTCATTTATTTAAATAAACTAAGTAAATAAATAATTTTTATTTATTTATTTGTGAAAAATATGTTAGAATATATATGTTTAGAAAAAAAAAAGATTTCTACTTATACGAATATTGTTTAATGTAAATAAATAGATAAAATAATTCCATTTATTTACATAATTAAATTAGATAAATAAATAATTTTTATTTATTTATTTGTGAAAAATATGTTAAAATATATGTTTAGAAAAAGAATTTCTACTTATGCGGATAGTGCTTTATTTAAATAAACAAAATAAATAAATAATTTCATTTATTTAAATAAATTAAATGAATAATTTTTAATTTATTTATCATCAAAAAAATATATACTAGTTTGCTTTAATGAGTTAACATTTTATAAACTTTTATAAAGTTTATTGTTTTTATTTTGAAATTAATTTTTGATATTTAAAGTTTTTGTTTTAATTATTTTAATACACAATTTGAACAAAAATTTATAATAAAACTGAATTTATATTGAAAATTTACAAATTTGGTTTTATTCTGTTACAAATAGTGTAAGGTTTATAAAAATATTTTTTATAAAATTTTTAAAGCTGTAAAACAGGTTTTAAAAATTTAAACAGACCACCCGGCTCGAACCCGGGTGGCTTCTGTACCAGGCAGTCGTCTCAACCACTGGACCAGGGGGCTAACCCGTGTTATGGATTAGATTCGATTTGTATATAACCAGTCCGGTTCAAGAGGCCGGGTCTGGCTTTGAGTCACGCGCAAAAAGGGTCTGTCTGTGTGGGTTTCGAACCCACACCACCCGGCCGATGGAGCATAGACTTAACCAGTAGGACCAGGTGGTTCGTTGGTCATAATAGGAACAAGGAAATTTAAATAGGTTAACTTGAATTATCCATTTTCCCCAAATCAGACTTCGAGTAAAACGGCCAAGAACCCTAATTCAAATTGATTTTGATGGATTATGTTTACTCGAATTGGTAGGGGGCTAACGATCAGGACTCAATTACGAAACTAATGATCTAAAACTTACTCGTTAAGATTGGGCAACGAGTGCTGACGGCTACGCGATTTCCCCGACTGTTCTTGGTGTTGGATTTGGCTTCAGACGTGAAATGAGACGCGATTAGCGGTTCAGAAAGATTGTAATAGACTAGGCGAAGGTAGACGTATGTTTTAATTCGTTTAATTTTATCTTAACTGCTTGATTTGATTCGTGTTTGACGATGACAGCTAGCGGACGAGTTTTACGCATCAAATCAAAGATTTGGAATTGAATTGGGTTACGAACAGCGTCCACATTCACTCAAGAGACGTTTACGCGTGATTTTCGGGGGTTTAAACGCGTTTATTGCACGGATTGAAAATGGATTGATACGAATTTGACTTTGTGAAGTCAAATTCGTTTTAATTCAAACTCACCCGCTAAAATTGATCGAATTAATACGTTGTTTGGGCCTGAATTTGGTCTATTATTGCTTGTGTAACCATGAGAAGTCCAATTCAACAAGAATCGTCGAAGGCAGCCTTGGATTATCACGATTTGAGCTGCTTTGACTTTTGAAAGTCAACCGGATCTTGGAAAGTCAAAATTTGATGTTTAAAAGTCAAAATTGAAAGTGTAGGTCTAATTGTTTGAGGGTTCAAGAGATTTAGGGTCCAATCTAATGTAAAAGTATTTGCAAATTGGGTGTAAGTGTGTATATATCGGTACACATAAGTCTAAATATATACATATAGTGATTCTAGGATAAATGCGGGTGGAAATTGTGAATCGGTATTTGATAACATTAGGGCTTGATATAACCATTTCACTAAGATTGAAATTTATACATGCTTTATCGTACTAAAATGAAGATTTGAAAATCAGAAAGGTTACATTTAGTAACTTCGATGGTTTTTGTGGAGTGCCTATTTCGTTATCATAATTCAACAGGCTACTGATATTTTGAAGATTAGCCATTATGAATGATACCGTAACCAGTCGTTCACACTATACTTGGGTGTTTGAAATTTTCAAACTTTGTTTCTGGTCTTGCGTATTTGTTAAGTACGCATGAACAATTTTGTTCTTGCGTACTTATACAAAGTGACAAGTGCGCATGATAACAAGTACGTATACTTGATAAGTACACATGAATGTTAAATACGCAGAAATGACAAGTATGTTGGATGACAAGGTTTTCAAGAACACAAGTATGCAGGGTAGGACGACAAGTATGCAAGGTAACAAGTACGCAGGGTCACAAGTACGCAGGAATGACAAGTACGCAGGTATGACAAGTACGCATGAGTTTGACAAGTACGCATGGGACAGAAGAATAAGTTTTGACAAATGTATCCACTTGAAAATGAAACGAAAACCAGCTATTTAAAGACCTGGTCCATGCGTACTTAGCAAGTACGCATGACCAACCTTCATGCGTACTTGTCTAAGTACGCATGACCATTGTACTTTGACAAATACGCAGGAACACATCCTTGCGTATTTGTTTAGTACAATCAAAATAATACAAGTTCAGATACAAACATGACATATTACAACTCGATAAACAAAATACAACAAGTACTAAATACATACAAGACTGAAATAAATAACAAACAAAAGCTTTAGCTCGATCCAAAGTGCCTGTCACAAAACGTGCATCAACAATCTCTATCTTTTTTTTCTTACAGTAATTGAACTATTTTGTCTTAATTGTTTTGGTATGTTTAGTTTGTGTTTTAGGTTGTTTTTATTGAACTATTTATTGTTTTTCTTTTGAACTTGGTTGATGATGTCTAGGGATGGTGCTTATGGTATTGGAAATTTTTGAAGTGAATTTTGGAGTTAAGATATTCTTTTGCACCCATGAACCGCACTTTTATATGTCATAACTATTTACATTTATACAATGTAAGGTTCAAATATGGGGATGTGGGAAATCAATGAAACCATACATATTTTTGAGTAATTGTTGTGCAAAGTGTTTGCTTGAGGTCTTGGGTCATGGTTGATTCATTAAGTTATTTGATTAAATTTTTCCAACAAATGTGTTAAAAAAATGGAAATGTTGGAATTGGGAGTAACAAAGTTGAAGGTGGCGGCTTGAATGCACATGTCGGTAACCTATTTTCCACCATTTTTGTGAGATTTTGAGCCAGATTGACATATATATTCTCTTATTTGAGTGTTTGGCCACTTTGTTTCACATTTTAGAACTTGCATAGTGTTGATACATGTTGAGACCTTCAACCAATTAATTGCATAAAAATGATAAAGGCATTAGGAGAAACCTTTTTTATTTTTAGCCAATTTTTATACCCATACCCGATAATATCCATTAGATGCCCACTTTGAGCCTATACCTTTTCTTTTGACAAAAAACCACAGCATTAGCCCGTTCACCTTTTAGCCTTTTCTTTTTTAAACCCGTGAGTTGGAATTCAATTAAGTTAGAGTTTATGATAGATAATTTTTTTGATTGTAGTTGAATTATTAAAAAAAAATATGTGTTATTGGGTCAATGTTTAAACCAAAGTTGCGAGTTTTAGTTTGAGTTATGAAGGAAAAGAAAATACCAAAAATAGTTTCGGGCCAACATTTTCCCAAAAGTGTGTAGTTAAAAAAAAGTGAATGAAAAAGAAATGCAAAAATAGTTGGGTCAACATTTGCCTGAAGGTTTTGAGTATTAGTTTGAATTACTGTAGGTCCTCATGTCACTTCTACAGATCGTTCTCGTGATAAGACGTGTCGTTAACTCGAAGTGCGGAATCCAACGAATCAATGATTGCATACACAAAAGACAATAGAAACAATCAAGTAAATAACATTCATGCTTGTATTCCAATTCTCAATAGAGTTTACAGACTCAATCGTTCAACTCTGTTCTAGTTCTGATCGATTCTGTTCTTTTTCTGAACTGACTCTGTAAACATCTATATAGAGACTACTGACCTGTATTAGGCGAACTTAACAAGTTCGCCTCTAACAGACTAAGCGAACTTAACAAGTTCGCCTCTGTTAAGTTCGCCTCTAGCATAACTTGCATAAACACTTAGAACATTATTACATTACAAAAACATAAAGACATTAGATCTAAACTATTACAAAGCTTTTGTCATTACAAACTATGTCCTAACACACTCCCCCTTGACAATAGCTTGATCTTCAG
Source organism: Smallanthus sonchifolius (assembly GCA_023525975.1). NCBI lineage: Eukaryota > Viridiplantae > Streptophyta > Magnoliopsida > Asterales > Asteraceae > Smallanthus > Smallanthus sonchifolius. The sequence goes on from CM042034.1 coordinate 54,037,212, forward strand.
TCTTCAGTCTTTATGATGAGCTCTTCCAATTATCCGGTAATCTGCTTCCTGCATGCACTCCATATCTTCTACATATCTTCAACACTCGCTTGTACTGCAATCCTTGTTCTTTCCATTCATCAGTGAACATGATTTCATTCTTTTTCAGCGTAATCTGATCTTTCTTTGAAAAATTGATAAGATTCATTGCATCATAGAAACATACAATGACCTTATTATCTTTGTCTTCAATCCTTGCTTCACCAGTATTAACATCAACATACCACCATTTCATATTCCCAAGGAAATCTTGAGGAATCTTCTTCAATGGTATCCTGTGTACAGCACGTACTGGTTTGAATTTGTACTTCCAGGTCACTTTCCTAGTCTTTTGATCTATGTTCTTCACTCTCTTTCCTTTTTGAGGTTTTAGCCTTTCATACTTCCCCGAACCACCTTCTCTTTTGATCAGATTTGCTATCACATCAGCTAATCCAAACTTTGATCTATTAATAAGTGGCTTTGATCTAGACCATTCATTTCACACCTTGGCAAGGTATTGAAATACTTGATCCTCGGCTTTAAGTACTGAACACCATCAGATCTTTTAATAGCAAATAGTTTTATGTCATTATCATAAAACCAACTTATGATTCTTCCTACACACCTCTCTTTATTCACATAGTTTTCCTTCTGAGCAGGTTGTGCTTGAGACTTGGGTAGCACCTTCATCTAGCTATTCACAACTTCTTTCCACTGTTCTCTGGTCATACCTGTATTTCTGTACATCACAGGTTCTTCATTCACCTTTGGAGACTCATTGTGAGTAGTATTAGCTTCAGCATCTGTATTGGATTGAATGTTTTCATCATCAGTATCAATCTTAGAATCAGCAGTATCTTTAGGCAGTGTGATGTCTTCAAATGAGTCCATAGAATCTGTTGCTCCTTCATAATTAAACTCAGGAATAACATCATCTTGAATGAAGTTATAAGGGACATTAAGACCATCACAGCCTTCATAAATCACTTTATCTTGACTTTTCTCTATCTCTATCTCCACTATCTCTCCTTCTTCTATTTCATTTTCCGACACATCATCTTCTATGTCATTGAATAATTCATCAATGTCATCAAGACATACTATCTTTTCAGCTTCTTCCTCCTCAGACTCTGCAACGAATTCCAATAATAAGATTTCTTCATCATTACCTCCAGAAGTGTCTTTCTTTCCATCAATGGATTGTGATGTTGACTCCCCCTGAACTTTAGAAATAGGATTAACGTCAGCGTATTGACGATCACCCTCAATATTACCAGAAGGATTAGTCTTCATCATCATGTCTTTGAATAGACTCAGTGTGACATGCATCACGTATCCTTAACTCCCCCTGAGCGTCAAGATGCTCAACAAGCTTGGATACTAATGCCTGCATAGCAGCAATCTGCGTAGCTTGAGTCTGAATCACCAGCTGTCGTTGAGTATCAGTAGATACAAGAGTATCCACCTGAGTTTGTAAAGCAAGCACATGCGATTCAAGGAAAGTAATCCTATCAGAATCAGAAGGCTTAGAAGGACCAGCTGAAGATTGAGGAACTGAAGTACTGGGAGTAGGAATAACCATTGGAGGAACATGAGTGAGAACAGGAGATTGTTCTTTAGAACCTGGAGGTGTGACAATCAAGGAAGCAACAAAAGTAGCATCCTCTACACCTTGTTAAGATTGAGCATCAGCAATTGAAGCAGCCATAAGTTTTTGAGATTTAGGATCCGGATTAAAATCACTATCAGAACTCTCATCCACTAATGTTCTTTTTCCAAGTACTGATCCGGAAGGAGGATCCCGAACAGACTTACGTCTTTGTCTTTTGGCTGTAGATTTAAGGCGTTTACCAGCATTAGCCAATGGTATACGAGCCAAGCGTTCATAATGATCTAAAGAAAAATCTCTAGACTCATCAGAATCGGTTTCTTCAGAAATAGGTAAGATTGTATCACTTGTACTAGAACTAGACTCATTCTCTGTCACCACATTCCCTTCAGCGACATGAATGGACGAGTTCACAGCGTCATCAACAAAATCATCCATATTCATTCCTAGATCTGGTTCATGTTCATGAACGACCTCTTCTAGAACAGGTTCATTAACAGGTATATCAACCTGACCTTGTGGAATTGGAACTTGTTCTTGAATAGGAATTTGTTGTGGTACGGGAACTTGTTGTTGTTGAACTTGTTGTTGTGGAACTTGTACCTGTGGAATAGGTTGTTGTTGTGGTTGTTGTTGTTGTTGTTGTAGTTGAACATTCTGACCTTGCCCTTGAGCTATCTCATCAGGATGAAACTAGTTGTCATTTGGTGGTTCAACATAATCAGGATTGATTAGGTGACCAAACAATGGAGTATTAACAGGAATCAATGCTTGATTCTGTTGTTTCACCTTAGTGCAATCCGTAAAGATACGCTTGGACATCGGCGTCAAAGTTAATCTAATCGGATGCTGTAGGAGATCAAGAATAATATGATTCAGAATCATCTGGATAAACCTAGGATACATCAAAAATCCTTGACTTTCAGCAGGTGTGATTTGCATAACCATCTCCCGATAGATATATCTTGCAAAATTGAAGCGCTTGTTCAATGTCAAAGCTACCATAGCAGCTTGAAGAGCAGTCTTTAAACCATCTGTACCAGCTTTACGAGGAGAGAGACATTGAATAATCACATGCATGAAGTATCTCCATTCACCCACCAAACCACCTTTACGTGCTTGTGTATCATTAGGGCGTCCATGGTAACCCATCCTCTGAAAGCATCCCATGATCAATGGATTAGGATATGATATAGGATCATCAGCAGCACCACCTAATGCAAGAGCAGCACGAATAGTTTCTTCAGATATAGCAATCTCCGTATTATTGACAGTGGCCCGAAGAACATGAGGTTCTACGTCAGTATCTGAATGAACTGTGTCCCAAAACTGTTGAATATACACCAGACTTATGTATGGATCGGCAGATAATGCGACACGAAGTCATGAGCGATTCAGAAATCATATAATCCCTTGAACGTTTATGGCCTCTGAGATGTTAGGATCTAACAATACCACCTGGTTGTGCTTGTATTCGACACGACGAGCCATCTGAAAAATATTTGGACAACAAACATATTAGACAAATAGCCAACACAATCAACACGAAAAACAATTTTGAAACAAAAACAAAACAAACAACCAAACAAAAAACAAAACAAAAAATTTAAACTTCAAACACACAAAAATTTAACAAGTCCAAAAACTCTTCTGACCCCTAGGCAAACTTAATAAGTTCGCTTAGTATTTCAAGAGGCGAACTTATTAAGTTCGCCTAGACAAGTTCGCTTGAACAAGTTCGCCTGAACTGTCTGTCGTTTCAAATTCAAACTCAGAAATCAAAAAGCTTTCAATCTGTGTTGAAATCATGAAATAACCATTGTAAACCAATCGACTAGTACTACTAAGTCATTATCAATGAACAATTTCAAGATTTAAGTCTGGATAATCATCGATTTTAGGGCAAACAGTCACGGATGACAACCGAGACAAAAACCTCACGTATCTCACAATTTAATGGATGAAAAACGATGAAATTACCTTAGTTAAGTTCGCAATCCAATTTCGATTCAGAAGATACTGATTAACAACCCAACAACCACGTAATTTGAAAATAAAAAATTTTGATTACAAATCGGGCAAGTTCGCTTAAACGTGAAGAAGATGAAGTGAATAAGTTCGCCTGAACAACCCTTATTCAGATTAAGTTCGCTTAATTAGGCGAACTTGTTAAGTTCGCTTAACAAGCCCTAGGCGAACATAATAAGTTCGCTTCACCAACATCAGGTGAACATATTAAGTTCGCTTCTCCAGATTTAGGCGAACTTAATGCCTTCAACTTTTCCCTTGAACAAATTTTTACCTACTTTCAACCCGTCACTTCTTGAACTTTCGTCAGCAGCATGTATCAGATCCAATCCCGAACAATTTAATAAAAGATTAGAATTTTCATGGAAAATAAAAAACAAAATCTTTTTGAATTTTATCTATACAAACGGAATCACATATTTTTGAAATTTATCTGTACAAACGGAAACACATATTTTTGAATTTTTACGTTGATAAACTGAAATCACATATTTTTGAATGAACATCATGAGTAAGAAGATCATATCAGTATCCGAGTAGTTCATCACATATTTTATCAATACCAAGGGTAACCTATGATATGAAACAGTCCAACTCATTATGTACTCTATGTATCTTTTTCAGTATTTTATAAATCAATCAATTTGAATAATATTTGAAATGATACGCTATAAATTTCAAAGTAAATAAGATCAGGTTATGAAATGCTCTTTTATTTATACCGAATTTGAAATATAAAGCATGAACTCTTCAATTTGTCAATATTATATGATTTGAAACTATAAGCGTTTATTCTCCAAATTCATGTGATTTAGTACCATTTAGATGAAAAACATCGTGTACCCCATATATATGCCAAACAAAAATATAATCTGCACTATCTTCAAGACATATACAGTTTATTTTAAGATTAGATCAATTTTCAAGATGAAATTATCTCATTTAGCACAAGAATAAAAGCAGATCCCAAAGGATATAAGAATCATGATGATTCAGAATCAGAAGATTCTAATGAATTGGCTGTATAATGGGAATCAACAGATTCAGGTATGAGGATCCAACTATTAACTGGACAAGATTCAATGGAGTCAGACTAGATGATGTATCTAACTGATCCAAGGGCGAATATATGTTTCAACAGATTTTGAAAGCATATCTTAGTTCAATAAAACATTGCATGTTTTTCGGGGCATGGGCAGTAATGTGAACTGAAATAAATTTATGCTAAAGATATAATTCGATATTAGTCTCATGAAATTCTTTAAAACCATATATTCTTTATCTGATAACGATCTTTTATACACACACCCAGGCATATAATGGATTCAAATCACAGATGTAATCATATCATATTTAATTTTCACACTACTATTAGTTTCAAAACGCTTTTAGTCTATTGACAATTCAAGTTTCAAAACTCATACACAAATTTGAAAACAGATTATCAAGATTAGAGCATTTACAACACTATCATTTCTCATTTATGCAGACTTTGAAATTTAGATCAAATCAACTCAGTTTAAACAAACATATATCAAAGGTCTACTAAGGTCGTGTGAAATGAACTAATCATTTATTTACCATTTCTTCTCTAACTTCAAACGATGTTAAATTTTATATTTTTCAATTTGTTTGGCTTTTTCAAAATCTTTTTCAAAGAAAGTAAAACAAACGAAAATAAAATCTTCCATGAAAACATTTTATGAAAAACATTTTACTTGGTTACTCAGGATTAAGCAAGTCAATCAATTAAAAACTCAAACCAATGTAATCATGTAATTGAATGTCTTTGCCTTTGTCACCAACACAGTTCTATACTCCCCCTGTCCTGTAGACTCCCTCTCAACTAGTCAAATGGTTGCATCAACGACTTTATGCTCACCATCGTCATCCTAAGTTTCAGGTTATCATTTGGACTTTTTAAAACTCTTTCCAAAACATTGTGTGTGACATATTCTCCCCCATGAGCATCAAGTCGTTAAATCAAATAGATTCTCAGTTATCAACAACTCTTTACTCTTTGCAGATGTCATTCCCTGCCATGTGCTTAGAAGAACCACTATCAACAACCAAAATGGGATTAATAGTCCCTCTTGGTAAATCCTGCACATCTAACAAAAAATATTAATTTGACATTGGGAACCAAGCCATGGTAGTCAAGGGTCGTCCATCTGTATCAAAATAATAAACCTCGCTCCATTCATAATCGAATCTCTCATCAATTTTTGGTGATTGCTCCGACGAGTCAGAAACAGAAACTTTAGATTTCCAAACATACTTCTTTTCATTAAGTTCTTTTTGCTTAAAATGTGAAGTGTTTGAATAATCTTGTTCATTTGAAAAATGTTTTGATTGTGAAAACTCTTCTTGTTCTAAAAGTTTTCTCAATCTTCTGTTTCTTCTTCGTCTTTGAGGTCTAGAAAGCCTAAACTCAGATTTTGAATTACCCTTTGGTGTAACATGAGGTTTAACCACATTTGGGTTAACATAAGGCTTACCATGAGTTCTTACCTTTCCTTGAGTAACATGTCGGTTACCTTTGGTGTTGTGAGGACAAGCAATCTGAATATGACCAACAAGACCACAAGAAAAGCAAGATCTCGTCTCACGATAATCTTTCATATAAGGAATCTTCACACGATAAGATGCACTTGAAGAAGATTCTCCTACATGTACTTCTTTTGGAGTTTGAGACGGAACAAACTTTTTCTCAACAGGTTTTGATTCAGGCTTCATCTTCTCAGGAACTACATGCTTCTTTCCTTTATTTTTGTAAGGACAGTTCACCACAATGTGTCCTATCTCATTACAATGAAAGCATGTACGCCTGTCTTTATAATCTCTGACATCTGGAACTCTCCTTGAATTTGAAGAACTTCTAAATGTATAATTTTCAGATGAATTAGAATCAACCTTTTAGTCTTCTTTCTTAACCTCTTTCGATATTCCCTTTACCTTAGCTTCATCAAAATATTCATCATCACTCTCATCAGAATACACCATATCTTCACCTGTGACTGGATTCACCTTCAATACAGTCTTAGGATGTAAATCCTCATCTTTTATAATCTCAGGTGTAACAGAATAATTTCCATTGAATGGTGGAGGAACATAACCAGTACCACTAGTTCTCTTCCCCTCTTCAGTATTATTATGATAATGTTCTAATAAGAATGATGAATTTCCAAAGCTTTCTAACTTTCTGTGCAATCTAATTACCTCTGCTTTAGATTTAGCTAGTTCCTTATCTTTCTCAACAAGATCATTATTTCTTTTCTCAATTTCTACAAAGGACATATCCAGGTGATATGCCTTCTCTTTGATCTTCAAAGTCAAAGAATTTATATCCCTCTTCAATGATTATATTCTTTCAATACACACATTCTCATTATCCTTTAATTTCTTATTTACCGTGTGCATCGATTTCATATCACAAATGAGGTTTACGTTGTCATCCATAACCCTCATCATTTTATCCTTCACTGAAATACAGTTAGAACAAAATGTTTCAGAGTTAGAAAATACCTCAGGTTTTACTTCTGAAGAAGATGCACCAGGAGCCATGAAAACGTCATCATCAGCTTCACCCTTTTGATCAACAATGACAGGCTAAACATCAATGTCGGATACACTCAGATCATCTTCAACTGTCTGGAAGCTTACTTCAGTCTCTACATCACTCTCGGTTGACTGAGTACTTTCACCAGATCTAATACTCTCACTATCACTTAACTCGGTAGAAGAATCACTTTCAGAAACACTCTGCTTTACTACTTCTTCTTTGATCAAGACCACAAACGCTTGAGTAGTAGCTTCACCCTTTTTCTTCAAAGCTTCCCATAGTTCTCTTGAAGTTGGACACCTCCCGAGACTATGAATGATTTTTTTTGGTAAAGACAACGTTAAAGTTTCACGCGTCTTCATCTCTCGATCAAACTTCTGCTTTTCTAGTTGACTAAAAGCGTCACTGAACCATTAGTAGTGTGAAAACATAATTGCATATGTTACAACTGTGATTTGAACCCATTAGTAGAATATTAGCTTTTAATAAGGATTGTCCTATGAGATCAGTTTCGGGTTATGTCCATAGCACTATTCATTCGATTTGCTTCAGTGCCCATGTCCCGAAAAGCATGCAATTTGAAGTATAATCAAGATATGTACTTGACAACATCTGTCAAACATATACTAGCCCTTGGATCATATTGATAAATCACCTTTACTGATTCCATTGAATTCATAATCCAGATAACAGTTGGATCCACGTACCTGAATCTTATGATTCCACATATATAAGCCAAAACATTGAATCATTCGATTCTGAATCTCACTGATTCCTATACAATCCAATTTGGATTCTACTATTCATGTGCTAAGTGATGTCTCCTCATTCTGGAAATTCGGATAATCTTTAGTAAACTCATATGTCTTGAAGATGGTGCATTTACTTTCTGTTGGCATACTAGTGGGGTACACGTTGTATTTCATACTTAAATGGTACCTTAACTCACAAGAAAGTGGGAATGAGATGCTTTAGTTTCAAATCTTATAATATTGACAATTTGAATTTGTGTGTCATAGCCTGATCCTATTTTCTTTGAATGTTTATCGCGTATCATAACATGCAATATAAAAGTCTTGAAAAGATAGAGTGTGATAATCTTTAAAGATATTGGTTTGATTGGTCAAGGCTTGAAAGAATGACATAGGTTACCATTTGATATTATATGGATTTTATATCCAAGATGTGTGATTGATATCTCATATATACTGATATGATCTTCTTACTCGTAATGTTCGATCAAAAAGATGTGATTTTGTATTTTACATTTCAGTTTATATAGTGAAAAACCAAAAAGGTTTTGTGTTTTTTTTTATGTTTGAAAAACCAAAAAGATTTTATTTTTCTAGCTTCCATGGAAATCTTAATTGTTGGTTATTCTTGGTTGTTCTCCTTTGCATAAACTGAATATTGCAGACAGAAGTTGACAAGGGGTCCTTCTCCCAAGTTTTCTTCTAGATAAAAAGAGAATGTGCAGATGAACAAGACGAAGACTACAATGTGTTTGATGATATATGAAGACGGATGACAATCTTCTAAAGTTGTTGTCAAGGGGGAGTCTGTTGGAGCATATTCTGGTGACAACGAGCTTGAAGATTATATGTCTTAGTCTTAGAGTCTTTGGCTTATAATTGAGAGAATTGTTAGTAACAGTTAAAGGGGAGTCTGTTAGGACATGTTTTGTAACTGTTGATAAAATTCTATGTAAGTTCATAGAGAGGCGAACTTAACAAGTTCGCCTGGTTTATCAGAGGCGAACTTGTTAAGTTCGCTTAGTCTATCTGAGGCGAACTTGTTAAGTTCGCTTAGCCTATTAGAGGCGAACTTAATAAGTTCGCCTATAGCATGTCTGTGGCTATAAATAGGAGATATCAGTGGACAGAATGGTATTAACAGATAACAGAATAGACGATATCAGGAGGAACTGATTAGAGACAGATTTATTGTAACCTGATATTGTGGTGGAAATACAAAGCGTTTATTTACACCGTTGTTGTTGATTGAGTTACACGAGCACGTTGATCATGGATTCCGCACGTTATCACGGTGTCGTACTGCGAGTCTAGAGATCCGTCACGCACTGAATTTGGGACCCACAAGTTTTTTTTTTTTAATCTCAAGCGAACTTAATAAGTTCGCCTGACAAAATTCACTTGAAACTTACCCGAGTGAACTTGACCCGAGCGAACTTGACCCCAAGCGAACTTGTTAAGTTCACCTGATTAAGTTCGCCTAATCTGCACCAAGCGAACTTATTAAGTTCGCCTCTCTAAGTTTGCCTGTAACAGAATTGCTAAGTTCGCCTGCATCAGCTGTTCAACCAAACACGAACCAAAAATTCCGAAAATCATCATATCTTGCTGAATTGATGGAATTTGATTAAATTGAACCGTAGGAATGTGTAGGAACTGATTAGGAACACTTCTATCGGATCAATTTCATCAAAAGAATCCAAAATCAATCCAAAATGATCAAAAATTCTCCATTTTTATCAAGAACACAAAAAAGATGAAAAATCTTCAAAATCTCTTAAATTTGATGTTGATTGGACACGAAAACACCACGAATCTTCTGCTAATCAAGAGCAAAAGCTCTGATACCACTTGTAGGTCCCAAATTCGATGCGTGACGGATCTCTAGACTCGCGGTACGACACCGTGATAACGTGCGGAATCCATGATCAACGTGCTCGTGTAACTCAATCAACAACAACGGTGTAAATAAACGCTTTGTATTTCCACCACAATATCAGGTTACAAGAAATCTGTCTCTAATCAGTTCCTCCTGATATCGTCTATTCTGTTATCTGTTAATACCATTCTGTCTACTGATATCTCCTATTTATAGCCACAGGCCTGCTATAGGCGAACTTATTAAGTTCGCCTCTAATAGGCTAAGCGAACTTAACAAGTTCGCCTCAGATAGACTAAGCGAACTTAACTTAACAAGTTCGCCTCTGATAAACCAGGCGAACTTGTTAAGTTCGCCTCTCTATGAACTTGCACAGAATTTTATCAACAGTTACAAAACATGTCCTAACAATTACAATAAAAAAAGTTATTGATGGTTTCATTTGATAGTTTGAAGAAATAAGAACTTTAGTGTTGATGGGTCATTTATAACCGTAGTAGAGATTTGAAATTTTTAGAGTTAATTTGTAATTTCATTAGTTGAATTCCACTCACATTTAGCCACTTTAAAAATCCTTATCCATACCCTTAACCCTAGCCTACATTACAACCCTTAAAAGACCTTTTGATTTGTGCATTATAGTTGTGTTAGTAGGTGGAGATATGATCAATTGCAAGTTGATGATAATGTGGTTCATTGTTTGTTTTGAGTGAAAAATATTAGCACATCATCGCTAGTCCAGATATGAGAACGAGTAGAATGATTGATTATGAGGGGTATGCTGCATGCAAAGCCATAACTGGATATGAGTTAAGCTCGTTCAAATGTTTCCCTATGTTGAAAAGTCATTAATTGTTTGTTGGATTGTAAATCTATTGAAAGTGTAATTCTTATGAATCTCGCATGACCTTGGACCTTAGCTTATGTTTAGTCAAAACAAGTGTTTGAGAATTTGTAATGTGAATTTGAGCAAAAGGATTGCTTGAGGGCAAGCAAAACTCAAGTGTGGGGAGGTGATGAGCGACCAAAGTTTTGTGCATTATTGTGTTTAATATGACATATTTGTTTAAATTAATATGTGAAATGCAAAGATTTTATGTAGTTGTGCAAGCACATGTGTTGGATGCTTAAAGGGTACTTTTCAAAGCATTTATGCGAGAAATGCAAGAGTAATGGAAGCCCACACGCAAAATTTGGAAGGAAAAGGGTGAAATGATAAAAATCTGTTAGGGTGTGTAAGCCTACGCCAACCCAGCGTAAGCTTACGCTGGGTACAATTTCAAAACAGAATAATTTTAGCAGGAGCATAAACTTACGCCCTCCCAGCGTAAGCTTACGTTGGGTCCTTTTAAAATTCAGAAGCTTCCAGGAACCAGCTAGCGTAAGCTTACGCCAGTTACGTTTTTTAGACGCGGATTATCAGGAAACTACCGAATTTCAATGTTTAATTAGGGGTTTCTTCCCCAAATTCGAAATCATCTTTTGGAGAGCAGCTTTTGGCGATCTTGGGAGTTCTTGGAGACTAGGAAACATCACTCCAACATATAATTGAAGATTCATATCGATAAATTGAAGTATCGAAGATGAATTCCACAACCATGAGCGACTAATCCACCGATAATCATTCTCGAGTGGAATGTTTGTAAGTTTTTAGAATTTTATCATGTGCTAGACCTGAGAAACAATTCTTGTAATCGTTCGGTTTGAAGTACTTGAATCATTTTGTTTAGTATTGTTATGAACTCGTGAGAGTCGATATTTTCTTGCACTATTGACCTCGTTAGATGATAATTCCTATGAACTTTGATTTATGTTGAATTTATTGATTAATTTAATTCTCGGATATTTCCCAAGTAAAATAAGGGCCAAAAGTATCAAAATTCAAAGTTCAGGGGTTAAATTGTAAGTTTTTAAAGTTGAGTGACTTAAAATGAAAAATTTGAGAATATGGCGGATATCGGACCGATATCCTTTTACATGTCGGACCGGTATGTGTTGAGGAAGTAATCTAAGAATGACGCGGATATATGACTGATATCCTACCCCATGTCGGTCCGATATGTGTTGAGGAAGTAATGAACCGGGTGCCGACACGTATCTGATGACTCAATTGATGACTCAGCTAGATGTCGGACCAACATGGTTCGTATGTCGGTATGATATGTGTGCGCTAAGTCAAATAGGGCGATATAGGGGATGTCGGACCGCTACGCTCTTGGATGTCGGTCCGACATGGACCCGGTTTTCACCCTATAAATAGAGGGTCGATCTCATTCCATTTACACACACTAAAACACCTTCCTAAACACACACACTCTCTGTAACTCCGATCCTGAGCCCCAGTTCGCGTACGAGAGTCTGATTTCTGACCATTCGGCTTCAAATTGCCACAGATAGTGCTGAGGTAAGGTTCCGACCTCTTATTAAGCTTTGGTTATATATCATTAAGCTAGATTTATATAATGTTATGGTTATCTAGGATCTCTGCCCGAGGTGTTTACCACATTACTGATTTATAAGCAGAAATAATGTCAAGGTGAGTTCTTAAACTGTGACGCATGAACCCTTTCTTGACCCTGTCTTGCATGATTGATTTATGAAACATTTTGAGTATCTTGAAACTATTGTACTAGTTGTTTATATATAACATATTCTAAGCGCTTTTTATATTTCACTTGCCCGTGGAAAGGCATGTTGGATAGGACCCGTGGAACGGCATGTTGGACAGGACCCGTGGAACAGTCTTTGGTTATATATATACTGATGATTGTTCATAGTTATCTATGAATTTTTATCTATGATTGTTTATATATATATATATATATATATACACTGATGATTGTTCATAGTTATTTATGAATTTGGGGGGTGGAACCCCATGGATGTGTTCAAGATACTTTGACGGGTCATTTTAATAAACTATTTTAGTTTATAAATTCACCAGCTTTTATCAAATGTTTTTGACCGCATCACATGTAGCCATTAGACAGGGCATTCTAGGACTAGAATGAACTGATGAACGATCTAGATGATAGGCATGCCAGGAACTATAAGTCCCGAATGATGTGTTCCTTGTTAGGGATAAATGATGTAACTTTTATTAACCATGATGTAAACAATGTTTTGATATTAATAGAAGTTATAATTTAGTCTTCCGCTGTGTGTTTTTGATATCAACATCACATTAACTAGAAGGCGACCTTCTAGCTAGTATGTAGTTGACAAACGAAATATTCTGTCTAGGAAAGAGCAGTGTATAAATCTCTCCTAGACCCGTTGCTATTACCTGGTAATATATCTGTTGGAGGTACTACTCTAGTTAGATAAATATCCTGTGTTACGGGAGTGACAAGTTGGTATCAGAGCCTCAGATTAAGAGATTTAGATACTACATGAATAGTATCTAGACTTAAACTAGGACTCTAAGATTAATCTGGAATGCTCCAGGATAAGTTAGGTGTATACATTCAGTATGACCTATAATAGGAAATACCTAGAAATCATATAATTAAAGGCATTTTTGGCCAAGTGTTATTAATTTCTGAATTTCTGGATTATGACCGGTTATACGAATTCTGATGTTATACATCTGTATGTAGGTACAAGATGGCAGGACGTGGTAGAGAACAAGGAAGAGGTAGGGGTAGGATGCCCAATACTAGGTCCCGTACTCGTGATACGACAAACACAAACACTGATCCAAACTAGAACGTGAATACGAATATAGAACCCGAATAACCTGTGGAAGAAGTCATTATGACTGAAGCACAGTTCCAGGGAGCGGTGGCATCTGAGGTCACCCGAGTACTTCAAACAACTTTACCTGGAGTCCTTAATGTTTCTCTTAGAAAAAGGGAGAATCATAACAGTTTAGGTAACCGAAACGAAGGTACTAGTGGTATTGTTCCTCGAACAGAAGATATCCTTCATACCACTCCGCTAGTAAACAATATAGGCATAACCTGAACCCATGAAATAGTTGGAATGACAAACCAGAGCACTAGAATACATGGTCATGGATGCAACTATAAGAATTTCAGTGACTGCCATCCCAAGCCATTTAATGGAAAGAAGGATGCATTGCAGCCTTGCAGTGGATCACTTCCATGGAAGCTGTTATAAAGATGAGTGAGTGTAGAGCAGATCAAGCTGTCAAGTTTGCTACACATTCTTTCGGAGAAGAAGCTCTTGACGGGTGGGAATCAGTCAAGCAGACAAAGGGTGAAGCTGTGACGGATAGGATGACTTGGGAGGATCTCAAGTCTTTGATTCTGAAAAGATATTGTCCACAGAATGCCGTTGAACAGATTAAAGCTGATTTTTTATGGTTCGAAGCTGGAACCATGGCTGATCAGGAGTACACAACTAAGTTTAATGAGATGGCTAAGTTAGTGCCACATCTAGTTACTCCTGAGTCAAGAAGAGTCAAATGTTATATTCAGGGTTTACCTCCTAAGGTGCACCTTAGTAAAGTCCATCGCACTAGAGACGATTGATCTGGATGTTGAGAAAAGTGCGGTGATGTTTGATGAGGTGGCAGCTCAAGAGCCACCGAAAGTTGATCACAAGAGGAAACCCGATCAGGTTGTTTACAAATTCAAACCAGGGAATAGTAAGTTCCCAAGGAGAGGAGGATTCAACTCCAACCCTGATAGAGTTGATCAGAGAATAAAATGCCAAACTTGTCAGAAGTTTGGACATTTTGCAACCCAATGCCCAAATGTTAAATGCTTTAACTTTGGAGATATAGGGCATTATAAGACTTCCTGCCCTAAACCACCTAAGCAAGTGTCAGGTGGTCAGAAAAAGGGCACCGAACGAATATTCGTCTTATGAATGGAGATGAATCAAAAGGTAAAGCTAAGAGGTGGCAGGTACTTTCTTAGTTAATAATATTTACGCCAAGATTTTATTTGATACAGGGGCGAATAGAAGTTTCGTTTCATGTGCATTCACCCCATATTTAGGCGTAAAATTAATTCCACTTATTCATGCCTATGTCGTTGAAACGGCTACTGGTGAAAAAATTAGGATAACCGAATCGTACTCTAATTGTGTCATCAGTTTTGGTGACGATAAGGTATTAGTTACACTAATGCCTATGAATTTGAATGAATATGAGGTTGTCCTAGGAATGGATTGGTTAAACCAATATCAAGCTCAGATTGATTGTGAACAGAGAACGGTCAAGATTAAGAAACCAGATGAATCTGGTTTGATGATTCAGGGAGATAGTGAATCTAGTAAGATTGAAATTATTTCAATAGAAAAAGCTAAGAAAGAATTGAGTAAGAGAGATGGTATATTCTTACTCCATGCTTTAAATGTTAAAACCGAAAGATAGATTGCAGATATTCCCGTAGTCTGTGATCACCCGGATGTCTTTCCGGAAGAATTACCTGGTCTTCCACCTGATCGTCAAATCGAATTTCAAATCGAACTCATTCCTGGAGCAAAGCCTGTTGCAAAATCCCCTTTATCGTCTAGCTCCTTCCGAATTGAAAGAACTGATGAAACACATTTAAGAACTCTTAGACAAAGGGTTCATTCGCCCGAGTACTTCCCCATGGGGAGCACAAGTACTATTCGTAAAGAAGAAAGATAGAAGCATGAGGATGTGTATTGACTATCGAGAATTGAACAAGCTGACTATAAATAACAGATGTCCATTACCTAGAATAGATGATATGTTCGATCAACTACAAGGAGCCAAGTACTTTTCAAAGATCGATCTTAGATCAGGATATCATCAGTTAAAAGTACAAGAAGAGGACGTACCTAAGACTTCTTTTAGAACCCGATATTGTCACTATGAATTCCTAGTCATGTCATTTGGTCTAACGAATGCCCCTTCATCATTTATGGACCTAATGAACAGGGTTTGTAAACCATTCCTATCTACTCAATTTGGTCTAACGAATGCCCCTGCATCATTTGGTCTAACGAATGCCCCGATATTGTCACTATGAATTTGTCATTGTTTTCATCGATGATATTCTTATCTACTCCCGAAGCAAGGAAGATCATGCTGAGCATCTTAAAATCATTTTGGAAACCCTGAGAAAAGAAAGATTGTACGCAAGTTTTCAAAATGTGAATTTTGGAAACAAGAAGTACAATTTCTCGGGCACGTGGTGAACGGACATGGAATGCAAGTAGACCCAAGTAAGATTGAAGTTGTTATGAAATGGGAAGCCCCAAAGACTCCGACAGAGATTAGAAGCTTTCTTGGACAAGCCGGCTACTACAGAAGATTCATTAAGGACTTCTCCAAGATTGCTACACCTTTAACTGCTTTAACTCAAAAAGCAGCAAAGTTTGAATGGGGCACTAAACAAGAGGAAGCTTTCAACATTCTCAAGGATAGGCTTAGTCATGCACCAATCTTAGCACTACCCGAAGGAAATGATAATTTTTTCATCTATCCCGAACTAGTCTAGGTTGTGTGTTGATGCAGCAAGACAAGATTATTTCCTACGCATCACGACAACTTAAAATTCATGAGAAGAACTATACTACGCATGATCTTGAACTTGGTGTCATAGTGTTTGCTCTAAAGATTTGGAGACGCTATTTATATGGTACCAAATGCGTAATATATTCAGACCATAAAAGCCCCCAACATATTTTTAATCAGAAGGGTTTAAATATGAAGCAAAGAATGTGGATGGAACTTATCAATGATTATGACTGTGAAATCAAATACCATCCCGGTGTCACACCCCCAAATTCCACTTCGGGTTATACTCGCGGGGCGTGACCCGAAAGGATCTTTACCATTTAATTACTTTGAACGACCACTAAATGTTTTCAAAATACCTGTTTTATGCATGACTCGAATGAGTCCAAAATAAAGTTTGACAAGGTCCAAAGTAAAAGTGTGGAAGCAAAGATTTAAATGTTTACAACATTTAAAAATAGGAATGATAAAATATTGTTTATCAAAATATGATGCTATGCATGAATAGTGCGTGACTCCAGTGGGTGCATCCTAGCCACATATCCTAGCATTCAAAGACCTGAGATAAACATGCTAAAATGGGTCAACATAAAGTTGGTGAGTTCACAGGTAATTGTAATGAAAATCAAGTTTATGAATGTATGGAAAAACATTAGTACTCTACACAATCATTGTTGATCAGACAAAACCAAAGGTTATCATAAGTCCATCAACCGACACTAACTGTAGCCACTGTAAAAGGAAAGGATGTGGTTCTCCTCTTTGTGCCTTGCACATGAATGGAATAGGTCAATTATGTACCCGTTCGACCTCCAGTCGAGGTTAGCGCTACTAACCAGGCATGGGTTGTTAACCCAACAGTACTGTTCATGATCACCTAGCTTTTGGAAAAATTAACGGTTGACGCCGAGAGGACTTTGTACACCAAGTACAAAACTTATATAATTAATGTAACTGTGTAAGTGTGAAAATGTAACATTTGGAAAAATGTATACTTGAGCATGTATCTCACCCTAAAACGGTAAATGAGTAAAAACGGGTTGTGAGAACTCACCTGATAAACGACTTGAAAGACTCTTAGCAAATCCGGACTAAATGAGACGACCTACTCGTGCCCTAGGAACAATTAGGACTTTAAGGTCTAAACATTTGTAAATGTTTGACTATGAACTCTATACATCCAAGAGAGTTTTGAAAAGTGACCTTGATATTTCAAAGACTGTTTTGACTCGATGACCCGTTGGTGACACGTTGGACTTAAGCATTCAAATCCTAACATAGAATTCAAACCTATTTTGAAATAGTCTATTATCGTCTAATAAACACATTGGCACATTCAATTGGAATTTAGAACTTGAAACACAACTTTTGATATATTAAAGTTTCCTTAATTGGAAAGTCAAGTTTTGAGTCCTAAACATGGCAACTATGCAAAGTTGATGTTCACACATGATATTAGGCATGCTATAATACATATACAACATTTCAAGGTTAACTTGCTATCCATAGACAAATATGCGAGTTTCAGATAATTAAAGTTTCCTATAAAAGCAAGACTATGTCAAGTTGTCAAGTTTATGGAAAAATAGCATACATTATCATACAATGTACCTAGTTATATGTTACTAAGTCATTTAGACCTTCTAGTCATGTTAACAACTTTCAATCATAACTCTTGAAATAATAAAGTTTCCTTATTTAGAAACCGGGCTCTAGAACTCATACATATGCATTTTAATCCATCATTTTAGTCAATCATACTTCCATAATGTTCAATATACTAGTTTCATGCTTTCAATGTACTCAATCATCAAGTTCCTCATGCATGTCAAGAAATAAAGTTTCTAAAAATAGAAAACGAGCCTAAAACATCATAGACATGTGATTTTACCTAAAAAGAATCTTACAATCTCTATATCTAGTATTTATCCATCATTTCCACCAAACAAAACACATCAGATCCTTCTTGAACAAAAACCCATATTTTAAAGTTTCCATATATAGAACCGAGCATGAAATCTCATATGACCAAATGTTCTAGATAGCAAATCTACACATATTATCCATTCTTTATGCATATCTAATCATTTTCCATCATCAAATCACCCTAAACATGGCATCTAACATGAAACCCAAAATTAAAGTTTACAAAAATAACAAAACCGAGCGTGCATGTATCGTCCAACACTTTTGACAACAAAGTTTACATATTTTATCCATCTACAACTATTATCATAACATAATCTATCATCAAATCAAAAAAATCTCATCATCTAGCACATACATACATAATAAAGTTTCCTCGTATAGAAACCGAGCTATGAACAACATTCGGGTCCAAAGTCACCAACAATATGTACCATTTGAGTTAGAAAACACGATTTCTTTAAAAATCCATGGCTAATCTTTCAAGAAAACAATATTTCTTTGGATGCATGTTCATATGAACATTGAAGAAAAATGGGTTTTGATCTTACCAAAATCGAAGAAATGAATGGATTGATGGATGAAATCTCTTGCACACTTGATGTTCTTGACTTGGAGCTTGATCTTGGATGGAATGGAGAATCAAAACAACAACAAAAATGGTGGTGGAGTGGTGGTGGTGTGGGTTTCGGCCGAAAAAGAGAGGATGGAGAGAGAGGTGAAGTGTGAAGGTGGAAGAGTGGGGGGGTATTTATAGGCTCTTGGGACACCGGGTGGCGGAAAACGAATAGTCACCGATTTCTTGATGGAAATCCCGACTAGGTATGAACGAAGTTATTTAAAAATATGATGAGTCATGTTTGTAAGTCCAACATATAAAAATTTCAGATTTTTATTTGGAAATGTCGGTACATATTGTAGACTGGCCGGATAACGTTAAAATAGAAAGTTTCTCAGAAAATTTCTGAAAAATTCACAGAGTCTTTGAATAACATATAACAGTATTACATGTAATTTGTGCACACCAAATATATGTCTAAGTGTAAGCCTAGAATTAATTATCTAGTTAGTGTACACCACGTGTTCATCGGACTGTGCTGAAAACGAAAGTATTTCTATAAATCACAGAAAAATTCATGTAGGCATGATTAATTAAATCACAGTGTCACATATAATTTACACACACAGAATATATGTCTAGGTATTTATTTGAAATTATCACCAACGGTCGTGCTGAAGGAGGCGTGTTTGATCGGGTTATCTTCTGGATTACCGACACGTGTAAACGGATTGATTTTCTAAGTGTGAAATGGACTTAATTACTATAAAATTAAGTGGAATGCATGACGTATATTATGTTCTAAGTCTTAGTCGGGTATGAATGTTGACCTGGATTTTTGCCGGGTGTCACACCGGGAAGGCAAATGTAGTAGCAGATGCTTTAAATTGGAAAGAACGAAGCCAACCGATTAAAGTAAAAGCACTAAGATTAGATCTGAAGTTAGACTTAATGGAGCAGATTAAGGAAATCCAACCAAAAGCATTAGAAGAAGAAAACATTAAGAAAGAACATATGGTTGGGAAGCAGAAGTTACTATCCAAAGGAGATGACAGAATCATGAGATTCGAGCAAAGAATATGGATTCCTAAGTTTAGAGATATTCAAGAGAAAATATTAGATGAAGCACACAAATCAAGATATTCCATTCATCATGGTGCAAATAAGATGTACAAAGATCTAAAGGCTCATTACTCGTGGCCAAACATGAAGAGATCAATAGGTCAGTATATTGATAAATGCTTGACTTGCCTCCAAGACAAGATTAGCATAAAAAACCAGCAGGGAAATTACAACAAATAGAATTACCTGTCTGGAAATGGGATCGAATTACAATGGACTTCGTAACTAAACTACCCAGAAAGGATATAATGCCATATTGGTCGTGGTCGATAGACTGACCAAGTCAGCCCATTTCATATCCATCAATGAAACATACTCTATGGATAAGTTAGCTAGAATCTATATCAATGAAATTGTAAGCCACCATGGCATACCACTGTCTATTATTTCTGATAGAGACAGTCGGTTCACATCTAGATTCTGGATGAGTTTTCAGACAGAGTTGGGAACTCGACTTACCATGAGTACTACATATCATCCTCAGACTGACGGACAAAGTGAACGTACAATTCAAACTCTAGAAGATATGCTAAGAGCTTGTGTTACAGATTTAGGTGGTAATTGGGATAATCACCTTCTATTAATTGAATTCTCCTATAACAACAGTTACCACTCAAGTATCAAAGCTGCACCATTCAAATCACTTTATGAAAGAAAATGCAGAACCCCAGTCTATTGGACTGAAGTAGGAGATAGTCAATTATCTAGACGTGAAGTCATACAGGAAACTACAGATAAGATAGTCCAAATTAAACAACGATTAAAAGCTGCTCAAGATCGTCAAAAAAGTTATGATGACAAACGACGTCGACCGTTAGAATTCCAAATCGGGGAGTATGTGATGTTAAAGGTTTCACCTTGGAAAGGTGTTGTACGTTTTAGAAAACGTGGGAAATTAGGGCCAAGATATATTAGACCTTATAAAATCATAGAAAGAATTGGAGCTGTAGCATACAAACTTGAATTACCTAAAGCATTGCAAGGTATTCATAACACGTTTCACGTGTCATGTTTACGTAAATGCTTAGCAGATCCTAATCAGGCAATCTAGTGAGATGATGTTCACATCGATGATAAACTCCAATTTACCGAGCAACCCATTAAGATCTTAGGAACACAAGATCGAAAATTGAAAAATAAAACTATACCAATGGTATTGGTACAATGGCAAGGTTGGAAGGGTGCCGACAAAACTTGGGAATTAACGGAACAGATGAAAGTTAAGTATCCCCATCTGTTTGACTAACCCTGAATTTCGAGGACGAAATTCTTTGAAGGAGGGGAGATTTGTAACACCCAGATATTTGCCAAGTAAAATAAGGGCCAAAAGTATCAAAAGTCAAAGTTCAGGGGTAAAATTGTAAGTTTTTAAAGTTGATGGACTTAAAAGTAAAAATATGATAATAAGGCGGATATCAAAAAGATATCCTTTTACATGTCGGTCTAATATGTGTTGAGGAAGTAATCTGAGAATGAGGCGGATATCGGACCGATATTCTACCCCATGTCGGTCTGATATGTGTTGAGGAAGTAATGAACCGGGTGACGACACGTATCCGATGACTCCACTGATGACTCGGCTAGATGTCGGACCGACATGGTTCGTATGTCAGTCTGATATGTGTGCGCTAAGTCAAATAGGCCGACATAGGGGATGTCGGACCGCTACGCTCTTGGATGTCGGTCCGACATGGACCCGATTTTCACCCTATAAATAGAGGCTCGATCTCAGCACATTTACACACACCTAAACACCTTCCTAAACATAAACACACACACTCTGTAACTCTAATCCCGAGCCCCGGTTCGCGTACGATAGTCTGATTTCTGACCATTCAGCTTCAAATTGCCATAGATAGTGCTGAGGTACGGTTCTGACCTGTTATTAAGCTTTGGTTATCAAACCTGCAAGCCCTCTATTTTAAAGTAAAGAAGGATGAGGAAGAAAGATTGGAGAAGAAAGGCTCCAAGAAAAGGGAAACATTCAAGAAGAAGAAAGGAAATCAAAGAAACAAAGCCTTCTTTCTCACCCAACACTTCCTCAATCCAACAACCTTCCACTCTCCTTCCTACACCTCCCCCCTCTCCTCCCTCAAAGTCCAAATCCTCACACCCAACTCCTACTCATCAACAACCTCCACAAAGAAAAACAAACCCACTTCCAAACCAGAAGACTCAAGAGAAATAATCAGATGGTCATACAGCCCTGAAGACCAATGGTTTGAAGTGTTCAGGGGGAGGACAGAAGCTAAAAGATCAATCTATACATCTGTTGATGAGGTACTACAGCTTCCAGATTCTGATCTAAGAAGAATGATGGCGCTGGGTGAATCCTCTGAGCCTGAGAATGAAAGTGGGAGACATCTATTGCTGGCAATCAGACATTACTTCAACCCCATCAAAGATGAAATCATTGATGCCAAACCTCTTCAATCCCACTCTCCTTTCATCAGCTGGTCCTACAACGCTGAGAAGAATGAATTCACTCTGACAGATGTTAAAGGACAGAAGATGAGGTGTTCAAGCAAAGCTATCTTCAAAATGGCAAGCAAAGACATCAAGACTCTATCTGAGCTTCCTCTTAACAATCTCAGCATGGACTAGAGAGGATATGAGGTTGAAAGGATAGTCAGAAACATGCAAAAACTTCAGCAACAAAGGCAGTAAGAGAATTTTGGTAGCATCGGTCTAGGGGGAGTTTGTAGAAATAAAGACTGATGGCTACAAAATTCTCTAAGTACAAATGTTGCTGATCTCAGAGTTTGTTGCTGACCAACAAACTGCGGCGGACAAGCTTATCTGCTGCGGATACTTGTTCTCCTGTTGAAGAACAACTCTGTTGCGGGTAGCCTTATCTGCTGAAGACTAAAGTTGCTGCGGATAGGCTTCTCAGCAGCATCAACACTTGATGCTGCTGACAGGCAAATCATCAGCAGCTTTGGATGGTCACATCTTGCTGTTGATCCTCATCTTGCTGCTGACAGCCGTGTGCCTTGAAGATAAATCGTTGCAGCTGACTATCCATGCCAAGCGTTACTGACAACTTTCTGCAAAAGCAACTGACACACTCAAAGCAGAAGGAACCTCAATGGCACAACCAATGAAAGACAACAATGCTCTTCTCCAAGCATGCAAGCAATAATGCATAAAGAAGATGTTTCAATAAAGTTAACTAGTTTTAGACTAAACGTGTAATAGTTAGCTATATACAAAAGATCAACGGTCTGTGTTAGATCTGATCCTTAGAATCAAGGGTTTGTCTTGATTCTAAGTGAGTATAAATACTGTGTAAACACTTCATTGTAAGTGTGCTTTTTGATTGGGTTTTTCATTTGTAATCGTTTATTTGGAAAAGCTTAATACAATGGTGTTCTTAAAAGTATTCTTTCTGTTTACTCTATTATACTTGTGTAGTTATTGTTTCCGCCAATTTCAACTAAGAACAGTACCATCTTGTATTTTCACGATCCTACAAGTGGTATCAGAGCTTTGGCTCAGAATACACAAACTCACATTTGTTTAATCACTTCTGGTTCTATTCTAAACTCTCTCTTTCCTCAAGTCACCCAAAAACACAAAAACAAAGATGGCACAGAGCAATGGATTTGAAGACATCGGCAGCATCAACCGACCACCAAGATTGGTATCTAGGGAAGACTATGACATGTGGAAGAATCGCATGGAAAGCTTTTTCTGTTATCAGGAGTACGGAATGTGGAAATCCATCAGGGATGGACCCTACACTCCCATGGTGGCCTCTGCTGACTCTGGAGGACCACTAGTTCCAAAGGAGCCCTCCAAGTACTCAGAAGAGGACATAAAGAAGATGGAGGTGGACTTCAAGGCACTAGGAGCTATCCAAATGTGCCTTCCAAATGAAGTTTTTCATAACTTCAGAAGCTACAAAACTGCTAAAGAGCTCTGGGAGGCTCTTGAGAAGATGTTTGCCGGCTCTGAGGAAGTCAAAGAAAACATAAGGGACGTCCTGAAACAGCAATAAGAAAACTTAGTATGGAAGGAAGGTGAGTCACTAACCGTGTTGTATAACAGGTACACTTATCTGGTGGGAGAACTGCAATGCTCCAAAGTAAAGCTAGAGAATGAAGATATTCTCAAAAAGTTTATCAGATCTCTCCCAAGCTGCTGGACACTATACACAGTGTCTATAAGAAGAACAGAGAATTTAAAAACTCTCCAGATGAAAAAGCTCTTTGGCATGCTGAATACATATGAATTAGGAATGATTCAAGCCAAGGAAAGGAGCTCCAATCATCAATCGACATCTTCTTCCTCCAGCATCCCATCTGCGCTTCACTCCGATCACTCAGTTCCTAGCTCAAGTAACTATTATCCTCCCATTGTCACCCATCCACAAACTCCCACCTCTCAAACAAACACCTCACCATTTCTCCTAGAAGCTCCTCCTCAAACATCAACCTCTGCTGCTTTTGTTTCTGAAAACTCAAGCAACATGTCATTTATCAAGGAGGATCTGGAATGCTTTCATCCAAATGACTTAGAAGAAATGGACATACAACACTCATATGCCATGCTCTCTATAAGAGCAAAAAGGTTCTACTCTAGAACCGGAAGACCCATTCCAAGCAACAACTCCAACGCCAGAGTTGGCTTGGATAAAAGCAAACTAAGATGTTACAACTGTAACTTACTGGGTCACTTTGCTAGAGAATGCAAGGCACCAAGAGCAAATCCAACTACTCCTCACTCAAGACAAGCTCACCAAGCCCAACCCAAACAACAACAACAACAACAAGCTACTCCTCCAGTTCAAACTGCAGTCTGTGCAACTGTTGGAACTTCTGAGTTCGACTGGAGCTTCCAGTATGAAGAACTACCTGTCAACAATCAAGCTCTTATGGCAGACACTACAGAGATACCACCTCAGGTATTTGAACATCTTTGCTCTCAAGCCTGTATTGATAAAGTTTTGGGTTATAGAAAGCATAACCAAAACCTTATAGATCAAAATGAAGAGTTTCATCAGATGAAATCTGAGTTCAAAAAGGTTGAAAATACTTATAAAGAAAAGATTAACTGCCTTAAGAAAGAGATTTCATCGTTAAAACACGAACAAACTAATCTTGAAACTCAGATTGATGATCTACTGGTCAAACTAAAAGCTACCAGAGCTAAACTGGCAGAACAGAAAGTTCATGTTGAAAAATATTAATTTTCCTCCAAAAAGTTACAAAGACTTTTAGATATTCAAGTCCATGAGAAGGTAAAGACTGGACTTGTGTATAACAATGATCAGTACAATTCTGTTCCTCCTCCTGCTAACTATATTGCCATTTACGAACCAAGCTTCAATGTTGCAAATCTTGACACTGCAAATCGAAACCTTTATCCTTCAACGGATGAACCTTTTGTCGAAGACTGCACTACCTCATCGGAATCTGAGTCAACCTACTCAAACCATGATGAAACCAGTGCAGCCCCATCTGTAGCTGTTCTGAATAGAGTTGAAGTTCCTTCTGAAACCAGTGATGTTATTCCAGCTGTTTCAGCCCCTGTACCATTCAAACAGATCAAGATCAGCTATCCTCTAGATGGAAGAAAGCTAAACATTGAAAAGGGACAGACATCAGGACCCACAAACCCCAAGCCTCAGTCAAAGCCGATCACAAAGAGGAAGGTATTTGATATATGTCATAAGCCTGAAGAAAAAGTTCCATATGTTCAAAAGACCCTAGAAGAAGCCACTTTTGAATATAACAAAGCTCATCCATGGAACTTCAAGGATCTGTTCCAAAGAAAGGACTATGTCAACCTTTCAAGAGACAAACTGGCAAGATCATGCTTTGTGTGTGGCAGATATAACCACACTGCCAGCACCTGCTTTCATTACCTGGAATACCAAAGAAATTCAAAGCAGCATGCCTTTGAAAAGACTAACAAAAACAAGAAGGTAAGAAGCTACGAGGTCAAAGCAACTAAGTTCAGGGAATCTCTATCTCCCCCAAGAGTGAAGCTGCCTAAATCTCAACAAACTTGCATCATTTGTGGTGAATCAGACCACTTTGCTTCAAATTGTAATTTTAACCCCTTCAACCAGATCCTTCATCAAGCTCCTCAAAGTCAAACGGTAAAGAAGGATCAGCATACATCGGTTATTAGTCAAGTGAAGCCCAAGAAAACAAAGCAGAAGCTTTCAGCAGCAACCAAGTCTACTGCTGATAAGCTAAAATCCTCCGCAGAAAAATCTGCTGTTGATAAGGCAAAGCCATCAGCAGCAAGAATGTCCACGGCTGATAAGGCAAAATCCAATGCAAAGCCTTCAGCAGCAAAGAATGCTGCCACTTCAACAAAGCCATCAGCAGTAGGATCTACTGTTGACAAGCCAGAAACATCAGTAGCAAAATCCGCTGCTGACAATGTGAGGAAAACTAGAAAATCACCAACAAAGCAATGGAAAGCCAAACCATCTCCAAGCATTGTCATTGGTTCCATTCACTGCAAACATACTGAAAAGGATAAACTAACAACCATCTTTTTCAAGTCTGCAGACTCTTGGGTTCCTCCTTCTAATTAGAAATCTATCATGTGCAGGGACAGTCAGGTCACAAGAATAAGACCTGGGTGGTAGACAGTGGTTGTTCCAGGCACATGACAGGCAACAGATCCATCCTCTCCAATTTCAGACATTTCAATGGAGGATATGTTGCCTTTGGAAGCGACTCAAAGGGAGGATCCATTACTGGGCAAGGAACTATGTCCAACGAAAGAATGAGCATTGATAAGGTCAACTATGTTAAAGAATTGGACTTCAATCTCAGGAGTGTTTCCCAGGTCTGTGATCAAAAGCATTGGATGCTCTTCACAGATAAAGAATGCTTTGTACTGTCTCCAGGCTTATCCACACCTCCTCCAGAAAGCATTTTATTGACTGCTCAGAGAAAAGAAAATCTCTATGTACTGGACATGAATGAAGTCACTCCATCTGGGAGTGTCTCCTGCTTTTTATCAAAATCCTCAGTTGACGAATTAGCTCTCTAGCACAGGAGATTAAGCCATGTTAATATCAAAACCATTAACAAATTGGTGAAGAATAATCCTGTCAGAGGGATTCCTGACAAAGAATTTCAGCTGGAAGACCACTGCATTGCATGCTTAAAGGGGAAGCAACATAAGAGTTCTCACAAGCCCAAGACCTTGAATACAAATGACACTCCACTGCAACTGCTGCATATGGATCTCTTCGGTCCTACAAATGTCATGTCAATGGGCAAAAAGTCATACTGTCTGGTGATAACAGATGACTACACCAGATTCTCTTGGGCATACTTCTTGAGAACCAAAGATGAAACTGCTGAGATTCTCAAATCCTACATTCTGAGGGTAGAAAATCAAAGCAATCAAAAGGTGAAAATCATAAGGTGTGATCAGGGCACAGAGTTAAAAAACCACACTTTAAACTGTTTCTGTGAAAGCAAGGGGATAGAGAGACAATACAGTGCTCCAAGAACTCCTCAACAAAATGGAGTTGCTGAAAGAAAAACATAACTCTTATTGAGTCAGCAAGATCTATGTTGGCTGACTAAAAACTGCCACTCACATTCTGGGCAGAAGCAGTTAGCACAGCCTACTATGTGTAAAACAGAGTTCTAATTGTCAAACCCCTCAACAAGACACCCTATGAACTTTGGTTTCAAAGAATTCCCTACATTGGGTTTCTAAAACCTTTTGGGTGTCCATGCACAATTCTCATCACACATGGGGTTCTTCCTAAGTTTGGTGCCTAATCTGATGAAGGATATTTCATAGGTTATTCCTCTCAATCAAAGGCCTATAGAGTATTCAATTCAAGAACAAGAATTGTGGAAGAATAAGCAAATATGGAATGTAGGGAACACATAGTCTGTGAGCAGGGAAAAGGTCCAAACTGGCTCTTTGACATAGACTCCTTCTCCCAAATATTTGAGCCTCTCACCTTCTCAAATATGGAGTCTACGTCTACACAAACACCTGCCTCCACATCATTCACTGACTACAGACTGGATTTTCCCAAATCTTCTATCAGTCTGAGAAGACCATCAATTGATCCTCCATCAGTTGTGGAAGCAATTGAAGCAAGTGAATCAGGAACAAGACTGTCTAATGTAACCAGCAGCAGCCTGTCTGAAACTCAAAATCTAAATGAAGACTCTTAGGTAAATGTTGTAGATGTTGAAGATGCTATTAATATTGATGTGGATAATGTTGTTGAAGACTCTTCCACCATGAATGAAGAGACCCCTGATCAAAATCAAAGCAATCTGGAGTAAGGGATACAGCTGGAGGTGGTACCAGCACAGAGGATCCACAAAGAACATCCTCAAGAGAATATTATTGGCCAAGTACACCAAGGAGTTCTCACAAGGCCAATATATGCTTGTTTTCATGTTTCCTATCTCAGGTGGAACCCAAGAAGATAGATGAAGCACTCAAACACAGCAACTGGATTGAAGCAATGCAGGAAGAATTGCTGCAATTCAAGAGGCAGGATGTCTGGAAACTTGTTGATCTTCCACCAGGTAAATATGCTATTGACACACGATGGGTTTTCAGGAACAAGCAAGAAGAGAGAGGCATTGTAGTCAAGAACAAAGCCAGACTTGTAGCTCAAGGCTACACTCAGGAAGAAGGAATTGATTATGATGAAGTCTTTGCTCCAGTTGCCAGACTGGAGGCAATCAGAATCTTCCTGGAATATGCTGCATCCAAGAATTTCACTGTCTATCAAATGGATGTAAAAAGTGCCTTTATGTATAAGAAGATTGGTGAGGAAGTATACGTCAAACAGCCTCCAGGCTTTATAGATCCTGCACATCCTACTCAAGTGTTTAAACTAGACAAAGCTCTGTATGGCCTACATCAGGCACCAAGAGCCTGGTATGAAACCTTGTCAGGATATCTACTAAGCAACAACTTCAGAAGAGGTGCCATTGACCAGACATTGTTTATCAAAGATGAAGGGGGAGAAATCTTACTAGTTCAAATTTATGTTGATGATATCATCTTTGGATCAACAAGGAAATAGCTGTGCAAAGACTTTGAGATTCTGATGCACTCAAAGTTTGAAATGAGTTCAATGGGTGAACTAAATTTCTTCTTTGGTCTACAAGTCAAACAGTTCCCAAATGGAATCTTCATCAGCCAATCCAAATATGTAAAGAGCATTTTGGAAAGATTCAAAATGGCTGACTACTCTGCTGCAAGAACCCCTATGCAAGTGCATCATCAAGTGACTCCAGATGGTCAAGACACTGATCAACATCAGTACCGTGCAATGATAGGGTCTCTCATGTATCTCACTGCCTCAAGGCCAGATATCATGTTTGCAGTATGTCTCTGTGCAAGATTTCAAGCAGCTCCAAAAGTTTCACATCTTCAGGCTGTCAAGAGAATCTTTAGATACCTAAAGGAAAGGGTGCCTCAAGACTTGGGCTATGGTACTCTAAAAATGACATGCTTAATATGTATGCATACACTGACAGTGACTATGGGGGATGCAACTTGGACAAAAAGTCCACTTCAGGGATGTCAGTTTCTGGGAGGGAGATTGATTTCATGGTAGTGTAAGAAGCAAACATGTGTTTCAACTTCTATAGCTGAAGCAGAATACATTGCAGCATTGTATTTCAAAGCACACTTTTCAAGCTAGCTTTTGTACAGGTTCATGACTTGCCAGCTTCAGATAACGAAGAAGAAGAGACATCTAAAGACTGGAAGTTAGTCGTCAGGGCTGTTGATAAGATGCTGAATGATGATGAAGACATAGAACAAACATATACATCTTTCAGCATCATCCCTGAAGCAACAGCCATCATAAGTCACTCAACTGCCCCCTAATTTCCACTGACTTCAACACAGCTAGAGTTTGATACAATACTAGCTTGGGGGTATGATGGAAAGTCTGAGAGGTTCTGGATTGGTTGGGAGTTTGGCGGAATAGAAGAGCTAAACTGGGACTTTCTCAACAGCATCCAAGTCCTTCACCTATACCATCTACAATGCATCAACAACTCAACGGACCTCTCAGCAGAACTTGCCATTGGCAGGTTCTATGACTTGATGGAGGATAATCTACCCAACTTTCAAAGATAAATACAAGCAGCAAAAAGGGTAGCCTATCATGAATCTTCAACAGCAGCAGAAAGAAGACTGCCTCCCAGAAGACTTGAAATAATAAGGAGCAGTCTTCTCACTGAAGAAGAAGTTCTGTGCTGGAGAAGATTCCTATACAATAAAATGGTCAGGGATGTCGAAGTACAAGGATGGACAAGCACTGACTCCCATGACTTCACCTTCTTCCTGAGCAATGGATCTTCTCTAACAATCAACATCAAGAAGATCTTGCTCCTACCTTCAGCCTTCTTGCACAAGGTCTTGGAGCTCAGATCACTCATCTTCAATGTCAACTCCTTAGAAAGTCAAGAAATGATCAAGATCATCAAGGCTTCTTTGTATAAGGAGGAATCTGGATCTGACTCAGACCTATCCTTTCTCTCTTCTCCAACAGTCAGACTGAACACAGAAGAAGAATCAAAAAGAAGAGAAGAGGAAAAGATGAAAGAGGCATGGAAGGATGTGACAGGTATGGAATGGGAAGAAGATGAAGTCAGTTCCCCTCCCTTATCCATTCTCCAAATTGCCAATGAAGCTGAAGCTGAGATTCCAACAGTAGCACCATCATCTGCTGTGGTGATCAGTGAAGCCGAAGGAGAGGCATCCAACAAAGATAAGGGAAAGGGAATTATAACCAAAGAAGACAAAGAGAGGTTGCTAAAAGAAAAGAAAGAGAAAGAAGAAAGAAGAAAAAGAAGAAGAAGAGAAGAAGAGGAGATGGCTGAAACAAAGAAAGCTCAAGATAGACTCACAGCCATTCTCCTCAGAGAACAACAAATCCAGCTGTATGCAAAACAGCTGGATGAGCTCAAAGTAAAGATTCCTGCAGTTTATCAGATTGAAGAAGATGAAGCTCTTGCTGTTCAACTGCAGGAACAATTTGACAAGGAAGAAGAAGAACTAGAGAAGAAGAAGAAGGAAGAGGCTAAGTTCAGAATAACTGATTCTGAACTAGCCAAAGAAATGAGAGAGGAGTGGGTAAAGGCTCTAGTTTCTCAAGGTGAGGATGCAGACTACCTTGAGAAACTATCAAATAAAGAAATCTGCAGAGCCTTCATGGGTCAGACGGTTCAATTGGCAAAGAAGAAGAAGGCTGAAGAAGAAGAAAAGGCTAAACTAAAGTCCAAAAAGAAAATTGTCTTTAATAAAAGGACCCATGAAGAAAGGAAGATCATGATTGACTTCCTTAAGGCTAGAGGAGAGAGTGGAAAGAGGCTAGGTCCCATGAATTTCATGAACCTGCAAGCCCTCTATTTTAAAGTAAAGAAGGATGAGGAAGAAAGATTGGAGAAGAAAGGCTCTAAGAAAAGGGTAAACATTCAAGAAGAAGAAAGGAAATCTTCTCTCTCACCCAACACTTCCTCAATCCAACAACCTTCCACTCTCCTTCCTAGACCTCCCTCCTCTCCTCCCTCAAAGTCCAAATCCTCACACCCAGCTCCTACTCATCAACAACCTCCCAAAAAGAAAAACAAACCCACTTCCAAACCAGAAGACTAAAGAGAAATAATCAGATGGTCATACAGCCCTGAAGACCAATGGTTTGAAGTGTTCAGGGGGAGGACAGAAGCTAAAAGATCAATATATACATCTGTTGATGAGGTACTACGGCTTCTAGATTCTGATCTAAGAAGAATGATGGAGCTGGGTGAATCCTCTGAGCCTGAGAATGAAGGTGGGAGACATCTATTGCTGGCAATCAGACATTACTTCAACCCCAGCAAAGATGAAATCATTGATGTCAAACCTTTTCAATCCCACTCTCCATTCATCAGTTGGTCCTACAATGCTGAGAAGAATGAATTCACTCTGACAGATGTTAAAGGACAGAAGATGAGGTGTTCAAGCAAAGCTATCTTCAAAATGGCAAGCAAAGACATCAAGACTCTATTTGAGCTTCCTCTTAACAATCCCAGCATGGACCAGAGAGGATATGAGGTTGAAAGGATAGTCAGAAACATGCAAAAACTTCAGCAACAAAGGCAGTAAGAGAATTTTGGTAGCATCAGTCTAGGGGGAGTTTGTAGAAATAAAGACTGATGGCTACAAAATTCTCTAAGTAAAAATGCTGATGATCTCAGAGTTTGCTGCTGACCAACAAACTGTTGCGGATAAGCTTATCTGCTGCGGATACTTGTCTCATGCTGAAGAACAAATCTGCTACGGATAGCCTTATCTGCTGAAGACCAAAGTTGCTGCAGATAGGCTTCTTAGCAGCATCAACACTTGATGCTGCTGACAGGCAAATCATCAGCAGCTTTGGATGGTCACATCTTGCTGCTGATCCTCATCTTGCTGCTGACAGCCGTGTGCCTTGAAGACAAATCGTTGCAGCTGACTATCCATGCCAAGCGTCACTGACAACTTTCTGCAAAAGCAACTGACACACTCAAAGCAGAAGGAACCTCAATGGCACAACCAATGAAAGACAACAATGCTCTTCTCCAAGCATGCAAGCAATAATGTATAAAGAAGACGTTTCAATAAAGTTAACTAGTTTTAGACTAAACGTGTAATAGTTAGCTATATACAAAAGATCAACGGTCTATGTTAGATCTGATCCTTAGAATCAAGGGTCTGTCTTGAGTCTAAGTGAGTATAAATACTGTGTAAACACTTCATTGTAAGTGTGCTTTTTGATTGAGTTTTTCATTTGTAATCGTTTATTTGCAAAAGCTTAATACAACAGTGTTCTTAAAAGTATTCTTTCTGTTTACTCGATTATACTTGTGTAGTTGTTATTGTTTCCGCCAATTTCAACTAAGAACAGAACCATCTTGTATATTCACGATCCTACAAGGAGCTCTGCCCGAGGTGTTTACCACATTACTGATTTATAAGCAGAACTACTATCAAGGTGAGTTCTTAAACTATGATGCATGAACTATTTCATGACCTTGTCTGGCATGATTGATTTATGAAACATTTTTGTCACACCCCCAAATTTCACTAACGGAGTTTTATCGTTTGGTGTAAGACAAACCAGGATCTCGGTCATTAGTTACATCAAACGACACTATATGGGACATAAATGTAATATCATAAAAGTTCAGAGTTAATGCGGAAGCATTTAAATAAGAAAATAAATGCGCAAAACAAGCGCGCCCAAGCTTAGTTTAATAAAACAAGTAAATTGTTTTAAATGTTTGCATGAGGATGAAATGATAGTAGGACTCCATGCATGTCCTAAGTGTGCAACATGTGCCTTAACGACCTAAGAAACATGTAAGAAAAAGTGTCAACACGAGGTTGGTGAGTTCACAAGTTTGCAAGTGAATAAATTGTTTAAGTGTTTGTAGGATCCACATACTAAGTCACACCTATTGCTAGCTAAACAATGTACAAGTAACTCTAAGCGTTCACAACCGAAGCTGACTGTTTATGTTTGGGATGCCTTCCGACATTGCTAACATCAACAATGGAAAATGTTTAGGACAATTTACACTCGTTCGACTTCCAATCGAACTAGACGACTAGCCCGGGTGGGGTTTGTCAAACCCAGTAGTACTACTCAAATTTCCTCGTTATACTCCATATATTAACGGTCCGAGTGTGTAAGGACTTTTCTTGTTATGTTTGCACTTAGGTAGACAAGTTGTAGTGAAATACTATGTGATCCATGTCCGTTCATATGCATGTCTCTCCCTGGCGGGAAGACAAGTAAACGGATGTATGTTCGTATGCATGTTTCTTCCCAACTGGAAACAAGTAAAATGCTGTTTGTTTGTATGCATGATTCTCCCCAACGGGAAAACAAGTAAAATGACATTTTTGTATATGCATGTTTCTCCCCCAATAGGAAAACAAGTAAAAAGGGGCCGTGAAACTTACCTAGGTGTGCAGAGCGTAATAATTAGCACAACACAAGGATGCTAAAAAACCACAAATAATTTGCAAGCGGACAAACTATGAATGCCCTATAATATGATCACGATAATTAGGACACGTAGGAGTATGTGACGATTACACAGAAAGATCAAACGTTCTAAAACACAC
The DNA here is from genome assembly GCA_023525975.1 of Smallanthus sonchifolius. Lineage (NCBI taxonomy): Eukaryota > Viridiplantae > Streptophyta > Magnoliopsida > Asterales > Asteraceae > Smallanthus > Smallanthus sonchifolius. The sequence continues at coordinate 54,071,254 of CM042034.1, forward strand.
TTATGATTAACGAGTAGGAAATCTTGACATCGGGATTAGTAAATCCCTAGTTAAGTAGCTAGTATGAAAATGTCACCAAGGTATAATCACTAGAAAATATATTTGTGAAAATATAATGTGATCTCATATGTATATACATTTATATTGTGACACCCGACAAATTTTGGTTAACTCCGTTATCCCTCACGAACTTAGTTAACCCCTTTAACTCTATTACTAACCTCAAGGACTATTCCTGTCTATATCCAAACTCAATCGCACCAAAACTTCAAGGATCAATGTTGTAATTGCACTAAACCCATTCTGTTGACTTTGCTAAGTCAAAATTGAGAGTTTATAAACTTGTTGACTTTTGAAAGTCAAACCTGTGTGTTCTTGGATCCAAATTTAAACCCATAACCGAAATCTATCCAAATTCGTAACTGAAAAGAGTATTAATAGCATTTTCGTTCATCATAGAGGCATTATTGAGTGTTGATGAATCAAATTAATCTAAATTATGGGCATTCAAGCCATAACCGTCGACCCTCTCGCCTAAGACTAACGAATTCTACCAATTTGATTATCATACTGCAATCTAACTCTCTGCGCACCCCAAACAAGTCCCAATGAACCTGTAGCACACATCAATTCGGCAGAAAAAAGAACTAGAGTCACCGGAGGCTAACTCGTCGAATTCGGAACACGTTTTAGCCGACCCATATCAATTCGGTATCCATTAAGGTAACCAAGCACATCCTCTGATTCGTTTCAACCTCTAGATCAAAAGCCCTAACATAATTGGGGCTTATATCATCGAATTTATCACGATCCAGTTCTAGGGTTTATACGATTTTGGGATTAATCGAACTACGGGCTAGACTCAACCTCAATGCAATTAAACTATATGGGTAGTTTCTAAATTTTTTAATCTGTAAAAGCCCTATGATTTCAGCAGTAAACATTATCAAATTCGATCAATTTAATTTCGTGTTCTTAAACTAGGGTTTCGGAATTTCAAACGAGTAATTAACGACTTTAAACTCGTTGATTTTACAATTAAACATAACCACGGGTTCGAAATACCTCGACTAACAAAATCCCTATGCCTTTTTGTTCAATCGAATTCGATGGTTTTGAGGGTGGATTTGGTTCAAATTCGCGCAGGGTGGGGGATGAACACAGTGGGTTGTATGTTAAACCGAATCTAATCTGAAACTTGTTGCGATCTCCCTAGCGGTTGGACTGGTTAAGCTGTTTTGCTGTTGTGGGTGAGACCCGAGTTCGAATCTCATTACTCACATTTTATTTTTGAGCAGTCTTTTATACATTATTTTTAAATAATATCAAAACCTATATTATTATTAAAATATATTAATACGTTTTAAACTCGGAAAACACCCGAAAGACTCCCTAGTGTCGGGATTGTTATTATGATACATTTTCGAGCATTTTGGTTATATTAAAAATAATATAATTATATTATTTTACTAACTTACTATTTAATTTATGAAAATAAGCAAACAATGGTTTTATACTCGGGAATGATTTTGTAACTCGTTTTAATCATTTTCCCACATTTAAAATAATATATTTATATTATTACCCACGTTTATGTTCTCGAATAAAATAATATATTTATTATTTTTGTCACATATATAGTTATCATGTTATTTCTTCAAACTTAAAAATAATATAAAGAGTTATATTATTTTCCTAAACCACTATTTAATAGTACAAACACGCGAATAATTACTTTTATAATATCATTCGTATTTAGAAACTCTCGATTCGAAACGCGTCTATCTTAATTATTATATTAAGAAAATTCTGTATTCTCGATGACACGTTTGTCTACTCGTTAATCTTTAGTGCGTCTTAGGACGTTCAGACACCCGTGTCACCGTCGCAAAACCCCATGTATCCCTAACTATTATGCTTATAATTCTAGGACATACGTAAGTCGTTCACAGGCAAACACTTGTGGTTCCAATTGCATCCTTGTGTGGTGCTATTTGTTCGTACACAACTCAGGTGAGTTTCACGGCCCCTTTTACTGTTTTAAATTAGGGGAGAAAACATGACACAAACTATTTTAGATTACTGTAATTCATATGTTATCATTGTTGTGGCTAAGCGTAACACACTATCACTGAAAGTCCTCACACATTTCGAACCATTAATATGGATCTTAGCGAGGTAATGTTTAGTAGTACTATTGGGTTTGACAAGCCCCACCCGCGTTAGTCGTGCTAACCGATTGGAAGTCGAACGGGTGAAATGTTAGCCTACTCACATTTGCCAGAGTTGATAGACCTGGCAGGAGGCATACAAACACAAACAGTCAGCTTCGGTTGCGAGCGCTTTAGTAAGACATGAACATAGGGTAGCTACCTATAGATACACATATTGAATGTACATAATCTGGTAAACGATTTCATTACGATATTGAAACCTGTGAACTCACCAACCTTGTGTTGACACGTTTTCTTACATGTTTTCTCAGGATGTTAAGCAGGTGCACGTTAGGGCATGCATGATGTCAACTTGATATATTCAATAATTGTCAAGCTTTTGAACATTTATTATGTTTCCGTTATTTTTAGACTTGGGCGCATTGTTTTGCGCATTTACTCTCTTGTTTAAACGCTTCCGCGTTAACTCTAAACTTTTATAATATTTCATTTGAGTCCCATATAGTGTCGTTCAATGTAACTAATGACTGAGTTCCTGGTTTGTCACGCACCAAATGGTAAAACACCGTTAGTGGAATTTGTGGGTGTAACAGATTGGTATCAGAGACATTGGTTATAGAGAACTAAGATTGCATACCAGACTATAACCGCACACATGCATTAGTTACACGACATAGACATTCATACCTGATACACATAGCACCCATACATACATTGCATTGCAGGCATGTTAACACCATCCATATCACCCTTTGTTGACGGGGGACACATCATTTGCATTGCATCATCATTCCATGTGGTGACACCAGTGGAATCACCGAAACAACATCCAATCCCATCCAAGGGCAGCAAAACAAAGCCTTCGGAGGAGTCTCTCGCACCACCATTATCTGTCGGGTGTGGTGGGCCTTCTCAGGTCCATGTTATGGACGACACTTAGGACTAGCACATGTCTCTTTGGGAGTAGGTTCGTCGGATGCGAGTGCCTACTGTACCCACTAGCAACAATACTCTGATCTCACTAGCTTTACTCTACTTCAAGCCCGAACCCGTGGACGTCTCTTGAGGTACGCCGAGTGAAGGCAGACAGTTACATGCATTATTGCAGAATCCATTGACACGTAGTTGTCATCACTTTCCCGAGCCATGGGCTCGCGTCTTTGGTCGATATTCTGTTGAAGATAGATTGACCACAAAGTTGAGAACGCATTGCTCAATGCATACCCAAAACCTATCCTGACTCAGTTGGAAGAACGGCTACTTTGCTCCTTCATGTAACTCGTATCCATGAATTAGTTTCACTTATCGAAGTCGCATTTCATGTGCATGTTTCCATCTATAATCCGCTAGATTTGACTCTCGTATTGTATTTCAACTCGAGTGAATACTCGGATTAAACGATTCCCAACTACTCATCCTGATATGAGTCCTAGTTGATCAACTTATGTTTGATGACTAAGCTTCTCGATGACTTACCATATCTAACAACACTTTGTACTCAGCAATACAAACTGAAGGACATTATGACACAGGATAGGGAGAACTAGGGTGAACATGCAAAGCAAATTATCATTACGGGTGCACACGTAATAGTAATTTGAGGTGCATGTAAGTCCTGGTGAAACCTAATGTGTGGATAAATGGTCCTAATCTGTGATTTACAGACTTAACTTTCCACTGTCTGTGGAAATTCTTGTAACCTACTCAACAACTAGTTGGTATCGTTAAACCTGTTCAACAATTGATAGACGTGACTATCAGGTTGAAGATGTTTACAGGCACACTGAATTATCATCTATAGGATCCATCATTTTATCTCACTCATGTAAGGGTCTTAGCGAAAATAAGACCCTCATCCAAACGTGATTACTGAAACCATCTTGATTGAAACTCTAATAGGATCTCAGGGCAAACCTATCGACTCCAAGAATGTCAGCGGAATTTGAAGAATTCTTTCTAAGCTAACACGTTATTTCTTACACTGCAAGAATAAATTTCATTTTACCCTATTACCATATCCTGTGACTAATCCTCAGCCTAATTTGATTTACGCCCCAGGATATCCAACTCTGTAAACGGACTTCCTTCTTCGCAAAATGATCCTGTTGTTCCGATGACATTAGAAAACGGGGATTTAATCTAACCAACCATCAGTTGAATGTGATTACTTAAACAGACAACCTATTCCTTGTATTACTGGAATCTATATCTCATTGGATTTTTCTTTCCTACATGTGAACCACTTCCCTTGACCTTTGCATTGACCGACGCTTACCTTATAAGCACGGGTCTCATTACAAGTCTCAGCATGACTTCACAAATTTCAAGTTGGTGCAGTCGTACTCCAACTCTATTAGGAACTAAGTACATTATAGAAATAGTGGATGGTCAATTAATCAAAGTAACACACATTCTTAGAGGGTGTAAGCTAGGATTGGTTAGTCATAAGCCTAACATAGACCTTGTGCCAGTCACACTCTACAGTTTTGACATGATTGTCGGTATGGATTGGTTATCTAAGAACTGAGCCGAAATCATTCATCGTGGAAAAAAAATTTTGTTCGCCTCCCTCTCCCTAGTGGAGAAATTATTTCCGTCCAAGACGAAAAGAGTGGTACAGTCATGGGCTTCATATCCTTCATAAAAGCACAAAAGTGTTTGAGAAAGGGTCATACTTTATTTTGGGTTTTTGTCGTTGAACAACCATCCAAAGAGAAGAAGATTGTCGATATTCCGATCGTACGTGACTTTCCTGAAGTATTTCTCGAAGATTTACCTCATCGTCAAGTCAATTTCCAAATTTATTTAGCACCCGGAGCAACGCCTATTTCTCGGGCACCGTATAGACTTGCACCTAGTGAATTACAACAGTTTTCTACACAACTGCCAGAGTTGTTAGATAAGGGATTTATCAGACCTAGCTCATCGCTATGGACAGCTCCAGTCTTATTCGTCAGGAAAGAAGATGGAACTTTCCGTATGTGCATCGATTATCGTGAGCTGAACAAAGTGACAATCAAGAATCGTTATCCTCTACCCCGCATTGATGATCTATTTGATCAAGTCTAAGAATCAAGCTTCTATTCCAAGATAGATCTTATATCCGGTTACCATCAACTGAGAGTCCGAGACGAGGATATCTCTAAGACTGCATTCATAACTCGGTACGACCATTATCAGTTTCTGGTCATGCCATTCAGACTAACCAACGCACCCGCAGTGTTCATAAATCTCATGAACCGTGTGTGAACCCTACCTTGACTAATTCGTCATCATTCTCATCGATGACACCCTCATTTACCCTAAGAACATGAGGAACATATGTGTTTAATCCCTGGGATTGCTAAAGAAAGAGCAATTGTATGCTAAATTCTCCAAATGCGAATTTTGGATTCGCGAAGTTCAATTCTTAGGACATGTAGTCGACGAGAAAGAAATACACGTCGACCCATCTAAATTAGAAGCAATCCAGAATTGGACGGCACCTACGACTCCGACAGAGGTGCGTTAATTTCTAGGATTGGCTGGCTACTACCACCAATTCATCGAAGGATTCTCGAAAATTGCTCAACCCCTCATTGCTCTAACTCAAAAGGGTAAACCCTATAACTAGAGCAATACTCAAGAATCAGCATTCCAACTGCTAAAACAGAAACTCTGTAATGCACCTATCCTACCTCTTCCAGAAGGAACGGATGACTTCGTAGTATGTTGCGATGCCTCCATTTAAGGTCTCGGTTATGTGTTAATGTAACGCGAGAAGGTTATCGCCTATGCTTCCCGACAATTGAAAATTCATGAGAAAAAAAAAACTACTCAACCTATGATTTGGAATTAGGAGCAGTATTTTTTGCACTAAAATTCTGGAGACATTACTTGTACGGTACCAAGTGCACCATTTACACCAATCACAAGAGTCTTCAGCACATCTTCGAATAGAAAGAGTTGAACATGCGACAGCGTCGTTGGATCGAACTCTTGAATGTCTATGACTGTGCGATCAGATATCATCCGGGCAAGGCTAATGTAGTGGCTGATGCCCTAAGTCTGTAGGATCGTGAAATTACAAGATGGTTCTATTCTTAGTTGAGATTGGCGGAAACAATAACAACTACACAAGTATAATCGAGTAAACAGAGTGAATACTAATAAGATCACTGTTGTATTAAGCTTTGTGAATAAACGATTACAAATGAAAACTCAGTGAAGAAGCACACTTACAATGAAGTGTTTATAGATTATTTATACTCACTTAAAATCAAGACAGCCCCTTGATTCTAAGGATCAGATCTAACACAGACCGTTAATCTGTTGTATCTAGCTAACTATTACACGTTTTGTCTATATCTAGTTAACTTTATTGAAGCGTCTTCTTTATGCATTATTGCTTGCATGTCTGGAGAAGAGCATTGTCGTCCGTCATTGGTTGCACCACTGAGGTTCCTTCTGCTTTGAGTGTGTCAGTCGCTTTTACAGAAAGTTGTCAGTGACGCTTGGCATGGATAGTCAACTGCAACGATTTGTCTTCAAGGAACACAGCTATCAGCAGCAAGAATGAGAATGAATGCTGCTGATAAGCCTATCAGCAGCAACATGAGAATGAATGCTGCTGATAAGCCTATCAGCAGCAACATGTGTTGAATGCTGCTGATAAGCCTATCATCAGCAACATGTGTTGAATGCTGCTGATAAGCCTATCAGCAGCATTTGTACTTAGAATAATTTAGTAGCAATCAGTCTTTGGTTCTACAAACTCCCCCTAGACTGATGCAAACAAAATTCTTCTAATCACTTTGCTGCTGAAGCTTTTGCATGTGGCTGACTATCCTTTCAACCTCATAGCCTCTTGGATCCTTGCTGGGATTGTTCAGTGGAAGTGCAGACAGAGTCTTGATGTCTTTATGTGGCATTTTGTAGATTGTTTTGCTTGAACATATCATCTTCTGCTTCCTTACATCAGTTAAAGTGAACTCATCCAAATCAGCATTATAGGACCAACTTACAAATGGAGAGTGGGACTTGAGTGGTTTGATGTCAATGATCACATCTTTGCTAGGGTTGAAGTAGTGTTTGATGGCTAGTACAAGAAGTTTCCCACCCTCATTTGCAGGCTCATGAGCTTCACCCAGCTCCAAAATTCTGTCAAGATCTGAATCTGGCAATTGCAGAACTTCATCAACAGATCTGTAAATAGATCTTCTTATTTCAGTTCTCCCCCTGAAGATCTCAAACCTTTGATCCTGTGGATTATAGACTCAATCAACTATGTCTCTTGAGTCTTCTGGTTTAGGTGTGGGTTTGGATTTCTTTAAGGGAGGTTGTTGATGAGTGGGAGCTGGGTGGGATGATTTGGACTTTTTGGGTGGAGGAGTGGAAGGCTTGGGGAGGAGAGTAGAAGGTTGTTGGACTGAGGAAGAGGTAGGTGAGGCAGAAGGCTTGGGTTTCTTTGCTTTTGTTTCTTCTTCTTCCTGAATAGGTACCCTTTTCTTGGATCCCTTCTTCCCCAATCTTTCTTCCTCATCCTTCTTGACTTTGAAGTAGAGGGCTTGCAGGTTCATGAAGTTCATGGGACCTAGCCTTTGTCCACTCTCTCCTCTAGCCTTAAGGAAGTCAATCATGACCTTCCTTTCTTCATGGGTCCGTTTATTAAAGGCAATGGTCTTCTTGGACTTTTGTTTGGCTTTTTCTTCTTCTTCGGCCTGTTTCTTCTTTGCCAATTGACCTTTCTGACCCGTGAAGGCTCTGTAGACTTCTTTATTTGATAGTTTCTCAAGGTAGTCTGCATCCTCACCTTGAGAAACTAGAGCCTTTACCCACTCCTCCCTCATTTCTTTGGCTAGTTCAGAATCGGTTATTCTGAACTTAGCTTCTTCTTTCTTCTTCTTCTCCAATTCTTCCTCTTCTCTGTTAAATTGTTCCTGCAGTTGAAGAGCAAGAGCTGCATCTTCTTTAATCTGGTCAACTGTAGGAATATTTCTTTTCAGTTCATCCAGCTGTCTAGCATACAGCTGGATGGTTTGTTCTCTGAGGAGAATAGTTGTTTTTCTTTCTTGAGCCTTTTTAATGTCAGCCATCTCCTCTTCTTCTCTTCTTCTTCTCTTCTCTTCCCTCTCTCTTTTCTCTTTTAGCAATCTGTCTTCATCTTCATCTGTCATAATTCCCTTTCCCTTATTTATATTGGATGCCTCTGCTTCGGCTTCACTGACCACAATAGCAGATGATGGTGCTGCTATTGGGATCTCAGCCTCAGCTTCATTGGCACATTGAGAGGTGAACAAGGGAAGGTCATTGGCTTCATCCGATTTGCACTCAGGACCTATGAATTCTTTTAGCATTTCTTTGATAGTTGATCTTGACTCATACGCTGCAGCAAAGATGTCTACTCGAGGGGAAGCTGAGTCAGTATCAGTGTCAGAGTTTGACACATATACTTCCTCAGTAATTCTTCCTTCTTGTTCAAGATGGGCTCTAACAGTAGCTATCATTGCCTGGCTTTCAAGGGAGTTAACATTGCAGATATTTGCCCTGAGTTGAAAGATCTTGTAGAGAAAGTCTGTAGGAAGTGACAGGATGTTCCTGGTGTTGATGGTGAGAGAGGAGTCGTTGCTCAGTAAGAAGGTGTAGTTAAGAGACTTAGTGCTTATCCATCCCAGCACATCTAAGTCTTTGACAATGAAGGAGTACAGAAATCTTCTTAAGCAGCAAACTTCTTCTTTAGTGAGAAGACTGCTCCTTATAATTTCAAGTCTTCTAGGAGTCAGTCTTCTTTCTGCTTCCGCCGAAGATTCAGGATAAGCTACCCGTTTTGCTGTTTGAATGAGTCTTTCGAAGTTGGGTAGATTATCCTCCATCAAGTCATAGAACCTGCCAATGGCAAGTTCTGCTAAGAGATCTGATGAAGTGTTGATGCAGTTAGTTAAATACAGTTGTAGGACTTGGAGGGCATTGAGAGAGTTCCAGTTTAGCTCTTCTACTCCACTAAACTCCCATCCAATCCAAAATCTCTCAGCTGATCCATCATACCCCCAAGCTATAATAGAGTTAAATTCTAGCTTTTGTGAAGTTTGAAAGAGTTGGGGGGGTAATGGATTGACTTATGATGGCTGCTGCTACAGGGAGGATGCTGAAAGCTGTATATTTTTGTTCTTTGTCTTCAGCTTCATTCAGCACCTCATCAACAGCCCTGACGACTAACTTCCAGTCTTCAGTTGTTTCTTCTTCTTCGTTATCTGAAGCTGGCAAGTCATGGACCTATACAAAAGCTGGCTTGAAAAGTGTACTTTGAAAAATAGCCTACTCTTGAATCCAGTCGTCAGGACTGTCTTTGTCCTCCTCCATTGGGACCATCTCCCCCTTTTTGGTTGCATCAGTGGACAGATAAGCATCATTTTGGGTGCCCACTGATACAAGAGAGGGAGAAGGTACAGTTGGGCATTGATGGGCTTCATGCATAGAGACTTGGTGTCTTAGTTTGGACACTTCAGCCTCTAGCGTAGCCACCCTGGCCGTCAATTCCAGGTTATGAAGTTTCAGTCTGTCCTCATCCACAGTTGTGGAATCCTTGGATCCAGATGGGGCCTTAGGCCTAGCCTCTTCATCCCCATCACCCGTGGTTTCTTGGCGCCTGGGATTCCTCTCAGTGAAGGAAGTTTCCAAGGAAGCATTCCTCTCAGTGAAGGAAGTTTCCAAGATGTACCATGATCTAAAGGTGTTATGTTGGTAGTCGAAGATGAAGGCGGATATAGCCACCTAGGTAAGCAAGTGCCTGACTTGTGGAAAGTTCAAAGTGGAATACCAAAAGCTCTCTGGTCTGCTTCAACAACTAGAGATTCCAATGTGGAAATGGGACCATATAATTATGGACTTTATCACCAAATTGCCCCGAGCTCCTAGCGGATGTGACACCATCTGGGTAATCGTCGATCGTCTGATGAAATCCGCTCACTTTTTGGCAATCAAAGAGACTGACAAAATGGAGAAGCTTACTCGTGTTTACTTATAAGAAGTGGTCTCTTGGCACAGGGTGCCAATTTCTATTATCTCGGATCGTGACGCATGATTCACCTCATGTTTCTGGCAATCTTTACAAAAAGCTCTAGGCACACGCCTGGACATGAGCACAACATACCATCCTCAAACCGATGGCCAGATAGAACGTACTATTTAAACTCTTGAGGATATTCTACGAGCTTGTGTGATTGATTTCGGTAACAGTTGGGAAACTCACTTGCCTTTACTAGAGTTCTCCTACAATAACAGTTATCACACTAGCATCAAAGCAACACCATTCGAGGCATTATACGTACGGATATGCCGACCTCCTATTTGTTGGGCTGAAGTTGGGGATAGCCAACTAACGGATCCTGAAGTTGTATTTGAAACTTCAAAGAAAATCGTTCAAATTAGAAAGAGCTATGCCGATAAGCGTCGGAAACCTCTTGAATTTCAAGTAGGCGATATGGTCCTTCTAAAAGTCTCACCTTGAAAGGTGTAATCCGTTTTGGTAAGCGAGGCAAGCTAAACCCTCGTTATGTTGGACCGTTCTAGATAGTGAAGAGAATTGGCCCAGTAGCGTATCAACTAGACCTACCTGAAGGACTTAGTTGTAACATTCCTGATTTGCCGACCCTATTTTAATTTATTTTAATTAATAAAATAACAATACGACATTTAAAACTTTCAAGGACTAGTTGTGTAATTAGTCAAATCTAATTATAATTAAGTTTGAAAGTCAAAAATTGAAGAATTATGTTCTCGTTAACTTTTAATAAATTAAACTAACAAATCTTTAACCAACTTAACTCAACTCAAACCCAAGGGACCAGTTTCGCCAGATTCAAAACTTTTAAACATGAAACTGCAGGGATTAATCTGTAATTAACACATTTTTTATTTAGTTTGACTTTGGAAAGTCAAACTACCGTTTTTTACTTGAATCAGAACCCCACTCCCGAAATCCGTTGCAATTCGTAACCGTTTTACACGTTGGTGTCATTATCGATCATTATGGAGCAATTATCAGCGTCATCAGTACACGATTAAACTCCATTTACAACTAATTAAACCGTGAATGTCGACCTCATTCTTATTACTCACCAATTCACAACTATCGATCATTTACATAGAAATCGACCACCTGCAAATCTCTAACGAATCCCCTTGAACCTGTTACACCATCCAATTGTATCGAAGAAGGACGCAGAGTCGTCGGAAAACCGATCCCGTCACAGTCGGCATTCGTTTAGTCGATCGCGGTCAATTCGAACATCATTCTGGTAATTGAACCTATCATTAGCTTCGTTTTTATCTATAGATTAAAAGCCCTATGCTTATTAGGGCTTATATTATGGAATCAAACATGATCCGATTCTAGGGTTCTTGACAATTTCGGATTTAATCGAAACCTACCCCCGACTCTGTCTAAATCAAATTAATTCATACCAGTAGATTCAAAATCCATTTTTAATTGATAACCCTATGCCAATTCAGCCTCATATCATCGACTTCATCAAGACCCCGTAACTAGGGTTCGTTCATAAAACGATTTGGGGGTTTCGACCCTAGACTTAATCATAATCCAATTAAACCATACTGACAGATTCGCAAGACCCTAATTAGTAAAAGCCCCATGTTTCTATCGCATTCCATTATCAGAATCATTCAAAACAATTTTGGGTTCAAACTTAAGGTTTCGGCTTTTGATTCCGTAATTAAACGATCCCAAACCCGTTGTTTTTGCAATTAAAACCCACCCCAGACTCGTTTGATGACAGCGAACAAAACCCCTATGATCTTATATACAGTCGTTACCGGATTTGGTGGAATTGGGGCTGGGTTCGATCGATCTAGAGTAAAGGAGAAGAACTCACTGTCTTTCTGTGTTAAAATCATTTCTGCCCGGTCTTGTGTGCGATACCCTAGCGGGCGGAGCTGGTTAGGTGAGTGTGCTGGTGTGGGAGAGACCCGGGTTCGAGTCTCTCCACACCCTTTTAAATTTTAAAACGTTTTTGACTATTATTTTAATATAAAAACAATACCCTATATTAATATATTAATATACTAATGTGTTCTAGCCTCGTAAAACCACCCGTAGGCTCGGGTTTGATTTGTAACCCTTCTTCACTTAAAAATACCAACTTTTAAAATAATATAGTTATATTATTTTCAAATCCCGACTTTGAATAAATAAAATATTTATATTATTTTCAACCCGTGACTCCAATTAAAAATAATATATATATTTAGATATTTCTTCGCCTCGTTTACAAACTCGTGTAACGTTTTCAAACTTATAAATAATATAATTATTTATATTATTTACCCACGTTTATATCCCCGAATAAAAATAGATATGTTTATTATTCGTATAAGTTACAATTTCAACTCACTTAGTGTTAAATGGTATGTAACACTAGTTTTTATAAACTAATATATATTCACTCAAATTCAACGCATTTTCATGACTAAATAACTACATAAGGATAGACTTATTTATTTTGTTTATATCTAAAACAATATAATTTCATGCTACATTTTAAATAAATAAATCTAATTTATTTAGTTAATCAACCCCAAACTCTAAATCATTATTTTAGGGACACTATATCCCGACTTTAATAGTTATAAAACAATTATCCAATAATAAAACGCAAACACCTACGCAATCCCTTTACATAATCCGACACGAACTCATTACACAATTCCCTATACTCACATCCTTTGAAGCCCTAGAATTAGATTTAGATATTTTATTAATTCATCTTCATACGCAATACACTCTAGGTTAACGTTGTGCGTTACAAGGATCACTTTGCTACCTAGAGTCTCGTTTTAGCTACACATTTGATTCAGGTGAGTTTACATAGCCCCTTTTTACTGTTTTTGCTTTTGGGGTGAAACATGTTATCAACTTTATCTATTTAAACAATTCAATATCTATGTTCTTGTGCTTGATCTTTATGCTTTATATTTGAATTACTTGGTGACCATTGCATGTGTTTCATGCCAGTACATTCATTAAGTTGCAGCTCAAGCCTAAGGTAGTACCTAACATGATCATTTATATGGGAAACTGAACCTATAACTTACCACAAGACCTTGGCGAGTTTTGTTGGGTATCAACTATAACTCGGAGTATCCGCTTGCTCCTTTTTTTTAAAATGGCAATCAGTGGGATTGCGTATCTAGTTTTCTAATATCAGGCTTGAATTGTACGCTTGGAACCTTGTGTGTTCTCACATATATGCTTTAGACATGCTTTGAACATATTGAATTGTAATCTATACTAATTCTTTTGGGTGTCAAAACCTATGTATCTCACCAACTACTTGTAGTTGACAGTTACTTACATGTTTCAGGTGCACATGTTTGAGGACCACTTGCTCACCTAGGACTTGGACCTAGTTTAATTTAATTTATATTTTGAACGTTTCATTTTCCTATGTAACGGATGCTTTTAATTTGAATAATAAATATTATCATATTTAATAGATGATCATGTGCTTATGAACAACCGCGTCAGCCCCGGCGTTTAATCCGCCGCTGGCCGGGGTGTGACATTAGTGGCGTACACAACGCCTTTCACATCTCACACTTGTAGAAATGTCTAGCAGATGAGACACTCGTGGTTCCTCTTGAGGAACTACAAATCGATGAACAATTACTCTTCGTTGAAGAACCAGTAGAAATCATGGATAAGGAAGTTAAAATGCTCAAACTCAGTAAAATCCCTATTATCCGAGTTCGTTGGAAATCGAAACGCGGACAGAAATTCACGTGGGAGCGCGAGGATCAGACGATGCGCAAGTATCCTCATCTGTTCAAGCACTCCACGTCAACCGCTTAAGGTAATGTTCTAATTTTCGGAACAAAAATTCTTTCAACTAGGGGATGATGTGACATCCGGAATTTTTTTTTAATTCTAATTTTCGGGACGAAAATACTTTTAACTAGGGGATGATGTGACACCCGACAAATTTTGCTTAACTTCGTTATCCCTCACGAACTCAGTTAACCCCGTTAACTCTATTACTAACCTCAAGGACTATTCCTGTCTATATCCAAACTCAATCGCACCAAAACTTCAAGGACCAATGTTGTAATTGCATTAAACCCATTCTATTGACTTTGCTAAGTCAAAATTGAGAGTTTATAAACTTGTTGACTTTTAAAAGTCAAACCTGTGTGTTCTTGGATCCAAATTCAAACCCATAACCAAAATCTGTCCAAATTCGTAACTAAAGAGAGTATTAATAGCATTTTCGTTCATAATAGAGGCATTATTGAGTGTTGATGAATCAAATTAATCTCAATTATGGGCATTCAATCCATGACCGTCGACCCTGTTGCCTAAGACCATCGAATTCTACCAATTTGATTATCATACTACAATCTAACTCTCTACGCACCCCAAACGAGTCCCACTGAACCTGTAGCACACATCAATTCGGCCGGAAAAAGAACTAGAGTCACCGGAGGCTAACTCGTCGAAGTCGGAACACGTTTTAACCAACCCATATCAATTCGGTATCCATTAAGGTAACCAAACACATCCTCTGATTCGTTTCAACCTCTAGATCAAAAGCCCTAACATAATTGGGGCTTATATCATCGAATTTATCACGATCCAGTTCTAGGGTTTATACGATTTCGGGATTAATCGAACTACGGGCTAGACTCAACCTCAATGCAATTAAACTATATGGGTAGTTTCTAAATCTTTTAATCTGTAAAAGCCCTATGATTTCAGCTGTAAACATTATCGAATTCGATCAATTTAATTTCGTGTTCTTAAACTAGGGTTTCGGAATTTCAAACGAGTAATTAACGACTTTAAACTCGTTGATTTTACAATTAAACATAACCACGGGTTCGAAATACCTCGACTAACAAAATCCCTATGCCTTTTTGTTCAATCGAATTCGATGGTTTTGAGGGTGGATTTGGTTCAAATTCGTGCAGGGAGGGGGGTGAACACAGTGGGTTGTATGTTAAACCGAATCTGATCTGGAACTTGTTGCGATCTCCCTAGCGGTTAGACTAGTTAAGTTGTTGGGCTATTGTGGGTGAGACCCGGGTTCGAATCTCATTACTCACATTTTATTTTTGAGCAGTCTTTTATACATTATTTTTAAATAATATCAAAACCTATATTATTATTAAAATATATTAATACGTTTTAAACTCGGAAAACACCCGAAAGACTCCCTAGTGTCGGGATTGTTATTATGATACATTTTCGAGCATTTTGGTTATATTAAAAATAATATAATTATATTATTTTACTAACTTACTATTTAATTTATGAAAATACGCAAACAATGGTTTTACACTCGGGAATGATTTTGTAACTCGTTTTAATCATTTTCCCACATTTAAAATAATATATTTATATTATTACCCACGTTTATGTTCTCGAATAAAATAATATATTTATTATTTTTGTCACATATATAGTTATCATGTTATTTCTTCAAACTTAAAAATAATATAAAGAGTTATATTATTTTCCTAAACCACTATTTAATAGTACAAACACGCGAATAATTACTTTTATAATATCATTCGTATTTAGAAACTCTCGATTTGAAACGCGTCTATCGTAATTATTATATTAAGAAAATTCCGTATTCTCGATGACACGTTTGTCTATTCGTTAATCTTTAGTGCGTCTTAAGACATTCAGACACCCGTGTCACCGTCGCAAAACCCCATGTATCCCTAACTATTATGCTTATAATTCTAGGACATAAGTAAGTCGTTCACAGGCAAACACTTGTGGTTCCAATTGCATCCTTGTGTGGTGCTATTTGTTCGTACACAACTCAGGTGAGTTTCACGGCCCCTTTTACTGTTTTAAATTAGGGGAGAAAACATGACACAAACTATTTTAGATTACTGTAATTCATATGTTATCATTGTTGTGGCTAAGCGTAACACACTATCACTGAAAGTCCTCACACATTTCAAACCGTTAATATGGATCTTAGCGAGGTAATGTTTAGTAGTACTACTGGGTTTGACAAGCCCCACCCGCGTTAGTCGCGCTAACTCGATTGGAGGTCGAACAGGTGAAATGTTAGCCTACTCACATTTGCCAGAGTTGATAGACCTGGCAGGAGGCATACAAACACAAACAGTCAGCTTCGGTTGCGAGCGCTTTAGTAAGACATGAACATAGGTTAGCTACCTATAGATACACATATTGAATGTACATAATCTGGTAAACGATTTCATTACGATATTGAAACATGTGAACTCACCAACCTAGTGTTAACACATTTTCTTACATGTTTTCTCAGGATGTTAAGCAGGTGCATGTTAGGGCATGCATGATGTCAACTTGATATATTCAATAATTGTCAAGCTTTTGAACATTTATTATGTTTCCGTTATTTTTAGACTTGGGCGCGTTGTTTTGCTCATTTACTCTCTTGTTTAAACGCTTCCGCATTAACTCTAAACTTTTATAATATTTCATTTGAGTCCCATATAGTGTCGTTCAATGTAACTAATGACTGGGATCCTGGTTTGTCACGCACCAAATGGTAAAACACCGTTAGTGGAATTTGGGGGTGTGACACACACACACACACACACACACACACATATATATATATATATATATATATATATATATATATATATATATATGTATATATATATATATAGGGGGAGGATCAAATAAGAAGTAGGTTTTCGCTAAGAAATCTAAGAAATGACCAAAACGCTTAGAAACGATATCAAACGAACTCCGATTGAGCCCATTTCAGCGGCGTTGGAACCGTCTCGTCGAACTCTACCTTCTTAGCTTTTAGGGTTTAGCTTTTAAGGTCTAGATTTTATGTTTGAATTTTAGGGTTTTAGCCTTATGGTTTAGCTTTTGGGGTTTAGATTTTTTTGGGGGGTTGGGGTGGGGGGTTAGGTTTTTGGGGGTGGGTGGGGGTTTAGGTTTTTGGGTGGGTGGGTGGGTGGGGGGAGGATTTAGGTTTTTTGGGGGGGGCGGGTGGGTGGTGGTTTTAGGCTTTTTGGGGTAGGGTTGGAGGGGGGGTTTAGGTTTTTGGGGGTGAGGGTGGAGGAAGGTTTAGGTTTTTGGGTCCAGATTAGAGTTCGATGAGACGGTTCCAACGCTACTGGAATGAGCTCAATCGAAGTTCGTTTGAACCACTTCTTAGCGTTTTTTAGCGAAAAACCACTTTTTAGTGGAACCTTCCCCTATATATATATAAAAATGTTTCTGGATGAATTTTGAAATAAATATTAACCGTACTATACGTAGAAAATCGGTCGATACATAAATAATGAAAGAGTTATTTTAGTAAGAGAAATAAGTGTTAAAATGATGTTGTAAATGAATATATTATTTTTATATTTAAAAATAATAGTTAAAATGAGTAACAAGTTCGTTTCCGAGCATACGATCGTTTTCTGGAAGCAAATCGTATTAATATATCTTTATAATAAAATAGGGATTGTTTTTATTTAACAATATAACATAAAAAGTTGCTCAAAAATCAAATACGGGTTGTAGGATTCGAACCCGGGTCTCTCCCACAACACACCACAGCTCTAACCAGTCCACCCATTAGGATAATCGCAACAAAAGGCCGGGTCTTATTAGTTTTCATATTAAAGTGAAACCGTGTTCATCCCCCATCGCGATTCGAACCAAAAACCAGTCCCAATCACATTGAATTCGATCGCGATTGACCATAAATGTTTAGGGGTTTTGTTCATCAATGGATTAAGAATTTGTGGTTGTGTTTAATCGCAAAATCAACAAGTTTAAGAGTGTTTAATTTCAGATTCAAAAAGTCAAAGCCCTAGGTTTTAATACGAAATCGAATTGAATAATTCTGATAATAGAATTAGTTGAGTTCATAGGGCTTTCATTAAGTTGGTGATTTCAAAGCTAACCATATGAATTAATTTGATTTTGATAGGGTCTAGGGTAGTGCTCGACTAAACCGATTCATACGAAGAACCCTAGGATCGGTTCTCAACCAATTCGATGTTATACGCCCTAAATAGCATAGGGCTTTCAATCTAGGGATGAAAACGAAGTTGTAGGTGTAATTAGTTGCCAGAATTGAGTTTCAATTGATAGAGATCGATTAGATTACAGTCGCGATTCGATGAGTTGGTCCCCGGTGGCTTTCGTCGCTAGTCCGGTGAAATTGATGTTTGTAGAATGCTCATAGAGGTGCGATTAGAGTGTTGGGAGTGTTTGATTTCACAAATGCCTTACCAAATGATTGAATTTAGGAGTTCTAGTGATAGGTTCGACGGTTTCGAGTTTAATGAGCATTATTACGATTAATTATTAATCATAATCAATAAAAATGGTTAGAAACTGATGGGGTACGTTCGAGATCATCAATGCTATGAGTATTCGTTACGAATTCTAACAGACTTAGATGTTAAAGATTGGATTTGGATCGAAGAGGGCTCAATTTTGACTTTAAAAGTCAAAGTGTCAAGTTTTGGTTAATTACAGCCTTGGTCCCTGTAGTTTCATGTGTATAAATTTGATTATTGGTAGATTTGGTCCTCATGGTTTGGGATTGAGTTAAATACTAGATAGTATGATTATCCAAAAGTCAACAGGAATGTGATTTTGACTTTCAAAGTCAATGGAGTGGGTTTTTAGTAATTACACTACTAGTCCTTGAAGTTTTAGGTTTAGATAATGACAAAATTAGTCCCTGAGGTTTGAGTTAAGTTAACTCGGTTAACTATAACTGGATTTGGCTAACGGGGTTAACCTGAAAAGTCCGGATTGTCACAATTTTGAGTATCTTGTAACGATTGTACTAGTTGTTTATATATAACATATTCTAAGCGCTTATTGTATTTCACTTGCCCGTGGAACGACATATTGGACAGGACCCGTGGAACGGTCTTTGGTTATATATATACTAATGATTGTTCATAGTTATCTATGAATTTGGGATGTGTTCAAGATACTTTGACGGATCATTTTAATAAACTATTTTAGTTTATGTGTTGACCCATGTTTTATCAAATGTTTTTGACCGCATCACATGTAGCTATTAGACAGGGCATTCCAGGACTAGAATGAACTGATGAACGATCCTGATGATGGGCATGCCAGGAACTATAAGTCCTGAATGATATGTTCCTTGTTAAGGACAAATGATGTAACTTTTATTAACCATGATGTAAACAATGTTTTGATATTAATAGAAGTTATAATTTAGTCTTCCGATGTGTATGTTTGATATCAACATCAAAGTAACTAGAAGGCGACCTTCTGACTAGTATGTAGTTATTTGGTAAACGGAATATTCTGTCTAGGAAAGAGCGGTGTATAAATCTCTCCTAGACTCGTCGCTTTTACCTGGGAACATATCTGTTGGAGGTACTACTCTAGTTAGATAACTGTCCTGCGTTACGGGTGTGACAATATTGCATACATTTGTCTAGATATCGTTTATGAATGTTGTCTTGCATCATTTGCCTATGAAGTATGAATGTTGGTGTTGTTGGTTAGAATTAGTCAAATAAATTTGGATAACCGTTTGATTGCTTAAACTCATATCCTGGTGTGATAATCCCTAATTAATTATGAACATTGAAACCCAGGTGTGATTCCTTCTGAATCATTGTTTACAACTTAAATCGTTTTGTTTGTTACTTGATTACTAGTGATCGTTTGCACGTAATAGCTACTTGATAATCATTGTTTATTAAAGTTACTAAATTCACCTCAATCATTGCTTGTGTTTGGTCAGGACGACCCATTGTAACTTCATAAATCACTTTGTTGATTGGAATTAAGCGCCGACCACAAACTCTTCGTGGTTCGATACCCTTCTTACCCTAACTAGTTTAAGGTGATTAGACACACTAATTCTCTATCTTTGACCAGTCACTTCGAAACCGATCAAGCCTCTAACATCACATCACGACATCAGTTTGTGGAGACGGTGGTGAGGCTGATAGCGGAGGTGAGTAAACTGGCGGTGGTAGCGAAAGTGGCGGTGGGAGTGAATAAACCGGTGGTGGTGGCGCTGAATAAACTAGTGCTGGTGATGGGGGAGGTTTAAAGTTACAGGGACGAAACCTGATTTCTGGTGTAAACCTCAGGAATGAAAAGTGCAGTGAACTCAAACAATTGAGGTGGAAAAGACCAAAATAGCCTCAAAATATGAAGTGAAAAGACATCATTGCCCCTGAAGGCTAACCATTGACTAATAGTCGTTTGGTCCACGAACGAAAAGTGATGAAAATAGAAACTACGAGGATGCAAATAATAGTTTTAAAGTGGGAGGGACGAAAATTGCAGTTTACTCTAGAGATAGAGATTTTTGTAGTTTTTTTATTTATATGAGTCGGTATATATTATCTTAGCTTACTAAGATTCACTAAGAACTAAAGAAGGTATGCTAGATTCGATGCAAAATAGTCTATAAGAGAATTTGACAACAAAGCGGGCACACAAAATTATACGATGACCACATAACAAAAATATGAGAGATGTCCAGTTTTCATACCAGACTACTTGTTATGACAAGTCTATCTTAGTTTATTCTATAGCATACTATTAATACACGTTTCACTAGTTTAAGAGGGTGTTTGGGATTGCTTATTTAACTCCAAAAGTGTTTTTTTGTCAAAAGTGTTTTTGACTTATTACTTTTTCAAAAGGAGTTTTCTAAAAAAAGTGTTTGGATTAACTTTTGTGGTTGGAACAGTCAATACGTCAATAAGTTGTTCTTTTTAAAAGTGTTTGACTTAGCTTAATTATATAAAATGACCAAAAAAGACATTCTTTTATATTTAAAAAGGACGATTGGGGAGTGGTTATTATTAGGTTATGATTATTTGATATTTAGGGTAAAAGGGTGAGGTAGATTGGTAATTTGATTATCAAAAATCTAAAAGGAGTTTAAAAAGCCAGGTTTTTGTGGCTTTTGGAAAACAACTTTTTACCCTTTTCAAAAAGCTACAATAAAAATTGTTTTTGTGTTTACCAAACACTTTTTTTAACTTATTGGATTTTTGAAAAAGCCAATAAATCAATAAGTCATAAACCACCTCAATCCCAAACACCCTCTAAATATAAAACTTTTATTTCGTATTAAAGAATGAATTTAAGTTTTTCTAAGAGCATATATGACTAATTAACACTGATATAAGGTAAATAAGTAGAAATTATCAATAACCTTAATCGTAAGTGTTGGTCCATTTTATTTAATTTAACTTTAGCCCCTCACTTTTATAAATATGAAAAATAATCCTTTAATTTTATAAAAAAATACTTTAACACCTCCTATGTTTTTTAAAGTTTTAAGTTTAACCCTGTAGTATATATAATTTGATTTTTCCTTAAAAATTTTAGTTAGTTTGTTATTATTTTTTTCTTGATGTCGGGGTATAAATTTTATTAAAAACGATGTCATATACTAAATAAAGTATTTTTTATGCATCGTAGGTTATATCGACTGACGATCATGTGTTCGTCCGTGAAGAATGAGACCGACACTGACTGAAAACATTGGTACCGTTATATAACTGTCTTTTATCTATGTTTCGATATCCACAACCGAGTCGTAGTAACTTTATATGTTTCTTTTATGTATTTAACCATTTTTTTTGTGTTTAGCCACGCTAATGTCATAGCCTCAACCATTTAAGGTCCGCCTCCCGCTGCGGAGCGAGTAGCAAAATTTATTTAGCCACGTTTCTTTTTGTGCTTAGGCATGTTAATGTCACCACATCAATCATTTAAAATCCATCTCCTGCCGCGGAGCGCGGGGTAACATTTCTAGTTGTAATAAAAGTTTAAAAAGGTTAAACGAAAAGTAACGATTTTATATGACGAATGACATTGCTTTATACTCCACAAATTAAAAATGAGATATGCAAAATCCGAAACTAGATTCGTAAATGGAAAACCATATGAGCCACTTATTTAAATCATATTAAAAACTAACTTTTCAATGTGAGTAAGTTTTACTATAGATTAGGTATTGCCCTTTAAGCATAGGATACAAATTGATGAAGCATGATTTTGATTTTTCTTTTTGATTTTAAAAGTTTTTGTTTATATACAAATGGATTTGGAAATTAAACAAAGTTTGTGTCTTTGTTTAGTGTTAAAGTATGTGCGGAGTGAAGCCCATTTTGTTTCTTTTTTTTTTTGTCATTTCTTCTAATATAAACTTCTTTTAAATAAATGAATGTCTTTATAATACTTATAAGTTATTATATAAACTCATGTTTTAATTAATACTAGTGGGGAACCTGTGCGTTGTGACGTAGTCAACAATTTTCGCAAGTTTTATGTTAGGTACGAATCACTTAAAATAATTGAGGGTTTCACGTTGGGTTAATTATGATATGTCGGAAAATGATGCAAGATATCAAGTAACATTAGATAACGTCTGATTATATTTGTGTATTATTATAATAATTATTATTATTATTACAGCCGTTGTTGCTGTGCGACCCGACTAATATGTATTATTAAATACCAAACTTATTATTAAAATAAAAATGAATAAACGAAATTTAAAATTCAACTAATTAATTACCCAAACTATTTTTTACTCGAACCAAAATAACACTAACTCTATTACTTTTTTATGTTATGTGTATGGGTATTTTATTACTTTTACATCTCAGGGGTTGTTTATATAAATTATAAAATTATTTTTTTCTAATATTTAAAGGCAATTTATGTAATTATTGAAGTTAACAAAACCAAAGTTATTATGTTATTTTTATGATTATTATTTAATTAAACTTGTTTTAAGTATATAAATAAATAATCTTTTCTAAAAGACAAAAGACTTTAGTTAAGTGTTAAACTTTAATTTTAGAGATTTTGGTTAAATGACTAATTGAATGTTGGACTTTAACTATAGTGATGAGTTAAATGGTTAATTGATGTTGGGTTTTAATTGTAGTGATGAGTTAAATAGTAATTTCTAAAACATTTCATGCATTGATAGATGTAGCTTTTTAATGTCTTTGATACAAATGACTTTAAACTGTATTTTTTTTAAGCCATGCAACATTCCATCCCAAGACTTAATACCAAAATACACAAAACCTTGCGTCTCCCCTTTGCAGAGCTTCTTAGAACACAACTGTTCATGTATCCATGCAATATGCATCACTAGCATTGACAGTTAAAACACAATTGTTCACAGAATCAAGAGCAATGAGGTTGTTCTGATCATGAGTATAGGAGGACTTTGGATCTCGAGAGATGAGTATGAACAAAGTGACAGCTTAAATCGAATAGATTGAGAGGAAGAAGAATATAACTAATAATTTAAGAAGGAAACTTGGATTTGTCGTTGTGGTAGCCGGAGACCCTTTTTATTTTTTTTACCGTTGGTCATTTGGTGCAATGGTAGCCCCAAGAATTCCCCTAGTAGAGATATTGGGTTCGAATCCTGGCAACAGCAAAAATGGGTCTGTGGCCAGGTCAGTGGGTTTACTCAGTTGGGGGTTCCTGCTGTGGTGGGCTGCCCTAAATGTTCTAGGTGTTGCACAGGGGAAACCCAATTATCCTAAAATATCTAGCGTTGCCGTTATAAAAAACTGTATTTTTTTCCAACACTTTTATAAAATAGATATGACAAAAAAACAAACAACATCTATATCTATATCTATACTATATAATAAATAAAGGTTTTGTCACTCCCATATTCACCCTCAATATTTTTTTCCCGCATCTCTCTCATATTAATTACAACATTTTTTCTATTAAATAACTAGGTTAAAATCTTGTGTATTACATGGGTTAAATAAATAAAATGTTATATATTTAGTAATAAAAATTTTACATTTTTAAAAATCCGTGTAATACACGGGTTGAATAAACCAGTATATTACCTCGGTTGAATAAAATATAATGTAATTTGTTAACAAACACATTTGTCAAAATATGTTTTTAAAAAGTGTAATTTGTCGTGACAGTTATAAGGTCTGTTAAGTTAGTTTTTAAAACATTTTTTTTCAAGTGAGTATTAATTTTTTAATTTAATTGATAAATATTAGTTGATATTAAATTCATTTGATTGATGATTAAATAACTATTAAAAAATAAGTATCCATAATTAGATTTATTAATATAAAGATTTGTAGCATCCCAAAAATAGTAATTTAGTAAATAATAACGCGAAAGAGACTTAACCGTCATAAAACAAAAGAAAAACGGGTGGGCTTGGGCTCGGCTCCAACGGGCCGAGGGAAGCCCAGGTATATAAGGGCCAAGACAGCCTTGAAGCTCTCATTTTCACCAACACTTGCAAGCTAGAGAGAGAAAGGAGAGTCGGTTCTAGAGAGAGAAAGTCGACGGATCGACACGAAATTGAAGGAGCACGTTACTACTGAGCTCGTGAGCAAAACCTCCGAATCAGAATCGCAATCCAGGTAACGATTTGACCTTAAACTGAGTTTTTATTCGTTTTGAGATTTCTCGGGTTTTAGCTAAATAGGAGACGTTTTTATGGATGAAACTTGAAAATAAGCTTAGAACTAGCATCTAGAGTGAAAACTGCACCTTTTGATCAAAGAAAAATGTAAGATTAGCATGATCGGATTAACATGCAAAATTTCGGACTTGTCCAGAAAACAGGTGCTGCGTACTTATCAAGTACGCAGTAGGGACGTCCTGCGTACTTACCAAGTACGCAGGAGAAAGATCATGCGTACTTACCAAGTACGCAGGTACGCAGGAGAAAGATCATGAGTACTTACCAAGTACGCAGGAGAAAGATCATGCGTACTTGTCAAGTGCGCATTGTGCGCAGGCAGCAGACCAGTAAGTAAAGTCAGTATGTTTAGAATGATTAAACCGTTAGAGTCGTGATTGGGTCTGATGTATATTTAAACTACCTAATTCAGATCGTACGCGACGTTGTTGGACCTTTGTTTAGGACAACCAAGACTAGCTTTTCAGGTGAGTTCTATGTGCCCCCTTCTATGTTATGTGCAAACCTTATTAAATGTTTTGGGGCTGAAATGTATACACTAAATTAATAAATGATAGGAATGCTAATGTGATCATACGTGATGTACTAATATATATTTTATATATATATGAGAATGAATTATGAACAAAGAATGAAACGTATGTTTACAAAGAATAAAGGAAAGAATGGCATAACGTAAATAAATGAAATCTTGTTTTATAATTATTTATATTGCATGTTATGAATGTATGTATACGTTATGGACGGAAACGAAGCTAATGGCTACTTCTGTAGACGGACGACCACGTGACTATTTTACAACCGGGAAAGATACGTTCCTTCGCAAGCTAGGACGTACAAAAAGCATAAATGAAGTAAATGCTAAAATAGTATAACGGTTGCATAAACAATAGTTCGCATGGGAGACGGATGCCTTAGGGCAGACGGGCGAATATGACGGACTACGACGGTAGGACGGTAAAGACGGACGGCCGAAGGTTGGCCGGACGAAAGTTAAGGCGGACGGTTTCTAGGACCGGACGAGTAAAAGGGCTACGACGGTAGCTTAAGGGCGTATGTCTTTGTGATATACGCAGTAAAAGATGGGTTGATCACCCTTATGTGTATGACCAATGAATGTAAAGGAAAGAAAAGGTGAATGCATATCTATGTAATCACATAAGAATGAAGAAAGAAAAGTAAAAGCTATGAATACGTATTTATAGAAATGTATGTATATAATTATGTATACTTATAAAGAAAAGAATGATCATACTTAATAGTTTTAAACTAGAACTCACCAGCTTTAGCTGACTTTTAGTATACATTTCAGGTACAGAAAGGAAGGGTCGTGCGAAGGCGTGAAGGTTACCCGGCATAAGACTGACATCCCACTTTTATATATGTTAAAACAAATGTTATGTACTTAATTTTAAAGACTTCCGCTGTTATGTCATGTCATGTTACGTTATGTAATGAATGAATTCGAATGTTTTAAATTTAAGCTCAGTAATTATGACTATGTTTATGAGTAAATCCAACAAGTGAGGTTACCCGAGAAAGGGGCCTTACAAGTTGGTATGAGAGCAATAGTTTGAGAGATTCAGACATCCCTAAATGTGTGGACTCAAACTGATTATGGGACCAACGCACGGATGTCAGTATGGGTAACCGACACCAACGCCAGCACGGTAAGTAAGTACTAAAGTTAATACACCTGGATAAGAATAGATACCTTAACTTAGAACAAATAGATGTCAATGTCACAACCGAATTGAAGAGTTTTGAACCCGAAAAGAAATGTAAATTAGTAATCACAAACCGGTCACTGTAATTAATAATTTACCTTGCCCGTACTGTTCTAAACTATGATCTGAAGGAATGGCATTGATGTATTCCCTTTAAAACTAGCAGGAAACTAAGAACTATGGCTGGTGGAGGAAGGACCGGACGCCGAGGCGGTCGCACTGGCCGAGTAGGTAGACCTCCGTTGAATCAAAGGCTTGAAGAGGAAGCGAGTGTGCACACAGAACACACTGAGAGTGTGCACGAAACAGATGTGACCCCAACTGGGAACGACAATCAAGGGACTATACAGTTAGAACCCGAGGTCAGGGATGCTATTGCCCGTGAAGTTGTACTCACCCTGAAGAAAGTAGTGCCTGATCTACTATCCGAGGCACTAAAGAAAAGTAGAGAGGAGGATGAAGGAGACCATGAAGAGAAAGTGTATGACAGTGATGGGGATGAAGTGAATGTGAGATCAAACAGTCGTGGGTGTACTTACAAAGGTTTCAAGGACGGAGACCCACCCAAGTTCGATGGGAGCAAGGATTCAGTGGCTACGTTCGAATGGATTGAAAGGATGAATGTTGTAATCAACATCAGCGAGTGTCGACCGGACCAGGCTGTTAAGTATGTTGCTCATTCTTTCACCAATGAAGCACTAAGTTGGTAGAGGAACATCCAGAGGACAAATTCGCTAAACGCTCTTGCCAGAATGACATGGGAAGACCTGAAAAAGCTCATAATCCAAAAGTTCTGCCCATAGAACGAGATTGATTGTGTGGAGAACGAGTTCCTAAACTTTAAGGCTGGCAACAAGACTCATCGCCAGTATACTTCAAGGTTCAACGAGCTGGCCCAACTGGTACCACACTTGGTGGAAACTGAAGACCGTCTGATCAAATACCATGTCAAGGGTCTGCCGCAGAGGGTCCGTGTCCATGTAAAAGCTAATCTACCATCGACCTTCGAGTCGGTAGTGAATCTCAACGGAATCGTCTACGATGATTATGCCAATGAGGACCCGGCACTTGAGACACAAAAGAGAAAGTGGGAGAACCCGTCTAGAGGCACCGGAAAAGGGAATGTAGCATTTGAAATTAAGAAACCAAGGTTGGATGAATATGAAACTTGCAGAAAATGTGGAAGGCGACATCTTGGCGAGTGTCGAATCGGCACCACCACATGCTATAAGTGCGGGAAGCCTGGTCACTTCTCCCGAGAATGCGTAAAGAACGTTAAGTGTCAAGTATGTGGATTGTTTGGACATCTGACAAGGAACTGCAGGAAGGCCTGTAGAACCAAAGACTGATTGCTACCAAATTATTCTAAGTACAAGTGCTGCTGATAGGCTTATCAGCAGCACTCAACACAAGTTGCTGCTGATAGGCTTATCAGCAGCATTCAACACAAGTTGCTGCTGATAGGCTTATCAGCAGCATTCAACACTTGTTGCTGCTGATAGGCTTATCAGCAGCGTTCCACACAAGGTGCTGCTGATGGGCTTATCAGCAGTATTATTCTCATCTCTGCTGCTGATAGCCTTATTCACTGAAGACCAAACGTTGCAGCTGACTATCCATGTGAAGCGCCTCTGACACCTTTCTGCAAAAGCAACTGCCACATTCCAAGCAGAAGGAACCTCAGTGGTGCAACCAATAAAGGACAATGTCGCGCGTCTCCAAGCATGCAAACAATGATGCCAAATAAGACGTTTCAATAAAGTTATCTAGATTAGCCTTTGCGTGTAATTTAGATTAATAAACAAGATCAACGGTCTGTGTTCGATCTGATCCTTAGAATCAAGGGTTTGTCTTGATTCTAAGTTACTATATATATCTTGTAAACACTTCAAACAAAGGGTGTCTTTGTAGTGCCTTGATAGTGCTTTTTGAGAGAGTTTTACTTGTAATATTGTAATCTCAGAAGTTTAATACAACAGTGCATTTATCAGTATTCTTGCTGTTTACTTGTTTACTTTGTTGGTTGCTATTGTTTCCGCCAATATCAACTAGAATAGAATCACCTTGTAATCTTACGATCCTACAAGGCCGGCCAATCTGGTTCGGGAAAAGAGAGGGAAAAGGAACAGCCGCAGGCTAGGACTCGAGCCTACGCTCTAACTGAGGAGGAAGCAAGGGGAAACCCTGATGTTGTGTCAGGTACGTTCCTAGTTAATAACGAACATGCTGCTATTTTATTTGACTCTGGTGCTAGTAAAAGTTTAATATCCAATGCATTTAGTCGTAAACTAGGATGCACTATCAACACCATAGTAAAGGCCTTTAGCGTACAAACTGCTGTTGGTAAAAATTCGGCAGTATTTCAAGTAACAGAGGATTGCATCATAGAAATAGAGGGTCATAAGTTCCCTTCTAGATTGTTCCTTCTCACCTTAGGAGGATTCGATATAGTATTGGGTATGGATTGGCTAGCTGTCAATGAAGCTCAAATCATATGTAAACGTAAGAGGATGCACCTCAAAGCTCCAAGCGGCAGTCCAATTACGGTTTATGGGGATTGGAATTGCACGATGCCGAACATCATCTCGATGATCAAGGCCGAAAGTTACATGAGGCGCGGTTGCGAAGCTTATTTGATAGAATGAAAATGAATGAACTCAAGAATCTACCCGTGGTGTGCAACTTTCCGAAAGTATTCCCTGAGGATCTACCTGGGTTACCACCCGATCGGGAAATAGAATTTCAGATTGACTTATTGCCAGGAGCTGAGCCCGTTGCCAAAGACCTCTACCGATTGGCTCCGTGAGAAATGAAGGAATTGATGTCTCAACTAGAGGAACTGTCACAACCTCAAATTTATTTACTTAATAAATAAATACAGGTTGCAACGATTGGTTCATTACACGATAGCGGAAGCGGTAATTGTGATTTCTAAGACTTGATTACATACACAATTACTAAACTAAGTAATACTATGATCTAAGTTCTTCTAGATCAACGATAGACTTGAGACTTGATATTCTACGTCCTTCCAGCTACTAAGAAATTGATCCAACATAGCTAGCCTATTCCAACCGCGCCATAGCTAAAGGTTACCTGAGAAACATACTTGAAAGTGTCAACACAAAGGTTGGTGAGTTCACAGAGTTAGTTATATCAGTGCTTATAGTTCTTCCCGAAAACATGTACATGACTTTACCGTTATAAAACTAAGTAGTTTTCCCCGAAAAACTATACATGACTTAACCGTCATAATAATGAGTAGTTTTCATTTGAAAACATGTCCATGACTTTACCGTCATAAAATATGTAGTTTTTCCTTTGAAAACATTACCATGACTTAACCGTCATGAATCCAATGTTTAAACATGATCATTTTCTGATCAAAAACTCTTTTGTTTAAAACCTGATCACTTTAACCTGATCAGAACTCTTTTGTTTAAAACCTGATCACTTTAACCTGATCAGAACTCTTTTGTTTAAAACCTTATCACTTTAACCTGATCAGAACTCTTTTGCTTAAAACCTGATCACTTTAACCTGATCAGAACTCTTTTGTTTTAAACCTGATCACTTTAACCTGATCAGAACTCTTTTGTTTAAAACCTGATCACTTTAACCTGATCAGAACTCTTTTGCTTAAAACCTGATCACTTTAACCTGATCAGAACTCTTTTGTTTTAAACCTGATCACTTTAACCTGATCAGAACTCTTTTGTTTAAAACCTGATCACTTTAACCTGATCAGAACTCTTTTGCTTAAAACCTGATCACTTTAACCTGATCAGAACCCTTTTGCTTAAAACCTGATCACTTTAACCTGATCAGAACCCTTTTGCATGTATTACCAATGAATTTGAATACTAATCCGATCTATTGACCCCATTTGTAAGCTTGCAAGGAATACAAAATAGTATGTAATGTACGAGACCGTAACCAAACCCCGACCTTTTGTGCCTCCCCCTCGCCTTTTTGCGAGTAAGACAATATGCGGTCATTCGGCCCTTTTGACCCCTGGTTAGCGCGACTAACCATGACCGGAGGCGTCACCCCCAATAGTACTATCCATATAATCCCGGGCTAAAATAGCTAATGGTTACTAACTTGTTCAGAGGACTTTAAGCGCTTTACTTTTCCCTCAATACACACATACGGTCAGATCATTAGTTCAATTCATTTACACACAAAAGTCTTTTACAAGTATGTTTCCACCCCAAATCATTTGAAAAACTTAGAAAAAGGGGAATTAGTGAAACTCACAAAGAGTTAAACCCAAAAATTCATGATGTCAAATGTGTAAGCAAATGTAATTCATGTTTTCAAAACATAACAAGTAAGTATGTTTCTCCCCCGCAGTTTACAAAACATTAAAAAGCGAAAGGGGGCCGTGAACTCACCTTGTGTCCGATGAAATCCTAGCAAATATCAGTGTGCTAATACTTCATGGCTATCCGTATCCTAATTATGCAAGGATACTTTATATGTTAAGATTAACCGTCTTAAACACAAGTTGTTCACCCGGCTTAACGAACTC
Organism: Smallanthus sonchifolius; assembly: GCA_023525975.1. Classification (NCBI taxonomy): domain Eukaryota; kingdom Viridiplantae; phylum Streptophyta; class Magnoliopsida; order Asterales; family Asteraceae; genus Smallanthus; species Smallanthus sonchifolius. The sequence goes on from CM042034.1 coordinate 54,102,161, forward strand.
CGTTAAGCACGTCTTTGTTTAGTAAAACTATGTTTTAACGTGACGACTCGTTGGTGATTATTATTCCAGTCTAGACGCTTTACTTATTTTTCGAGAAAATAATATATTCCCATATTGGTGACTAGTTACGTTTGCCAAAAATAAGTATTATTTTTGCAACATCTTATAATATATTTATATTATACTCCACGTATCACCATACAATTATTTCGTATCAATAATTATATAAAACCACAAATGTCGTTCAAATATGTCCTAAGCATGTGAATCGTCCTATGCGCACATAATCCACGTTAACACGTACTCATACGATTTACTCGTTCCGAACGACATTTATTAACGTGTTTACGTTCAACATGCATTTATTTATCTATGTACGCACCCAAATATAATCATGTTTTAACAATCCAACATATATATAAACAAGTTTCATGATAACATATGATTATTTATCCTTAAACTGAACGTCTTTATATTTCATTATTTGTGTCTACGTTCCATGTTATCAACAAGTTTCAAATATACATGATTTCATTTATTTAGTCGTTTCATGAATCGTTCCAAGTTAACGATTTCCCCGTTATTTATTTATATATATAATGACTTTTATATATATTTACATACCTATGTTTAACCATTTTTCCAAGTTTTACAACTTATGATTATACACCCGTAATTACGTTTAACCTCCTTTTATGAACATATTATTTCAACCTCAACAATATTCCAAGTTATTAACTTTGAACACATATAAATATGTACATGTATTTTTACCTTTTCCTCAAGTATTTATTTAGACTTTCTCTAACCTATAACTTATTAACAAAGTCATTTAACAAGAAGAATACATCTACATATATATATTTATACATGCATTTTCGACCCATATATATATTTTTACAAAACCCTAACTTTTATATTTTATAAAGTTAGATTTTTGGAGAAAACTCTCCTAATTTTTAAATCTCTTTGTTTATTAGGGTGAACAATATGCTTAGATCAAGAAAATAGGGATGTAATTAGAGTTTGGTGTCGGTTTCTTACCACTAGACAAGCTAGGTGGGGATTCGTTAGTAGAAAGTGATGGAGACTTGGTGCTCTAGCAAAACCGACCCCTTGAATCTTCAAGAATCCCTTGGATCTTCAAACCTCTAGCTAACTTTTCTAACTTAGTTCTTGAATTTTTTTTTTTTTGGTATGTGAATGTGTGTGCATGTGTGTGAGTATATCGTATGTATATATATATATATATATATATATATATGGAGATGGAAGAATTGGAGTGTCATACACTTCATCATCATTACAATAGTACTTAGATGTGATCTTTAGCTAACTTCTTGGATAAAAGAGTAAGTTCCTATGACACAACATGATGAGAAAAAGATGGGTTTAGGTGTGGTTTGGTGAATGGGTGGCCTTTAGGTAGGGTATACCCGGTAGGCGCTCCCGTGATCTAACACTCGGGGTTCGGATTTTTAAATGTCAAAAACCCTATATATTTTGTATCTTGATTATTTTTCAATAATCCACTAATTTAACACGTCATAGTTAATGTTTAACTACAATATATATATATATATGCACTCGTAATAATAACTCGTCACCATGAACTGATATCGTTGTGTTCATTTTTAATAATCTTGTCACCAATATAGATGTTTTTATATCGAAGCGTATTACTAGACTTTTTCGGAATAAAGATTTGTTAATCACCAACGACGTTCCTTGCGGGTTATGACCGTTTGCTTCCTAGTAATTCTAAAAATTACTAAAGTATAATATTTGTTCCTTTGCTAGACTCCTGACAATGCCTTGTCAAAAATAATATTTCAGGAATTATGAACTATGGTCGTGCTAAAATAAATATATATTTCGACCTGAAATACTGGGTGTCACAGGAACTAACATAAAAAGGATTTATTAGGCCGAGCATCTCACCACGGGGCGCTCCGGTACTATTTGTAAAGAAGAAGGACGGCAGCATGTGCATGTGCATTGACTACCGCGAGTTGAACAAGAGGACAGTAAAGAACAAATACCCACTGCCTAGAATAGATGACCTTTTTGATCAACTGCAAGGTGCGAGTTGGTTCTCAAAGATCGATCTTAGGTCAGGGTACCATCAGTTGAAAGTAAGAGAAGAAGACGTACCAAAGACCGCGTTTCGCACGCGTTATGGGCATTATGAGTTTCTCGTGATGTCCTTCGGATTGACCAACGCACCAGCAGCGTTCATGGACTTGATGAATAGAGTATGTCGACCCATGTTGGATCGATCGGTGATAGTCTTTATAGACAACATATTGGTATATTCGAAAAGCGAGGGTGATCACCACGGTCACCTAAGAGAGGTTCTGGAGGTGCTAAAGCAGGAAAAGTTGTACGCAAAATTCTCCAAATGCGTGTTCTGGCTTAGGAAGTCCAATTCCTAGGTCATGTAATAAACCCAAACGGCATTATGGTGGATCCTGCAAAGATCGAGACAGTAAAGGAATGGAACATCCCAAAGACACCAACAGAGATACGAAGCTTTCTGGGATTGGCAGGCTACTATCGAAGGTTCATTCAAGATTTTTCAAGAATAGCCTTGCCACTAACTAAGTTGACACGGAAGGAAGTGAAATATGAATGGGGTCCAACCCAAAACAACGCGTTTGAGGAACTTAAGGCACGATTAACCCAAGCTCCAGTCTTGGCACTACCTGAGGGAAATGAAGACTTAGTAGTCTACTCTGACGCTTCGGGTCAGGGTTTAGGTTGCGTACTTATGCAACGCGGAAAGGTAATTGCTTACGCCTCGCGATAACTAAAGATTCATGAGGTTAACTACCCAACACACGATCTAGAGTTAGCGGAAGTAGTTTTCGCGTTGAAAATATGGAGGCACTATCTGTATGGAGTCAAATGCACCATCTACTCAGATCACAAAAGCCTGAAGTACTTTTTCGGGCAAAAGGAATTAAACATGAGGCAAAGGAGGTGGTTAGAGCTACAAAAAGATTATGACTGTGAGATATTGTACCATCCAGGTAAGGCAAACGTGGTGGCTGACGCTTTAAGCAGAAAGGAAGAATCGGAACCTATGCGGATCAAAGCGTGTCAGTTGGTTATAACACCAGATTTGATGAGTGAAATATTAAAGGCACAAGATGAAGCACTGTTAGAAGGAAATATAAAACGGGAAAGAATAGTAGGACAACAAGGGAATTTGGATGCAAATGCATACGGTGTACGAACTAGGTTTGGCCGAATGTGGATACCTTAGATTGGCGAGCTTAGAGCCAAAATACTCGATGAGGCCCATAAGTCTCGTTATTCTATCCACCCCGGGACAAACAAAATGTATTAAGACTTGAAGAAGGAATACTGGTGGCCTGGCATGAAGAATGATGTGACAAAGTACGTGAGCAAGTGCCTAACGTGTTCTCTAGTTAAGGCCGAGCACCAGAAGCCATGCGGTAAAATGCAACCTTTACCAATACCGGAATGGAAGTGGGAGAAGATCACGACGGACTTCATTACCAAGCTACCGCGAACAGCTAAAGGCAATGATACCATTTGGGTGATCGTCGACCGCTTGACGAAAAGTGCTCACTTATTGCCAATACGTGAGACTTCTTCGTCAGAAAGACTAGCAGAAATATTTATCAAGGAAGTTGTGAGCAGACATGGTATGCTGCTGTCGATTGTGTCCGACAGGGATACTAGATTCACGTCAAGGTTTTGGAAGAAATTCAACGAAGCAATGGGCACCAGACTAAACATCAGCACCGCTTACCACCCCCAAACCGATGGACAATCGGAAAGGACCATTCAGACCTTGGAGGACATGCTCCGGGCCTGTATCAATGACTTCGGTGGGAGCTGGGACAGCCATCTACCATTGGCAGAATTTTCATATAACAACAGCTATCACTCGACTATTGGCATGCCGCCATTTGAAATGTTGTATGGGAGGAAATGTAGGACCCCGGTTTGTTGGGGGGAAATTGGACAGAAGGATTTTGCAAGTCTTGAAGTGGTCAAAGCTACTTCTGAGAAGTTCGATCAAATCAAGGCTCGAATGAAAGCCGCAAAAGACAGACATAAATCATACGCGGATAAGAGAAGAAGGGATTTAGAGTTTCAAGTGGGGGACATGGTACTGTTAAAGGTATCACCATGGAAAGGAATCATTCGATTCAGAAGACGTGGCAAACTAAGTCCAAGGTTTGTCTTTCAAGATTTTAACGAGAGTGGGTCAAGTTGCTTACAGACTCGACCTACCCGTTGAGCTTAGTGGAATACACCCTACGTTCCACGTGTCGCACTTACGTAAGTGCCTAGCTGACGACACAGCTCACATACCTTACGACGAGATCGAAGTGGATAACAGTCTAAATTATGTGGAGGAACCAATAGCCATTATTGACCGAGCTGAGAAACGACTACGCAATAAGTCGATTCCTTTAGTCAAAGTACAATGGAAGCACAGAAAAGGTTCAGAAGCTACATGGGAAAAAGAAGACGAGATGAGGGGACTATACCCTAAATTGTTTAACGTATAAGCAGTTTCGAGGATGAAACCTCTTTAAGGAGGGTAACTTGTAACATCCCAAAAATAGTAATTTAGTAAATAATAACGCGAAAGAGACTTAACCGTCATAAAACAAAAGAAAAACGGATGGGCTTGGGCTCGGTTCCAACGGGCCGAGGGAAGCCCAGGTATATAAGGGCCAAGACAGCCTTGAAGCTCTCATTTTCACCAACACTTGCAAGCTAGAGAGAAAAAGGAGAGTTGGGTCTAGAGAGAGAAAGTCGACGGATCGACATGAAATTGAAGGAGCACGTTACTACTGAGCTCGTGAGCAAAACCTTCGAATCAGAATCACAATCCAGGTAACGATTCGACCTTAAACTGAGTTTATCATTGTTTTGGGATTTCTCGGGTTTTAGCTAAATAGGAGACGTTTTTATGGATGAAACTTGAAAATAAGCTTAGAACTAGCATCTAGAGTAAAAACCGCACCTTTTGATCAAAGAAAATTGTAAGATTAGCATGATCGGATTAACATGCAAAATTTCGGACTTGTCCAGAAAACAGGTGCTGCGTACTTATCAAGTACGCAGTAGGGACGTCCTGCGTACTTACCAAGTACGCAGGAGAAAGATCATGCGTACTTACCAAGTACGCATGTACGCAGGAGAAAGATCATGCGTACTTACCAAGTACGCAGGTACGCAGGAGAAAGATCATGCGTACTTACCAAGTACGCAGGAGAAAGATCATGCGTACTTGTCAAGTGCGCATGCAGCAGACCAGTAAGTAAAGTCAATATGTTTAGAATGATTAAACCGTTAGAGTCGGGATTGGGTCTGATGTGTATTTAAACTACCTAATTCAGATCGTACGCGACGTTGTTGGACCTTTGTTTAGGACAACCAAGACTAGCTTTTCAGGTGAGTTCTATGTGCCCCCTTCTATGTTATGTGCAAACCTTATTAAATGTTTTGGGGCTGAAATGTATACACTAAATGAATAAATGATAGGAATGCTAATGTGATCATACGTGATGTACTAATATATAATTTATATATATATGAGAATAAATTATGAACAAAGAATGAAACGTATGTTTACAAAGAATGAAGGAAAGAATGGCATAACGTAAATAAATGAAATCTTGCTTTATAATTATTTATATTGCATGTTATGAATGTATGTATACGTTATGGACGGAAACGAAGCTAACGGCTACTTCTGTAGACGGACGACCACGTGACTCTTTTGCAACCGGGAAAGATACGTTCCTTCGCAAGCTAGGAAGTACAAAAAGCATAAATGAAGTAAATGCTAAAATAGTATAACGATTGCATAAACAATAGTTCGCGTGGGAGACGGATGCCTTAGGGCAAACGGGCGAATATGACGGACTACGACGGTAGGACGGTAAAGACGGACGGTCGAAGGTTGGCCGGACGAAAGTTAAGGCGGACGGTTTCTAGTACCGGACGAGTAAAAGGGCTACGACGGTAGCTTAAGGGCGTATGTCTTTGTGATATACGCAGTAAAAGACGGGTTGATCCCCCTTATGTGTATGACCAATGAATGTAAAGGAAAGAAAAGGTGAATGCATATCTATGTAATCACATAAGAATGAAGAAAGAAAAGTAAAAGCTATGAATACGTATTTATAGAAATGTATGTATATAATTATGTATACTTATAAAGAAAAGAATGATCATACTTAATAGTTTTAAACTAGAACTCACCAGCTTTAGCTGACTTTTAGTATACATTTCAGGTACAGAAAGGAAGGGTCGTGCGAAGGCGTGAAGGTTACCCGGCACAAGACTGACATCCCACTTTTATATATGTTAAGACAAATATTATGTACTTAATTTTAAAGACTTCCGCTGTTATGTCATGTCATGTTACGTTATGTAATGAATGAATTCGAATGTTTTAAATTTAAGCTCAGTAATTATGACTATGTTTATGAGTAAATCCAACAAGTGAGGTTACCCGGGAAAGGGGCCTTACAAGATTATTATTTAATAGGAGAGAGAAATATAAAATCTAATATTTAATAAGAGAGAAAGGCGGGAACATAAATGTGAGAAGTAACCAGAGAGTGACACGTGTGCTCAAAGATTTTCATTTATTAGAGTAGTAAGATAATGATTTTTATAAAACGTTTTTTATTTAAAAAAATATGCGTGTTCATAAACTATTTTTATAGATTGAACATTTTTTCATTTATTTTTTATAAAATAATTATTTCACCAATAACACCCAACATACAAACATTCATAGAAACTACAAGTTTACAACAAGTTGTCTTTATTTAACCTATATAATACATGAGTTTTAATCTATTATGTATATATATGTCTATGCCTTAACTAAATCGAAATGCAAGATTGCAAGAAGTATGGGTCAGAATGTCATTATTAAGTTGAAGAGTTAGAACTATCGATCGGAAGCCGCCGCAACGCGCGGGGCCTCCATCTAGTTAATTATTAATTAAATCTACTTTATTTGTCCTACTAAATTGAGTAAAAAAAATGTTTTAGGGCTCTTTTGTAAATGTGACATAATACAAGGGTGTTTGTTTAACTTTCTATAAAGGAAAAACCGGAATGCATTCCTATTTTCTCCATCGACTGTTCGCTGTGTTATTTTGTTCAAGTGGTTGCCTGGAAGAATTTCCACTATACATCAGCAACTTCTTCCTCCCCTCTCCGTCTTTCTCTCTTTAGATCTCTCTCACTCACCAGAGATCTCCTAAAGCTTTTGTTTCTCCGGTTTCACCCGGCGGCGACTCAATCAAATCCCTTAATAGGTCATAACCGCATCTAATCCATCGTCGTTTTGATCTCGCTCCTGTCACCATGGCGGCAGCTAACGCACCGATAACGATGAAAGAAGCACTTACGGTATATATCCCTCTCTTCATAAAGCCTAGTTTCATCTTATATGAATAGATTGATAGATTCGCAATCCTGTTGTCCGAAACCTAGCTCCGTTTACACAATTTCTGTAGCCTCTTGGACTTGTACATAGTGAGTTGATATAGCGTAAACAGTTTTTGAACTTCTTTGTTCTCTTGTTGTTTAGATTTGATAGATTCACAGATGCTTCCACTATAATTCTCACTACGCTAATTTTGAAAAACTTGCTCAATTGGCTTTATTTAGTGTAAGTTAAGATTTGGGATATAATGGAACTTCTGTGTGGTATATTTCCAGATCAGTGGAATGAGATGATCTATATGTTTTCTGAACGCATATTGCACAGTGATCTACTTATGCACATGATTATTGCTTTGATTCTGAATGTTATGAGGTTGTTGCAGTTGCCAAGCATTGGGATCAATCCACAGTTCATTACATTTACGAATGTAACGATGGAGTCTGATAAGTTTATATGTGTTCGTGAAACATCGCCTCAAAATAGTGTGGTGATCATCGATATGAACATGCCAATGCAGCCACTAAGGAGGCCAATTACTGCTGACTCGGCTCTTATGAATCCGATTTCTAAGATTTTGGCTTTAAAAGGTACATTTTTTTCTTTATTAGGTCATGAAATTGTGAATTAATTGGTTTGTTCGTGCTGTCTACTTTAGCACAACTGGCTTGCCTTATGATAAATTTGAATCCCCAGTCCAGTTTGATTGCTCATGTATCCATTGTTCTCCTTTCATGCTTTTGGTGCAAGTTGGCATCTACTGAACTATTGATCACATGATAGGAGCATCATAGTGCACTGACATGCTTGCATGTCCTGTTGCCCTAGTATTGTTAAAAAATGAGTGTAGCAGGCCTGTTCTGAAGGATAGCCAAATGCTGATTCAGAGAGCTGTAATTGTGTCATTTATTTAAAAGCATTGAAATATAAGAAAGTCGTTGATGCTACCAATGAAGATGCAACTTGTAATAAGTTCATTAGAGAAACAATGAGGATAGCCGAATGTGGATAACGCCTAAGATGTTGGGCGTGGTAACCCAGACCTCAGTATACCATTGGTCAATTGAAGGTACACTACCTTTCTTTTTACGCGGAGTGAGATTACATGGTTTTCTTATGTTTTGAGTCTTTTTACATGCATAAGAAGTTGTATGTTTTAAACCTGGTCAACCAATCTTTTTCTATTCAGGTGATTCTGAACCTGTGAAGATGTTTGATAGAACAGCCAACTTATCAAACAATCAGATAATTAATTACAAATGTGATTCTTCTGAGAAATGGTTGGTGTTGATTGGAATTGCCCCTGGCTCACCTGAGGTTTGTTGTTGTTCTTTAGTTATATTTGATTACATCAAAGATCTTTTTTTCATTTGAAGATTATAATGTATTCTTCTCACTGGGTTTTCAATGGATTTTTTTTATCTTTTAAGGGTTGCATTTAGATGTAATACCGTAACCTGAGGGCTGAATGACTGATGAGTGACGACCATACTCAACATCACTTTTTTTCCACAAGTCATTCCTGTTTTATTAGTTTTTCTATTTTATATATTATAGGTTAGAAACCCGTGTATTACATGGGTTGAATAATGAAAACGATATAATTCATAAATTTTTAAATACTTCTTATGGCTGAAGCTTCATGTTTCATATGGAAAATCTTCAATGCTATTATAAGTTATGAAAACAAAGATTGGTATTAGAATGACTAAATTGCCTCTTTAATTTGGGTGGGAAATTCCTAATCAGTTTACTTTGTAGCTCAATAAACCGTCCATGTTCTTTTGTAACAAGAAAAAGAAAAAAGAAACACCCCTTATATGCAACAGTGGTATAAATCCGAGCTGACTCAGTATGTTTGAATCGAATTGTAGGGATATTGTTTCCATAACTTTGATAATTGAAATTCAAATCAAATTCATCATCTATAAATAATATTTATATATGATGATTAAAAAAAAATAATTACAGTTTTTTTTTTCCTATTTGATGTAACTTTTCAACTTATATTTTTTATTATTAGTTATTAAAATACTTTTATTTTACAACTTTACCTAATTTTGTATCTTAACATATTAAAATACTTTTATTTCCAATTTTACAATATCTCTGAATGTGTGAATTGATTTAAAAGAAAAAAATTACAAAAGGAGATTTTGGTTTAAATAGTCAATGCGAAACTGCTGTGATTAATGCTATTATTCCAATTTCCCCTTTAGAGCATTCACAGCCGGTTTGGTATAAGTTTGTGAGTGGGTTTTGTATATTTTAAGGAGTGGTTTAAAGTGGTTGTGAGTGGAGGAGAGAGACAAGGTATAAACCTTTTGTATATATAAAGATAAAGGTAGTGGTTTTTAGTGTAATTATAAGGATTAAGGTAGATTTTATTGAAAAGAAGAGAGAAAATGTAGAAAAAATAGTGATTTTTAGTGTAATTATAAAGATAAGGAATATAAGGAACTGGCTGGGAATGCTCTTAATTTCCTTAACCGAAGCTTTATGTTTCTTATGGAAAATATTCAATGCTATTATAAGTTATGAAAATAAAGATTGTCATTAGAATGACTAAATTGCCCCTTTAATTTGTTACGTATTAGATCGGAGGCGGTCCCTCGGAAGCAAACAAACACACACACACGCAATAGACAGAAAATAAAAGGACACGAGAGATTGAGAGATTTATAGTTGGTTCGGTCAAGGTGACCTACATCCACTGTTGCAACTAGGGTTTATTCTTATTTGGTGCTCAAGATTACAATTACATCATAGGTATTTATAAGATAAATAACTTGGAGAATAAGAAAACTTAATTTAGGCAACAAGCCTAAAATAAACCATTAGGGTTAAGGCCGGCTAAAAGCCTCCACAAACCCAACAATCTCCCACTTGGAGGTTTTGCATAGTCCACAAATGCCATTCAATTAAACCAAGATCCAGTAACTTCAACAATCTTCATATCCAAGTCCTCTAATCCTCCAGTTCCCTTAAAACATCCCCCTAGTTGCAACCACCCCCTTTTATCAAGTACATGAAGGGACGGTTGGTTCAAGCTCCCCCGAGCTCCAACCCATCAATTATTTCTGACTTATCCTCTGTCTCAATTGGTTTACACGTTCCACCAGTTTCATAGATACGCTGAGAACCATTAGCACTCCCTAAATTCAACAAACTATTCCCATGAGAGAATTTTCCTTCAGTTGGACCCTTGGTCTTCAAAACCCAACGACTCTTTGTAACTTTATCCGGAACACGTTCCGTGCTCTCACTGTCACCAAATCCTCTGATCGGTTTAGACCTCCGAACACATTCAACTCACATCCCCTTGGCTCGAGGGTTCATGTTTGCAAATTGAACCCTCTTATGCCTACTGGACTATGCAGTTAATGCGAAAAAATATCGGTTATTGGTCAAGGACCGATATTTGAGATATCGGTTCTCGCGGTGGGATATCGGTAATTTTTTTATCATGCATAAACTTATATATTATATATATAATATATTAATATTAATAGTCAAATCAAAAGTCAAAAACATAAAAGGTATCAATATTTTATATCGTAAGCAATGAAATCATTCACCAAGTCCACGTCAAACAAGCCATCCAATTGTGCGATTGCAGGTAGCACCGTAGCAGCATGAAATTGGAACTTCCGATTGAAGTTAGGGCATTAAATTAGATGGGTGTTGGACTTTAGGCTATGGGTACAAGTTGGGCCAACATTTTTTAAACGGGAATGGGCCAAGTTGGGGGCAGAAAAAACATTAAAAAGGGCCAACTTAAAATTACCGAGAAACTCGGTTATATCACCGATATTATGAGCTTAAATTATCGGTGATATATCGGTAAATATCGCCGATAATATCGGTACCGATATTTCAACCGATATTTTCACCGATATTTTGTCTGAGGGCCGATAACCGAGATATCGCCGATATATTGGCGATATCGACTGGATAGCTACTGGATTAAGTGAAACCGACTTTGTCTTGCTTAACCGGGACGATTACCTCCTCAGCAGATCCCTTTAACATATATAACTGGTTTACAAGTTCCACCTATGCAGTCAATGTCGGCGATGCATCGATTATCGGTCATATGCAAAAATATCGGTGCCGATATTATCGATGATATTTACCAAGATATCGCCGAGATTTTGATTCAATAACATCGGTTGTCTCACCGAGTTTCTCGGTTTACTAATCTTGGCCTTTTTTTTAACATTTTTCTGCCCCAAAGCCCATTCCCCTTAAAAATGTTGGCCCAATGCCTTGTACCCATAGCCAAAACCATCGAAGTAAATGCCCCAACTCCCTTATGCACCCACGTTCAAACTTCGCACACCTGTTAGATCATGTTTCCAATATAAAATATTGACACTTTTTAGTTTTGACTTTTGATTTGACTATTATTATATATATATATATATATAAGTTTATGCATGATATAAAAGTTACCGATATCTCACCGCGAGAACTAATATCTCAAATATCGGTCCTCTGATACAAGCCTAAAAATAAAAGGACACGAGAGATAGTGTGTTCACCGAACCGAGGCTCTGATACCACTTGTTAGGTATTAGATCAGTGGCGGTCCCGCAGAAGCAAACAAACACACACGATAGACAGAAAATAAAAGGACACGAGAGATAGTGGTTCAGTCAAGGTGACCTACGTCCATTGTTGCAACTAGGTTTATTCTTATTAGGTGCTCAAGATTACAATTACATCATAGGTATTTATAAGATAAATAACTTGGAGAATAAGAAAATGCATTTTAGGCAACAAGCCTAAAATAACCCATTAGGGTTAGGGCCGGCTAAAAGCCTTCACAAACCCAACATAATTTGGGTGGGAAAAACAGGCCCAGGAGGAGGGTTAGAATTGTGCCACGTGGCACTCCTAGTTACTCCTTTATTAGATAGTACAGAAGTACATATATAGATATAGATTATGTAAGTTATATGGCAATTATAAGTTTGCTTTCATTTGCTACTACATATGTTTAGGCATGATACTCCAGACTGCTTCACTTTTAGTGTTTACAAGATATTGTGTGTTGCTCCTTGCTGCCATAATCTTGCTACCCTTTCCTTGTTACCGTATGCTTTCTAGTTTATTATCTCCTTTAATAATTAATAATGTTCTTTATCTGATTACCATCCCATAAGGACATATTCTTCAGAAAGGAGACCCAAGTATCAGTTGCAGGTGGAATTTTGGATTAGACATATTAAACATTGCCATCTGGACCTTGGTTTAAAAAAGAGCAGCGAGGCGCTGCCTTCAGTGTGAGGCGCTAGGCAAAACGCCTCGCTTCGGGTGAGGTGCCGGAGATACATGAAGCGGTCCGGGGCGGCGCTTGAGGCGCGAGGCGCTGTGAGGCAGCGCTTCACGTATTTGGGCTTTAAATCAATGGGATTTTAAACCAATTTGGGCCTAAATCTGCTCTGGTATTTGAGTTTAGGTGTAGGTATAGTAACATTTATGTATATTAAAATGATTTCAATAATTCCAATTCCAATTGAAGCTTATAAAATAATTTATGTTTTTATGAATGTTTAATTATGTTCTGCGTTTTCATTAAAGTATGTTTTGCGTTTTCATGATTAAGAAGTGAAATGTGTCCTGCATAATTTTTTTTTTTAGTTTTAGCTCCTCGCATACGTGAAACCCTCACCTCGCGCTTGAGGCGTGGCGCCTCGGATTTTGGACCGAAAAGCCTCGCCTCGCGCTTTTTTAAACCAAGATCTGGACTGGTTCAGTAATTTAGGTTAATTTTCACTAGTGTTTTCTTTATTCTTCTGTATCTTAAATTCCTATCCAACTTTTATTTGTTGATTTATCTTAAAGCATGGTTGCAGTAGACTGTTTCCTGACTTTCCATCTGTTATAGCCTCCCTACATTTTTAATGTTAGCAGAGACCGCAGTTAGTCAAAGGAAACATGCAGCTGTTTTCTGTTGATCAGCAGCGAAGTCAAGCTCTTGAAGCGCATGCAGCATCATTTGCCAGCTTGAAAGTACAGATCTTTCATTTCTTTATATCAAACCTGGAAATCACATGTAAGTTAGTGCCATAAGTATTGGTTGTTATGTCTTATACAGGTTCTAGGCAATGAGAATCCTTCAATTCTTATTTCTTTTGCAACAAAGAGCTCTAATGCTGGACAGGTTACATCAAAGCTGCATGTCATTGAGCTTGGTGCCCAACCAGGTTCTATCCTCTACACATATCTTTCCATTCATTACAGATGTCATTTTTGCTTGACTTCTGTCTTCAATCGTCTACATGGATTGGATTCTCATCCTCTCTTTTCTCAATTGCAATTGAATGCGCAGGGAAGCCCTCCTTCACGAAAAAGCAAGCAGATCTCTTTTTCCCTCCTGACTTTGCTGATGATTTTCCAGTTGCCATGCAGGTACTTGTCTTTGTTGTCATTAAGATGGGAAAATGTATTCTGATCTAACGTATTTATTTCTGAATATGTAGATATCCAACAAGTATGGCTTGATATATGTCATCACCAAGCTAGGCCTTCTTTTTGTCTACGATCTTGAAACTGCTACTGCAGTGTATAGAAACAGAATAAGTCCTGATCCAATTTTCCTGACATCTGAAGCTTCGTCAGTTGGAGGCTTCTATGCTATTAATCGACGCGGACAGGTTTTACTTGCTACTGTGAATGAAGCGACAATCGTGCCTTTTGTAAGTGGACAGGTAAGTTTCCAAGTTTCTTTCATCAATTATTGATATGCTCATTTTGTTTTTAGGCTATGAAGTTGATCTGTTATTGCAGTTGAACAACCTGGAGCTTGCTGTCAATCTTGCCAAACGAGGAAACCTTCCTGGTGCAGAGAATTTGGTAAACTTGCTAATTGGTCATGTCTTATGATAGGATCATACTTTCTTATATTAATGTTTGGATGTTGGCATGAACTCTTAAATTTAGGAGGATAGCTTGTCAGGATTTATCCGTTTTGTGATATTCATTTGTCTCGCTTTGATCTTGTATTGTAGCATCATAAGTGAGCTTAGAAGTTCACGTTCAATTTTGCTGTTACATGATAGAAGTAGAAGTTAAATATTTCTTAAATATCAAGTGTCAGTTTCCGAAACGAGATTGGTATCTGAGTACAGTTATTGACTAACTTATATGTGTGTCTCAGGTTGTTCAGCGTTTTCAAGAACTATTTGCTCAAACCAAATACAAAGAAGCTGCTGAGCTTGCTGCAGAATCTCCCCAAGGCATTCTCCGTACACCAGATACAGTAGCAAAGTTTCAGGTATCTACTTATCCAAATTTGATATAACTTGCTATTGTATTAGAACTATTTCCATCCAGCTAACCTTCTTTAAGTAAGAGTTTAACCTTTCTGCTTTTCAGTACAGAGTGTACCTGTGCAAGCTGGCCAAACACCACCATTACTGCAGTACTTTGGGACCCTTCTGACAAAAGGAAAACTGAATGCTTTTGAATCCTTGGTACTATCTCGCTTAGTTGTCAATCAAAACAAGAAGAATCTTCTAGAGAATTGGTTAGCTGAAGACAAGCTGGAATGTAGTGAGGAACTTGGAGACCTTGTGAAAGTATGAAGTATACAAGTTTGGAACGTTTTGGGTTTATTTGCATCAGCTAAATGTTCATTTGTTCTTTATACCATTTCTCTTCCCTAAATTGTAGACGGTGGACAACGACCTTGCACTGAAAATTTACATTAAAGCTAGAGCAACTCCAAAAGTTGTTGCAGCTTTTGCCGAGGGAAGGGAATTTGACAAAATACTGATCTACTCCAAGCAGGTAATCTCCTTGCAAATAATATCTTTCTTTGCTAATAAAGTTTCAGTTTACTTCATATCAACACAAATGTTCATACAGTTTTTCCTGAAACGATGCAGGTTGGGTATTCACCTGATTATTTGTTTCTTCTGCAAACAATTCTTCGTACGGACCCACAGGTATTGTAGCTTTTTAGTAAATAATACAGTAATGATTTAACTGCCAGTAGGATGTTTATGTCAATCCATGAATTCACATTTTTTTATTGATTCAGTCATTAATTTGCTCAAAAATGTGTTTTTTATTGATTCAGTCATTTATTTGGGATGCCATAAATTTAAGTGCATGGAAGTTATTGGTAACACTGTTTTTTTGCAGGGAGCTGTTAATTTTGCTTTAATGATGTCCCAAATGGAAGGTGGTTGCCCTGTTGATTACAATACAATTACAGATCTTTTCCATCAGGCATGTTCACCATTTTTATAATTATTCCCCCGCAAACAATCTTTAATCTTTTATACAGGATAAATAACTATTAAATCAATTTCAAAATGCATTTTTTCCATCTCATCAGAGGAACTTGATACGGGAGGCTACAGCTTTCCTCTTGGATGTTCTGAAGCCCAATTTGCCAGAGCATGCTCACCTCCAAACTAAGGTTACATTTAGCTGATGCTGCTATTTGGTCATCTAAGATGGCCCTCACTCACAAGTTTCTTACTAAAACTTACACAGGTCCTCGAAATCAACCTTGTAACCTTTCCTAATGTTGCTGATGCCATATCAGCTAATGGTATGTTCAGTCATTATGATCGGCCTCGGATTGCTCAACTTTGTGAGAAAGCAGGTCTTTATGTCCGAGCTCTGCAGGTTGGCTAACACTCAGAAACTTCTTTGTTTTCCCTTCAAAGCTGTATCACTTGGTTGAAACCTTTCCCTTTTCCAATTTTTTTGCAGCATTACAGTGAATTGCCTGATATCAAACGTGTCATTGTGAATACGCATGCTATAGAGCCACAGGTTTGTTTTTCTCAGCTTGTGCTTTGTGGCATTTAGAGGGATGGTACCCAACTAGCCCTTTTTTCAGTCTCTTGTAGAATTTTTTGGAACTTTATCAAAGGAGTGGGCACTTGAGTGCATGAAGGATCTTTTACTGGTCAATTTGAGAGGAAACCTTCAGATAATTGTTCAGGTAACAATGGCTCTTTTTCTATATGAATGATTATTTTTTAAATTTCATTGTCGATGACTGATACTCTTCCATGGATTGCAGGTTGCAAAGGAATATTGTGAGCAGCTTGGTGTTGAAGCATGTATTAAACTTTTTGAGCAATTTAAATCATATGAAGGCCTTTACTTCTTTCTAGGCTCGTATTTGAGCTCCAGGTAATCTTACTTGCATGTTGCAAGAGTATGCAAAAATGCTACTTCTAATTTTTGGATATGTTGTTTTGTGCCACGTACTTGCATTTACCAACACTCAACATCACAGTGAGGATCCTGACATACACTTCAAGTACATTGAGGCAGCTGCAAAGACAGGTCAAATTAAGGAGGTTGAACGTGTAACCAGGGAATCAAATTTCTATGATGCTGAAAAGGCCAAGAACTTTTTAATGGAAGCGAAGCTTCCTGATGCAAGGCCACTGATCAATGTTTGTGATCGCTTTGGCTTTGTTCCAGATCTCACTCACTACCTGTATACCAACAACATGCTTCGGTATATTGAAGGTTATGTTCAAAAGGTATGGTCCCTCACAAATAGTTCATTTATAATTTATCTATTAGGGTTTGAAACCTAAGGGCTTATGTGGTATCTGTGTAGGTCAGCCCAGGGAATGCTCCACAAGTTGTAGGGCAGCTTCTAGATGATGAGTGCCCTGAAGATTTCATCAAAGGTTTGATCTTATCAGTCCGTTCTCTGCTTCCAGTTGAGCCTCTGGTGGATGAATGTGAAAAGAGGTTGGTTGTCTCTCTCTTTTGCTTAGTTGTGCTTTATGTGGATTCTGTTAGTTTGTGTTCTTATATATATGTGTATTCTTTTCTTGTGGCTTAAAGGAATCGACTTCGGTTACTTACTCAATTTTTGGAGCATCTTGTAAGTGAAGGAAGTCAAGATGTCCATGTTCATAATGCTTTGGGTAAGATTATCATCGATAGCAATAACAACCCAGAGCACTTCCTCACCACCAACCCTTACTATGATTCACGTGTCGTGGGGAAATACTGCGAGAAGCGTGATCCTACGCTTGCTGTTGTTGCTTATCGCAGAGGCCAATGTGATGATGAGCTTATTAATGTCACAAGCAAAAACTCCCTGTTCAAATTGCAAGCAAGGTACTGGACCTGTTGCATTTTAATATTATTTTACTACCTTAATGCCATAAAATGCGACGTTTTCTTTTTTGTTTAACTTTTTATTTTTATTCAAAGTTATCTTTTTACCTATTAATAATCACTGGTTAATGTTATAAAGTTACATCACATATAATATATAGACTAAGCAAACTAATATTTTGATATTTTTCATTGTCTTGTATTAGATATGTTGTGGAGAGGATGGATGGTGATCTTTGGGAGAAGGTTCTTAACCCGGAGAATGAATATAAAAGGCAGCTCATCGATCAGGTTGTTTCTACTGCTTTGCCAGAGAGCAAGAGCCCTGAGCAGGTTTCTGCTGCTGTTAAAGCTTTCATGACTGCTGATCTTCCCCATGAACTAATCGAGCTCCTTGAGAAAATCGTCCTTCAAAACTCTGCTTTCAGTGGGAATTTCAATCTACAAAACCTGCTTATCTTGACAGCTATTAAGGCAGACCCATCACGAGTTATGGATTACATCAACAGGTTAGACAACTTTGATGGACCTGCTGTTGGAGAGGTGGCTGTAGAAGCCCAACTATACGAAGAGGCATTTGCAATATTCAAGAAATTCAACTTAAATGTTGAAGCAGCTAATGTTTTGTTGGATAATATCCAAAGTATTCCACGTGCTGTTGAATTTGCATACCGTGTTGAAGAAGATGCTATATGGAGCCAGGTGGCTAAAGCTCAACTCAGGGAGGGACTCGTGAGTGATGCAATAGAGTCATTCATTCGTGCTGATGATGCTACTCAATTCTTGGATGTTATTTGTGCTGTTGAAGACACAGAATGTTACCATGATTTGGTGAAGTATCTTCTAATGGTTAGAAACAAGATCAAGGAGCCAAAGGTGGATAGTGAGCTCATCTATGCATATGCAAAGATTGACAGGTTGAGCGACATTGAGGAGTTTATCCTTATGCCAAATGTTGCCAATCTCCATAATGTCGGTGATCGTTTGTTTGATGAAGCTTTGTATGAAGCTGCCAAAATAATATATGACTTCATCTCCAATTGGGCTAAGCTTGCTGTTACACTTGTGAGGCTCCAACAGTTTCAAGGTGCTGTTGATGCTGCTCGCAAAGCAAATAGCGCCAAGACATGGAAAGAAGTTTGCTTTGCTTGTGTTGATGCTGAGGAGTTCCGTTTGGCTCAGATATGTGGACTCAATATTATTGTGCAGGTAACTACTTTTAATCATTTGATATTATTTATTGTCTGAATTCCTTACGTGGTTTAGATGTTGGCAAGTAGAGATGAGTGGGTCAGTAATGGGCAAAACGGGTTGCATGTTGGGTTACTCGAAACACTTTTTGTCAGAAAAAGCTAAATATCTTGTAATTAATGTTTCAAATATGATTACAAAAATAATATTATTTCAGTACTAATGGGTAGGTGACTTGAAACGCATCTTGCCAAGGAAATATATTTTTCTTATAGCTGTTTCAAATGTGATTACAGAATTATATTATTTGAATAACAATCTAGTTATTTTCCGAAAAGACATTTGTTTGCAACTTCTGAAAACTATATTTGACACACCAGTTATCTAAAGAAAATGAATTTTCTGCGAGTGATTATTGTGTCAAATATGATTACCAATTTTTTTTTCTTTCATAATGATCCAGTTTTTAAGTAAACGGTTAGAAGTTTTATGCATTAAAATTACTATTTGGGCGAGTGTCGACCTGTTTGACCCATTTGACACGTGTCCTTTTTAGCCATTTCTATTCACTTATGCGTTCTTTTTCACTAACCATTTGACCTGTGACCGATTGGAGATAAAACATGACCGGGATGGGCACAAGCAAATGGGTTGAAAATGCCATCTTAATCTATAAGTTTTAAGTTATGAATGTTTGTACCTTAGATTCATAATGCAGTCTCTGGAAAGCTTTCATCTTAATCTAAAGGTTTTTCTGAAATTTGTAGGAAGATGATCTGGAAGAGGTCAGTGAATACTACCAGAACAGAGGATGCTTCAACGAGTTGATATCTCTTATGGAGAGTGGTTTAGGGTTAGAGCGGGCTCATATGGGCATCTTTACCGAGTTGGGTGTCTTGTATGCCAGATACCGTCATGATAAGTTAATGGAGCACATTAAACTCTTCTCAACTCGTCTCAACATTCCAAAGTTGATCCGCGCTTGTGATGAGCAACAACACTGGAAAGAACTTACCTATTTACACATTCAATATGACGAGTTTGACAATGCTGCTACTACCGTCATGAACCATTCCCCAGATGCTTGGGATCATATGCAATTTAAAGATATTGCAGTTAAAGTGGCAAATGTTGAGCTCTATTACAAGGCGGTTCACTTCTATTTAGAAGAACACCCTGACCTTATCAATGACGTTCTTAACGTCCTTGCACTACGTGTTGACCACACTCGTGTTGTGGACATGATGCGTAAGGTTTGTGCTACATCTTGAAATTATTTTCTTATTTCCTTTTCATATTCTATTCTGACTTTCCAAACTACAGGCGGGTCAACTTCCTCTAGTCAAACCGTACATGGTTGCTGTTCAGAGCAATAATGTATCTGCTGTGAATGAAGCATTGAATGAAATATATGTTGAAGAGGAAGATTATGATAGACTGCGTGAATCTATTGATTTGCATGATAACTTTGACCAAATTGGTCTCGCACAGAAGGTGAGTCAAATGCATTTTTATATCTGTCATCTTTCTTCTCTTGTGAAAATTTAATTTCGTATCCCGTGTTTCTTTTGGCAGATTGAGAAACACGAGCTTCTTGAGATGAGGCGTGTGGCTGCATATATTTACAAAAAGGCTGGTAGATGGAAGCAGTCGATCGCACTGTCTAAAAAAGACAAGGTTTACAAAGATGCAATGGAGACCGCTTCACAATCTGGGGACCGTGAGCTAGCCGAAGAGTTGCTTCTTTATTTTATTGAGCAGGTAGGAGTTGTTTTAATCATTGTGTTAGATTCAAGTTATCTCATGCATTGCATTGCTTGTGCAGGGAAAGAAGGAATGCTTTGCTTCCTGTCTCTTTGTTTGTTACGATCTGATCCGTCTAGATGTTGCTCTTGAGCTAGCCTGGTTAAACAACATGATCGATTTTGCATTCCCGTATCTGCTTCAGGTGAGCGGTTCAGACGCAATGAATTTTCGTGTATTGTATTAAATTCATTGTTTTAAGATCATTCTCATCATTTTATGTTCTCTTGCAGTTTATCCGTGAATATACAGGTAAGGTTGATGAGTTAATGAAGGACAAGATAGAAGCAATTAAGGAAAGCAAGGCTAAGGAAAGCGAGGAGCAGGATATAGTTAAACAACAGGTTTTTTTTTCTCGTTTCATTCTAGTTTTGTGCCTGCTTCTTTGATTTTGTTTGTTCATTTGTAAGGTGATGGTTGTTTTGGTATTCGCAGAATATGTATGCTCAGCTACTCCCTCTTGCACTGCCTGCTCCACCGGGTATGGGTGGAGGATTTGCTGCACCGCTACCACCCATGGGTGGAATGGGAATGCCGCCAATGCCTCCATTTGGGATGCCGCCAATGGGTTCTTATTGATTGATGCGCTAATGAGGCGGTGGTTACATGGGCGTAATTTGGTTAAGGACTTGGAGGGAGTAATGGTATTTCTTGTTCTAGTGTGGATATGTTTTGATCGTAATATTGTTTTTGGGTAGACGGACGATGGAGGCATTCTTTTTGCAGCTGGTGGGGCAGCAAAATATGAGAGTAACGTGTACATCATCTTAATACTCTTTTCAACATGTATTTCTTTGTTTTCGGACAATGTCTTTTTTCGATCATAATTCAGCACTGCAATTTTAACATTTTTTTATTAGGGGTTTCTGGTTTTTGTGAGTGCTACTTTTAGTCTTGCCAACTGCCAGTCTAATTTTCTGACCTTGTTACTACTATAAAAAATAACATGTCGGTTTCTACCGTCATGTTTTATAACTTTCTAAATTGACCATCAAATTTTGATCATTTGTGAAAAAACCCCTACCATCTCCATATTAATATTATAAAAAATAACATGTCGGTTTCTATAGTCATGTTTTATAACATTCTAAATTGATCACCAGAATTTGATCATTTGTAAAAAAAACCCCTAACATCTCCATATTAATATTAACAAGCCAGCTTTGACCAATTTGTACTCAACGCTAATAACTTGTAAATTCATGTTCCTACTATTCATCCCCATGGGATTTAAATAAGAGGGTAATAGATTCTATCATACTAATTAAACAAGGTAGATGCTAGCCTAATGGCTTAGCCATCACTTTCACACAGATAACCTGGGTTTGATTCCCGTCTTTTTCACTTGTACGTTGGCTTGGCTTTTTTTCCCACAAATAATTTCTCTTTAAAGGATTAAACGGAGGAGATTAAACATAAAAGCCCTCTTCACCTGACGGCAAGACTGCACCTCCTACTTCCCATCCACCCAAGTTTGAGCCTTGGAGGTTTCATTTTTACGTTTTAAATTTTTTTTAATTCAACTTTTTTTTTTTCCATGTTTTAATGTTTTGTTTCAACATGCACTAATATTTAATTTTTCAACTACTTTTACGTGTTATCTTTTATATTTTTGCCAACGTTCAGGTATAACTTTTTTTATCGCGCATTATAGGAAGTATGCATTTCGAAATAAGTTTTATCCATCCAAATGAGCAGACCCCGATAACGACCACACTCCCGCAGCGAAGCATAGGCGGAAAAAAAATCTAGTTTTAATAATTTATATTAGTATTATATTCAATTTCTTTCTTTCTTTCCTAGGGACGAGCCGCCTTTTTATATGATGAAATTTATTATTTTATAAAACTAGAGGAAGCTTCCCGCGATTTGCGGCCGGATTTTCGTATGTGTGTAAAACATGAAATAAACTATACCCGACACGAATCGGTTTTAAACTAAAGTGACTACAAATTCGCATCATAATAATCTGTCTCTTAAATGTGTGTCCAAACCACTCCTTACTATATGCCCAACATAATAATTGATATCCTTGAACGGATTTTCAATATTAATTCTTTTAGATTTAATATTATAGTAGTTATTTTTTAAATCAAATAATATTAGAAAAATGATCTTAGCTCATTGAACTTTACTTGTAAAAAAACCAGCTTGTCCAAAAAAGTAACTACAAATTGCAGAAAGAATCATTCATGCATTCCAGGCTTGGATTCCATACCTCCGAGCATATGCAGCACCAGCAACTGCAATTCCTACCATCAATGGTGTCTCCTGAAATAGAGTTATCATTCTCAAAGTGATTTCATTTAATCTAAAGAAAATCTCAATATCCAAAATTCATACAATAATTTTGTAAGATGAAGTGAAATCCAAGTGCTACAAGCATTGGCCTATTTATGTATTTTCATTGATTATTTCTTACATTCATAAACCCTAATCTGACTTCGAATCTTACATGGCGAAAGGGTATCAATGAAAGTAGACATGTTTTCAAGATAATCTAAGGGCATTTACGAGATCTATTTTTTCGGTTTTATGAGAAAATAAAAACCCAGATAAATTGAGTAGAGAATACATGCTTGCTTAAAGAGTGACCTTTTTGCGATGAGAAAATATCTACCTGAGTCTGCAATGCAAGCACTTGTGATTCAAGGTAGGTAATCCTTTCAGAATCAGAAGGCTGTGAAGTACCAGCAGCAGATGAGTTAGTAGATTTAGGAACAGGAGTAATCACAGGAGACGGACGTTTGGATGAAGGAGGTGTAATCAGGAAGGATTCAACAAAGGTAGCATCCTCAACACCTGGAGATGAATGAGCAACAACAATTGAAGCAGATATAAGCTTCTGAGCTTTTGGAACTGGATTAACTTCTCTATCAGAGTCAGAACTCTCATCAATCAATGTTCTCTTGCCAAGTAATGAACCGGAATGAGGATCCCGAACAGACTTACGCCTCGGCTTTCTAGCTGTAGATTTAATACGCTTCCCTGCATTTGCCAATGGCAAAGTAGCCAGCCTCTCATAGTGATCTGAGCTAAAATCCATAGATGAATCAGAGTCAGTAGCTTCAGAATCAAGAAGAATTGTTTCACTTGAACTTGTATCCACCATATTCCCTTCAGCTTCATGAATGGGTGAGTTCATAGCTTCATTGTTAAAATCATCCATATTAAGACCGAAGTCTTGTTCATCTTCATGCGCAACATCTTCAACTTGAACTGGTTCATTAACAGGAATATGAACTTGTTCTTGTTGAATAGGAACTTGTTCTTGTGATAGGAATCAAGGTCAAGCGTATTGGATGCTGTGGTAAATTTGGAATTAGATGGTTCAGAATCATTTGCAAGAACCTAGGGTACATAAGAAACCCTTGACCTTTAGGAGGATTGATTTGCATGACCAACTCACGGTATATATACAAAGCAAAGTTAAATAGTTTGTTCAGGGTCAATGCAACCATTG
Organism: Smallanthus sonchifolius; assembly: GCA_023525975.1. NCBI lineage: Eukaryota > Viridiplantae > Streptophyta > Magnoliopsida > Asterales > Asteraceae > Smallanthus > Smallanthus sonchifolius. The sequence goes on from CM042034.1 coordinate 54,126,187, forward strand.
CAGCTTGTAGAGCACTCTTCAGTCCATCAGTGCCAGCCTTTCGTGGAGATAAGAACTGGATGATGACGTGCATAAAGTACCTCCATTCACCAACCAGACCACCTTTCCTGGCTTGAGTATCATTAGGTTTGCCTCGGTAACCCATCCGCTGAAAACACCCCATGCTCAATGTTCCAGTGATAAGAAATAGGGTCATCATTTGCACCTCCCAATGCTAAAGCAGCACGAATAGTATCAACTGATATTGCCACCTCTGTATTGTTAACTGTAGCGCGAAGCACATGAGATTTAACATCAGTGTCTTAATGTACTGTATCCCAGAATTGTTGGATATATGACAAACTTATGTATGGATTTGCTGATAAGGCCACATGTAATCGTGAACGATTTAGGAAGTTAATGATTCCTTGAAAATTTGCGGCCTCAGACATATGTGGATCTAACAACACCACTTGATTATGTTTGTACTCAACACGGCGAGCCACCTGTAAATGTATTGGACATAAACAAACATTAGTAATGTAACAAACACACATATGATAAACACATGATATACACACACAAACACAGAAACAAACAACAAAAAATCAAACTAAAAAAAAAAAATATTATTTTTTTTACAAAAAAAGTCACAAGTCCAAACATTACTGAACCCTTAGGCGAACTTAATAAGTTCGCTTAGTGTTGCAAGAGGCGAACATAATAAGTTTGCCTGAACAAGTTCTCCTGTCGATACAAATTCATCACAAATTTCCCAAATTGTTCAAATCGTCGAATTAATGCAAATCAAACACATCATAAGTATCGACACACAACCACGAATCAATATTAATTATCAATTTCAACATTTAAACACGGATTAACTCTATTTACTCAGACAACCATACGGACTGTCAAAACATGAAGAACCCAAAGTAAAAATGTGATTTCCCAACAATTTAACGGATGAAAATCAATGTAATTACCTTATAAAGGTTCGCAATTTAAGAACGATCAAGGAACAATCATGAAAATTTCAGGTCAACACTTCAGATTTTGAAAATCAAACAAGTTCGCAAAGCTGTTGCGATGTTCACTCAATACAAATTCGCTCAAACAAGAAAATGGATAAAGAAATATGTTCGTCTGAAAAGATATTTAGTCTAACAATTAAGTTCGCTTAGTTAGGCGAACTTGTTAAGTTCGCTTAACAAGCTTCAGGCGAACATATTAAGTTCGCTTAACAAGGCTAATATATTAAGTTTGCTTCAAACCTTTGCCTTGAACAATTTTGTCAACCGTCAACACGTCACATTCTTGTGAACTTCCATCTGTAGCATGTATCCGATCCAATCCCGAATCATTTTAACTAAAATAAAAGATAGAATTTTCATGGAAGACAGAAACAAAATCTTTTTGGATTTTATCTGTACAAACGGAATCACATATTTTTGGTTTTTATCTGAGCAAACTGAAACACATATATTTGGTTGAACATCATGAGTAAGAAGATCATATCAGTATCTGAGCAATTCATTACACATTCTATCAAAAACTATGGATAACCTATGATACTCACTGAAAGATGATATTCATGTGAAATAAATTCACTTATTCCTTTAAAGATGATATGAAACATTCAAACTCATTCTTACGCAACTCATATCTTTTTCATTCTATGCAATATTTGTAATTTTTTTTTAATTTCTTTATAAATTCTTTATATTCATGACTTTCACAGATTTGTCTCTTTTCTTTTCAAACGATTCACTTTTCTTTTCAACTTTTCAATCAATTTGAACAATATTTGAAATGATACGCGATAGATTTCAAAGTAAATAAGACCAGGTTATAAAATGCTCAATTATTCATACCGAATTTGTAATACAAAGCATGAATTCTTAAGTTGTCAATATTATACAATTTGAAACCACAAGCGTTTTTCTCCCAAATTCATGTGAGTTAGTACCATTTAGATGAAAAACATCGTGTACCCCACATATATGCCCAACACAATTAAAATTGCACTATCTTCAAGACATATACGGTTTATTGCAAGATTAGATCAATCTCCAAGATGAAATTATCTCTATTAGCACAAGTATAGAATAGCAGATCCCAAAGGATATATGAATCAAGATGATTCAGAATCAAAAGATTATAATAAGTTAGCTTTAGAATGAGAATCAATAGATTCAGGTAGGAGGATCCAACTATTATCTGGATAATCTTTAATGGAATCAGTATAGATGATGTATCTAAATGATCCAAGGGTGAAAATATGTTCCAACAGATGTTGTTAGAAAGCATATCTTAGTTCAACAACACATTGCATGTTTTTCGGGGCATGGGCAGTGAAGTGAACTAAAAGAGTTGGTGCTAAAGATATAATTCGATATTGGTCTCATGAAATTCTTAAAACCATATATTATTTATCTGATAATTATCTTTTACACACACACCCAGACATATAATGGATTCAAATCACAGATGTAATCATATCATATTTAATTTTCACACTACTATTGGTTCAAAAACGCTTCTAGTCTATTGACAATTCAAGTTTCAAACTCATATTCAAATTAAAACAGATTATCAAGAGTAGAGCATTTATAACATTATCATTTCTTATTTATGCAGACTTTGAAATTTAGATCAAATCAATATACTTTAAACTATCATATATCAAGCATATCAAAGGTCTACTATGATCATGTGTGATGAACTATTCACTGATGTACTATCATTTCTTCTCTAACTTCAAATGATGTCAATTTTATATTTTTCATTTTGTTTTGAATTTTTTTAAATAACAATTTTTGACTGAAATTTAAAATGCAGAAATGTAATAAAGCAATAAAAGAAATTTAAAAACAAAATCTCTCATGAAAAATTGTTTTTGAAAAAAAATTATTCGGGATTGATCATACCGATCATTTTGATCAGAAATTCAAACCTGGTACGATCAAATGCCTTGGTAAAAAGATCAGCAAAATTATCATCTGTATGTACCTTCACCAGCTCAATCAACTTTTTATCTGCACAATCACAGATAAAATGATATCTAATTTCAATGTGCTTTGTTTTACTGTGCTTAACATGATTATTTGTGATTGACATTGTAGCAGTATTATCAATAAACATGGGGGTTCCTGTAAAATTCAAATCGTAGTCTCTTAATTGCTGCTAGATCCACACGATCTGTGAACAACAACTTGCAGCAGCAATGTATTCTGCTTAACATGTTGAAATGGAGACCGTAGTTTGCTTTTTGCACTGCCAGGAAACTAGACAATTACCTACGAACTAGAAACCCCCTGTTGTAGATTTCCTGTCCAAACAACAACCACCAAAATCAGAATCAGTATATGCATTGAATTCAAAGTTAGAACCATGTGGAAACCATAGTCACAATCTTTGTTTTCCTTTCAGGTAACGAAAGATTCTCTTTACTGCAATCAAATGAGACTCTTTTGGTTTTGCTTGGAATCTGAAACAAATACACACAGCAAACATTATGTCTGGCCTTGAAGCGGTTAAGTACATGAGAGATCCAATCATTGCACGGTAGAGTCGGCAATCAATTTCTTTTCCATCCGGGTCAGAATTCAACTTATGATTGACCGGAATTGGAGAATCCTATGGAGTAAAGTCCTCCATCTTGAAACGGCTCAAGATGTCTTTGACATACTTGGACTGATGAATAAAGAAACCATCTTCCTTCTGATTAACTTGAAGTCCTAGGAAAAATGATAACTCTCCCATAGCTGACATTTTAAACTTCGATTTCATAACACTCTCAAACTCTTTGCACAACCCTTCATTTGTAGAGCCAAAAATAATATCATCTACATATATCTGCACAAGTAGGTATTCTCCCCCCGCTTTCTTTATGAATAAGGTTGAGTCAATTTGGCCACGTACCAAACCATTGTCCATAAGATGGTTAGACAACGTTTTGTACCACGCTCAGGGAGCTTGATGTAGACCATAAAGAGCCTTATCAAGCTTGAAAACTTTATACGGATTAACTGGATCTTCAAACCCCGGCGACTGACACACATAAACCTCTTCCTTGACCTTACCATATAAGAAAGCACTTTTCACATCTAATTGAAACACCTTAAACCCTTTGTATGAAGCAAAAGCAAGAAACAACCGTATAGCTTCAAGCCTAGCAACATGAGCATAAGCCTCGGTGTAATCAATTCCCTCTTGTTGATTGAAACCTTGTACGACTAATCTTGCCTTATTTCTCACCACAACACCGCGATCGTCTTTCTTGCATTTAAACACCCACTTAGTACCAATTGGATACACACCATTTGGAAGATCTACAAGATTCCAGACTTTGAGTTTATCAAACTGAGCAAGCTCTTCCTACATTGCTTCTATCCAATTGTTATCACGCAAAGCCATTTCTACATTCTTCGGTTCGACCTGAGAAATAAAACATGAATGTGAGCATACATCAAGAACACCAGTATCCTTAATACATGTATACAAGCAAGTGTTTTCAATAATAGAATGCTTTGCACTCCATCTCTCAAATTCCCAACTATATTCGTCACCGGATGATCTTTGAGTTCCTTGATTGATGCAACCTTAGGAACCGGCAACACATCAACTTGAGTCGTTTCAGATTGATAAGACAAATCCTGATTAACTGGTATTTTCGAGTCTAGATTTGTAGGAATCTCCCCCTGAGCCTGTGTTGAAGTAGAAGGTTCATCAACTAACAAAGGATCAACATAAGAATCTTGAAAAATAACATCTTCGTCCTCACTATCAGAATCTTGTGGTCCCGAGCAAGAAGCAACATTAGGATCTGGAGCAGATGTAGATGGAACAGATGAATGTTGAACCAGAGTCGGTAGAAAACCACCATTATGTGCATCCTGACAAGACTCATATATTACATCAGCCTCCTCAGGAGAAATATCAGAAGGTAAATGAAAAGACTTGAATAAGCTGTCATAATCAAAAGCCCTATCTGGTCCAATCGCCATTTGAGGTAAAGACCGATTTGAACAGTCAATATGAAACCATTCCTCAACCCGACGAGTCTCTTTGTTATAAACCCTTTTGGTAGGAGAATTTGCAACATACCCCAGAAAGATCCCTTCAATAGCCCTAGCACTGAACTTGGTTGGGACATCTCTAACCTTCAACAGGGTACATGGATTTCCAAAAGGTAGTAAATATTCCAGATTTGGCTTCCGATTGTTAAGCAACTCATAGCATGTCATGTTGTGTTGCTTCACGGTCAAAAATCTGTTCAAAATGTGACACGTAGTATTCACAGCCTCAGCCCAAAAATTAACTGGAAGCTTAGAATCTGCAAGCATCGTACGTGCCGTTTCAACCAAAGTCCTGTTCTTTCGTTCAGCAACTTTGTTTTGTTGAGGTACATATGGCGCACTGAATTCATGTTGAATTCCATTTTGTAGACAAAATAAACCCATCTTGCTATTCTTAAACTCGCTGCCATTGTAACTCCTAATTCTGCTGACTTTCTGTTTGCACAAGTTCTCTAAACCCAGGAGTAAGAATTGCACCATCTCTGTGGTTTCGGCTTTAGAAGCAAGGAACTTAACCCATGAAAATCTAGAGAAATCATCTGTTACTACCAAACAATAAGATTTACCGCCAATGCGCCTGATACTAATCGGTCCGAACAAATCCATATGTAGCAGCTCCAATGGAGTCACAATTGAATTCTTAGTCTTAGATTTGTGGGACTTCTTGTGTTGTTTCCCCTTCTTGCAAGGAATACTGTCATCAGGAACGGAGAATTTCATTTTCAGAACACCAATAACCAGATCATTCTTCACGAGATAATTCATTTCCCGGTAATTGATGTGAGCAAGCTTCCTGTGCCACAAAATAGAATCCGATTCAGACGCCTTAGAGAGTAAACATGTAGGAATAGAATCCGTTGTCATAGAAACACTCATGTCTAGGACATACGTGTCATTTCTCTTTGGAGCCTTCATTAGAATCCACTCGTCGGGACTAACAAATCCCGGTTTCAAGATATAACATTAAGAATCATTGAAATGGAATGAGAACTTCTTGTCACACACTTGAGATACACTCAAAAGATTGTGTTCAAGTTGCCCCACATAGTTCACCTACTCAAACTTGACTTTGTCATTCTTCAAAGTACCCTGACCAGTTATGTACCCGCTTTTATTCCCAGCAAAAGCGACATAACCGCCATCAATTTTAATAACATATTCAAGCAAACGAATATTCCCTGTCATATGTCGAGAACAACCACTATCCACATACCACGTATTGTTGATAGTCCTCCTTGGTTGACCCTACATAAACAAAGAAAATCAGTTAGAAATGGGAACCCAAGCCATTGTGGTCTTGGGTCGTCTAGAAGGATCAAAATAAACAACTTCAATTACTTCACAATCACTTTGTCATCAACCTGTGGTACATAAGTATCACAATCAGACCTTCTCGATGGAGACACATTATGATTAATTGGAAAAACATTATTAGATTTATGATTATCAGATTCAAATGTTTCCAAAAGTTTCTTTAATTTTCTGTTACGTCTCCTCCTTTGTGGTCGAGAAAGTTTGACCTCAGGTTGAGAATCTTTTGTGATTCCAACACGTGGAATCTCAGAATGCTTTTGAAAAGCAACAACATTTCTCACACCAGTATGACCAACAACTGGTTTAGAAAACTGTTTATCATGTTGCTTAAATCCTGAAGATTTAGCAAATGATTGAGTAGGCACAGATTGCCTCAAAATAACTTTCTTCACAACACCAGAAGTAGGCTTCCCACATTAGGTCGTTTCAGAATCGTCACCACTTTTTGTTATGGGGGAACACTCTTGAATTTACCTGTTTCTTAAATCATAGGCTTCTTGTCTTGATTCTTATAAGGACAATGAATCAGAATATGACCCGCTTCATTACAATGAAAGCAAACTCTTCTATCTTGATGATTTATGATATAGGGACTTTTTCTTGAATTTGATGAACAACCTGATGTGTCAACCGACTTCTTTTGAATATAAACTTGTTTAGTCACCTTAGATGATAGCTTCTTCTGATGACCAAAAACAACAAAACCACTTATTTGTAACACTTTAGAAAGCTTAGGTTGATCAATTTTCACTTCATCGGGTTCTGCAAAATGCACCTATCACGGGTAACTTGTTTCACCACCTTTGGTTCATCAATTTTCACCTCCTTAGGAATGCCTTCAACTTTTTTATCATCAAAAACTTCATCTTCAGTATCAGAATCATAGACCATGTCTTCACCAGTTATAGGATTAACCTTCAACACTGTCTTTGGATCAATTTCCTCCTCATGAATAACTTCTGGTTCAACCACATAATTACCATTGAATGGTGGAGGAACAAACCCAACTCCAGTAACCCTCTTTGTAGGATCAGCGTTGTCATTAAAGTAATCTAACACCACAGATGAATTTCCAAAACTCTCCAGCTTTCGATGTAATTTGATCACTTTAGATTCTTTGTCAGAAATCTCTTTGTTTTTTTGAGCGACAATTTCATTTCGCTTTTCAATTTCAGCATAAGCCATATCCAAATGATATGCTTGTTCCTTATATTTCAACCCCAAAGAATTTAAATCTCTTTTCAAAGATTCAATTCTATCCATACACAATTTATCATTATCTTTTAACTTTTGATTTACCACATGCATAGATTTCATATCACAAATTAAATTTGTGTTATCATCCATAACCTTTTGCATTTTATCCTTCACACAGATGCAGTTACATCAGTAAATGTTACGGATAGAATCTTTTACCTTTGAAGGATCTGTCATATCTGCCATGAAGACTTTAGCAATTGGAATATCTTTAGATTCAGCACCATCAGAAGATCTTTTAGTCAATACTATATCATCTTCAGATACACCAGATGCAGACGCAATATCAGAATCAACATTTTGTACTTTATCATGCTCTTCATCAACACTTTGCAAACTCTCACCATCACTTGAACTATCATCATCAGTCGACTCTTCAGGATTTTCAGAATGTATTTCAGCTACAAAAGATTGACTCACAACATCAACCAGATCTTCAAGATGAATACCCCAATCATAATTTTCGTCATTCTGACCAACCAATGCAGATGATGTGGATGCATGATTAGAATTCCCAGATCCAGAGGAACCATGTGACTGAGTACAATTGTTCTGAAAAGTATTAGGCTTCTTCTGAGAATCAAATTCTACTTTTGGCTTCACACATTCTTTGGCAAAATGACCATATTCTTGACAATTATAGCATCGAACTTTTGTTTTGTCAAACCCCATTCGTGATCGACTGTTAGAACCAATATACTTTCTTCCTGTCTTCTTCAAAAAATCCTTTGCCTGTCGCATAAGCATAGCCATGTTCCATTGAATGTTCATTTCTTCAGATCAACCTGATCAATTTGTCTGAAATCCTCTTCAATAACATCCGGATCATGAATCTTACCGCCAATAAAATTCTCATAAGATGCCATAAAGGAAGAAAACATTGCTAAATAATCATCAGCAACTCTTTGATTCATATGATGTGGTCCAGACGATGAAGAAGTTGTGTTTGCAGAAAATCCAGTTTGACTTGGAACTCCAGAACCATGTTCAGTTGAAGTATCTTGAGTATCACTAGTAAAGAAAGCAACCCCTGTACCAGTTTTGCCAGAATACTTAGCAAAATACATTGAAGGATCTGGAATATGCTCCATATTGGTTTCCTTCTTCTTCATATTCAAATCATGTGATTGAATCTTGCCAGGAACATCTTCAAGAGACATAGTTTTATACTTGATATTCTCTTTTATCAAAACTGAATACACATCAAATTTTGATGGTAATGACTCCAAGAACTTATCATTTATCTCTTCAGTTTCATAGACAACTGAAGCACTGGATAATTCACTCAGCAAATTATAGAATCTCGTTGCAAGATCATCCAAAGATTCATTTTGAAAATGCTTGAACACTAAGAACTGCTTCTTCAATAATTCTTTTCTGCTTTTCTTAATATCCAGACTACCCTCACACCTCTTTTGTAATGCATCCCACAATTGTTGAGAAGACTTGAATTGTTTAAAACTGTGATAAATTTCCTTAGGAAGAGACATTGAAATACTATCCATCATTTTCTTCTCTCTGTCAAACAATTGTTTCTCTTCTATAGTCAAAGCAGAAACTGGTTTAGGAACATCATCCTTTCCCATCCAAGAGTATGTCGGATGTATATAGCCTTCCAAAATTGGAATCCATAAGCTTGTATCAGTAAAGGACACAAACTGATCAAATCGATCTTTCCAGTTCGAATAATCTACAAGACTTAACAACTTTGGTGGTTTCTGAGATGTACCAATCTCATTATCATAATTGAACATATTCGTCATTTGCACCATATTTGTCATTTTCAGAAAAGTTACCAAGTATTGAACAAGAACACACCTAGGCGAAGATAATAAGTTCGCTTCAAGTTTATCAAACGAACTTGTTAAGTTCGCTTAATCAAGGAAATCAGATAAGTTCGCCTACTAAGTTCGCCTGCAATAGAATTTCAGCACTAAGTTCGCCTGGTTCAGCTGTAACAAACTCAGGAAGATGAGTCTTCAACCCAAACACGAACCAACAGTTCCGAAAATCATCATTTCTCACTGATTTGATGGAATTTTAAGAAATTAAACCGTAGGATTTAGTATTTCATGATTTAGAACACTTCTATCAGATTAATTTCACCAAAATCAACCTCAAATCCATGAATTCAGCCTCAAAATCAACTTCAAGAACTTGAAAACTCCATGAAAATGAAAACTTGCAAAAATGATCAATTTATTGTCAAATTGTACACAAATCGTCACATCACTCATGAATCACTCACAAATCACGAGCATAAGCTCTGATACCACTTGTAGGTCCACATGACTTCTCTATAGATCGATCTCGTCACGTGACGTATAGAAGACACGGAGTGCGGAATCCAACCGTATCAACCTATGTATACAAAAAATGACAATAGAAATGATAACAATCAGCAAGTAAATAATCTTCTCGTTGTATTCCTCAAACACAGAGTTACAGAGCATTCAAAGACTTCATTACAAAACTGAAACTGTAAACATCTATTTATAGACACAGTACCTTCTATAGGCGAACTTAATAAGTTCACCTCTAATGAGACTAGGTGAACTTGATAAGTTCGCCTCTCATGAGACTAGGCGAACTAGTTAAGTTCGCCTCTAGCATAACTTATACAAAAACTTAGACAAACATTAACACAAAACATAAAGACAATAAGATCTAAACTATTACAAGCTTTTGTCATACATTTATGTTCTAACATGTATAGATTGTACTCATTTGGTATCATAACCAAATGGATACTTTGATAAATCAAAGTAATTCAAATTCTTATATTTTCAATAAGATATGCTTTATCCTATAGGTGAACACTCACTTCGGGAATTCCCAGGAAAGCATACGGATCCTTCAGTTGATCTGGATTTATATGAAATTCTTTCCTAGACAGAAGACCCAAAGTAAAGTCATTCACTATTCCGGATTGCACATGTTCTTTACAAATTTTCAGAATTCAAAACTTTGACAGGATTTTAAAATTTTAATAGGCTTTATGTCTAAGAGTTGAAATTCTTCACAAGTAATGATTATGAAGACGTAATTCTCAATGTGTGAGAGTGAAGGTGTATAAAGACTTAGATGTGAATAAGTGTGTGGTAAGACTTAGGATATCATTTAATGTGCTCAAATAAGTAGCATGTAATCAAGCAATGTGGTAAACAAGGTATTACATAGCTAGCAATTTTATAAGCCTGTGAGTTTTTAAGTAGTGTAGCACATAATATAACATGTATTGTATCCTTCGATGTAATACTTAGAATAACATGTAATGTAACAGTAAACATGTAGTACCTAGCAATGTGGCAAATATCATGTAATATAGAGCATGTCATAAGATGGGTGTCCTAAGGTTATAGTCTGGGTCATGGGTGTCTAATAACCTAATTCCCTATAACCATGGCTCTGATACCAATCTGTCACACCCCAACCGACGACAGTTAACGTCGGAGAAGGACATATAGACTGTTCAAAAGCTCACTATCAACTAAATTGCATAAATTTATTGAATTGCTTTAAGAGTACCAATACACATTTTCAATTAACAATGCTAATAATAATTCTAATTTTTTGTCACTAGGTCCATAAGCTCCTATATGATAATTTGTACTTCAAACATTTCCACCTAAAACATGTTGAAAATAAGAGGGTCAACTATAAATAGTTGGTGAGCATACATAGAATTAGAAATTCCAATTAGTTTTCAAGTGTTGTATACAATTCATATGACATATGGTAAATAAGGCATTTTATGGTGAATCTATAGTTAAGTGTAATATCCAGGATTTTCCGATGTATCGTTTTCCATTTATCGTATTAAAATTCTGTTTCCCGGTTGTAACCTATCTACTGAAATTCCATGAACGTATCTTTTAATAATCTTTGCACATATTATTAATTTAAATCTTGAAAACTCATTAATTCTATTTCTTAAATAATAAATACAAAACAAATTGATTTATATTTAAGAAAAACAATTTTGGAATTTTACATAAAATACTTAAAACACACACACACACATATATATATATATATATATATATATATATAGGGAAGGATCATGAGAAAACTCAATATTCATGAGAAAACCAAAAAATTACTTATTTAAGGTAAAAAAAAAAAAAAAAATCATAACTCAAAAAATAAATAAAAAATTAAAAAACTACTTCGGAGACCTTGTTTCCCACTTCGTCCTCGTTAAAAAAAAACGCTCGAAAAGTAGTGGGTTTAACTTTTGGGTTTAGTTTGGCTTTTAGGTTAGGTTTTTGCAGGGGTGGGGTGGGGTGGGGGGTTTAGGTTTTTGGGGGGTGGTGAGGGGGTAGGTGGGGTGGGGTTAGGTTTTTGGGTGGGGTGGGGGGTTTAAGTTTTTCGGGGTGGGTTAGGCTTTTTGGTTTAGTTTTGGTTTTTGGAGGGGTGGGGCGGGGTGGGGGGTTTAGGTTTTGGGGGGGGGGTGGGTTTAGGTTTTTGGGTGGGGGTGGGGTGGGGGGTTTAGGTTTTTGGGTGGGGGTGGGGTGGTTTTTGGGTGTACTACACATATGCGGTAGGAGTTTTTTGGTTTTCTCATAAAAATGAGTTTTCTAGTGAACTCACCCCCATATATATAAATCCATATGTACATCTAACGATTAGTTAAAGGTATATATTATAAAAATAACTTATGTTTAATTCTTAAAACTTTGTAAGTTTATATTTATTATTACATAAATAATATAATTATTAAACTAATTTTTATCAAATGCTTAAACTTGTAAATAATAATCTTATAAATTATTTTATAAAATTATAAAATAATAAAGTATAAAACTTATAAAAACTTATTTGATTTTTATAAAAATAAAACATGTTATTGATTTTTATAAAGTCCGGGAACTAAAATGTCATTCTTGAAACTTGTTTTAAACTAAAAATCATGTTTTGAGCATAAAATAATAAAACCTATAAACTTCAGGGACCAAAAGTGCAAATACACCAAAATTCCGAATCTGAAATCGATCTCAGGATCGAATCCCTCTGAGACCGGTTTTTATCCCCGAATTATAAAAAACACATTTTTCGACCGAATTCAATGCATCTCGAGCTTCTACTCGAGCGTGCGACCCAAACCAAAGAACTTTCAATGAGTAAATTTAATTCCATCGCCCGCGGATTCGAATTTGAATTCGTTTTACACCTCCGATGTACTTCCCAACCGTTCGAGCATTTAACTCTGAAATTGGCCATAAATACCAACTGTAACACTTCGGCGACACCTCACTCTTACTGTAAGACCCTAACCCGGGCATAATACAGTTGGTTCTCATAACGGGTCATTCTCATTTAAAACACATTTATTATTATTCAAACTACAACGAAAGTCTTTCTAAAATTATTTATTACGATTCAATGTTATTAAATTTACCTCACGAATGCCTGCACACCAATCTAAGTAACACCGCTTCCAAGCAAAGTGTCACTCCCGTAACACAGGATAGTCATCTACGAGAGTAGGTCCTCCAACAGATATGTTCCCAGGTAAGAGCGACGGGTCTAGGAGAGATTTATACACCACTCTTTCCTAGATAGGACATTCCGTTTGTCAGATAACTACATACCGGTTGAAGGTCGCCTTCTAGTTACAGTGACGTTGATACCAATAACACACAACGGAAGACTTACAACATAACTTCTTTTATTTCATAATATAACATTCTTACAATAGGCGACTGGCAAAATACAATATAATAAACTCTGGACTTATAGCTTACGAATAATCATGCCAATCACTTAGGCCTTATGGTCACCCGGGGACCTACCCTCAGTCATCCATATTTCACCCTTCTGTACATCTCCTGGAATGCCAACTATCAGCTAGAGTTCACCTGTACTCAAAAACATTTGAAAACATTTTGGATTAGCTTACGCTGGTGAGTTCATAAACAAAATCATCTTTACGTGTATCCCTGATCAAGGATGAATACCCCGTATAGGAATTACAACCATCTTTTCCAATCCATCACCCGGAATCACCCTTAGATTCCGAGTCTACAACATACATATATACAGGAACCATCCAGGCGTGCTGGTCACCCTTAGACCAGATTTATCCAAGATGATGAATCTTGTCCCTAGGTCTCACCCCAATCATGGCCATAATAAGTACTTATTATAGGATATATGCACGGATAGTATTGGGATTTCAGATACAAAATTATTTACAAACATTTTCATAGAGCACAGTTCATAGCAACTCACCTTAAACAGAACCTCCTACTATATTGAATATAACAACCACCACTTCAACAGAACCCTAGATTATATCCGACATTATCATAATCAATATCCCTATCTTAGTTTTACACAAAGAAACCTCATGGTGTTCAGAAACCTTACCTCAGCGCTATCTATGGCAGTTTGTGGACAAATTATGAGAAACCGGACTATCGGGAATGGACCGAGACCTCGGGAATCGAGTTATCAGAGCTTGTGTGTGTGATGGAAGTGTGTTTGTGTGTCCAATTGTGTTGAAGTCGAGTTTCTAATGTAACTGACCGCTAAGAAAGGGTGTGGCGGTCCGCCATCCCTTGAGGCGACTTATTCAGCTTGGTGCCTACGTAGCAGACCGCTAAGGTCAAGGCTGGCGGTCCGCCATCCTTCCACGCGTCAAAATTCGACCGGCGAGTCACAAGGACACGTGCCATCTCCCGGGCACTTCCTTAGCCCACATGTAGCGGACCGCTAAGGCTTAGGGTAGCGGTCCGCTACCACTTCCTCTTTCAAAATTTTCAATTTTGGTCCCTTAACTTTGTAGAATTAAAGTTTAACCCTTAAACTTTATATTTTGACACTTTTGGCCCTTGGGAATTATCCGGGTGTTACAAATCTCCCCTCCTTATAAAGAATTTCGTTCTCGAAATTCAGTATCAGTCAAATAGATGGGGATACTTAACTTTCATCTGCTCTGTTAATTCCCAACTTTTGTCGGCACCTTTCCGACCTTGCCATTGTACCAATACCATTGGTATAGTTTTCTTTCTCAACTTTCTAACTTGAGTTCCTAAGATCTTAATAGCTTGTTCGGTGCATTGGTGGTTATCATCATTCTGAACATCATCTAACGAGATTGTCTGGTCGGGGTTTGCTAAGCACTTGCGTAAACATGACACGTGAAACGTGTTATGAATACCCTGCAATTCTTCAGGCAATTTAAGTTTGTGTGCTACGGCTCCAACTCTTTCTATGATCATATAAGGTCCAATATACCTTGGCCCTAATTGTAACATCCCTGATTTTCATGCCATAATATTTCTCCATTCATTTAATTAGGTACAATAATAAAACACTTAAAAGCCGTACTTACTTAAGCTCATCATGTCACATTAGTTAACATTCTAAACATGTATCAATTTAAAATTTCAACCTTGCTTTTACATATTCTATTTCTATTATATATATATATATATATATATAACATATGTAGGAATATTATATACATATACCTTACTATAATTATGAACTTTAAATCATGTATTAACTTCCCTTTAAATACGTATATATATAGTTCTATAAACCACTTTACATAATTAGTAATATAAAAAAATGGCATTCCTATACAAAATAGTTTGAAATAAAATAATTAATATTTTATAGCTTTTATTACAAGTTTTATAAGAACAATATATTAAACAAAATTATAATTTAACTAGTCTTGAACCCTAAATTTGAACCCCCATCCTAGAACTTGAACCCCATCATCCTAAATGAAACCTTTGACTTTGACCCTTGACCTATTTTGACTTTAAGTCAAAATGCACCAAAATTCTTACAAATTCAAGACCAAAATCGATCAAAGCCGGCGGATACGGATTATTCTGGATACCATAACAACAACGACCAATATTAAACCCTTGTAACAATTCAATTTAACCTATTATGCGTCCAATTCAAAAAAATTTGAATTAGTTTAACTTCTAGAATCAAAATGGAACCAAAACATTCCTAATCGGTGAGATTAAACGCGATTGAAGCCGGAAATCACGCTCCATCAATCCCTTCATGTATTCAAGCCGAAATCGCAACTCAATTCTTCAACATTCGGTCCAATTTACGCGTAATCCGCGTTGACAACTGTGCCCACAAGACCGAATTAAAATACGCGTTCAAATACCAAACCAGTGAAATTAACTCTCCCCTTACTGTTGCAAAACCATTTCCAAACTCTCCCAACCCCCTCTTCGACCTACCTTGCCCTTTTTCGATCCGATCAAGCTCCGAAGTGCCGGACCTGTGCGCTCCAAGCGATCTAATCGCTCCCGCAACCGTTGCAGGTAATCTAGCTATTATCCTACTCGTTTTGATCTCCTGAATAAAAGCCCTAACATTTGGATTGCAAACCGGTGGGTTTTGGCCATCAATTTAAGGCAAGGGTTTCGATTCAGGATTTGGGGAAGAAGGCTGCGCGAGACTTGTTGTTTAAGTATCAAAACGAATCAACTGGTATCAAGGCATTAGCCCAGGTCTATCGGTTAAAACTCTAGTCTCGCGCAGCGAAGGTCGCCGGTTCGAACCCGCATACCAGGCACCTTTTTGCGCACACACTAAACCAAACCCGACTCCGTTTTCAGCAACACGTTAATACTAATTCGAACCAGATAAACTGGAAGTATCAGTCCCCTGGTCCAATGGTAAAGCATGTTACACTCATAGAACCCACCCGGGTTCGAACCGGGTGGCGTTCATTTATTTTTAAAACACTGTTTTCAAACAGTAATTAATTTATAAAAAAAGTAATTTATAAAACATAATACCTTTTGAGACTAATTTATGGTTAAATAACCAGAATTTCAATTTAAAACTATTATCCTTACAAATTAAAGTGTTTTAATGCAAATAGTTTAAGAAATGGATTTTTCTTAAAATTATTAGTTTCACTTAAAGTTATTATGTTATCCATTTTATAAAAAAAGGGCCGTAACATAATTTTTATAAAAACACATTCATAAAACAATCTCACAAACCAAATTTTTATTTAGTTTAAACTTTATTCAAACAAATATACATTTACTAATTATATGTTACAAATCCCTAGTTTCTTTTTGAGAGATATTCTATTTTAAATAAATAAATAAATAAAAGGAACTTGTTTATTTAAAAATATGTATCTTGTACATTAACATTTCATTTACGGTCTAAATTGAAATATATACAAATATAGTTACACTATAATTTTGACACATTGAAATAATAAATAAAACAAGCTTATTTATTTGAATTATAAATATGATATCATACTGCCATTAAAGACTTACTATATTAAATAAATAAATACGAGAAATTTATTTATTTAATTTATTTAAATTAAACACTATCTACATAAATCAAATTTCTTTTTCTAAACATAAATATATATTTACGTTCTATATATTTTAACATATTTTTCATAAATGAATAAATAAAATTATTTGTTTATTTTATTTATTTAAATTAACCCTATCCACATAAATAGAATTTTTTTTTCTAAACTTAAATATATATTTACGTTCTATATATTTTAACATATTTTCCACAAATAAATAAATAAAATTATTTATTTATTTAATTTATTTAAATCCAACCCTACGTCAATGACTATTAAGTTCATACATATATACCTTGAACTCATAGTATACCTTAAATTCTTATACAAGCATAGCATGCCTTACGTGAAATAACACAAACCTTTTTACAAATCCACACACATCAAAACCTGTTGAACCCTAGACTTAGACATAGACTTTTGTACCCGCTATTAACTCAATATACATTACACACTAGGTTAATGTGGTGAGTTACAAGGACCGTTTTGCTACTTAGTCTTGCGTACTAGCAACACCCTCGAATCAAGTGAGTTTACATAGCCCCCTTTTTCGTTTTGTACTTTTGGGGTGAAACATGATTTACCTTTTTGAAACCTTTTTGCATAGACTTAAATACAATTCAATAATATGATATGATGTGTTATGTGTTTTGTGCTTGAATGCTATGAGTTAAGACTACATATACATGACATTAGTACAATCATTAACTCCGTATAAGCCAACGGTTAACATTGATAGATCTATTGTGTCTGACAAACCCACCCGGTTAGGGTGTTTGTTACCGACTTTACATTAGGGTAACCTGCGTGTTATGCCTCAGTCACAAGGTTTGATTGTACACACTTAGTTTAACTATAACTTCTCCATAAATGCCTTACACACGTGTATCGTATGAAAAGTATAAAACACTTTAAACTTGGTTATGTGTCAAAACCTATGTATGCTCACCAACTTTTTAGTTGACCTTGTTTTCATCATGTTTCAGGTACTAATGCTTGAGAATAAGTACAAGCTGCTTCACTTAGGACCGAGGACCTAGAATTTAAATTAATGAAACAATTTATGTATTTCTATTTTCCTTGTATTGTTGGATTCATGATTATTTGTGATATGAAATTGATTGTTTAAATATTTAAACTTTAAGTAAACTTTGAGCTTTTGAACAGTCTACATGTCCTGCCCCGACGTATTCCACCGTCGGTTGGGGTGTGACAGATTGGTATCAGAGCCTTGGTTATAGGGAATTAGATTATTAGACACTTTTGACCTAGACTATAACCTTAGGACACCCACAATATGCCATGCTACTATATGATTACATGATTAATACTTGTGTGAATATTTTTACATGTTATCCTAAGTAATTTCAATACATGCTACAATACTTAATAGTTTATGTGTCACACTACTTGATAACTCTTGTGCTTACATTCATTATTACCTACATGCTATCTATGTGTTTTATTAAGTGCTATCCTAAGTTTAACATACACACATACACACCAAATTCTTCATACACATTTGAACTCACATACATGGTACCATCACCTCTTGTGAACAAAGACTTAAACTATTGGGCCTAATACCCATTAATATTAAACTAAGAAGCCCATTTATCCTCCAAGAAGAAGAAGCCCACTGAAATGCATAAACCTTATTTTCGGGCCACAAGGCCCAGTTTACAACAAATCTCATCATAACCATGAGTCCAACAATAGTGTTATTAGTACATGATGGCTGGAAGAGTGTGTAGGCCCATGAGGAATTCTGGCCAAGGAAAGACAGGGTACTTAAGGGTGTCTTAGTGACCCACCCCTCTTTCCTTGGAATTCACCTCAGGGATACATTGCTTATAGGTCAAGTGTATTTCTAAAATACTATTGTGAAGGCTCGGTGTTATGACTAGTCAAACTCTAAACCTATGAGAACTCTTATATCTAACACTCAGTATTTCATTATCACTTACAACCTTTTCATTGTTTCTCTGTTAGACATGGACTCCTACTCTCCTTCCTCCTCAGTATACCGTCCCGGAGTAGAGTCTGATTGGGAAGAAGACAGCAGGTCACCCTTGTATCGGTCACCACCACCCTCAGCTGCCAGGCCAAGGTTTGATGTAAGGGCAGATTGGGCTAGGAACACCGGCACAAGACTTCAAACACCTAGACCACCCCCATTAAGAGACCCGTATCTGGTTCCCGACCCGTATCATCCTAACCCTTGGGTAAGGCATACCATGGCACCCACTAGTGCTATGGGAATTCCAATCAATGACATTCACCAATATGTGAGGACCGCAAAATTTGAGAGGCAAAGGATGGAGCATGAGGTAATGCACGACTTGCAAGGACAAAGAATGGATAACCTAGCAAATCAATTAGGGTACCAAAAGGAATTAATCTCCATCCTCGGAAAAGAAATACTGGAGCATCGTACGGAAGCAGCTAGAGTTGAGGCCAGATCGACTACCCGTATGACCATAGCGGTGCTCGTCTTGGTGATTATCTTCTTCCTAGTGGAAAGCTACAAGAGACGTTAACAGAAATTTCTATTTACTGTCCTTAGATTTTCAGTTTGACATAGTAGTTCTTCCATAAATACATCCAGGTGTTCGCTTACTATTAGACTGTCCGCAATCTGTCGTTCGGGTTTAGAGTCCAAAGCATAAACTATGAATACACTATGTCACTCCAACACGGAATAGCGAGGCGTAACGTTTCATGGTTTCCCAAGCATATGATTATTGCAAACGCATACATGCAAACTGGATACATAAATTAATTTTAAGGTTTTACAGCCCAAAATATTAGTTGAAGTTATAAAATATTAATAATTTTCAAATATGACTCAAACATTATGGGTTATACAAGAAAAATATTCAAAAGTAGTATCCACCATGTATACATGAACCCTACGTAGTATTACCCTTGTTGCCGCATTTAATTTCCTGAAAAACATACTTGAAAATGTTAACACTAGGTTGGTGAGTTTACAGGTTTTACATACGAATACGATGAGCAAACAATTGCATGAAAATGTTTTCACGTATATGATAAACAAAACAAGTAATGTTTAACCCATTTGTAAACTAGCTAGGTATACAAATAATATGTACATACATGAGGCATAACCAATCCAAGACCAGGTGTTTTGCCCCTCACTCGTACCTCACGAGCAATTATTGAACACTATGCGGTCATTTGGCCAGAGGGACCCATGGTTAGCGCGACTAACCATGACCAGGGGTGTCAAACCCAATTGTACTATCCATAGAATCATAGGATAATCTATAGCTAATGGTTATAAATATGATGGTTAGGGGACTTTATGAGCTCCAAATGTATTAACTCATGCAAACATAAAGGTTGGGTGTTGTTTTCTTGTTATCATATAAAAGTAGTTATAAGTATGTTCTTCCCCCAAATTATGCAAAACAGTAAAAAGGGGCCGTGAAACAAACCTCGGATCCGTGCAAGCTAGGAAATAATAGTGTGTATTAGAGAGACTTGACTACTCGTACCCTAATTACAAAAGGTATTTTAGGGTAAAAAAAATGGACGTTTCATATGCAAGTTGTTCACCCGGCTTAACAGACCCGGTAAGGAATGTTTTCGTTTAGGAAAAAGATGTTATGTTTAAAGAATCACCTGTGATTAATATTTACTTCTTTAAATATATAAATGTATGCACAAAATACATATATATGCCAACTTACTAGTAATACATCACGTTCGCCAAATAACTATATTTATTCCATAACATATATATGTAACACTTAACTTGGACGAATTCTTGGAATACATCCTGTATTCCTAATCATTAATTAAATATACATCTAAATAGCATATTTATTTTTAGTGAAAAATGGGTCATTAAGTCGTGTTTGTAACATGACAATTATTTATTCTATTTTTATCATTATAATTCGTAATTATGACATTTTGGTCAACACGACAACTTGCTAGTAATACATATTTACATATGCACATATACATACAATATTAGCACCAAAGTTTAACAAGATTTTACCAAAATAATAAGTTATACTTTCGTCATCTAACCAATTTATCTTAGTAATATACGTAAGTCATCAGTTCTTACGAAATTTCCAACAAAAATCCAACAAAATATATATTTATACTTTTCTAGGATTTTCGTCTTGAAAACAATCCAAGTATGCTAAATATTTATATTTATAAACTTCAAATATTCCAATACGAGGATTTAAATTAAAATGTCTATATATATTTAAGGTTACTAATAGTTCATAAAACCATAATATTACCATCAATTATCTAAATAATTATTTTAGAGATTTTATAGACTATATTTTGTAACATCCTAAAATGACGAGAAATAAAGTTAACGAGTTCAAGCGAGCCGAAGTCGGGCCGGGTCAGTCGCGAACCGGGCTTGGGGAGGTCTCCCCTATAAATAGCCCAAAGCCCTCATTCTTCTCCTCTCAGCAATTCTAGAGAGAGAAAACCATGGAGAGAGAAAGTGTCGGAATCGCACCAGATTGCACCCGCTCGTGTCTCTTGCACTCGTGAAGGAAACCTCCAAATCAGAATCGTCATCCAGGTAACCATTCGAGCTAAAATTTAGATTTTTGCTTAAATTGGGTTTCCGGGTTTTCGGGTGAAAATAGGACGTTTTTACGGATGAAACTTGAGAATAAGCTTAGGTTTAGTATATGGAATGAAAACCGGTTGTTTTGAGCGAAGAAAGTTGAAGTTTTGACATAATCGAACCCAAATCCGTGAATTTCGGGACTGTTTGGGAAGATGACTACTGATGCAGGCGAACTTAGCAAGTTCGCCTGTCAAGTTCGCTTGGTGGAGGCGAACTTATCAAGTTCGCCTGATTAAGTTCGCTTGGCCAAGGGTAAGCGAACTTATTATGTTCGCTTGACAAGTTCGCCTAGCAAGTTCGCTTAAAGCTTAAGTTTGCCTAACTGAATAAGTTCGCTTAAAGCTTAAGTTCGCCTAAAGATTATGTTCGCCTAACTAATTAAGTTCGCCTGGCCAAGAGAAGCGAACTTAGGACAAGTTCGCCTAGGCCAGAGGAAGCGAACTTAGGCATTAAGTTCGCCTATGTCAGCTATGTTAGGAATATAACTTGGTTTAGATCTGATACGTGTATAGTTAATTAATCCAGATCGTGTGCGGTGCTCATCAGACCGCAGATAGGACAGAACAGGACTAGCTGATCAAGTGAGTTCTATGTGCCCCCTCTATGTTATGTGCAAATGATTTATAAATATTTTTGGGGCTGAAGTGTATACACTAAATGAATAAATGTTATGAATGCCAATGTGAATATACGTGATATATAATTATATGAAAATGAATTATGAATAAAGATTGAAACGTATGTTTACAAAGTATGAATGAAATCTTGCCTTATATTATATATATACTGCATGTTATGAATTATGAACAAAGATTGAAACGTATGTTT
The DNA here is from genome assembly GCA_023525975.1 of Smallanthus sonchifolius. Lineage (NCBI taxonomy): Eukaryota > Viridiplantae > Streptophyta > Magnoliopsida > Asterales > Asteraceae > Smallanthus > Smallanthus sonchifolius. The sequence goes on from CM042034.1 coordinate 54,148,613, forward strand.
ACAAAGTATGAATGAAATCGAAGCAAATGCCAAATCATATGTAGAACGGTTGCAAACGTGGTAGCACGTGGGAAACGGATACCTTCGGGTAGACGGGCGAAAAGGACGGTTTACGACGGTAGGACGGTATGACGGACGGCCGAAGGTTGGCCGGACGGTTTTTATGGCGGACGGTTTCTAGGACCGGACGAGTCAAAGGGCTACAACGGTAGCTTCATGGCGTATGTCTTTGTGACATACGTAGTAAAAGACGGGTTGATCACCCTTATGTGTATGACCAAATGAATGTTTAGGAAAGTAAAGGTGAATGCACATCAGTGTAGTCACTCAAGAATGATGAAAGAAAAGAAAAAGTTAAGAATACGTAATTATGTTCTTATGTATAAACTTATGAATACTTTTAAGGAAAAAATGTTTATATCTAATCATTTTAAACTAGAACTCACCAGCGTTAGCTGACTTTTAGTATACATTTCAGGTAACAAAGAAAAGGGTCGTGCGAAGGCGTGAAGGTTACCCGGCTAAAGACTGACATCCCGATTTATGTTTTTGTTAAACACTGATGTATGTGTTAAATGTTAAGACTTCCGCTGTAATGTACTCAAATGTGAATGATTTTGGCTGTTAATTGAATATGTTAAATTTAAAGTTCAGTATTGATGATTTTGTTTATGAGTAAATCCAATAAGTGAGGTCACCCGGAAAAAGGGGCCTTACATATTTTTATAAGGATATTTTTACGTGCAAGAAATACATAATATTTACTACAAGAGAACGTATTATGTCTTTATTTTCAAGAAATTATGATATTTTGTATATATCACTAAAAGTTCTACAAATTTTCATTAAAGTCCAACAATCCCTACAACTTTATATAAACCACTTTTTATGCAAAAGGTCAAGACTTATGGTTTTATAATTTAAACACTATGTCCATAACTTTATACAAAATGAACACTATCTTTTAACCATAAATTTTCAACAAGATTTACTAAATCATATTATGTCCATAAATGATAATCGTGTAATAAGATTCTACATGTACATGTATACATCTAACCTTTAGTAATCTTTTTGTGAACAAACTCTCTCTCTCTCACACACACACACATATATATATATATATGTATTAATCATACAATCCAGTTCATTTTTCATGCTTGTTTATTTTTTAAGAAGGTTTTAATAAAAAAAACATTCCACTTTTTTTTGTGAACAAGATACATTTTAGGTCATGAATCAAAGAAAATAACATGAGTATGAAGAGGTGATGGATCGGGTCTTTACCACTAGACAAGCTAGGGATGATAACAATCTAGATGGTGATTTTTGGAGAGATTAAGCAAGATCTTGAGCTCCTTTGCTTGAATCCTTGAGGAATTTCTTGAATGCTTATTAGAATTACCAAAAGATAGGAAATTTGGGCTTGCATATGGATTGATTCTTGAAAATATAGCGAGGATGAAGAAGTTGGTGTTGTGCCGTAAGAAGAGACAAAGAGATGGAGTGTGTGTGTTTGAAATTTGTAAGTGATGGATGTTGTGAAAACCGTTTATTCGAGCAAATCAAGCAATCGATTGGTAGAAATGAGAATCGATTAGAATAATCAAGATATGAGATTGGATCAAAAACACATAGTTAAAGGTGTAACTCTCTCTATTATATTGATATATCAAATGAAGTCCCTTTTACAAAAGTCAAACTAAACAAGTATTTATACTAAGAAGACAAAGAATGAGTTCGTCCGAAATACATTAGAAGACAAAGAATGAGTTCGTCCGAAATACATTTCGGTCGAAATGTATTTCGTCCGAAAACCATAAGATTTCGGTCGAAATATTTTAACTTCAAAGAATTCTTTCGTCTTCAGACTGTTTTATATGCGATGGCATAAAAATAGTTCCAACAATCTCCCCCTAGGCCATTGCATATCAAAACACAAGAATTCTGCCAAGCTCCCCATACACTTTGCATCATCAAAGCTAGATCTTGGACTCGAATGTTTAACTCTCCAAACTTGTCGTGGTTTAGATTTGTCTTTCCAATCTTGTTTTCGTTTCGACATATTGTATGTCCAAAATGTCTTCAAACTATTAAAGACATTAACAACCTTTTCTTGAAACTTTCTCTGAGGTTGAGAAACGACTTTCTGTTTGAAAGACTTGTGTTTCTTGATACAACAATCTCTTGATAAATAACCATGCTTTCCACAGCTGAAACATTTCTTCAAAGCAGGACATGGTCTTTGATAAGGCCCCTTTCGAGATTCTGACTTGTCTTTAGACTTCTGTTCTACAACTTTTGACATTTCTACTCCCTCTTTAACAAACATGAGCGGTGTAAATTTATTTGAAACGAATGGGATGGCATTAGCATTAAGTGGACTGTCTTTCTTGAACCCTAAGCCACCCTTATTGTCAAAATAATCCACACATTCTTGATTTTCTTCAGATTTGTCACTGACGCAATCATCATCAGAAGTAAGATCATTTGGAATCTTCAATTCAACTTTATTTTCTTTGGGATTTCTCTTTGGCTCTAACGAAGGATAAACATTTGGCACAAATGGCTCTGGAATGTAGGTTGAGGCATATGTGAATAAAATCTATTTGTAGTAAATGGAGGAGAAACACTCTTGTATCCCGTCTCGCTATTCACCTTATCATTAACTTTAGCCTCAATACTTTCACCACTTCCTTTATATCCAAGCCATGAAGTTACGTTGTCATGTTTTTGAGCTTCAATGATTCCACTAGCCACTTTCCCAGAAATGTTTATTTTATCAACTTTAATTGCTGTATTTGCTATCTTTTCCATCTTCTCGATCATCAATTTCTTTTCTATTTCTCTTTCAGCAATCAACAGTTGAATCTCATAATTCTTTCTCTTTAACTGAAGCTTCACATGAGAATTTTCTTTGACACAGTCATCAATCTTCCTTTTATACTCTTTCTCATGATCTTTTAGAATTTTGTTTGTAGTATGTGCATGTTTCAATGCGTCCATCAGAAGTTGATTTCGATTCTTGTAATAAGCAATTTTCTCAAAACACTCCACATAACAAATATTTTCGTTGAGCAGTTCAGAATAAGCTGTAAGTTTCTGTGACTTTTTCACTTCTTCAGCAACCAAATCTGATTCTATACGTTTACAATTTCCTTGAAAATCATAACCGTATCCACCTTTGATCACTGTTCTGTTCTGATCAGCTTTGATTGCATACAACTGTAGCTTTGCACATGTAGAACCAAAGACTGATTGCTACCAAATTATTCTAAGTACAAATGCTGCTGATAGGCTTATCAGCAGCATTCAACACATATGGCTGCTGATAGGCTTATCAGTAGCATTCAACACATGTTGCTGCTGATAGGCTTATCAGCAGCATTCAACACTTGTTGCTGCTGATAGGTTTATCAGCAGCGTTCAACACAAGTTGCTGCTGATAGGCTTATCAGTAGCATTATTCTCGTTCTTGCTGCTGATAGCTATGTTCCTTGAAGACAAATCGTTGCAGCATGCCAAGCGTCACTGACAACTTTCTGCAAAAGCAACTGACACACTCAAAGCAGAAGGAACCTCAATGGTGCAACCAATGATGGACGACAATGCTCTTCCCCGAGCATGCAAACAATGATGAATAAAGTAAACGCTTCAATAAAGTTAGCTTGTTTAGCTTTAACGTGTATTATTAGCTTTTGTGTAAAAGATCAACGGTCTGTGTTTGATCTGATCCTTAGAATCAAGGGTCTGTCTTGATTCTAAGTTAGTATAAATAATGTGTAAACACTTCAATTGTAAGTGTGCTTTTTGTGCTTTCGAATTAGAGTTTTCATTTGTAATCGTTTATTCATAAAGCTTAATACAACAGTGTTCTTATCAGTATTCTTTCTGTTTACTCGATTGTAATTGTGTAGTTGATATTGTTTCCGCCAATCTCAACTAAGAATAGAACAATCTTGTAATTTCATGATCCTACAAGTGGTATCAGAGCTTTGGCTCAGATTAAACAAACTAACACTTGTTTAATCACTTCTGGTTCTATTCTAAACTCTTTCTCCTTCAAAAAGTCACCAAGAACAAAAATGGCACAAAGCATCGGGCTTGAAGACATCCTGAAGCAGCAGTATGAAAACTTCGTCTGGAAGGAAGGTGAGTCTCTAACTGTTTCATACAACAGATTTACCTATCTTGTAGGGGAGCTGCAGTGCTCAAAGGTGAAGCTAGAGAATGAAGATATTCTCAAAAAGTTCATCAGGTCTTTACCTAGCTGCTTTGAGTGAAGATATCCACAGCTGAAACATTTCTTCAAAGCAGGACATGGTCTTTGATAAGGCCCCTTTCGAGATTCTTACTTGTCTTTAGACTTCTGTTCTACAACTTTTGACATTTCTACTCCCTCTTTAACAAACATGAGCGGTGTAAATTTATTTGAAACGAATGGGATGGCATTAGCATTAAGTGGACTGTCTTTCTTGAACCCTAAGCCACCCTTATTGTCAAAATAATCCACACATTCTTGATTTTCTTCAGATTTGTCACTGACGCAATCATCATCAGAAGTAAGATCATTTGGAATCTTCAATTCAACTTTATTTTCTTTGGGATTTCTCTTTGGCTCTAACGAAGGATAAACATTTGGCACAAATGGCTCTGGAATGTATGGTTGAGGCATATGAGAATAAAATCTATTTGTAGTAAATGGAGGAGAAACACTCTTGTATCCCGTCTCGCTATTCACCTTATCATTAACTTTAGCCTCAATACTTTCACCACATCCTTTATATCCAAGCCATGAAGTTACGTTGTCATGTTTTTGAGCTTCAATGATTCCACTAGCCACTTTCCCAGAAATGTTTATTTTATCAACTTTAATTGCTGTATTTGCTATCTTTTCCATCTTCTCGATCATCAATTTCTTTTCTATTTCTCTTTCAGCAATCAACAGTTGAATCTCATAATTCTTTCTCTTTAACTGAAGCTTCACATGAGAATTTTCTTTGACACAGTCATCAATCTTCCTTTTATACTCTTTCTCATGATCTTTTAGAATTTTGTTTGTAGTATGTGCATGTTTCAATGCATCCATCAGAAGTTGATTTCTATTCTTGTAATAAGCAATTTTCTCAAAACACTCCACATAACACATATTTTCGTTGAGCAGTTCAGAATAAGCTGTAAGTTTCTGTGACTTTTTCACTTCTTCAGCAACCAAATTTGATTCTATACGTTTACAATTTCCTTGAAAATCATAAACGTATCCACCTTTGATCACTGTTCTGTTCTGATCAGCTTTGATTGCATACAACTGTAGCTTTGCACATGTAGAACCAAAGACTGATTGCTACCAAATTATTCTAAGTACAAATGCTGCTGATAGGCTTATCAGCAGCATTCAACACATATGGCTGCTGATAGGCTTATCAGTAGCATTCAACACATGTTGCTGCTGATAGGCTTATCAGCAGCTTTCAACACTTGTTGCTGCTGATAGGTTTATCAGCAGCGTTCAACACAAGTTGCTGCTGATAGGCTTATCAGCAGCATTATTCTCGTTCTTGCTGCTGATATCTATGTTCCTTGAAGACAAATCGTTGCAGCTGACTATCCATGCCAAGCGTCACTGACAACTTTCTGCAAAAGCAACTGACACACTCAAAGCAGAAGGAACCTCAATGGTGCAACCAATGATGGACGACAATGCTCTTCCCCGAGCATGCAAACAATGATGAATAAAGTAAACGCTTCAATAAAGTTAGCTAGTTTAGCTTTAACGTGTATTATTAGCTTTTGTGTAAAAGATCAACGGTCTGTGTTTGATCTGATCCTTAGAATCAAGGGTCTGTCTTGATTCTAAGTTAGTATAAATAATGTGTAAACACTTCAATTGTAAGTGTGCTTTTTGTGCTTTCGAATTAGAGTTTTCATTTGTAATCGTTTATTCACAAAGCTTAATACAACAGTGTTCTTATCAGTATTCTTTCTGTTTACTCGATTGTAATTGTGTAGTTGATATTGTTTCCGCCAATCTCAACTAAGAATAGAACCATCTTGTAATTTCATGATCCTACAAGTGGTATCAGAGCTTTGGCTCAGATTAAACAAACTAACACTTGTTTAATCACTTCTGGTTCTATTCTAAACTCTTTCTCCTTCAAAAAGTCACCAAGAACAAAAATGGCACAAAGCAACGAGCTTGAAGACATCCTGAAGCAGCAGTATGAAAACTTCGTCTGGAAGGAAGGTGAGTCTCTAACTGTTTCATACAACAGATTTACCTATCTTGTAGGGGAGCTGCAGTGCTCAAAGGTGAAGCTAGAGAATGAAGATATTCTCAAAAACTTCATCAGGTCTTTACCTAGCTGCTTTGAGTGAAGATATCCACAGCTGAAACATTTCTTCAAAGCAGGACATGGTCTTTGATAAGGCCCCTTTCGAGATTCTGACTTGTCTTTAGACTTCTGTTCTACAACTATTGACATTTCTACTCCCTCTTTAACAAACATGAGCAGTGTAAATTTATTTGAAACGAATGGGATGGCATTAGCATTAAGTGGACTGTCTTTCTTGAACCCTAAGCCACCCTTATTGTCAAAATAATCCACACATTCTTGATTTTCTTCAGATTTGTCACCAATCATCATCAGAAGTAAGATCATTTGGAATCTTCAATTCAACTTTATTTTCTTTGGGATTTCTCTTTGGCTCTAACGAAGGATAAACATTTGGCACAAATGGCTCTGGAATGTATGGTTGAGGCATATGTGAATAAAATCTATTTGTAGTAAATGGAGGAGAAACACTCTTGTATCCCGTCTCGCTATTCACCTTATCATTAACTTTAGCCTCAATACTTTCACCACTTCCTTTATATCCAAGCCATGAAGTTACGTTGTCATGTTTTTGAGCTTCAATGATTCCACTAGCCACTTTCCCAGAAATGTTTATTTTATCAACTTTAATTGCTGTATTTGCTATCTTTTCCATCTTCTCGATCATCAATTTCTTTTCTATTTCTCTTTCAGCAATCAACAGTTGAATCTCATAATTCTTTCTCTTTAACTGAAGCTTCACATGAGAATTTTCTTTGACACAGTCATCAATCTTCCTTTTATACTCTTTCTCATGATCTTTTAGAATTTTGTTTGTAGTATGTGCATGTTTCAATGCGTCCATCAGAAGTTGATTTCGATTCTTGTAATAAGCAATTTTCTCAAAACACTCCACATAACACATATTTTCGTTGAGCAGTTCAGAATAAGCTGTAAGTTTCTGTGACTTTTTCACTTCTTCAGCAACCAAATCTGATTCTATACGTTTACAATTTCCTTGAAAATCATAACCGTATCCACCTTTGATCACTGTTCTGTTCTGATCAGCTTTGATTGCATACAACTGTAGCTTTGCACATGTAGAACCAAAGACTGATTGCTACCAAATTATTCTAAGTACAAATGCTGCTGATAGGCTTATCAGCAGCATTCAACACATATGGCTGCTGATAGGCTTATCAGCAGCATTCAACACATGTTGCTGCTGATAGGCTTATCAGCAGCATTCAACACTTGTTGCTGCTGATAGGTTTATCAGCAGCGTTCAACACAAGTTGCTGCTGATAGGCTTATCAGCAGCATTATTCTCGTTCTTGCTGCTGATAGCTATGTTCCTTGAAGACAAATCGTTGCAGCTGACTATCCATGCCAAGCGTCACTGACAACTTTCTGCAAAAGCAACTGACACACTCAATGCAGAAGGAACCTCAATGGTGCAACCAATGATGGACGACAATGCTCTTCCCCGAGCATGCAAACAATGATGAATAAAGTAAACGCTTCAATAAAGTTAGCTAGTTTAGCTTTAACGTGTATTATTAGCTTTTGTGTAAAAGATCAACGGTCTGTGTTTGATCTGATCCTTAGAATCAAGGGTCTGTCTTGATTCTAAGTTAGTATAAATACTGTGTAAACACTTCAATTGTAAGTGTGCTTTTTGTGATTTCGAATTAGAGTTTTCATTTGTAATCGTTTATTCACAAAGCTTAATACAACAGTGTTCTTATCAGTATTCTTTCTGTTTACTCGATTGTAATTGTGTAGTTGATATTGTTTCCGCCAATCTCAACTAAGAATAGAACCATCTTGTAATTTCATGATCCTACAAGTGGTATCAGAGCTTTGGCTCAGATTAAACAAACTAACACTTGTTTAATCACTTCTGGTTCTATTCTAAACTCTTTCTCCTTCAAAAAGTCACCAAGAACAAAAATGTCACAAAGCAACGGGCTTGAAGACATCCTAAAGCAGCAGTATGAAAACTTCGTCTGGAAAGAAGGTGAGTCTCTAACTGTTTCATACAACAGATTTACCTATCTTGTAGGGGAGCTGCAGTGCTCAAAGGTGAAGCTAGAGAAAGAAGATATTCTCAAAAAGTTCATCATGTCTTTACCTAGCTGCTTTGAGTGAAGATATCCACAGCTGAAACATTTCTTCAAAGCAGGACATGGTCTTTGATAAGGCCCCTTTCGAGATTCTGACTTGTCTTTAGACTTCTGTTCTACAACTTTTGACATTTCTACTCCCTCTTTAACAAACATGAGCGGTGTAAATTTATTTGAAACGAATGGGATGGCATTAGCATTAAGTGGACTGTCTTTCTTGAACCCTAAGCCACCCTTATTGTCAAAATAATCCACACATTCTTGATTTTCTTCAGATTTGTCACTGACGCAATCATCATCAGAAGTAAGATCATTTGGAATCTTCAATTCAACTTTATTTTCTTTGGGATTTCTCTTTGGCTCTAACGAAGGATAAACATTTGGCACAAATGGCTCTGGAATGTATGGTTGAGGCATATGTGAATAAAATCTATTTGTAGTAAATGGAGGAGAAACACTCTTGTATCCCGTCTCGCTATTCACCTTATCATTAACTTTAGCCTCAATACTTTCACCACTTCCTTTATATCCAAGCCATGAAGTTACGTTGTCATGTTTTTGAGCTTCAATGATTCCACTAGCCACTTTCCCAGAAATGTTTATTTTATCAACTTTAATTGCTGTATTTGCTATCTTTTCCATCTTCTCGATCATCAATTTCTTTTCTATTTCTCTTTCAGCAATCAACAGTTGAATCTCATAATTCTTTCTCTTTAACTGAAGCTTCACATGAGAATTTTCTTTGACACAGTCATCAATCTTCCTTTTATACTCTTTCTCATGATCTTTTAGAATTTTGTTTGTAGTATGTGCATGTTTCAATGCGTCCATCAGAAGTTGATTTCGATTCTTGTAATAAGCAATTTTCTCAAAACACTCCACATAACACATATTTTCGTTGAGCAGTTCAGAATAAGCTGTAAGTTTCTGTGACTTTTTCACTTCTTCAGCAACCAAATCTGATTCTATACGTTTACAATTTCCTTGAAAATCATAACCGTATCCACCTTTGATCACTGTTCTGTTCTGATCAGCTTTGATTGCATACAACTGTAGCTTTGCACATGTAGAACCAAAGACTGATTGCTACCAAATTATTCTAAGTACAAATGCTGCTGATAGGCTTATCAGCAGCATTCAACACATATGGCTGCTGATAGGCTTATCAGCAGCATTCAACACATGTTGCTGCTGATAGGCTTATCAGCAGCATTCAACACTTGTTGCTGCTGATAGGTTTATCAGCAGCGTTCAACACAAGTTGCTGCTGATAGGCTTATCAGCAACATTATTCTCGTTCTTGCTGCTGATAGCTATGTTCCTTGAAGACAAATCGTTGCAGCTGACTATCCATGCCAAGCGTCACTGACAACTTTCTGCAAAAGCAACTGACACACTCAAAGCAGAAGGAACCTCAATGGTGCAACCAATGATGGACGACAATGCTCTTCCCCGAGCATGCAAACAATGATGAATAAAGTAAACGCTTCAATAAAGTTAGCTAGTTTAGCTTTAACGTGTATTATTAGCTTTTGTGTAAAAGATCAACGGTCTGTGTTTGATCTGATCCTTAGAATCAAGGGTCTGTCTTGATTCTAAGTTAGTATAAATACTGTGTAAACACTTCAATTGTAAGTGTGCTTTTTGTGCTTTCGAATTAGAGTTTTCATTTGTAATCGTTTATTCACAAAGCTTAATACAACAGTGTTCTTATCAGTATTCTTTCTGTTTACTCGATTGTAATTGTGTAGTTGATATTGTTTCCGCCAATCTCAACTAAGAATAGAACCATCTTGTAATTTCATGATCCTACAAGTGGTATCAGAGCTTTGGCTCAGATTAAACAAACTAACACTTGTTTAATTACTTCTGGTTCTATTCTAAACTCTTTCTCCTTCAAAAAGTCACCAAGAACAAAAATGGCACAAAGCAACGGGCTTGAAGACATCCTGAAGCAGCAGTATGAAAACTTCGTCTGGAAGGAAGGTGAGTCTCTAACTGTTTCATACAACAGATTTACCTATCTTGTAGGGGAGCTGCAGTGCTCAAAGGTGAAGCTAGAGAATGAAGATATTCTCAAAAACTTCATCAGGTCTTTACCTAGCTGCTTTGAGTGAAGATATCCACAGCTGAAACATTTCTTCAAAGCAGGACATGGTCTTTGATAAGGCCCCTTTCGAGATTCTGACTTGTCTTTAGACTTCTGTTCTACAACTTTTGACATTTCTACTCCCTTTTTAACAAACATGAGCGGTGTAAATTTATTTGAAACGAATGGGATGGCATTAGCATTAAGTGGACTGTCTTTCTTGAACCCTAAGCCACCCTTATTGTCAAAATAATCCTCACATTCTTGATTTTCTTCAGATTTGTCACTGACGCAATCATCATCAGAAGTAAGATCATTTGGAATCTTCAATTCAACTTTATTTTCTTTGGGTTTTCTCTTTGGCTCTAACGAAGGATAAACATTTGGCACAAATGGCTCAGGAATGTATGGTTGAGGCATATGTGAATAAAATCTATTTGTAGTAAATGGAGGAGAAACACTCTTGTATCCCGTCTCGCTATTCACCTTATCATTAACTTTAGCCTCAATACTTTCACCACTTCCTTTATATCCAAGCCATGAAGTTACGTTGTCATGTTTTTGAGCTTCAATGATTCCACTAGCCACTTTCCCAGAAATGTTTATTTTATCAACTTTAATTGCTGTATTTGCTATCTTTTCCATCTTCTCGATCATCAATTTCTTTTCTATTTCTCTTTCAGCAATCAACAGTTGAATCTCATAATTCTTTCTCTTTAACTGAAGCTTCACATGAGAATTTTCTTTGACACAGTCATCAATCTTCCTTTTATACTCTTTCTCATGATCTTTTAGAATTTTGTTTGTAGTATGTGCATGTTTCAATGCGTCCATCAGAAGTTGATTTCGATTCTTGTAATAAGCAATTTTCTCAAAACACTCCACATAACACATATTTTCGTTGAGCAGTTCAGAATAAGCTGTAAGTTTCTGTGACTTTTTCACTTCTTCAGCAACCAAATCTGATTCTATACGTTTACAATTTCCTTGAAAATCATAACCGTATCCACCTTTGATCACTGTTCTGTTCTGATCAGCTTTGATTGCATACAACTGTAGCTTTGCACATGTAGAACCAAAGACTGATTGCTACCAAATTATTCTAAGTACAAATGCTGCTGATAGGCTTATCAGCAGCATTCAACACATATGGCTGCTGATAGGCTTATCAGCAGCATTCAACACATGTTGCTGCTGATAGGCTTATCAGCAGCATTCAACACTTGTTGCTGCTGATAGGTTTATCAGCAGCGTTCAACACAAGTTGCTGCTGATAGGCTTATCAGCAGCATTATTCTCGTTCTTGCTGCTGATAGCTATGTTCCTTGAAGACAAATCGTTGCAGCTGACTATCCATGCCAAGCGTCACTGACAACTTTCTGCAAAAGCAACTGACACACTCAAAGCAGAAGGAACCTCAATGGTGCAACCAATGATGGACGACAATGCTCTTCCCCGAGCATGCAAACAATGATGAATAAAGTAAACGCTTCAATAAAGTTAGCTAGTTTAGCTTTAACGTGTATTATTAGCTTTTGTGTAAAAGATCAACGGTCTGTGTTTGATCTGATCCTTAGAATCAAGGGTCTGTCTTGATTCTAAGTTAGTATAAATACCGTGTAAACACTTCAATTGTAAGTGTGCTTTTTGTGCTTTCGAATTAGAGTTTTCATTTGTAATCGTTTATTCACAAAGCTTAACACAACAGTGTTCTTATCAGTATTCTTTCTGTTTACTCGATTGTAATTGTGTAGTTGATATTGTTTCCGCCAATCTCAACTAAGAATAGAACCATCTTGTAATTTCATGATCCTACAAGTGGTATCAGAGCTTTGGCTCAGATTAAACAAACTAACACTTGTTTAATCACTTCTGGTTCTATGCTAAACTCTTTCTCCTTCAAAAAGTCACCAAGAACAAAAATGGCACAAAGCAACGGGCTTGAAGACATCCTGAAGCAGCAGTATGAAAACTTCGTCTGGAAGGAAGGTGAGTCTCTAACTGTTTCATACAACAGATTTACCTATCTTGTAAGGGAGCTGCAGTGCTCAAAGGTGAAGCTAGAGAATGAAGATATTCTCAAAAAGTTCATCAGGTCTTTACCTAGCTGCTGGACACTCTACACGGTGTCCATTAGAAGAGCTGAGAATCTAAAGACTCTCCAAATGACTGAGCTCCTCGATATGCTAAAAACCTATGAGTTAGAGATGATTCAGGCAAAAGAAAGAAGCTCAAGCTACCAAACAGCCTCAACATCCACCACCACCTCCTCTGCCCTCCATTCTGAGCACTCGGGTCCTAGTTCAAGTAACTACTGTCCTCCCATCATCACCCATTCTGGAGAGTTCGACTGGAGTGTTCAATATGAAGAACTGCCCGTCAACAATCAAGCTTTAATGGCAGACACTACAGAGATACCACCTCAGGTATTTGAACATCTTTGCTCTGAAGCTTGCAGTGATAAAGTTTTGGGTTATAGAAAGCACAACCAAAACCTCATAGATCAAAATGAAGAGTTTCATCAGATGAAATCTGAGTTCAAAAAGGTTGAAAATACCTATAAAGAAAAGGTTAACTGCCTTAAGAAAGAGATTTCATCACTAAAACACGAACAAACTAATCTGGAAACTCAGATTGATGATCTACTGGTCAAACTGAAAGCTACCAGAGCTGAACTGGCAGGACTGAAAGTTCATGTTGAAAAATATGAATTTTCCTCCAAAAAGCTACAAAGACTTTTAGATATTCAAGTCCATGAGAAAGTAAAAACTGGACTTGGGTATAACACTGATCAGTACAAATCTGTTCCTCCTCCTGCTGACTATATTGCCATATACGAACCAAGCTTCAATGTTGAAAATCTTGACACTGCAAACCGAAACCTTGATCCTTCAACGGATGAACCTCTCATCGAAGACTGCACTACCTCATCGGAATCTGAGTCAACTCACTCAGACCATGATGAAACCAGTGCAGTCCCATCTGAAGCTGTTCTAAATAGAGTTGCAGTTCCTACTGTTCTTCCAGCTATTATAGCCCCTGTGCCATTCAAACAGATCAAGATCAGCTATCCTCCAGATGGAAGAAAGCTAGAAAAGGGACAGACATCAGAACCCACAAACTCCAAGCCTCAGTTCATGCCAATCACAAAGAGAAGGTATCTGATGTATGTTGTAAACCTGAAGAAAAGGTTCCATATGTTCAAAGGACCCTAGAAGAAGCCACTTTTGAACATAACAAAGCCCATCCATGGAACTTCAAGGATCTGTTCCAAAGAAAGTACTATGTCTACCTTTCAAAAGACAAACTGGCAAAATCATGCTTTGTGTGTGGCAGATATAACCACACTGCCAGCACCTGCTTCTACTACCTACAGCAGCAAAGAAACCTCAAGCAACATGATTTTGAGAAGACAAAGAAGAACAAACAGGTAAGAAGCTTTGAAGCTAAGACAACTCAATTCAGAAAATCTCTTTCTCCACCAAGGGGGCAGTTGTCAAAGCCTCAAAAATCTTGCATCATCTGTGGAGAATCAGACCACTTTGCTGCAAACTGTAAGTTTAACCCTTTCAACCAGATTCTTCATCAAGCCCCTCAAAGACAAAGGGTAAAGAAGGATCAACATACATCGGTTATTAGTCCATTTAAGCCCAAGAAAACGGAGCAGAAGCTTTCAGCAGCAACCAAATCTGCTGCTGATAAGCTAACAAAGTCCGCAGCAAAAGTGTCCACTGCTGATAAGGCAAGATCCAAGGGAAAGCCTTCAACAGCAAAAAAGTCTATAGCTGCTCAAGTAAAATCATCAGATACAACGTCTGCTGCTGAAAAGACAAAGAAAGCTGGAAAACCACCAACTCAACAATGGAAGGCAAAGAAACCACCAAGCATCATCATCGTTTCAGTTGAGTGTATCTATCCTTTGATGTAAATATGTCTGTCTTATGTTGTAAATAAAAGTAATAAGTCAGCAGCACTTTTGCTTTTCAGCTGCTGACAGGTTAATATTCAGCAGCAGAGGATTTGCCACTGACTGCCTTAAGTTATCAGCATGAACAAGTTCTCCTGCGGATAGCTTTAAGGCAATCAGCAGTAACATCCCTGCTGCAGATCATTACATCTATCAGTAACAATTAAGTTTGCTGCTGACAGACTTAACCATCCGCAGCAACCAAAGTTGCTGCGGACAGGCTTTCTCATCCATAGCAACCAAGTTTGCTGCTGATGGGTAAACTTAAGTCAAAAAATTAACTTTTACCCGCTGTAAAAGAAAATATCGTCAGTCTTTACCATGACTGCCTCGGTGTATTACAGCTGTAACAATGAAAAGAAAATAAGGTTGTACTGTACAAGTCATTCTGCTTTTTCTCTCATCTGCCGCTATAAGAACAAATCAAATTTTCCTTACCACCTCTTCACATTCAATTCAAACCTAACCAACTATCACTTTCACCCTAAGTCCCCACCACATTCAAATCCCTCCATATTCTTCATACTCTCAAGTCTCCACCATATTCAAATCATCCCTCCAAAATCAAACGGCTATGGCAGATATTGACAACCCAGATGACAAGTTCTCCACATACCATACCCTAACAGCATACCTCACCAAAGGAAAGAAATCCGATGGTTTTGACGATATGATCGATTTCTTATGTCGATCAAAGATCTACTTTGCCCTCACCACCAACCCCACCATATATATCCCTTATATGGAGGATTTCTGGAGTACCGCCGTTTACTCAACCGAACAGGGGATTCCCAAAATCAAAGCCAAAGTAGACGGCAAGAATATCACCATCTTGGAAGCTACACTCAGAAAACATCTTAAGCTTCAAGATGAGGGAGCAGCCATCTCATACTCGAAGGACGAATACATGAGGACCTTTGTCTCCATTGGATACACTGGATATCAAACCGAGTATACGATCGAGAAGGCGCTGATGGGCCCTCCATGGAAGTATCTCTGCCACACTCTTCTCCAATGCATATCTCAGAAGAGAAGTGGATGGCATCAGGTAAGCTCTGCACTGGCCTCCGCCTTCCATGGTATGGTCACTAACCAAGGCTTCAACTTTGCACATCTCATTTTTGAGGGTTTGCGATATAACCTTCAAGAGGGTGCAAAGCAGCAATTTTTCATGTACCCAAGATTCCTGCAGGAAGTTTTCAATCAAGAACTAAAAGATCTTTCAAAACCTGCAAGAATCTACATCATGTTGGGTCATAAAAATAACATTTTTCAAAGCATGAGGACTGTTTTCAAAAAGTTCTCAGGGGTCAACGTTCCATTGTTATCTACAATGCTGAACGTACAGAGTACCCCGGGTGACAGTTCAGCAATCCCAGCTGATACTGATCCCACACCCTCCACCTCACATCCTGAACAACAGTCTGCATCCACCGTTCGAACCCCTGTGTATACTACTAAGGATGCACAGGCAAAAATATTACTTACACCTCTGTTGGATGTTATTGTTCAACCGGAACACAGGGCCCCGGTTGCAACAACATATACTAGAAAAAGAGGCAAGAGAACTCCTTCTTCTCTTGCCTCCAAGGCCCAAACCCAACCTAACAGCCCTCACTCAGAATCACAACATTCTGGTGAGAATATCATAAGGGAAAGCCACATTATTAGGGAGACTCCTTCGGATGTCTCTCTATTAGGATCAAGATCACTTCCCGGATCCGTAGAACAGCCCCCTGAGCACTTCCTTTCTCTTCTGAACTTAAGTGTTGAGGAACCTGATCAAGATGATGTACCTTCTCCAACTACCACTATCTCGGAGGTATTGATTGATCTTGCTTCCAACACACCCAACCCAAGTTCATCTACCCTGAAGGTCCACTCTCGGAGTTATGAAAGAGTGGATGTGGAAGAGGCTGTCACTACTGCTGGTCCATCAAATGACCAGGAGGACAGTGACAACATTGTTAAGCCCTCAACCACGGCAAGTCACATTGAGGATGTTTCCTTGGAAACTCCCCTCACTGAGAGGAATCCCAGGTGCCAAGAAACCATGGGTGTTGGGGATGATGAGGCTAGGCCTAAGGCCCCATCTGGGTCCAAGGATTCCACAACTGTGGATGAGGACAGACTGAAACTTCATAACTTGGAATTGACGGCCAGGGTGGCTATGCTAGAGGCTGAAGTGTCCAAACTAAGACACCAAGTCTCTTTGCATGAAGCCCATCAATGCCCAACTTTAGCCACTCCCTCTCTTGTATCAGTAGGCACCCAAACTGATGCTTACCTGTCTACTGATGCAACCAAAAAGGGGGAGATGGTCTCTATGCAGGAAGACACAGACAGTCTTGACGACTGGATTCAAGAGCAGGTTGAAATTCAAAGCTCACTATTCAAGCCGGCTTTTGTACAAATTCATGACTTGCCAGTCTCAGATAACGAAGTAGAAGAGACATCTGAAGACTGGAAGTTGGTCGTCAGGGCTGTTGATGAAATGCTGAATGATGCTGAAGACACAGAACAAACAAATACATCATTCAGCATCCTTCCTGAAGCAGCAGCCATCATAAGTCAATCCATAACCCCCCAACTCCTTCAAACAACACAGAAGCTAGAATTTGACTCCATTCTAGCTTGGGGGTATGATGGATCAGCTGAGAGATTTTGGATTGGATGGGAGTTTAGTGGTGTAAAAGAGCTAAACTGGAACTCTCTCAATGCCCTCCAAGTCCTACAACTGCATTTAACTAACTGCATCAACACTTCATCAGATCTCTCAGCTGAACTTGCCATTGGCAGGTTCCATGACTTGATGGAGGATAATCTACCCCACTTCCAAAGACTAATACAAACAGCAAAACGGGTAGCTTATCCTGAATCTTCGGCAGCAGCAGAAAGAAGACTGACTCTTAGAAGACTTGACATTATAAGTAGCAGTCTTCTCACTAATGAAGAAATTTGCTGCTTAAGAAGATTTCTGTACTCCTTCATTGTCAAAGACTTAGATGTGCTGGGATGGACAAGCACTAAGTCTCTTGACCACACCTTCTTACTAAGCAACGGCTCCTCTCTCACCATCAACACCAGGAACATCTTGTCACTTCCTACAGACTTTCTCTACAAGATCTTTCAACTCAGGGCAAACATCTGCAATGTCAACTCACTTGAAAGCCAGACAATGATAGCTACTGTCAGAGCCAAACTTGAACAAGTAGGAAGAATTACTGAGGCAGTATATGTGTCAAACTCTGACACTGACACTGACTCAGCTTCCCCTCGAGTAGACATCTGCACTGCAGCATATGGGTCAAGATCAACTATCAAAGAAATGCTGAAAGAAGTCACAAGTCCTGAGTGCAAATCGAACGAGGCCAATGACCTTCCCATGTTCACATCCCAAATTGCCAATGAAGCTGAGGCAGAGATCCCAATAGCAGCATCATCATCTGCTGTTGTGATCAGTGAAGCTGAAGCAAAGGCATCCAATGTAAACAAAGGAAAGGGAATCATGACAGATGAAGATGAAGAGAGGTTGCTAAAAGAGAAAATAGAGAGGGACGAGAAAAGAAGAAGAAGAGAAGAAGAGGAGATGGCTGACTTGAAAAAGGCTCAAGAAAGAAAAACAGCCATTCTCCTAAGAGAACAAACCATCCAGCTGTATGCTAAACAGCTGGATGAACTGAAAAGAAAGATTCATGCAGTTGACCGGATTGAAGAAGATGCAGCTCTTGCTCTTTAACTGCAGGAACAATTCAATAGAGAAGAGGAAGAATTGGAGAAGAAGAAGAAAAAGCTAAGTTCAGAATAACCGATTCTGAACTAGCTAAAGAAATGAGGGAGGAGTGGGTAAAGACTCTAGTCTCTCAAGGTGAGGATGCAGACTACCTTGAGAAACTATCAAATAAAGAAGTCTACAGAGCCTTCATGGGTCAGCAAGGTCAGTTGGCAAAGAAGAAACAGGCTGAAGAAGAAGAAAAAGCCAAACAACAGTCCAAAAAGACCATTGCCTTTAATAAACGGACCCATGAAGAAAGAAAGGTCATGATTGACTTCCTTAAGGCGAGAGGAGAGAATGGAAAGAGGCTAGGTCCTATGAACTTCATGAACCTGCAAGCCCTCTACTTCAAAGTCAAGAAGGATGAGGAAGAAAGAGTGGGCAAGAAGGGATCCAAGAAAAGGGTACCTATTCAGGAAGAAGGAGAAACAAAATCAAAGAAACCCAAGCCTTGTCCCTCACCTACCTCTTCCTCAGTCCAACAACCTTCCACTCTCCTCCCCAAAACTTCCACTCCTCCACCCAAAAAGTCCAAACCATCTCACCCAGCCCCCACTCATCAACAGCCTCCCTTGAAGAAATCCAAACCCACACCTAAACCAGAAGACTTAAGAGACATAGTTGATTGGGTCTATAATCCACAGGATCAAAGGTTTGAGATCTTCAGGGGGAGAACTGAAAGAAGAAGATCTAACTACAGATCTGTTGATGAAATTCTGCAATTGCCAGATTCAGATCTTGGCAGAATTCTGGAGCTAGGTGAAGCTCATGAGCCTGCAAATGAGAGTGGGAAACTTCTTGTGCTAGCAATCAAACACAACTTCAACCCTAGCAAAGATGTGATCATTGACATCAAACCACTCAAGTCCCATTCTCCATTTGTAAGTTGGTCCTATAATGCTGATCTGGACGAGTTCACCTTAACTGATGTAAGAAAGCAGAAGATGAGATGTTCAAGCAAAACAATCTACAAAATGCCAAATAAAGACATCAAGACTCTGTCTGCACTTCCACTGAACAATCCCAGCAAGGATCCAAGAGGCTATGAGGTTGAAAGGATAGTCAGCCACATGCAAA
The DNA here is from genome assembly GCA_023525975.1 of Smallanthus sonchifolius. Lineage (NCBI taxonomy): Eukaryota > Viridiplantae > Streptophyta > Magnoliopsida > Asterales > Asteraceae > Smallanthus > Smallanthus sonchifolius. The sequence continues at coordinate 54,167,958 of CM042034.1, forward strand.
AGCTTCAGCAGCAAAGTAATTAGAAGAATTTTGGTTGCATCAGTCTAGGGGGAGTTTGTAGAACCAAAGACTGATTGCTACCAAATTATTCTAAGTACAAATGCTGCTGATAGGCTTATCAACAGCATTCAACACATATGGCTGCTGATAGGCTTAACAGCAACATTCAGCACATGTTGATGCTGATAGGCTTATCAGCAACATTCAACACTTGTTGCTGCTGATAGGTTTATCAGCAGCGTTCAACACAAGTTGCTGCTGATAGGCTTATCAGCAGCATTATTCTCGTTCTTGCTGCTGATAGCTATGTTCCTTGAAGACAAATCGTTGCAGCTGACTATCCATGCCAAGCGTCACTGACAACTTTCTGCAAAAGCAACTGACACACTCAAAGCAGAAGGAACCTCAATGGTGCAACCAATGATGGACGACAATGCTCTTCCCCGAGCATGCAAACAATGATGAATAAAGTAAACGCTTCAATAAAGTTAGCTAGTTTAGCTTTAACGTGTATTATTAGCTTTTGTGTAAAAGATCAACGGTCTGTGTTTGATCTGATCCTTAGAATCAAGGGTCTGTCTTGATTCTAAGTTAGTATAAATACTGTGTAAACACTTCAATTGTAAGTGTGCTTTTTGTGCTTTCGAATTAGAGTTTTCATTTGTAATCGTTTATTCACAAAGCTTAATACAACAGTGTTCTTATCAGTATTCTTTCTGTTTACTCGATTGTAATTGTGTAGTTGATATTGTTTCCGCCAATCTCAACTAAGAATAGAACCATCTTGTAATTTCACGATCCTACAGAACACAAATCCTCTAATGAGTTAAACTGTAATCCTTTATTTATGATATTAAGTTTATAAATCTCTCATTCCTGTGGTTGAGCATTGAGAAATTTATCCATGACTTCTGATTTTTCGTATTCAAGATCAACCTCCTTTAGACCATTGATCAATTTCACATATCTGTGATACTGTTCAGTCAAAGATTCTCCTTCTGCGCGTGTGAATACTTGATATCGTTTCTTTAATTGGTCTTGTCTGGCTTTTCCTCTCACATCTTTCTTAGACAGATCTGGATGAACATACCCCAATCCATTTACAAAAACCTTATGCACACCCTCTTCGTCAGCCATTGAAAATCCTTTCTTTTTATAATTTTTTTAACTATCTCATTTTTTCAAAATCAGCGCCAAACATAGCTCCGAACATCCACTAAAAACTTTGAACAAGAAAGTTTTAGAGGATGTCAGTTTTTCAAAATCAGCGCCAAACATAGCTCCAAAATCAGTTTTTTTTTCTCCCACACTTTTCGACCGAAAACTTTGAGAATTCGAGCAGGACTTTTCGACCGAAAAGTAAAATTTCGATCAGGAGGGATTTCAGACAAAATTTAAGATTTCGATCAAAGGATTTTGATGACTTTTCGATCGAAAAACTTGTAAAGGAGACTTTTCGACCAAAAAACTTGTAGAGGAGACTTTTCAACCGAAAACTTGAGATGAGACTTTTCGACCAAAAACATGAGATGAGACTTTTCGACCAAAAAGTCAAGATTTCTACCCCTTCAACAGAGATTTCGGGCGATTCAATTGAAACTCGAAAAATTTCTACCTGCAACTTCCGAACCTCAAATTAAGCCCTGAAAACCATCCTAAACTTCATCTCCACTGTTTTGCATTCTAAATACTAAAAAATGGCACTGAAAACGATCCAATTTGATGACTTTTGAATCTTGAAAAGTTGAAAACTTTAAAAAACCGAGCACCGAAAGCTCTGATACCACTTGTGATTCCCTCAGATCTGCTGATATTCAAGGATAAAGTCTTCAGTCACTATCTGAATTGGCGGAATCAATTCAGAAATCAAATCCACACCAAAATGAACAAATCAAAGATGAGCAATCTCGATACTATCAATCACACCAAATGCATATTTCATGATGATTATCTTCGTTAATCAAGTAATGTAATCAAGTATTAACAGCAGAAACACACAAAGATTCTTTTGATTAAATTGTAAAATTCACAGTACAAAATGAGAATTTTTTTTGAAATACAAAAGACAAAACTATTTATACTAGAGAGTTTTCGATCGAAGTCTTCCTGATCGAAAAATGTTTTCGACCGAAAACATTTTCCGACCGAAAACATTTTTTGACCGAAAACATAAAGTTTCGACCGAAAACTCTGAAGTTAATACTTCTAAAACCTAATTGATTTCTATGGACTATTAGGTTCCAACATATATGATAGGGAAATGGCTCTTTATAAAAAATTAGAAGTCAAGAAACATTGTTTGAAGATTTAGATGAAATGATGTTGGGGGTAATGGATGGGCCCTCTTTGGGGCTGTTGGTAGAAAAAGGGAAAAGGGTTGGGGTTGGGTGAATTTATGAATTAAGTATATTTAGGTGTAGATATTTTAGGTTCTTACTTGTTTAAATTTCAGTTAGGATAATAAATGGTAAATTAATTTGGTTTACGTTCTCACAACACTAACATTATATTTTAACTAGTTAGAGGTTGGTTCGGTGAAAAAAATAATATTCACATCACGTGTAGTATAATTCGTTGGGGTGATTATTTATACGTGTAGTGTCTATAAGTGACGATACGTAGTAAATTTTTCGGAGAGATCATCATGGATTCTTTTTTATTAGATTTATATTATAGATATAAAGTTCATATGTTATGGAACTCTAGATATTGTACTGGTTATATAAATTAATCACCAACGTTCGTATTAGACGGTTTAAACGTACAGGTATAACGGTAATTCTTAAAATTATGAAAAAATAAAATGATCTACGTATGGTATTTGCTAGACTTTTAATGTCCTAATCTATGAAATTGAGCAGGTCAGGAAACATGAATAATGTAAACGCATTTATGGTAAGCACGGATATTAACCTGAAATGTCGGGTGTCACATTCTCCCCATGTTAAAAGAATTTCGCCCCAAAATTCAATTTGTGCCATCTTGAACTAGTGTATCCTTGAACAAGGAGGGGTAGTTGGTTTTCATTTGATCCTCTCGTTCCCATGTATACTCGGGACCATGCTTTGAGTTCCAACGTACTTTAACCAGTTTGATACGACTACGTCTCAGCCTTTGAACTTTCCAATCTGTGATCTCAATCGGTTCCTCGATGAAATGAAGTTTATCATCAATTTGAATTTCATCAGGCGGTATAACCAAGGTCTCGTCTGGCAAGCACTTTTTGAGATTTGAAACATGAAATGTATCGTGTACGTTACTTAGCTTTTGTGGTAGTTTGAGTTTGTAAGCTACAGGTTCAACCCTAGCCAGTATTTTAAACAGTCCAACGTATCTAGGTTTGAACTTACCACGGTTACCAAACCTTGCAACGCCTTTCCATGGTGAGACTTTTAACATTACTCGGTCTCTAATTTGAAATTCTAATGGTTTCCATCTGTTATCAGCATAGCTCTTTTGTCTGTCTCGGGTCGCTTTCAGACGGTCCTTAATTTTGAAGATCTTATCATTGGTTTCCTAGACAATCTCAGGGCCAATCAAATAAAGACTTAGTCCGAGAAACTGCTTTCGAAAAGCATAAGAGGGACAAACATAAAGTTTCATTTCCGTAATGTGTCATTACTACCCAATATTCAACTAAAACCTAGACACCTTGTCGAGTAATTCTTTCCTAAGATCTATAGAGATCTGCTTTTGTGACAAAGTGTGTAGACGAATAGAGGGTATGTGTCAACATACGCTCAAGATTCGTAAGCACCATTTCTTTCATTACCAGGAATAAGCATCACATAACCCTACCATATTGAGGGTAATCAAATAAAGGGGTTCTTGCACATTTAATATCGTTAGTCGGAGAAGTATTCGCTTTGCTTTCGAATACCGACTACCAAGTAAATGGAATCAAACAACTGAAGCCTAAGTTGGATGATACAGATAGAATTTGGGTACCAGGTATCGGTAGCCTATGTGGGAGGTTGTGGATGAAGTCCATAAGCCCAAGTACTCCGTTCATCTAGAATCGAATAAAACATATAAGGATCCCGAGGAACTCCATTATATGGCAAAACATGAAAGGAGAAATTGCTATCTATGTTAGGAGATACCCGACAGTAAAAGCAGAATGTTAGGAATCACCTGAGTGAACACAACAACCGCAGATTCCTCAATGGAAATGGGAGGAGAATTTCATAGATTTCATTACAAATCTACCCAGAACATCTAGCGGCTATGATACTCTATGGGTAATCATCAGTCGTTTGACAAAATCTGCTCACTCCCTACCAATCAAGGAGACAGATAAAAGTAAAAAGCGTGCAAGGCTAAATATTAAGGAAATTAAGGCAAGGCATGGTATGCAAGTTTCCATTTTCTCTAATAGGGACAGTCGATTCATGTCAAGAATCTGGCAGCCTGTACAAGAAGCCTTAGGCACACGCCTTGACATGAGCACTGCATATCATCCCAAGATGAATGGTCAAGGTAAAAGGACCATCCAAACTTTAAAAGATGTGCTCCGTGCGTGTGTAATCGATTTCATATGAAATAGGGATACTCACCGATGTTGGCTGAGTTTTCATATAATAACAACTACCATACCAGCATTAAAGACGCTCCGTTGAGGCTTTGTATGGTTGTAAGTATCGCTCATCGCTATGTTGGGCGAAGGATGGCGAAAAACATTTGACTGGTCCTGAGATTGTTCAGGAAACCATTAACAAGATCGTCGAAATCAAAGATCTTCTGAAAGCCACTCAAGACAGACGAAAGAAAGTTGTGCTAGAAACATACGAAAGCCATTAGCATTCCAAATTGGAGACCGATCCTTGTTAAAGGTCTCACTAAACATAACCATAAATACATCAGACCGTTTGATATACGGGTTAGGGTTGGCCCAGTAATCTACAAGCTTACGTTGTCATGGGGAACTAAGCAATATACACGATGCGTTTCATGTGTCAAATCTCAAGAAATGTTTATTAGACTAAACGTTAATCATACCGTCTGGAGAGATTCACATAGGTGACAAACCACACCCTGTTCAGGAACCTATTGAAACCACTGGCTAAAAAGTCCAGGGGACAGGGCTCGTAACTATATTGAATTGGTTAAGGTATGTTAGAACTTGGAGCGTGACCCTGAATCTACATGGGAACACGAAGATCAAATGAAAACCAAGTATCAGTCCTTGTTCACAAATACACCAATTCAAGGTAACATCAACTGAATTTCGGGACGAAATTCTCTTTAACTTAGGGAGAATGTGACACCCAGTAGTCCAGGTTAATACCCATAGTCATAATTGCACATTCCTATTTTATATTTCTTGGAATATTATCTTTGACATAGTACTGTCAGGAGTCTAGCAAAGGGACAAGGTCATATTTAGTATTTTTTAAGAATTACTAGGAAAATAAACAGTGATAACCCGCAACGTACGGTCTTTGGTGATTAACAAGAATTTTATTCCAGTAAAAGTCTAGGGAGATGCTTTAACATAAATATTGGTGACTAAACTTTTATAAAAAGTTGACTTATAAATAATTGTTACATGGCTCTATATTATTTAATGTGTATACATCTATTATATACTTAAAGTGATAACCATGTCGGGTTAACTAGTAAATTATGGAGACTAGTCAAACCACACAAAAACATATAAGTTAATTGATCTTTAAAAGTTTAAACCAAGTATTAGATCACGGGATCACTTACCGGGTATACACTACCTAAATATTTACTGTGACAATCCGGACTTTTCCAGTTAACTCTGTTAACAAAATCCCGCCAAAGTTAACCTAATTAACTTAACTCAAACCTCAGGGACTAATCTTGGCAATAATCCAAACCTAAACTCCAGGGACTAGTATTGTAATACCCCTAAAGTTGATTGTTGACTTTCAGAAAGTCAAAATCCCAATCCTATTGACTTTTGATAAGTCAAATTAACATTCATAACCTAGTTCAAACCACAAGGGTCAATTATGCCAATTCCTAAACTTATGAACCTGAAATAGAGGGACCAAACCGGTAATTAGACTATTCTTGATTCTATTGACTTTTAGAAAGTCAAACGCGTGATTTTGATCAAATTCAAATCCCACAATTGTTTTTCTGTTTGATTTTGTAACCGATACACACGTCTCTGCCATAAACGATCATGAATAACACTTAACATAACCATTATACGCGAATTAAACTCTAATATGTGTAATTAACTCGTAACCGCCGACCCTCTTCATGAACACATCAAATTCGAGTAATTCACCTGTTAATTTCATAAATGAACACTCTTCACACGACAAACGAATCCCTCTGAAGCTTATACGCGCATCAATTTGTCCGGAGCAGGAACCAGTGACACCAGAGACCAAACCATACTCGATCAGCACTTGTTCTACTCGATCACCATCAATCCGGTACCAATTCAGGTAACCAAATACACCCTCACCTTCGTTTTCATCTGTTTAGTGAAAACCCTATAAATTCCAGGGCTTAAAATATCGAATTAAACCAATCCCGTATCTAGAGTTTATATCATAAATCGATTTGGGGGTTTTGATCCTAAACCTGGCCTTAATAAAATTAAATCACATAGTACGGTTAAAAATCTTTTCTTTATTAAAAGCCTTATACTAATTTGAACTCATAACATCGAATTTTTAAAGATCCAGAACCTAGGGTTCATCACAAACCGATTTAATCGAACCCTACTCTAAACCCTGTTTTAATACAATTAAAGCATATCATTCGACTCGAAATCATCTGTATAATGAAAGCCCTCTATCAATTTAATCTGATATCATCGAATTGTTTGTGATTCGGAATCTAGGGTTTATACATAATCTGTTTTGGGGCTTTTGATCTTAGATTCATCATGAATGAAATTAAACCACATACACAGATTCGAAATGTCCTAATCAGTAAAAGCCCCATGTTTTTAACAACTTTTAACATCGAATTTGACAGATTAAGTTTCGTGTTCTTGTTCTAGGGTTCGGTTCTTAAAACTAAGATTAAACGACTTGAAACTCAACGATTTTCAAATTAATTAGCACCCCAGAATCGCCTGTATTTGATTTACAAATCCTCTATGTTGTTTTGTTTAACCGTGATCGAAATCATGGAATTTGGGGTTGGATTTGGGTTCGGTTTCATTTAAGGGGGGGATCCCTGAATCATCGATTGATCAAAACCATACGGACCCTGGTTCTAACGCGATTCCCTAGCGGGCTGTGTTGGTTAGATCGTTGGACTGATGGGGAGGAGACCCGGGTTCGAACCCTCCTCCCCTGTTTTCTTCTTATATATTTATTTGAATGATATTTTAATTATTAAAACAGTTGTTATATTATTATAAAATTATATTAAAGTGTTTTAACCCGAAAAACAACCCAATGACTCGGGTTTGATTTTATAACTTATAATTGCTAATAATTCCACTTTAGAAATAATATATTTATATTATTTTCAACCCCGACTTCGTATGAAGCTATTTCTAAATAATATATATTTATATTATTCCACTTTGATTAAATATCTCGTATAATGTTTTAAACCGTTTAATAATATAAATTGTTATATTATTTACCTATGTTATTTTCTCGAATAAAAATAACATGTTTATTATTTTTGCCAATGATTAATTATTAATCTTACGAATCTAAAATAATATATTAGATTATATTATGTTCCTAACTTTTGTAAACGACTTGAACGTACGAATCTAATTATTTATTTGTTTATTATTCGTTATTAACGTTCGACACGTAACACATTTACCTTAATTATTATATATATAATTCCGTAGACACATTCGTCTACTCTTAAATTCCTAGAATACGTTAAGACATTAAATCTTCCGTGTCGTCGTCACAAATCCCAACTTGTCCCTAATTTATATGTTTATAATTTTAGGGCATACGTAAGTCGTCTGAGACTTACACTCGTGGTTCCAACTTTTTCCTTGTGTGATCCAAATCTCTACTCAAGCTCATGTGAGTTTCACGGCCCCTTTTTACTGCTTTTAAACTGGGGGAGAAAACATGATACAAACTCTTTTGATTTTTGTACTTCATTTTATATCAATTGTTATGACTATGCGTAAACTCTATCATGAAAGTCCTCACATCGAACCGTTTAAATATGAATATAGCGAGGTATGTTGGGTAGTACTATTGGGTTTGACAAACCTCACCCGCGTTAGTCGCGCTAACTCGATTGGATATCGAACGAGTGCAATATTGACCTAAACGTGCACCGTGGTTGATAGACTTGGTGGGAGGTAATACAAACAGTCAGTTTACGGTTGCGAGCGTAATAGCAAACATGAACATGGGTTAGCTACTCATTGGTATATATATGTTGATTGTACAATAAATCTGGTAAACGTTTATTTATATATTGAAACCTGTGAACTCACCAACCTCGTGTTGACACTTTTTCTTACATGTTTTCTCAGGACGCTAAGCTAAGACACAGGTGCACGTTAGGGCATGCATGGGATTCAACTGCTTTGCTTTGTGTCTATTTATGTTTGGTTGAATTATTTTATTGTACTTTGTTTGGTTTGGACGTTTGGACTTTTGAGACTTTTGGACTTTGGTTTTGGGCGCGTGTATTTTGCGCATTTACTTTCTTTACGCTTCCGCATTGATACTTTGATTTAAAAGATATTTTCATTTTGAGTCCCATGTAGAGTCGTTCAATGTAACTAGTGTCTGAGATCCTGGTTTGTCACTTCCCAAAACGGTAAAACTCCGTTAGTTGAAATTTGGGGTGTGACAGATTGGTATCAGAGCCATTGGTTATAGAGAACTAGGATTGCATACTAGACTATAGCCTCACACATTAGTTACATGTCATTTGGATGTTTGGTACTTATACAAAATGTTGCAGGATCATGTCGTCAACCCCACCTCCATCACCTAACGCATCAGGGCATAAGGCACCTGTACTCTCATCCCCGGAGCCCAAAAGGCACCGGACTACCTCAATTGACCATGGCGAACCGAGCAACGCACGAGCATTGGATTATGCTCTCAATTGGGATGTATACCCACATATGATCCAAAGGTGGATCGAAATGGGAGATGTTCCATCACTGTACTTTGGATCCGCGTCTTCATCATGTACACTACCTAGCTTACCATGCACCATGGAACAAGCCTTCGCAGCATTCGTATCTTATATGTTGAAGGAATTAAGTTTTGTACAAGATGCCACCGAGGAGATACCTAAACTTATGGAGAATGGACCCCAAGTAGAGAAGAATAAGGTAGGAATAGAACATTTGACTACCGAACTAGCTGCAACGGACCATGTCCACAACCTTTTAGTGGATCGTGTGGCACATCTAGAAACGAGGGCTAACACTATGGATGATGACATGGAAGGATTTCTGGAGAGATTAGCGGCTATGGAAGCTCAGCTACATGTGGCAAACCACACTGCTGAAGGCCTTCAAGAGAGGGTGACTCACTTGGAAGCCCAACTGCAAGCGGCCCTATTCCCGGAAGACATTCCAGTATCTGACGATGAGGAGGAACCCTTTGAGGAGGAGCCCTTTGAGGAGGAGCCCTTTGAAGAGGAGCCTTTCGAGGAGGAGCCCTTAGAGGGGGAGCCAGCTGAGGAAGAGCCAGTGGAGATCGATGATGCTCAGTTATACGTCTCTTCTGACGACGAGGATGTTTGAGGATCTTCCTAATCTATCTACCTTTTCATGTTTGTTTTGCTTATGTTATTTCTCTTTTCAAACCTAGATGGGTAAGGTTTTTCCCATACAATAAAAGCATGAGAAGTTTAATATTTGAGTTATTTATTTTGTAGCCTTACAATTTATTTAATTTTCAAAATATTAGATGTTGTATCTCCTTACTCGTACCTGAATAATGTTTAATATGCGATATATTTCTCATTGTTTTTCATTTGTGATTGTGAAGAATCATGTCTGGGAGAGGACGCGGAGGCCGTGCCGGTGGTCGTGGTACCATTAACATGACGGCAGCAGAGCTAGCAGCTTTGATAAATAATAGTGTGGCAGAGGCCCTAGTAGCACAGAATGCTGTAGGTAAATACTTTAACTATTGACTAATAATGTCAATCCCTCTCCTAAAAACATTCTTCTAAACTCTATAATTCCAATTCAATTTGTATTTCTAAATCCAGGCCAGCAAAATCAGCAAAATCAACAGCCAGCCTGCACTTTCAAGGCATTCATGGACTGCAAGCCCCACACCTTTAGTGGAGCTGAAGGAGCCGTTGGATTACTTCTCTTGTTTGAGAAGGTTGAATCCGTAATAGCCATGTGCAACTGCCCCGTGGCTAACCAAGTGAAATTTGCTGCTGGAACTTTAGAAGGCCCGGCCCTAACATGGTGGAATGCCCAAGTTCAAATGTTGGGTCTGGCAATGGCAAATGGACTCCCGTGGGAGGAATTCAAAGCAATGATAAAGGAGGAATACTGCCCACGAGATGAAATTCAAAGCCAGAGGGAGAGTTCTGGAACCTTAAGATGGAGGGTTCGAAAATTGAACTCTACACCACCCGTTCGCACGAACTTGCTACCATGTGCCCACACATGGTGACTCCGGATTACAAACGGATTGAACTATACATTGGAGGTTTAGTACCTCAGATTCAAAGCATGGTGACCTCATCCAACCCTACCACCATCCAACAGACCATCAGACTTGCTCACAAATTGACCGATCAGGCGGTGACACAAGGAACTTTACCTACAAGAGGTTCGGTTTCTACACCCACCGACAACAATAAGCGCAAGTTCGACCACCACTCCCACTCCCACTCTAATTCTAAAGGATCCCAACCCAACCAACCTCAGCACCAACAGCAGCGAAAGTTTGAGCCTGCTAGAAACTTTAATCAAACGACCTCATCAGGTCCGAATCAGGGAGAATACGCTGGGAGGTACCCCAAGTGCAACAAATGTGGCTATCACCACACGGGCACTTGTGACCGGCAACGTTGCCAGCGGTGTGGTAAAATGGGCCACGCTGCGAAGGACTGTAGGGTTGCACTCCTGAACAAACAACCATTTAAATCACAGGGGTTCTCGAGAGGATGTTTTCAGTGCGGCAAGGAGGGGCACATTCAAAGGAATTGTCCTCAGTTGAAAAGGGGTGGAAATGGTAATGGCAGTGGTAGTGGTAACGGTAATAACCAGGGCAACAATGGTAACAACCCCAATCAGAACAACAATGGTGGGAATAACGGTAATAACGGTGGTAATGGAGGAAATGGGGCGAAAGGAAGAGCTTTTGTATTGGGATCTGGAGAAGCTCGCTACGATCATAACGTGGTCACCGGTAAATTTCTCTTAAATAATTACTTTGCTTCTGTCCTTTTTGACACTGGTGCTGATAGAGTTTTATATCTAAGAAACTTAGTGTTATGATAAAAGGAACCCCAACTCTGTTAGAAGCTAAGTATGTAATAGAGATAGCTGACGGCCAAATAATTGAAGCAACCCACATTCTTAAGGGTTGTAAGCTTGATCTAGCTAGCCATATTCTTGATATCGACCTTATGCCGGTCACACTTGGTAGTTTTGATGTAATCGTCGGCATGGATTGGTTATCTAAAAACCAAGCGGAAATCATTTGTCATGAGAAAATCGTTCGCATACCCCTCCCGAGTGGAGAAATTCTTTCAGTTTAGGGCGAAAGGGTTGGTACTGTCATGGGTATCATATCCTTCATGAAAGCACAAAAATGCCTTCGGAAAGGACATACCGCTATCCTAGCTCTCGTTGCCGAGCAGCCATCCGAAGAGAAGAAAATTGAAGATATTCCCGTCGTGCGTGAATTTTTGGAGGTATTTCCCGAGGATCTGCCCGGTTTGCCACCGCACCGTCAAGTTGAGTTCCAAATTGATTTAGCACCCGGAGCAGCACCGATTGCTCGGGCACCTTACAGACTGGAACCCAGTGAATTGCAGGAACTGTCCACTCAATTGCAAGACTTATTGGATAAAGGTTTCATCCAACCTAGTTCATCACCGTGGGGAGCTCTGGTATTATTTGTCAAGAAGAAGGACGGTACGTTCCGTATGTGTATTGATTACCGGGAGCTGAATAAAGTCACAATCAAGAACCGCTACCCTTTTCCTCGTATTGATGACCTTTTTGATCAACTCCAAGGATCAAGTTTCTATTCCAAAATAGATCTTAGGTCTGGCTACCATCAGTTAAGAGTCCGAGAAGAAGATATCTCTAAGACTGCGTTCAGAACGAGGTACGGCCATTACGAATTTATGGTCATGCCTTTCGGTTTAACCAACACGCTCGCGGTATTCATGGACCTCATGAACCGTGTGTGTAAGCCTTACCTTGACCAGTTTGTTATCGTTTTCATCGACGACATCCTTATTTATTCCAAGAACGAGGAAGAACATGAGGAACATCTGCGTCTAATTTTGGAACTACTTAAGCAAGAGCAACTTTATGCTAAGTTTTCCAAATGTGAATTCTGGATTCGAGAGGTTCAATTCTTAGGACATGTGGTTAATGAGAAAGGGATACATGTCGACCCATCCAAAATAGAAGCCATCAAGAATTGGGCAGCACCGACGACTCCGACTGAGGTGCGACAATTTCTAGGATTGGCTGGATATTACCGTCGATTCATCGAAGGATTTTCTAAAATTGCTCAACCTCTCACCGCCCTAACTCAAAAAGGAAAAGCCTATAATTGGGGCGATAACCAAGAGTCAGCTTTCCAACACCTCAAACAGAAACTTTGCAGTGCACCTATTTTAGCTCTTCCGGAAGGAACCGATGATTTTGTGGGTGTATTGTGATGCATCCATCCAAGGCCTGGGTTGTGTCTTAATGCAACGCGAAAAGGTAATCACATATGCATCACGTCAGTTAAAGATTCACGAGAAAAACTACACCACTCATGACCTAGAGTTGGGAGCAATAGTTTTTGCACTTAAGATATGGAGACATTACTTGTACGGTACCAAATGCACCATCTACACCGATCACAAGAGCCTCCAGCATATCTTCGAGCAGAAGGAGTTAAACATGCGACAACGTCGTTGGGTTGAACTTTTAAATGATTACGACTGTGCGATCCGGTATCATCCGGGTAAAGCTAACGTTGTGGCTGATGCACTAAGCCGAAAGGAAACAAAACCCAAACGAGTTCGAGCATTACAACTTACTATTCACCCTGAATTGCCTGACAGAATCCGTAGTGCTCAACTTGAAGCCTTGAAAGAAGATAACCTACCGTTAGAAGGTACTCGCGGCATGGAAGCACAACTTGAAGTAAAATCTGACGGAATTCGTTACTTTGTCGAACGAATATGGATTCCAGTGTTCGGAAATTTAAGGGAACTAATCATGGATGAAGCTCATAAATCTCGTTACTCCATCCATCCGGGTTCCGATAAAATGTACCATGATCTAAAAGTACTATATTGGTGGCCGAAGATGAAGGCCGATATAGCCACCTATATTAGTAAGTGTCTGACCTACGCGAAGGTCAAAGTTGAATATCAAAAACCATCCGCTCTCCTGCAGCAACCAGAAATTCCCATGTGGAAATGGGAACAAATATCCATGGATTTCATCACCAAATTACCACGAACTCCTACTGGATGCGATACCATTTGGGTAATCGTTGATCATTTAACAAAATCCGCTCATTTCTTAGCCATCAAGGAAACTGATAAGATGGAAAAGCTTACTCGTATTTACTTAAAAGAAGTAGTATCTCGGCACGGGGTGCCAATCTCCATTATTTCGGATCGTGATGCACGATTCACTTCTCGCTTCTGGCAGTCATTACATAAGGCCTTAGGCACATGTCTAGATATGAGCACAGCATACCATCCCCAAACTGATGGTCAAACTGAACGTACTATCCAAACTCTGGAGGACATGCTACGAGCTTGTGTGATTGATTTCGGTAACACCTGGGAGTCTCACCTACCGTTGGTGGAGTTCTTCTACAACAACAGCTATCACACTAGCATCAAGGCAGCTCCAATTGAAGCACTTTATGGACGGAAATGCCGTTCACCCATTTGTTGGACTGAGGTTGGAGATAGCCAACTCACAGGTCCTGAACTTGTATTTGAAACTTCCGAAAAGATCGTCCAAATTAGAAACTGTATGGCGGCAGCTCGTGATCGTCAAAAGAGCTACGCCGACAAACGCCGTAAACCTTTAGAGTTTCAAGTAGGTGACATGGTCTTACTCAAAGTCTCACCTTGGAAAGGTGTCATTCGTTTCGGGAAACGAGGAAAACTGAATCCTCGTTATGTTGGACCTTTCAAAATAATGAAGAGAATTGGACCAGTCGCGTATCAACTGGACCTACCTGAAATACTTAGTTGTGTACACAACGTCTTTCATGTCTCAAATTTAAAGAAATGCCTGGCAGACGAATCACTCGCAGTTCCTCTGGAGGAACTACATGTTGATGAATAGTTACGTTTCATCGAAGAACCTGTCGAAATTATGGATAGGGAAGTTAAAACGTTAAAGCACAGTAAGATCCCTATTGTCAGAGTTCGTTGGAACTCGAAACACAGACCGGAATTCACGTGGGAGCGCGAGGATCAGATGATGCGCAAATATCCTAATCTGTTCAAGCACTCCGCGTCAAATTCTTAAGGTACTATTTAATTTTCGGGACGAAAATTTTTTCAACTAGGGGATGATGTGATATCCCGAAAATTTTTATTATTATTAATTTTCGGGACGAAAATTCTTTCAACTATGGGATGATGTGACAATCCGGACTTTTCCAGTTAACTCTGTTAACAAAATCCCGTTAAAGTTAACCTAATTAACTTAACTCAAACCTCAGGGACTAATCCTGGCAATAATCCAAACCTAAACTCCAGGGACTAGTATTGTAATACCCCTAAAGTTGATTGTTGACTTTCAGAAAGTCAAAATCCCAATCCTATTGACTTTTGATAAGTCAAATTAACATTCATAACCTAGTTCAAACCACAAGGGTCAATTATGCCAATTCCTAAACTTATGAACCTGAAACAGAGGGACCAAACCGGTAATTAGACTATTCTTGATTCTGTTGACTTTTAGAAAGTCAAACGTGCGATTTTGATCAAATTCAAATCCTACAATTGTTTTTCTGTTTGATTTTGTAACCGATACACACGTCTCTGCCATAAACGATCATGAATGAACACTTAACATAAACATTATACGCGAATTAAACTCTAATTATGTGTAATTAACTCGTAACCGCCGACCCTCTTCATGAACACATCAAATTCGAGTAATTCACCTGTTAATTTCACAATTGAACACTCTTCACACGACAAACAAATCCCTCTGAAGCTTATATGCGCATCAATTTGTCCGGAGCAGGAACCAGTGACACCAGAGACCAAACCATACTCGATCGGCACTTGTTCTACTCGATCACCATCAATCCGGTACCAATTCAGGTAACCAAATACACCCTCACCTTCGTTTTCATCTGTTTAGTGAAAACCCTATAAATTCCAGGGCTTAAAATATCGAATTAAACCAATCCTGTATTTAGAGTTTATATCAGAAATCGATTTGGGGGTTTTGATCCTAAACCTGGCCTCAATAAAATTAAATCACATAGTCAGGTTAAAAATCTTTTCTTTATTAAAAGCCCTATACTAATTTGAACTCATAACATCGAATTTTTAAAGATCCAGAACCTAGGGTTCATCACAAACCGATTTAATCGAACCCTACTCTAAACCCTGTTTTAATACAATTAAAGCATATCATTCGACTCGAAATCATCTATATAATGAAAGCCCTCTATCAATTTAATCTGATATCATCGAATTGTTTGTGATCCGGAATCTAGGGTTTATACATAATCTGTTTTGGGGCTTTTGATCTTAGATTCATCATGAATGAAATTAAACCACACACACAGATTCGAAATGTCCTAATCAGTAAAAGCCCCATGTTTTTAACAACTTTTAACATCGAATTTGACAGATTAAGTTTCGTGTTCTTGTTCTAGGGTTCGGTTCTTAAAACTAAGATTAAACGACTTGAAACTCAACGATTTTCAAATTAATTAGCACCCTAGAATCGCCTGTATTTGATTTACAAATCCTATATGTTGTTTTGTTCAACCGTGATCGAAATCATGGAATTTGGGGTTGGATTTGGGTTCAGTTTCATTTAAGGGGGGGATCCCTGAATCATCGATTGATCAAAACCATACGAACATTGGTTCTAACGCGATTCCCTAGCGGGCTGTGTTGGTTAGATCGTTGGACTGATGGGGAGGAGACCCGGGTTCGAACCCTCCTCCCCTGTTTTCTTTTTAAATATTTATTTTAATGATATTTTAATTATTAAATCAGTTGTTATATTATTATAAAAATTATATTAAAGTGTTTTAATGTAAGGCCCCTTTCCCGGGTGACCTCACTTGTTGGATTTACTCATAAACATAGCCATAAATACTGAACTTAAATTTAAAACATTCATCATTCAATTACATTACATAACAGCGGAAGTCTTAACAATTAAAAACACAACATTGTCTTAACAAACAAAAGTGGGATGTCAGTCTTGTGCCGGGTAACCCTCACGCCATCGCACGACCTTTTCTTCCTTTACCTGAAATGTATACTAAAAGTCAGCTAACGCTGGTGAGTTCTAGTTTAATGCAATTTGATATAAACATTCTATTCTTTACTTTATAAGTATGCATTACTGTATAGTCATTCATATAAATACGTATTCATAACTTTTGTCTTTCTTTTCATCTTTCTTTTCTGTATTTTTGTGATTTCATATATATATATGCATTCACCCTTTTCTTTCTTTTCTTTCTTTCTTTAATTTCATGGGTCATACTATATAAGGGTGATCAACCCGTCATTTGCTTACGAATGTCACAAAGACAATCGCCGTGGTCCATCGTCATGGCCCACCTATACTTACAACCGTCCGGCAACTAGTGCCGTCCGTCATTTTATTCTTACAACCGTCCGGCAATCTTTGTCCGTCCGTCATGACTTACAACCGTCCTACCGTCGTAGGCCGTAATTCGCCCGTCTACCCGAAGGTATCCGTTTCCCATGCGACTATTATTTATACAACCGTTCTACTATAATATGCCAATTGCTTCGACCGTCCATTAATGGCATTCGTACGTCCTAGCCGATGAAGGAGCGCACTTGTCCCGGTTATAAAATAGTCACATGGTCGTCCGTCTACCGAAGTAGCCGTTATCATCGAAGCGTCCATAACATTTTCTGTACTTGGCAAGCAATATATACATGGATATAAAGCAGGATTTCATTCTTTCATATTGTGTTATACTTTCATTCATTCTTGATAATCATGCTTTTCATTCTTTATTCATAATTTCTCTTTCATGTATAGGTATATATATATATATATATACTTGTATAACACATATGATCACATTGGCATTCATAACATTTATTCACTTAGTGTATACATCTCAGCCCCAAAACATTTGAAAACATTTGCACATAACATAGAAGGGGGCACATAGAACTCACCTGATGAGTAGTTTCTGTAATACACTAAGCTGGCTACTGGGCTTCACTAATGTCACTCACGATCTGTATAATAAAGTCATACACATAAGATGGTGCTCCTAGATGACACTAGACATTACTATGCTTGAACATAGTAGTTTCGATTGATTAGCTTATATCGAAACTTGGTAGTTTCGATAGGTTGTTTCTGTCGAAACTTGGTAGTTTCGATAGGTAGTTTCGATAGATAGTTTCGATAGGTAGTTTCGATAGATAGTTTCGATAGGTAGTTTCGATAGGTAGCTTATGTGTTATCTTAGCTTCGGATCGGGGGCTCATATCGAAACTATGGTAGTTTCGATTGGGCCTGCATATATCGAAACTGGGTAGTTTCGATAGGTCTGCACATATCGAAACTAAGTAGTTTCGATGGGTCTGCACATATCGAAACTAAGTAGTTTCGATGGGTCTGCACTTATCGCCTTCCCCAAAAATCCGAATGTTCTGCATGCGAATCTGATCATGTCGATATCTAGATTTTCTTTGATCAAAACGTTCGTTTTTCATTCTAGATGCTATACCTAAGTTCACTTTCAAGTTTCATCCGCAAAAATCGTTATCTTTTAGCCAAAACCCGAAAACTCCCAAAACGAACAAAAACTCATAATGTGATCGAATCGTTACCTGGATTGGATTTCTGATTCAGAGGATATGATCACGAGAACAGCAGCAACGTTCTCCTGAATTCCCGAGTTGATCCGTCACTTTCTCTCTCTAGACCCGAGCTCTCCTTTCTCTCTCTAAAAGCTGCGTGAGTTGAGGAAATGAGCAGGGAAGAGGGCTGCCTTGCCTCTTATGCGCATGGGCTTCCCTCGGCCCATTGAAGCCGGGCCCAGGCCTGCTCCCTTTTTGTTTAAATATTCTAACTAAACCACCGGTCTCGCTATATTTATTCGTTTTATTATTTTTAGGATGTTACATTTAACCTGGAAAACAACCCGGTGACTCGGGTTTGATTTTATAACTTATAATTGTTAATAATTCCACTTTAGAAATAATATATTTATATTATTTTCAACCCCGACTTCGTATGAAGCTATTTCTAAATAATATATATTTATATTATTCCACTTTGATTAAATATCTTGTATAATGTTTTAAACCGTTTAATAATATAAATTGTTATATTATTTACCTATGTTATTTTCTCGAATAAAAATAACATGTTTATTATTTTTGCCAATGATTAATTATTAATCTTACGAATCTAAAATAATATATTAGATTATATTATTTTCCTAACTTTTGTAAACGACTCGAACGTACGAATCTAATTATTTATTTGTTTATTATTCGTTATTAACGTTCGACACGTAACGCATTTACCTTAATTATTATATATATAATTACGTAGACACATTCGTCTACTCTTAAATTCCTAGAATACGTCAAGGCATTAAATCTTCCGTGTCGTCGTCACAAATCCCAACTTGTCCCTAATTTATATGTTTATAATTTTAGGGCATACGTAAGTCGTCTGAGACTTACACTCGTGGTTCCAACTTTTTCCTTGTGTGATCCAAATCTCTACTCAAGCTCAGGTGAGTTTCACGGCCCCTTTTTACTGCTTTTAAACTGGGGGAGAAAACATGATACAAACTCTTTTGATTTTTGTACTTCATTTTATATCAATTGTTATGACTATGCGTAAACTCTATCATGAAAGTCTTCACATCGAACCGTTTAAATATGAATATAGCGAGGTATGTTGGGTAGTACTACTGGGTTTGACAAACCTCACCCGCGTTAGTCGCGCTAACTCGATTGGATATCGAACGGGTGCAATATTGACCTAAACATGCACCGTGGTTGATAGACCTGGTGGGAGGCAATACAAACAGTCAGTTTACGGTTGTGAGCGTAATAGCAAACATGAACATGGGTTAGCTACTCATTGGTATATATATGTTGATTGTACAATAAATCTGGTAAACGTTTATTTATATATTGAAACCTGTGAACTCACCAACCTCGTGTTGACACTTTTTCTTACATGTTTTCTCAGGACGCTAAGCTAAGACACAGGTGCACGTTAGGGCATGCATGGGATTCAACTGCTTTGCTTTGTGTCTATTTATGTATGGTTGAATTATTTTATTGTACTTTGTTTGGTTTGGACGTTTGGACTTTTGAGACTTTTGGACTTTGGTTTTGGGCGCTTGTATTTTGCGCATTTACTTTCTTTACGCTTCCGCATTGATACTTTGATTTAAAAGATATTTTCATTTTAAGTCCCATGTAGAGTCGTTCAATGTAACTAGTGTCTGAGATCCTGGTTTGTCACTTCCCAAAACGGTAAAACTCCGTTAGTTGAAATTGGGGGTGTGACATTTACCTAACTAATATTCATATTACATTAAAAATTGAAAAGTCCCCAAACCCATTTCCCTTGTGCACCTCTCGGCCGAAACAAGGGGGCCCACCCACACAGCATCACCTACACCACACCACCACCATACTTGTGTCATAGGCACCATGCTTTTATTAGTGTGAATCCTTCTATAATCAAATCACATCTAATCCATCCATGCTTGTAATGATGAGAGCAAGTTTAACACTCAACCCTCTTTATCTCTCTACATATATCGACACATATCCACACACACATACACTTTTCTCTTTCAAACCAAGAACACAAGTTATAGAGAATTCTAGCTAGGAGCTTGAAGATACAAGGGGGTCTTGGAAGTTAGGAGCCGTTTTTCTAGCTAGTCATGCCATTGTCACCTTCTAACCGTTGATTCTTCACCTAGCTTGTCTAGTGGTATGAAACCGACACCACTCTTCATATTTATCTCTATTTATAGATTAAAGCTAGTTGTTCATTTGCGCTCCAGCCACACCTTCGTAACTCCAAATACCCGGATTCGTTGCACACGACTTTCCCTCTGTATACATCTAAAACTCAAATCTTTCTAAAGAAAGTTAGTTTACCCGAAGCAAAGTCAAGAGAGAAAGGTGGTAGCTCTCCATGCAAGCTATTCTAGCAAGTCTTCTGTGGAGAAAAAATTTATTCTTCCCAGATTATTCTTTTTTTCTTACGACACGAGAATTCAATCCGGATTCTTGGATTTTTCCAACAAAATGGATCTTTCCGTTCTAATACTCTATCCGAGAGTTATCAGTATTTATCAAATCTGTTCCTATCTAATGGAACACTATTGGATCAAATGACAAAGGCATTGTTGAGAAAAAGATGGCTTTTCCCGGATGAAATGCAAATTGGATTCATGGAACAGGAGAAGGATTTCCCATTCCTTAGCCAGAAAGATATGTGGCCATGAAAGGCGAAGGAAGGCTGGAATGCCAACAGGCGTCTATTATTGAATTCACCCGACCCGACAGTACCCGTTTCCAGTGCCAAAGTCACTGAATGGGTTAGTCGCCAATCCCTAAAACGTACTATGTAATGGTATGTAATGTACTTTATCTGCTGGGTTACGGGCGGTCATTTTACTAGAGGTTTACAATCTACCCTTGTGTGATTCCTGTTGAAGCATATACTCGAGGGCATTGCTATCACACGAATTGAAAAGCCTTATGGATCAAAGAGTTTTATAAGTTTAACTTTATTATGTTTAAAAACTAGATTTTATATAAAAAGATGTATGTGGTTCGAAAATGATAGGCTTATATACATAGATTATTGTCTTGAAATATTTTATGAGATATTTGTTATTTTGATTTCATGATGCTAAGTTATGAGTTGTTAAACTAAAAGATTTATGTAAATATATAAAAAGGATCGAATTTGTAAAAACACATGTGTATGCATATTGTTGATTGTAGTAACTTGAAATGATAATAATACATACATATATATCGAAATTTGTATATGTATTTATAGGTAGATATTCTTGTTTGAACATTTGATAATAAAAAGGGAAAGAGTAATTTAAAAACTATGAATAATACTTGGATAAGTGAAATATATGTATATATATATATATGTGATCGCATGAAACATGTAAATATATATTTATGTGTGCTTGAAGTTTGGAAATTTGGTAGATTATTAAGCATGAAAAGCATGAGTTCATATAAAGAGATTAAACATGTACTTGAATAAATGATCTAGTGTATGTATATATGTTTAGCAACCGAAAAATGTATAAATATACTCGTATGAACATAACTTGTTGAACTTGAAAAGTTGTTGAACATTGCATGTAAATATATATATATATAGAAATCATAATACATATATGAGTGACGAAAAATTTGTAACTTGGAATGAGTTATGAAAAGGTTAAATAATTGAAATCACATGTGTGTTTATAACTTGTTTATAGCATGAAACATGGACTTGATTAATGAAACCTAAAGACGTTCGGTTTAAAATAAATGATCGTATGTATTCACGAAACATATTTAAGTGTGGGTTGAAATATGGTTATACTTGTGTGTATATATTGTAAGAAAATATAGATACATGACAAGTTAATAAATGTCGTTCGGAAGAAGTAATTGCATGTGGACGTGCTAACATGGTTTATGTGCTCGTCGAATAAATGACATGCTTGGTACAAACTTGAACGATATTTGTGGTTTATATAATTATTGATAGGAAATAATTATAT
The DNA here is from genome assembly GCA_023525975.1 of Smallanthus sonchifolius. Taxonomy (NCBI): domain Eukaryota; kingdom Viridiplantae; phylum Streptophyta; class Magnoliopsida; order Asterales; family Asteraceae; genus Smallanthus; species Smallanthus sonchifolius. The sequence goes on from CM042034.1 coordinate 54,190,112, forward strand.
GATGATACATGGACTATAATATAAATATATTATAAGATGTTGCAAAAATAATATTTATTTTTGATAAACGCAACAAGTCACCAATATGGAAATATAATATTTTTCCAGAGAATAAATAAAGCGTCTAGACAGGAATAATAATCACCAATGAGTCGTAAATGAAAACCCTATTTTTACTAAACAAAGGGGTACTTAACGGGATTCGTTAAGTCGGATGAACAACTTACGTATAAGACGGGTAGTCTTAACACATTAGTACCCTTGTGTGATTAGGGTACGGATAGACATGAACTCTTAGCGCGCTGTTATTTGCTATGATTTCATTGGACACAAGGTGAGTTCACGACCCCCTTTTATTTTTCTACTGTTTTGTAAACACCAGGGGAGAAACATACTTACTTGTTATGTTTTGAGAACATGAAATACAATTGCTTACACGTTTGACAATATGAACATTCTGGTTTAACTCTTTGTGAGTTTCACTAACCCCTTTTTCTAAGTTTTTGAAATATTTTGGGGTGGAAACATACTTGTAAAGAATTTTCGTATGTAAATGAATGAACAAATGATCAGACCGTATGTGTGCATTGCGGGAAAAATAAAGCGCTTAAAGTCCTCGGAATAAAAACTTAGTAACCATTAGCTATGGATTTAGCCCGGGATTCTATGGATAGTACTATTGGGGGTGACGCCTCCGGTCATGGTTAGTCGTGCTAACCATGGGTCCAAATGACCGAATGACCGCATATTATCGTACTCGCAGAAAGGCGAGGGGAGGCACAAAAAGTTGGGGTTTGGTTACGGTCTCGTGCATTACATATTATTTTGTATTCCTTGCAAGCTTACAAATGGGGTCAATTGGTCAGGGTAATGTTTAAATTCATTGGTTATACATATAAACTGTTTGATCGGAAAATGATCATGTTTGAACGTTTTGAGAACGTTGGAATTACAAAGACGTCATGTATATGTTTTCAAAGGAAAACTACTTATTTGATGACGGTAAAGTCATGGACATGTTTTCAAAGGAAAACTACTTAATTGATGATGGTTAATTCATGTATATGTTTTCAAAGGAAAACTACCTATTTTATGACGGTTAAGTCATGGGAATGTTTTCAAAGGAAAACAACTTATTTTATGACGGTAAAGTCATGGGCATGTTTTCAAAGGAAAATTACTTATTTGATGACGGTTAAGTCATGTATATGTTTTCAAAGGAAAACTACGTATTTTATGACGGTTAAGTCATGTATATGTTTTCAAGGGAAAACTACTTAATTGATGACGGTTAAGTCATGTATATGTTTTCAAAGGAAAACTACGTATTTTATGACGGTTAAGTTAGGGGAATGTTTTCAAAGGAAAACCACTTATTATATGACGGTAAAGTCATGGGCATGTTTTCAAAGGAAAACTACTTATTTGATGACGGTTAAGTCATGTATATGTTTTCAAAGGAAAACTACTTATTTTATGATGGTTAAGTCATGTCTAGTTTTTCGGGGTAAACTAACTATACTAAATTAACAAATTCCGTGAACTCACCAACCTTTGTGTTGACACTTTCAAGTATGTTTCTCAGGTAACCTTTAGCCAAGGAGCGGATGGAATAGGCTAGCTATAATCGGATAAATTCCTACTAGCTAGAAGGATATAGATTATCCGGTCTCAAGTCTGTCGTTGATCTAGAAGAACTTAGATCATTGTACTACTTAGTCTTAGTATTTGTGTATGTATTCAAGTCTTAGAAATCACTAATACAGCTTCCGCTATCGTGTAATGAACTAATCGTTGCAACCTGTATTTTTTTATTAAGTAAATAAATTTGGGGGCGTGACATCTTGAAACAATCGGGTCTGCAGAAATATCATAACTGATTTTTGAATGGTTCAAGAAATCAATTATCTCTCTATACTGCAGTGCAGCACCCTTCCACTCTGGTTCTGTATGTGCTAGGAGATTGAACTCATTTGTAAACGCACGAGCCATACCTGCAAAAACACACAGAAAACACAATAAGAACAACAAGTTTCATTGGACTTAAAAACACATGACTCAGTATAGCAGTTACTCATTGAACTGAAATTTCAGACTTAAAATTTTTTCACAAGTGTTGGTCCTGCGTACTTAGCAAGTACGTAGGAATTTGTTCTTGCGTACTTAACAAGTACGCATGAATTACTTCTTGCGTACTTGTTAAGTACACAAAAAACGCACTTGTACAATTTTCAGAAATCCAAAAATCTCAACAATATCAACAATGATGTGGATTAGGTAACCACAAGGTCGGAATACATGATTCTATGGGACCAATATCAACACCAAATAGCTGCTACATTAGTCACATTTTGACCTAAATTCGATCCGACGTCAATCAGAGAGTCAAGGTCAAAATCAAGAGTCTATAAGGACGATTAATGACTGATTAAGGTTCGATTATTGATTCTAAGCAAGTTTTAACTATAATGGGTTACCAAAACAACCAAAAGTTTATCTAGAATCTAGATTCAAACCCTAAAAAAATTTCAAATTCTTGAATCCGTCTGAAAGACGAGATTTAATGGATGAAATGTCCTACGATTCTCACCAAGTGATGTTAATACGATGATGATACTAGAATCGGGACGAAATACCGATTAGGACACTTGAATTTTCTGAGTAAAAATGCCGAAGGGAAGTTCAACAGTTGAGAAGTTTGAATGAGATAAAAATTCTGAAAAATTTCTAAGTATTGTATTTATACCCAACATAAAAAGGTCTTGCGTACTTGCTAAGTGCACAAGACTTAACTCCTGCTGTCACACCCCGACCGATGGCGGAATCATCGGGGCGGGACATGTAAGACTGTTCATAGCACATGGTTGACTAAATTGAAATATATTAAAGTCAAATTTGCATTACAATAAATCCAAGTACAAGATCAAATTCAAACAAGAAACATAAACAATTCATAAAATTCTTGATTTATTTTGCTAAGTCCAAATCCTATGTTGAACACGTCTTGAATCAATCTCACATATTGGGGCCTGAAACATGAATAAAATAAAGTCAACTAAAAAGTTGGTGAGTATAACACAGTTGTATATAGATAGCATATAGTTGAAAACAAATCCTTTACATGACATGATAAATAAGGCGTTTATGGGGAGTAACTATTGTGTAACCAGATGTACAATCAAACCTTGTAACTAGCATGCAAAACAAATGTGTTGTCGGTTTCAATCACCGCGTACCATGGGTGGGTTTGTCAGACTCAATAGATCCATCATTGAAAACCGTCGGCTTGTATAGTTAATGATTGCACATAAGAGCATACAAAGGTTAAACACACCTAGCACTCGGGCACAAAGCTCAAATTTTTGCACACATGTATGTAAATAGGATTTTTGCACTTGTGTTGTTTGTGTAAATGTAATTGTGTAATGTGTAATGAGTATAGAGTTCATGTTCCACCCCAAAAGTGTAAAAGAGTAAAAAGGGGTTGTGAATACTCACTTGGTATGGAAGTGAAGCTAACAAGGAATATAGATAGCAAAAAGATCCTTGAAAAGCACACTTTAACCTAAATAGTAATATGCATTGAATCACATAGATGTATAAAGTTTAAGAATGAAAGTTGGATTTGTATGTAAAACCATTGGTTTGTATTTAAAAAGGATTGAATAAAATATATAAAGTTTGAGGTAAAATATGTTTAAAACAATTTAATTAGGTTTGAATTAAATAAATAAGTGTATAACTATAGTTTATGAAATAATGTCAATATTAATTGTAATTAAGTATAAATAAATAAAACGATTTTGATTTAAAATGTAAAGTAAATAAGTCATCATTATTTATAAATCTTGTAACTTAATTATTTAAAATATCATTTAAGTGTAAGATGATAAATATAAATTTAATTTTTATAAACTTTTCAATAAATTACATTTATGCCAAGATTAAACTTTTAATCTATTTTTAAATACAGAAAACATATTTTTTATAAAATCTGAAACATTTACTGATTAAAATATAAAAATTATAATTCTGTTAAAAATTCTGAGTCTAGCACGACCGTGCCTCGGAAGCGCACGATCGTGCTCAAACCACGGGCGCGACCGCGCTAGTCGGGGCGCGACCGGGTTGATCAATCAGGAGCACAATCTAGACAAGTCATCAGGCACGACCGTGCCTTAGCCCGGCACGGTCGCGTCTATGATTTTTAGACACAACAGAGACTAGCCCAAAGGGCATGACAAGGTCTGGACGGATGAAACGACCGCGCTTCTAGTCGACACGACCGCGCTAAACGAGGCACGGCCGCGCTAGATGATTAGCGCGACCGTGTCTAATCTAAATCAGACACGAATCGAGAATTTCTTGTATTTTAAACACTGGAATTGTTAGGGCTTTTGATTAATAGGTTATTACGTGTCTTTTCATATACCTTAATTGTATGGAAATCGGGTTTAAGTATGGGTTCGATTAAATAATTTTTATTGGAAACATGGTTTCTGATTCTGGTCGATTTCTATTGTGGAAGCCCAAATTGGATGAGGGCTTTTGATAATGATACTGAAATGAATGAGAAGACGATTATATTTACCCTGAAACGAAACGAATTTATAGAGAACGGTTGGAAGGAAGCTCTGGCGACGATGGCTCGAGTTCCGACGATCTTTACTGCAACTCCGATCAATCCAGACAGTCCGGAAGCTTCAGAGATGGTTTGATATCGCGATTCTGCTACTGAGTTGGGAGAATTTGGGTCGAAAAGCTTTGAGAGAGTTTCTTTCTTGAAATTTGCTTGAGAGAGTTTTCTTGCAAATGAATACTGAGGCGTTTGGGATTTGAAAAGTGGTAATACAATTGTTAAGGGGAAAAGAAACGTATAACGGTTTCGGATTCGAACGATCGGGTGATTAATCTGCATTTACGTTTTTCTGTTACGCAGGCGCGACCGTGCCAAGGAGAGGCGCGACCGTGCCTAGGCACCGGGCGCGATCGTTCCAGAGCAGGTCGCGCGACCGTGCCAAAGCACTTGGCGCGACCGTGCTAGAACGAAGCACGACCGTGCTAACTAGGGTTTCTTGATGTTTTTCAATTTTAGTCCTTGACTTTTCAGGTTTGATAAGTTTGTACCAAATAGTTTCTTGTATAGCGTTTAAATGTAAATAATCGAGTAAAACTTGCGAATTTGTATAGGATCATTGCATTAAATTTTACGACGAGAAAATAATGAGGCATTGCACGAGTATAGAACTTGAAATTGCATTACATTGAACTGAAATAGGCATACTAAAATCCGAAATGTTACAGTCTCCCCATATTGAGAGAATTTCGTCCCGAAATTTAGCTAGAGGAAACAACATTATTAGTAAAAAGATGAGGGTACTTGAGCTTCATTTGGTCTTCTCGTTCCCAAGTGAACTCAGGACCACGCTTAGATTCCCAACGAACTTTAACGATAGGAATGCGACTTCGCTTGAGTTGCTTGACTTCACGATCCATAATTTCCATCGGTTTCTCAACGAAGTGCATCTTTTCATCAATGCGCACGTCGTCAAGCGGTATATGGAGATTTTCGTCGGCGAGACACTTCTTTAGATTAGATATATGAAATGTAGGATGCACATTTCCAAGAGATGGAGGTAACTCGAGCTTGTAAGCCACTTTCCCAATCCTTTCAAGGATTTTGAACGGACCAACATAACGAGGCGATAACTTGCCTTTCTTTCCAAAACGGATCACACCCTTCCATGGAGATACCTTAAGAAGAACGAGATCACCGACTTGGAATTCCAAGGGTTTTCAACGCTTGTCGGCATAACTCTTTTGTCGACTCCTCGCTACTCGAATATTGTCACGGATTTGAATAATCTTGTCGGAAGTTTCTTGAATTAACTCGGGACCGGTGATTTGTGCTTCACCAATCTCGTTCCAACAGATCGGAGAACGACACTTGCGACCATAGAGAGCTTCGAATGGAGCCATGTTGATACTTGTGTGGTAGCTATTGTTATAAGAAAACTCAATAAGGGATAAATGTGAATCCCAATTGCCACCAAAATCGATTACACAAGCTCTAAGCATGTCTTCAAGAGTTTGGATTGTTCGCTCGGTTTGACCATCAGTTTGGGGATGGTAAGCCGTGCTCAAATCCAAACGAGTACCAAGAGCAGATTGGAGAGATTGCCAAAATCGAGAAGTGAACCGAGCGTCTCTATCGGATATTATGTTCAAGGGAACGCCATGACGGCTCACAATTTCATCAACGTAAATTCGGGCTAATTTCTCCACTTTGAAGTCTTCACGAATAGGCAAGAAATGGGCAGATTTGGTGAGTCGATCAATGATCACCCAAATACTATCATAACCACTCGAGGTGCGAGGGAGCTTGGTAATGAAATCCATAGCTAAATTCTCCCATTTCCACACGGGAATTTCTGGTTGTTCGAGTAAACCAGAAGGACGCTGATGTTCGGCTTTGACTTTGGAGCAAGTTAAGCATTTGGCAACATAAAGAGCAATGTCCTTCTTCATACCGGGCCACCAATAAAGCTGACGAAGATCTTGGTACATTTTATCCGCACCAGGATGAATAGAATAACGAGTCTTATGAGCCTCATTCATGAGAATTGTACGGAGATCATCGCGACCGGGAACCCAAATACGGTTCAAGTAATATAGTAAGCCATTGGGTTTAGATTCAAGAAGAAGTTCAACACCACACGACATTTCTTCATACATGTTACCCTCGGTAACCGAGACGTGTTGAGCTTCCAGGATACGGGTTTGAATATCGGATTGAATACGGGCGCAATGAAGCATAACATGGTCTTTTCGACTCAAAGCATCGGCTACAACATTCGCTTTGCCGGGATGGTAGCGAATCTCGCAGTCGTAGTCGTTAAGGAGTTCGACCCAACGTCGTTGCCTCATATTGAGTTCTTTTTGGTTGAAGATATGTTGAAGACTTTTGTGGTCGGTGAATACCACACATTTCGTGCCGTATAGGTAATGTCTCCAAATCTTTAACGCGAATACGACCGCACCTAACTCGAGATCGTGCGTCGTATAATTCTTTTCATGAATTTTGAGTTGTCTTGATGCATAAGCGATCACTTTTCCTCGTTGCACGAGGACACAACCAAGACCTTGGTTAGAAGCATCACAATAGACAACTAAATCATCATTTCCATCGGGGAGAGTCAAAATGGGAGCATTGCATAACTTATGCTTAAGAGTTTGGAAAGCTTCTTCTTGTTTCGGTCCCCATTCATAAGCTTTACCCTTATGGGTCAAGGCGGTAAGAGGGACAGCAATCTTTGAGAAGTTTGAGATGAAACGACGATAATAACCCGCAAGACCAAGAAATGAACGAACTTCGGTAGGAGTCTTCGGGGCATTCCAATTTTTAACCGTTTCGATCTTAGCAGGATCAACATGAATACCCTTGTCGTTGACGATGTGACCAAGAAATTGAACTTCTTTTAACCAAAATTCACATTTGGAGAACTTGGCATATAGTTGTTCTTTCTTTAAAAGGTCCAAAACCAATCTAAGGTGTTCTTCATGGTCGGCTTTAGTCTTGGAATAGATTAAGATATCGTCAATGAAAACGATCACGAATTTATCAAGGTACGGTTTGCACACACGATTCATGAGGTCCATGAAAACTGCGGGTGCATTGGTTAATCCAAAAGGCATAATCATGAACTCGTAATGACCATACCTTGTTCGGAAAGCAGTCTTAGGAATGTCATCTTCTTGAACACGGAGCTGATGATAACCAGATCGAAGATCAATCTTCGAGAAACACGTAGAACCTTGAAGTTAATCAAAGAGATCATCGATTCTAGGCAAAGGATAGCGATTCTTGATAGTAAGCTTATTGAGTTCGCGATAGTCAATACACATGCGAAATGATCCATCCTTCTTCTTTACAAATAAGACGGGTGCACCCCACGGTGAATGACTCGGGCGAATGAACCCTTTATCGGAGAGTTCTTGAAGTTGACTTGCGAGCTCTTGCATTTCGGAAGGTGCAAGACGATAAGGAGCTCTAGCAACAGGGTTAGCTCCGGGCATGAGATCAATACGGAACTCGACTTGACGAATGGGAGGAAGACCGGATAAATCTTTAGGAAACACTTCGGGAAAATCTTGAATAATGGGAATGTCTTGGATACTCTTCTCCTTGACATCCTTTTGAACAATATGAGCTAGGAAGGTGATGTACTTCTTTCGTAAGTACTTTTGAGCAGTAGTACAAGACATCAATTTAAGACCCTTGCAAGGCTTTTCACCAAAAACCCTTAAGGTTTCTCCCGAAGGTAGCGGAATTCGGATGCACTTTTCAAAGCAAATAACTTCGGCATGATGATTTGATAGCCAATCCATACCTATGATAATGTCAAAGCTTCCTAGTGGCATTGGAATAAGGTTGATTGGGAATGCATGATCATTAAGTTCTAAAGAGCAATCATAGATAATAGACTCAATTGTAAGGGAGTCACCATTTGCTATTTCAACGGTGAAGGTTTTCTCTAATTGGGATCGTGTCTTTGCAAGTAAAGGCTCAAAATTAAGTGACACAAAACTTTTATCGGCACCGGTATCGAACAAAATGGAGGCATATTGACTATTAACAAGGAACGTACCATTAACCACGTCGTTGTTGGCTTGAGCTTCGTTGGCGTTAATGTTGAAAGCACGCCCACGAGCTCCACCTTGTCTAGTATTTGCGAACCTTGGACATAGATTACGAAAATGATTCGGGTCACCACACTCATAACAAGCACGCCCATTAGCAATGGCGGGAGCACCTTGATTAGCCACTTGAGGTACGGTTTGGTTTGGAGGGTTGACTTGGCCCGTAAGGGCTTTGGTCCTACAAACATTAACCGTATGACCATATCTCCCACAATAAGTACAAAGGCGACATGGGATGTTTTGGGGATGACGATAGTTGCAGGTGGCACAAAGTGGGTAAATTCCACCATATGACTTTTTGACTGGTGCTTGAACCATAGGTGCAGCTTGGTTCACGGGAACAGCAGGAGTCACCACAGCAAAATTTCTAACCTTCCTCTTTCTAGTGTTGCGAGAGGGCTCGGTTGTAGCTTCTTTGGTGTGGTTAGGAGGGGTTACGGTTTCAGCAACTTTCTTAGAACCCTTTTTGGTAAGAGTTCCAGCTTTAACATGATTATCGGTTAGGGTAGCAGACAGGCGGATGGCATCTTCCAAAGTAGCAGGATTTCTACCTAAGACAGTATCTTGAATTTGTCTTGGTAGCCCACCAATGTACTTTTCGATGCAACGAGATAATGGAGTGACCATGTGGGGCACAAGAAGACTCAATTCATGGAACCGAGTTGTGTAAGCCAAGTGTTCCCCACTATCTTGGGCAAGATCCCAAAATTCGGCCTCTAACTTCTTCACTTCATTGCGAGGACAGAACTCCTCGGTCATAAGCCTTTTGACCTCATCCCAAGGTAAGGCCATTGCTACATCAACACCCCTATTCCTTTTCTCCCCATTCCACCATGTAAGTGCCCGCTTTTGAAGGACACTAGTAGCATGACGAACACGGAGGTTGTCGGGACAGTCACTATTGAGAAAGGTATTCTCAATACTTTCGAACCATTGGAGGAGTCCGGTAGCTCCTTCGGTTCCATAAAACTTTAGGGGATTGCACGAATTGAAGTGATTGAAGGTGCATTGGGATGGATTACCACCATTTCCACCATTACCACCATTATTACCACTATTGCTTCCATTGTCATTAGTGGCACCATTGGCTTGGGTGAGTTGTGTCACCAATGGAGTAAGAATAGCAGCAATGTCGGAGTTGGCGTTAGCGGCGGGAGCACGACGAGGAGGCATTCTACAGATTTTCACAAGACAAGAAAGGTTGAAAGAACTTATGAGAATTGCTAGGATTTAATAGAATGAGAAAACCAAATAAAAGATAGATATTCATAGTTTGGATTGTACTCAAAAGTGATAAAATCACTTGAATACTAAGGCACATTAAGGTTAATTTAAACTTATATAATTTTCAAGGAGACATGCTTTAGCCTATAGGTAAACACTCATCTCGAGAATTCCCAGGAAAGCATACGGGTCCCTCGGTTGATTGGGATTTATGCGAAATGCTTTCCTAGACAGAAAACCCAAAATACAGGTGTCACCCTTCCAGATTGCACGTGTCCTCAAATAATTTAACAAGTCTAAAAACTTTAACGAAGAAATAAAAAAATTTTAGAGATTTTTGCTTCAAGAATTTTCCACATGCTTAGAAAGGATAAAGATAGAAAAAGAAGATAAGAATAATAAGAAGTTTAAGACATAGGGAAGGATATTATTTATTTAATTATTATTTAAGAATATCCTAATAAGTCATGCATTTCTAACAAAGAAGGTAGCAAATATAATAATAATTAATCATGGTAATCATGTAGCACATAGCATGTAACACATAGCACAAAATCATGAAGCATAGTATAAGTGGGTGTCCTAAAGTTATAGTCTAGGTCAAGATGTCTAATAACCTAATTCCCTATAACCAAGGCTCTGATACCAATCTGTCACACCCCGACCGATGGCGGAATCATCGGGGCGGGACATGTAAGACTGTTCATAGCACATGGTTGACTAAATTGAAATATATTAAAGTCAAATTTGCATTACAATAAATCCAAGTACAAGATCAAATTCAAACAAGAAACATAAACAATTCATAAAATTCTTGATTTATTTTGCTAAGTCCAAATCCTATGTTGAACACGTCTTGAATCAATTTCACATATTGGGGCCTGAAACATGAATAAAATAAAGTCAACTAAAAAGTTGGTGAGTATAACACAGTTGTATATAGATAGCATATAGTTGAAAACAAATCCTTTACATGACATGATAAATAAGGCGTTTATGGGGAGTAACTATTGTGTAACCAAATGTACAATCAAACCTTGTAACTAGCATGCAAAACAAATGTGTTGTCGGTTTCAATCACCGCGTACCATGGGTGGGTTTGTCAGACTCAATAGATCCATCATTGAAAACCGTCGGCTTGTATAGTTAATGATTGCACATAAGAGCATACAAAGGTTAAACACACCTAGCACTCGGGCACAAAGCTCAAATTTTTGCACACATGTTTGTAAATAGGATTTTTGCACTTGTGTTGTTTGTGTAAATGTAATTGTGTAATGTGTAATGAGTATAGAGTTCATGTTCCACCCCAAAAGTGTAAAAGAGTAAAAAGGGGTTGTGAATACTCACTTGGTATGGAAGTGAAGCTAACAAGGAATATAGATAGCAAAAAGATCCTTGAAAAGCACACTTTAACCTAAATAGTAATATGCATTGAATCACATAGATGTATAAAGTTTAAGAATGAAAGTTGGATTTGTATGTAAAACCATTGGTTTGTATTTAAAAAGGATTGAATAAAATATATAAAGTTTGAGGTAAAATATGTTTAAAACAATTTAATTAGGTTTGAATTAAATAAATAAGTGTATAACTATAGTTTATGAAATAATGTCAATATTAATTGTAATTAAGTATAAATAAATAAAACGATTTTGATTTAAAATGTAAAGTAAATAAGTCATCATTATTTATAAATCTTGTAACTTAATTATTTAAAATATCATTTAAGTGTAAGATGATAAATATAAATTTAATTTTTATAAACTTTTCAATAAATTACATTTATGCCAAGATTAAACTTTTAATCTATTTTTAAATACAGAAAACATATTTTTTATAAAATCTGAAACATTTACTGATTAAAATATAAAAATTATAATTCTGTTAAAAATTCTGAGTCTAGCACGACCGTGCCTCGGAAGGGCACGATCGTGCTCAAACCACGGGCGCGACCGCGCTAGTCGGGGCGCGACCGGGTTGATCAATCAGGAGCACAATCTAGACAAGTCATCAGGCACGACCGTGCCTTAGCCCGGCACGGTCGCGTCTATGATTTTTAGACACAACAGAGACTAGCCCAAAGGGCATGACAAGGTCTGGACGGATGACACGACCGCGCTTCTAGTCGACACGACCGCGCTAAACGAGGCACGGCCGCGCTAGATGATTAGCGCGACCGTGTCTAATCTAAATCAGACACGAATCGAGAATTTCTTGTATTTTAAACACTGGAATTGTTAGGGCTTTTGATTAATAGGTTATTACGTGTCTTTTCATATACCTTAATTGTATGGAAATCGGGTTTAAGTATGGGTTCGATTAAATCATTTTTATTGGAAACATGGTTTCTGATTCTGGTCGATTTCTATTGTGGAAGCCCAAATTGGATGAGGGCTTTTGATAATGATACTGAAATGAATGAGAAGACGATTATATTTACCCTGAAACGAAACGAATTTATAGAGAACGGTTGGAAGGAAGCTCTGGCGACGACGGCTCGAGTTCCGACGATCTTTACTGCAACTCCGGTCAATCCAGACAGTCCGGAAGCTTCAGAGATGGTTTGATATCGCGATTCTGCTACTGAGTTGGGAGAATTTGGGTCGAAAAGCTTTGAGAGAGTTTCTTTCTTGAAATTTGCTTGAGAGAGTTTTCTTGCAAATGAATACTGAGGCGTTTGGGATTTGAAAAGTGGTAATACAATTGTTAAGGGGAAAAGAAACGTATAACGGTTTCGGATTCGAACGATCGGGTGATTAATCTGCATTTACGTTTTTCTGTTACGCAGGCGCGACCGTGCCAAGGAGAGGCGCGACCGTGCCTAGGCACCGGGCGCGATCGTTCCAGAGCAGGTCGCGCGACCGTGCCAAAGCACTTGGCGCGACCGTGCTAGAACGAAGCACGACCGTGCTAACTAGGGTTTCTTGTTGTTTTTCAATTTTAGTCCTTGACTTTTCAGGTTTGATAAGTTTGTACCAAATAGTTTCTTGTATAGCGTTTAAATGTAAATAATCGAGTAAAACTTGCGAATTTGTATAGGATCATTGCATTAAATTTTACGACGAGAAAATAATGAGGCATTGCACGAGTATAGAACTTGAAATTGCATTACATTGAACTGAAATAGGCATACTAAAATCCGAAATGTTACACCTGCGTACTTACTAAGTACGCAAGACTTAACTCTTGCGTACTTGTTAAGTACGCAGGGTTTACCTCATGCGCACTTGTCAAGTACGCAGAAACCCTTATGTGCGCAAACTTTCAACTCAAATTATGAAGATTTCAAGTCAAATAATGAACAAGATAAACAACATTCAATCGAGAGGATTCAGAATCAATTCAGGAAGGTTAAATACAAATATTTTTGGTTTTTCTGATTAAGATTGAACTATACACAAACTTAAAATCTTTTTGATCTTTTCTTGATAGAAATATACACGTATTCACACAAACTATTTTTGATCAAAGACACGAGCAGAGGATCATATCAGGCTAACTTATAGCAAAAACGATACAATAAAAACACCAAAGAATATGGGATCATGTCATGGATTACTATTTATTCATACGTAATAAGCACATAAAAAAATAATTCAAGCTGACAATATTATAAGATTTGAAACTATAAGCATCTTTGTATCACGTTCTTGTGTGTTAAGGTATTGATTATAAGATATACAACGTGTACCCCACTGATATGCTACAGTAATGTAAGTTGCACTATCTCAAGGCATCCAAGATTGTCCCAATAATTTTTTAAATTTTCAGAATGAAGCTACATCAATTAGCACATGAAAAATCAAGCAGAATCCATAAGGATTATCAGGAATCATAAGATTCAGAATCGCGTGATTCATTTGTCTTGGTTTCATTTGATTTCTTCATTGAGTATCGGTATGATGATTCAGGATAACGAATATGGTGTTTGAGTATTAAGGTAAGGGAATCCAACTTTTATCTGGATTTGATTTCAATGAATCAGGAGTGATTCAAGGGTGAATACACGCTCCACGGTTGATGTAGAGACATGTCTTGATTCAATCTCTCATTACATACTTGTGAGTATGGGCAGTGAGACGAACCGCATTAATTGTGCTAACGACATAACCCGAAACTGATCTCAGAAGAAAATTATTGCCAAAATCTAACATCCTTTATCTGATAATGATCTTTTCTATTCTTTTACGAACACACACTAGCAAACATGGGTTCAAATCACAGTGTAATTTGGATTTAGTTTCCACACTACTAGTGATTCATAAACGCATACAGCCTATTGACAATTCAAATTACTTGTAAATAAGCAGATTAAAAACATAATAATTTAAACAATTAAGTAAGCATGACGCAATCATTTCCCATATGAGCAGTCTATGGCGTTTAGATCATTTCTGATGTACTATCATTTCCTCTTTTCTCAAGTTAACTTTGAAATTTTCTCCATTTTATATTTTGTTTTTGATTTACTAAAATATTTTGAAAGTTAAAAGAACTATACAGAAAACTTAAAAGAAAATAAAATTTATCTTTCATGAATTGAAATGATTTAAGAAAACAAGTTTTTCACTCAGGATTGAACATTCCTATCAAGTTGACAAGATGCTCCGAACGGGATCGATCAAATGCCTTAGTGAAAAGATCAGCAAGATTGTCATCCGTGTGAACCTTTACAAGTTCAATTAAATGCTTTTCAGCACAATCACGAATGAAATGATGGCGAATTTCTATATGTTTAGTTTTGGAATGTTTCACCGGGTTATTTGTGATGGACATTGTGGCATTGTTGTCAATGAACAGAGGAGTTCCAGTGAAGTTCAAGCCGTAGTCTCTCAATTGCTGTTGTATTCACAATATTTGAGAAGAACCGCTCGTCGCAGCAATGTATTCTGCTTCAAAGGTTGAGGCAGAAACCGTTGACTGCTTCTTACACTGCCAGGAAACCAGTCTGTCTCCTAAGAGTTGACATCCACCAGAAGTTGACTTTCTGTCAAGGTTACAACCGCCATAGTCTGAATCAGTGTAGGCTTTGAAGTCAAATGACTGCTGCTTAGAGTACCAAATACCTAATCGAGGTTTCCCTTTCAAGTATCTGAAAATTCTCTTCACGGCTATCATGTGTGACTCCTTCAGTTGTTATTGAAACCTTGAGCACAAGCATACAACAAACATTATATCGGGTCTTAAAGATGTGAGATACATAAGTGATCCGATCATCCCACGGTACAATATGCAATCCATATCTTTTCCATCTTTGTCAGGATGCAGACCATGATTGACTGGGATAGGTGTGCCATAAGTACTACTATCATTCATCTTGTATTTTGACAAGATGTCCTGCACATACTTTGTTTGATGTATATAAATGTCATCCTCTCTTTGACTGACTTGCAGACCCAGGAAGAACGACAATTCACCCATGTTACTCATTTCAAACTTGGACTTCATCACCTGTTCGAATTCCCTACACATCCCTTCATTTGTAGATCTAAAAACGAGAGTTTTTCAACTTCTCATTAGTACATTTCAACTGCAAGATCTCGTTTTGCAGCTTTTTGATCTCATTGTTCCTTTTCTCTAACCCCTTATATGCAATATCCAAGTGAAGCTATTGATCGCACATTTTTAGTGAATAATCAGGTTTTTCCTTTTTCAACGTTTCAATTGAATCTTTAAATCGTTTTTCATTTTCTTTGTAACTTAACGCTGCAATACGAAGGGGTTCGACCTTGTCTTGAAGCTTAGAATTTTCAATTTTTTAAGCCTAGACATTTGGAACAAGAAATAACAGAAAAAGGATTAGAATCTACCTCATTCGATGAACTTTTTGCCTCTCCGATAGCCATGAGTGCAACAGCAGTAGTAGATTCTTCTAGGTCAGCCACATAAGCTTTCTTTTCTTCAGCTTCCTTTTCCTTAGCTTCATTTTTCTCAGCTTCCATTATCTCCATGATCTCAGTCATGAGACCAACCTGAGTTTGTGCAATGCTTGCATCCTCCAGATGAACACCCCAATCAAAGCTTTCGTCCTGTTGAGCTACCAGTGCATTGGACGTTCCACTTTGGCTTTGATTATGGTTGTTTGAGTTGTTGTAGCCATGACTGTTTCCTTGGCTAGGTCTGGTGACACCCGAAGCTGGTGCTCTATCTTTTTGACATTCACGAGCAAAGTGTCCATAGTTTAGACACTTGTAGCACTTGGCCTTGGATTTGTCAAAACCAACCTTGGCATTAGAGTGCCCGCCAATGAACTTTCTTCCTGTTCTGTTCAGGAAACGCTTGGCTCTCCTCAAGATCATGGCCATATTCCACTGAATGTCCATGTCCTCCATATCATCCGGATCCACCTGATTGAAGTTTTCTTCTATTGTTTCAGGATCCGTTAGCTTGCCGCCAATGAAGTTCTCATAGGCAAGCATGCATGAAGAGAATAAAGCCACATGATCTTCAGCTATCTTGGCTATCGCTGATTGGTTAGCTGAAGATGTGGGTGAAGGATTTCTTGAGGGATTCTGGTGATGAGATCCAGAACCAGATGCTGCATAGCATGCATGACCACCACAACCTTTTACAGTTTCTTCCTCATGAGAGTTTCCAGAGAAAAGGGCAATTCCAGAGCCCGATGACTTGGTTGCAGAAGACTTCCCATGATACATTGAAGGGTCTTGTATCTGAGGTCTTCCTGAGCTCTCCTTTCTTTTTAGGTTCATGTCATGAGCTTAAACCTTTCCAATTGCCTCATCAATTGTCATCTCATAGAACTTAGGATTCTCCCTCATTAGGGTTGTATACATCTCAAACTTGGGAGGCAAAGCATCCAGAAACTTTTCCACTAATTCTTCATCAGGATACTTCAGCTCCAAAGCTTTCAACTCCGTCTGCAGATGATAGAATCTAGAGATGAGCTCGTCTATAGATTCATTCCCTAGAAATTTGAAGCACTCATACTGCTTCCTGAGAAGATCCCGTTTACTTTTCTTGATGTCACTATTTCCCTCGAATCTTTTTGGTAACGCCTTCCAAAGATCCTTGGAGTTATCATATCCTCTAAAACTGTGGAACAACTCCCGAGTCAATGCCATAGTGATAGAACCGTGAGCCTTTTTCTCTCGATCATAAGCTTTCTTTTCTTCTTCATCGAGTTTAGAGATAGGCTTAGGTAGTTCATCATCAAGATATATGTGTGTGGGATGCTTATAGCCCTCTAGAATTGGAATCCATAACGAAGAATCGGTATAAGAAATGTAGTGCTCAAAGTGTGCTTTCCAGTTAGAATAATCATATATATTTAACAACTTTGGCGGTTTCTGAGGGGTTCCGATCTCGTTGTCATAGTTTAAAAGGTTTCCTAGGTTCTGAAGATTTGACATGGTGAACACTTAGTCAAATTTCAGAAAAGTCAGAGACACTTGCGCACTTGCAATTGGCCTTGCGCACTTAGAGAAATGGTCTTGCGTAGTTAGGATTTACTCTTGCGTACTTAGTAAGTACGCATGAGATAACTTAAGCACGCAGGAGATAACTTAAGTACGCACAAGATTGGTCTTGCGTACTTGGTAAGTACGTAGCAAGACTGAACTTTTTGCCATATATGGTAAGTACGCTGAACACCTTTTCACCAACTCTCGCCAAACTCTCACCGGAGTTGGCAAAAAACGGACAGATGAACAAACAAAATGAGCCAAAGGGTTAGAAACAAGTTTCTAACCAACCTTTGCTGCTCAAAACACTCAAATACACAACAAAAGTCGGTTTTTGAGTGATTTTTGCTTCTAAGAAAGTGCTCAAGAGCTACCCCTATTTTATCACAAAAATCAACAAAAACACCCACTTTTGCTTGTAAAATCTCTGTAGAAAACACTCCAAACACACTCACAACACTCGAAATCAAGAGCAATGCTCTGATACCACTTGTAGGTCCCTCGGGTGTGGCGGATCGTCACATGCAAGTGGGTCTACTAGTCGGACCGGGTGC
Organism: Smallanthus sonchifolius; assembly: GCA_023525975.1. Lineage (NCBI taxonomy): Eukaryota > Viridiplantae > Streptophyta > Magnoliopsida > Asterales > Asteraceae > Smallanthus > Smallanthus sonchifolius. Next base: position 54,208,014 of record CM042034.1, read on the forward strand.
GGAATACCCGTGACTAGGTGGAGAGTTTTACAACACAAAGTAAACCGACAAGAGAATCACTTTAAACTTTCGTCTATTAAAAACACTTGAAGGTTATAGAGAAATACTGAGTATACAAGGTCTGAGTGTATACCTGCGTACTTGTATACTGTCAACCTATCCTATTTATACACGACATGGTCTCTGCACACTTAGCAAGTGCACAGGGCTAATTGCTCATGCGTACTTAGCAAGTACGCAAGGTATTCTTGCGTACTTGCTAAGTATGCAGGAACTAATTCCTGTGCACATACAAGTGCACAAAACACTTAGAGATTTCAGCAACAATCAATATGTAAAAGTAAATACAACTCGATAACTATTACATACAGACACTTACAAACAAAGACAAATACATACATGAAAGTACAAAAACTAAGACTCTATCCAGAGTGTTTGTCACAGGAAAGTGCTTCAAGATCATTTAGTCTTTCGATGTGTGTTTTTGATATCAACGTCACAGTAACTAGAAGGCGACCTTCTGACTAGTATGTAGTTATCTGACAAACGGAATATTCTCTCTAGGAAAGAGCGGTGTATAAATCTCTTCTAGACCCGTCGCTCTTACCTGGGAACATATCTGTTGGAGGTACTACTACTCTAGTTAGATAATTGTACTGTGTTACGGGCGTGACAATATGAGTTGCTCCACTTCTGTGGAAATCTTCGTGTTGTTTTCACCGGTGGTGTCCCGGGGTGACCTTCTTTTGGGTGCCATGGGTCTGAAGTCTAAATGGGGTTAGTGTGTGACGATATTCAGTGGATACGATATCCGTACAATATGATGATAGCTTATGAAATGCATATTCGATGAAAAATGTTTTAGTGAGTCATTTAAATTATAGACTAGATTTAATTTTTAGACTCCTAGTTCGCTATAAAAACCTGCCTCTGATACCAATCTGTCACACCCAGTCAAGGCGGAATCGCGAGGCGTAACGTTCATGGTTTCCCAAGCATATGATTATTGCAAACGCATACATGCAAACGAGATACATAAATTAGTTTTAAGGTTTTATAGCCCAAAATATTAGTTGAAGTTACAAAATATTAAGATTTTTCAAATATGACTCAAACATTATGGCTTATACAAGAAAAATCTTCAAAAGTAGTATCCACCATGTATGCATGAACCCTACGTAGTATTACCCTTGTTGCCGCATTTAATTTCCTGAAAAAAACATACTTGAAAATGTCAACACTAGGTTGACGAGTTCACAGGTTTTATATACGAATACGATGAGCAAACCAATTGAATGAAAATGTTTTCACGTATATGATAAACAAAACAAGTAATGTTTGACCCATTTGTAAACTAGCTACGTATACAAATAATATGTACATACATGAGGCATAACCAATCCAAGACCAGGTGTTTTGCCCCTCACTCGTACCTCACGAGCAATTATTGAACACTATGCGGTCATTTGGCCAGAGGGACCCATGGATAGCGCGACTAACCATGAACGGGGGTGTTAAATCCAATAGTACTATCCATAGAATCCTACACTAATCTATAGCTAATGGTTATAACTATGATGGTCAGGGGACTTTATGAGCTCCAAATGTATTAACTCATGCAAACATAAAGGTCAGGTCTTGTTTTCTTGTTATCATATAAAAGTAGTTATAAGTATGTTCTTCCCCCAAATTATGCAAAACAGTAAAAAGGGGCCGTGAAACTCACCTCGGATTCGTGCAAGCTAGGAAATAACCGTTTGTACTAGAGAGACTTGACTACTCGTACCCTAATTACAAAAGGTATTTTAGGGTAAAAAAAATGGACGTCTCATATGCAAGTTGACCACCCGGCTTAACAGACCCGCTAAGGAATGTTTTCATTTAGGAAAAAGATGTTATATTTAACAACCCGTTGGTGATTAATATTTACTTCTTTATATATATAAATGTATGCACAAAATACATATATATGCCAACATACTAGAAATACATCACGTTCGCCAAATAATTATATTTATTCCATAACATATATATGTAACACTTAACTTGGACGAATTCTTGGAATACATCGTGTATTCCTAATCATTAATTAAATATACATCTAAATAGCACATTTATTTTTAGTGAAAAGTGGGTCATTAAGTCGTGTTTGTAACATGACAATTTTTTATTCTATTTTTATCACTATAATTCATAATTATGATATTTTGGTCAACACAACAACTTGCTAGTAATACATATTTACATATGCACATATACATACAATATTAGCACCAAAGTTTAACAATATTTTACCAAAATAATAAGTTATACTTTCGTCATCTAACCAATTTATCTTAGTAATATACGTAAGTCATTAGTTCTTATGAAATTTCCAACAAAAATCCAACAAATTATATATTTATACTTTTCTAGGGTTTTCGTCTTGAAAACTATCCAAGTATGCTAAATATTTATACTTATAAACCATAATATTACCATCAATTATCTAAATAATTATTTTAGAGATTTTATATACTATATTTTTATAAGGATATTTTTACGTGCAAGAAATACATAATATTTACTACAAGAGAACGTATTATGTCTTTATTTTCAAGAGATTATGATATTTTGTATATATCACTAAAACTTCTACAAATTTTCATTAAAGTCCAACAATCCCTACAACTTTATATAAACCACTTTTTATGTAAAAGGTCAAAACTTATGGTTTTATAATTTAAACATTATGTCCATAACTTTATACAAAATGAATACTATCTTTTAACCATAAATTTCCAACAAGATTTACTAAATCATATTATGTCATAAATCATAATCGTGTAATAAGATTCTACATGTACATGTATACATCTTACCTTTAGTAATCTTTTTGTGAACAAACACACACACTCACACACACACACACACATATATATATATATATATATATATATATGTATATGTATTAATCATATAATCAAGTTCATTTTTTTATGTTTATTTATTTAAGAAGGTTTTTATAAAAAAAAAACAATCCACTTTTTTTTGTGAACAAGATACATTTTAGGTCATGAATCAAAGAAAATAACATGAGTATGAAGAGGTGATGGATCGAGTCTTTACCAGTAGACAAGCTAGGGATGATAACTAACTAGATGGTGATTTTTTGAGAGATTAAGAAAGATCTTGAGCTCCTTTGCTTGAATCCTTGAGTAATTTCTTGAATGCTTCTTAGAATTACCAAAAGATAGTAAATTTGGGCTTGCAAATGGATTGATTCTTGAAAATATAGTGAGGATCAAGAAGTTGGTGGTGTGCCGTAAGAAGAGACAAAGAGATGGAGTGTGTGTGTTTGAAATTTGTAAGTGATGGATATGATAGGGAAATGGCTCTTTATAAAAAATAAAAGTCAAGAAGCATGGTTTGAAGATTTGGATGAAATGATGTTGGGGTCATGGATGGGCCCTCTTTGGGGCTGTTGGTCGAGAAAAAGGGAAAAGGGTTGGGGTTGGGTTAATTTATGAATTAAGTATATTTAGGTGTAGATATTTTAGGTTCTTACTTGTTTAAATTTCGGTTAGGATAATAAATGGGAAATTAATTTGGTTTACGTTTTCACGACACTAACATTATATTTTAACTAGTTAAAGGTTGGTTCAGTGAAAAAAATAATATTCACATCACGTGTGGTATAATTCGTTGGGGTGATTATTTATACGTGTAGTGTCTGGAGGTGACGAGACGTAGTAAATTTTTCGGAGAGATCATGGATTCTTTTTTTTAGATTTATATTATAGATATAAAGTTCATATGTTATGGACCTCTAGATGTTGTACCGGTTATATAAATTAATCACCAACGTTCGTATTAGACGGCTTAAACATACACGTGTACCGGTAATTCCTAAAATTACGAAAATATAAAATGATCAACGTATGGTATTTGCTAGAATTTTAATGTCCTAATCTATGAAATTGAGCAGGTCAGGAAACATGAATAATATAAACGCGTTTATGGTAAGCACGGATATTGACCTGAAATGTCTGGTGTCACATTCTCCCCATGTTAAAAGAATTTCGTCCCGAAATTCAATTTGTGCCATCTTGAACTAGTGTATCCTTGAACAAGGAGGGGTACTTGGTTTTCATTTGATCGTCTCGTTCCCATGTATACTCGGGACCATGCTTCGAGTTCCAACGTACTTTAACCAGTTTGATACGACTATGTCTCAACCTTTGAACTTTCCAATCTGTGATCTCAATCGGTTCCTCGATGAAATGAAGTTTACCATCAATTTGAATTTCATCAGCCGGTATAACCAAGGTCTCGTCTGACAAGCAGTTTTTGAGATTTGAAACATACAATGTATCATGTACGTTACTTAGGTTTTGCTGTAGTTTGAGTTTGTAAGCTATAGGACCAACCCTAGCAAGTATTTCAAACGGTCCAACGTATCTAGGGTTGAGCTTACCCCGGTTAACAAACCTTGCAACGCCTTTCCATGGTGAGATTTTTTAACATTACTCGGTCTCCAATTTGAAATTCTAATGGTTTCCGTCTGTTATCAGCATAGCTCTTTTGTCTGTCTCGGGCCGCTTTCAGACGGTCCTTAATTTTGAAGATTTTATTAGTGGTTTCCTAGACAATCTCAGGGCTTGTCAAATGTTTTTCACCGACCTCCGCCCAACATAGCGGGGAACGACATTTACGACCATATAAAGCTTCAAACGGAGCATACTTAATGCTGGTGTGGTAGATGTTATTAAAAGAAAATTCAACCAATGGTAAATGAGTATCCCAATTTCCTACAAAATCAATTACACACGCACGAAGCATATCTTCTAATGTTTGGATAGTCCTTTCACTTTGACCGTCCGATTGTGGGTGATAGGTTGTGATCATGTGCAGGCGTGTGCCTAGGGCTTCTTGTAACGACTTCCAGCTCCTTGATACGAAACGACTATCTTCTTGGATAGTCCTTTCACTTTGGAGGGCCCGACACTCACATGGTGGAACGCCCTGGTCCAAATGTTGGGTCTTGCCATGGCGAACGGACTCCCGTGGGAGGAATTCAAAGCAATGATGAAGGAGGAATACTGTCCTCGTGATGAGATCCAGAAGTTAGAGGGAGAATTTTGGAACCTAAAGATGGAGGGTTCTGATATTGAACTCTACACTACACATTCCCATGAACTGGCTACTATGTGCCCGCATATGGTAACTCCTGATTACAAAAGAATTGAGCTTTACATTGGAGGTCTAGTGCCTCAAATACAAAGCATGGTGACTTCATCCAATCCTACCACTATCCAACAAACCATCAGTCTTGCGCATAAGTTAACCGACTAAGCGGTGACACAAGGGACCCTACCTTCGAGAGGTTCAGTTGTTAAACCCACCAACAATCACAAGCGCAAGTTTGATCACCATTCCAATACCCGCAACCACTCCAACTCCCATTCCAAAGGACCCTAACCCAACCAACCCCAGTTTAATCAACCGCAGCAGCAGCAACAGCGTAGGTTTGAGCCTACCAAGAACTTCAATCAGTCGACCTCTTCTGGTCAAAACCAGGGTGGTTACACGGGGAAGTCTCTGAAGTGTAACAAGTGTAACTTCCACCACTTTGGGATCTGCAATCGTTTCCAGAGGTGCGGCAAAATAGGTCATGCTGCTAAGGACTGCAGGGGTGAGTTACAAACTAAACAACCTTTTCAACAACCGGGATCCACAAGGGGTTGCTTTGAGTGCGGAAAGGAAGGGAATATTCGGAAGAATTGTCCTCAATTGAAGAAAGGGGGTAACGGAAATCACAACCCTAACCAGAATAACAATGGCAATGGTGGTAACAATGGCAATGGTGGTAACAATGGCAATGGTGGAGGAAATGGTGCAAAGGGACGAGCCTTCGTACTAGGATCTGGAGAAGCCCGTTAGGACCATAATGTGGTCACCGGTAAGTTCCTCGTAAATAATTACTTTGCTTCTGTCCTTTTTGACACTGGTGCTGATAGAAGTTTTATATCTTAGAAATTTGGTAATATGATAAAAGGAACTTCATCTCTATTAGAAGCTAAGTATACAATAGAGATAGCTGATGGCCAAATAATTGAGGCAACTCACATTCTTAAGGGATGTAAACTTGAGCTAGCTACACATATTTGATATCGAACTTATGCCGGTCATACTTGGTAGTTTTGATATAATCGTCGGCATGGATTAGTTATCTAAAAACCAAGCCGAAATTATCTGTCGTGAGAAGATTGTTCGTATACCTCTCCCGAATAGAGAAACCCTTTCCGTCCAAGGCGAAAGAGTTGGTGCAGTCATGGGCATCATATCTTTCATGAAAGCACAAAAATGCCTTCGAAAGGGGCATACGACCATTTTAGCTCTCGTTGCTGATCAGCCCTCAGAAGAGAAGAAGATTGAAGATATTCCCGTCGTACGTGAATTTTTGGAAGTATTTCCCGAGGATCTGCCCGGTTTGCCACCGCACCGTCAAGTTGAATTCCAAATTGATTTAGCACCCGGAGCAGCACTGATTGCTCGGGCACCTTACAGACTGGCACCCAGTGAATTACAAGAACTGTCCACGCAATTGCATGATTTGTTGGATAATCCGACCTAGTTCATCACCGTGGGGAGCTCCGGTACTATTTGTCAAGAAGAAGGACGGAACTTTCCGTATGTGTATTGACTACTGGGAACTGAATAAAGTCACAATCAAGAACCGCTACCCTTTACCTCACATAGATGACCTCTTTGATCAACTCCAAGGATCAAGTTTCTATTCCAAAATAGATCTTAGGTCCGGTTACCATCAGTTAAGAGTCCGAGAAGAAGATATCTCAAAGACTGAATTTAGAACAAGGTACAGCCATTACGAAAATATGGTCATGCCTTTCGGGTTAACCAACGCACCTGCGGTATTCATGGACCTCATGAACCGTGTGTGTAAGCCTTACCTTGACCAGTTCGTTATCGTTTTCATCGACGACATCCTCATTTATTCCAAGAACAAGGAGGAACATGAGGAACATCTACGCCTAATTTTGGAACTACTGAAGCGAGAACAACTGTATGCTAAGTTTTCCAAGTGTGAATTTTGGATCTGGGAAGTTCAGTTTCTAGGGCATGTGGTTAAGGAGAAAGGGATACATGTCGACCCATCCAAAATAGAAGCCATCAAGAATTCGGCAGCACCGACGACTCCGACTGAGGTGTGACAATTTCTGGGATTGGCTGGATATTACCGTCGATTCATTGAAGGATTTTCAAAAATTGCTCAACCCCTCACTACTTTAACTCAAAAGGATAAAGCCTATAACTGGGGAGACAACCAAGAGTCAGCATTCCAAAATCTTAAACAGAAACTCTGCAGTGCACCTATTCTAGCTCTTCCGGAAGGAACCGATGATTTTGTAGTGTATTGTGATGCATCTATTCAAGGTCTGGGTTGTGTCTTAATGCAACGTGAAAAGGTGATCGCATACGCTTCACGACAACTAAAGGTCCATGAGAGAAACTACACCATTCATAACTTAGAGTTGGGGGTCGTATTCTTCGCTCTTAAGATATGGAGACATTACTTGTACGATACCAAATGCACCATCTACACCAATCACAAGAGTCTTTAGCACATCTTCGAGCAGAAAGATTTGAACATGCGACAACGTCGTTGGGTCGAACTCTTAAACGATTATGACTGCGCGATCCGATACCACCCGGGTAAAGTTAATGTTGTAGCTGATGCCTTAAGTCAAAAAGAAACAAAACCCAAACGAGTTCGAGCATTACAACTTACTATTCACCCCGGATTACCTAACAAAATCTGTAGTGCTCAACTCGAAGCCCTAAAAGAAGAAAATCTACCGCTGGAAAGTACACGCGGTCTGGAAGCACAGCTTGAAGTCAAATCGGACGGTATTCGCTACTTTGTCGAGCGAATATGGGTTCCAGTATTCAGAAACCTAAGGGAACTAGTTATGGATGAGTCTCATAAATCTCGTTACTCTATTCATCCAGGTTCTGACAAAATATACCATGATCTAAAGGTACTATATTGGTGGCCGAAGATGAAGGCCGATATAGCCACCTTTGTTAGTAAGTGTCTGACTTGCGCGAAGGTCAAAGTTGAATATCAAAAACCATCAGGTCTTCTACAACAACCAGAAATTCCTATGTGGAAATAGGAACAAATATCCATGGACTTCATCATCAAATTACCACGAACCCCTACCGGATGTGATACCATATGGGTAATCGTTGACCGATTAACAAAGTCCGCTCACTTCTTAGCAATCAAAGAGATCGACAAAATGGATAAACTTACTCGTACTTGAAAGAAATAGTCTCTCGGCACGGGGTGCCAATCTCTATTATTTCGGATCGTGATGCACGATTCACCTCCTGTTTCTGGCAGTCGTTACATAAGGCCTTAGGCACGCGTCTAGATATGAGCACAACATACCATCCTCAAACTGATGGCCAAACAGAACGTACAATCCAAACTCTGGAGTTCATGCTACGAGCTTAAGTGATCGATTTCGGTAACACTTGGGAGTTTCACCTACCGTTGGTGGAGTTCTCCTACAACAACAACTATCACACTAGCATCAAGGCAGCTCCATTTGAAGCACTGTATGGACGGAAATGCCGTTCTCCTATTTGTTGGACCGAGGTTGGGGATAGCCAACTCACAGGTCCTGAACTTGTATTTGAAACTTCCGAAAAGATCGTTCAAATTAGAAACCGTATGGCGGCAGCTCGTGATCGTCAAAAGAGCTATGCCAACAAGCGTCGTAAACCCTTAGAGTTTCAAATAGGTGACATGGTCTTACTCAAAGTCTCACCTTGGAAAGGTGTCATTCATTTCGTGAAACGAGGCAAACTGAATCCTCGTTATGTTGGACCATTCAAGATAATGAAGAGAATCGGACCAGTAGCGTATCAACTGGACCTACCTGAAAGACTTAGTGGTGTGCACAACGTCTTCCACGTCTCAAATTTGAAGAAATGCATGGCAGACGAATCACTCACAGTTCCTCTTGAGGAACTACACGTTGATGAACAGTTACGTTTCATCTAAGAACCTGTGGAAATTATGGATAGGGAAGTTAAAACGTTAAAGCACAGTAAGATCCCTATTGTCAGAGTTCGTTGGAACTCGAAACGCGGAAAGGAATTCACGTGGGAGCGCGAGGATCAGATGATGCGCAAATATCCTAATCTGTTCAAGCACTCCGCGTCAAATTCCTAAGGTACTATTTAATTTTCGGGACGAAAATTCTTTCAAGTAAGGGATGATGTGACACCCCAGAATTTTTTATTTATTTATTTTAATTTTCGGGACGAAAATTTTTTCAACTAGGGGATGATGTGACAACCCGAACTTTTCCAGCTAATTCCGTTAACCTAATCCAGTTAAAATTAACTTAATCAACTTAACTCAAACCCTAGAGACTACTTCTGTCATTTTTCAAACTCTAATTACAAGGACCACTTGTGTAATTAGCCTAAACCCAATTCCATTTGACTTTGTAAAGTCAAAATCAAAAGATCTAAGTTCTATTGACTTTTGATAGTCAAACTAACCATATAGATAACCACATTCAAACTACAAGGACCAATTCTGTCAATTCCCAAACTCTAATTCACATAAACTACAGGGACTGAACCTGTCAAGTCCTAAAACCCAATAAGTTGACTTCCCAAAGTCAAAATCAACAAATCCTGCGCATGTTGACTATTCTGAGTCAAACCCGTAGCCTTTAATCCAAAATTCAACTCCATAAACCATGATCTGTTCCAATTCATAACCGAATTACACTTTAATGCAATGAACGATCGTTTATGAACAATCCATCATCATCATTACACGAATTAAAACAAATTATGAACATTAACCATGTAACCGTCGACTTCAATTCCAAATATAACTGAATTCATCAAATTCGTATAATCATTTCACGCTTTAAGCCTTTGCATTTGATAAACGATCCACACTGAAACTTTCACACACGCTAATTTGATCAGAGAAGGAGTCACGGTCGCTGGAGACCAACCCCGTCACAGTCGACAGCCGTCTTAGTCGAACATCAGATTTTACCTTCAGATGAAAAGCCCTATGCCAATTAGGGCTTAAAACATCAGATTTAGCAAGAACCCGATTCTAGGGTTCATACATTCAAGGTTTAATCGATTACCATTCTAGGTGTGATCTCAATTCAATTAACCTACACCTCTAGACTCGGAATCGCATGTGAAGTAAAAACCCTATGAAATCCAAGATGTATATCATCAAATTGAAACTGAATCGAACCTAGGGTTCATATACGTCCCTGTTTAATCGAATTCCTATCCAAACATGTTTTAAATGAAATTAAACAACACCAATAGATTTGCAATACTACAATCAGTAAAAACCCTATGATAATCTGATCATATAACATTGATTTAATCATAATCCGTAAACTAGGGTTCATACAATTTCAATTTAATCGAACCCTACTCACGATCTGTTTTAAATTCAATTAATACACACGATCAGATTCGCAACTCCTTGTTTAGTAAAAACCCTATGATTTTAATCCATGTTATCATCGAATTCAATCAAATCGAATCCCTGTTCTTGATCTAGGGTTAGGTCTTTTAATCTATAATTAATCGATCCCAGACTTGTTGATTTCCAAATTAAAATCAATTACAGGTTCGTTATGAACCAACTAACAAAACTCATTTGATGCTCTAGCTAACAATGACCGGATTTGATGGTTTTGGGTTGGGATCAATCGTGGGTGAGTATGGGGGAGAGGCTCACTGGGGTTACTGATTAAAACCATATGGAGTCGAGACTTGTTGCGATGACCCTAGCGGGCGGATTGGTTAAGGCAGTGTGTATGTGTGGGAGAGACCCGGGTTCGAGACCGGGCTCCCACAAATAATTTTTAAACTTTTTCTGGTGATATTTAATTAATAAAAATCAAACTTTATATTATTATATTACTATGTAAACGTGTTTTAACCCGGGAAACAGCCCGTAGGCTCGGGTTTGAATTATTAACATATTTTTATAAATTATACCCACTTTTATAAATAATATATTGTTATTATTATCAAGTAAAAATAATATGTTTATATTATTTTTAAGCCGTAAATTCGTATAAAATAATACGTTTATATTATTTCGAATAATTTTATAACATCGTGTATCGATTGAGACTAAATAATAATATAATAAGTTATATTATTTACTCGCATATATATATATATATATATATATATATTTATCTTCTCAATTTTCATGAATGAGAAAACACCCGATTTTATTTATTATTATTTCTGTCATTCGTCGCGTAAAATAATCCCTAACTCCGTGGACACTTTCGTCCACTCTTGAATATTAGTGCGGTTCTTTAAGACGCATCGTTCCGTGTCACTGTCACAATTCCCATTTTTATCCCTAATTTATGTGTTTATAATTTTAGGACATTCGTAGGTCTTTTGAGACTTACACTCGTGGTTCCAACTTACCTCTAGGGTGAAACTACCTTCAACGCAAAGTAGGTGAGTTTTCACGGCCCCTTTTACTGTTTTAACTTGGGGGAGAAAAATGACTAAACGATTTTGGATTTTTAATTCGTATGCTATCAATGTTAAATGCTAAGCGTAATACGCTATCACAGAAAGTCCTCAACTAATATCGGATCGTTAATATGGATCTTAGCGAGGTAATATTTAGTAGTACTACTGGGTTTGACAAATCCCACCCGCGTTAGTCGCGCTAACTCGATTAGATATCGAACGGGTGAAATGTTATCCTACTCACACCACTAGTGTTGATAGACCTGGCAGGAGGCAATAAACAAACAGTCAGCTTCGGTTGCGAGCGCTTGAGCTGAACATGAACATAGGTTAGCTATCTATAGATACGTACTGAATGAACATAAATCCGGTAAACGCTTATTTACTTATATTGAAACCTGTGAACTCACCAACCTCGTGTTGACATATCTTTACATTTTTTCTTAGGTCGCTAAGCTAAGACACAGGTGCACGTTAGGGTATGCATGGGATTCAACTGCTTGATTTTGAATTAATTATGTTTACTTGAATTATCCTATTGTACTTGTTTTGATGGGATGTTTGGACTTTTTTGGACTTTGGTTTTAGGCGCGTGTATTTTGCGCATTTAGTTTCTTTACGCTTCCGCATTGATACTCTAATTTAAAAGATATTTTCATTTTGAGTCCCATGTAGAGTCGTTCAAAGTAACTAATGTCTGAGATCCTGGTTCGTCACTTCCCAAAAGGTAAAACTCCGTTAGTTGAAATTGGGGGTGTGACAAATTGTGATGTCGACTCCCCTTGAACTTTAGAAATAGGATTAACGTCAGCGTATTGACGATCACCCTCAATATTACCAGAAGGATCATTGTCTTCATCATCATGTCTTTGAATAGACTCAGTGTGACATGCATCACGTATCCTTAACTCCCCCTGAGCGTCAAGACGCTCAACAAGCTTGGATACTAATGCCTGCATAGCAGCAATCTGCGTAGCTTGAGTCTGAATCACCAGCTGTCGTTGAGTATCAGTAGATACAAGAGTATCCACCTGAGTTTGTAAATCAAGCACTTGAGATTCAAGGAAAGTAATCCTATCAGAATCAGAAGGCTTAGAAGGACCAGCTGAAGATTGAGGAACTGAAGTACTGGGAGTAGGAGTAACCACTGGAGGAACAGGAGTGAGAACAGGAGATTGTTCTTTAGAACCTGGAGGTGTGACAAGCAAGGAAGCAACAAAAGTAGCAGACTCCACACCTTGTGAAGATTGAGCAGCAGCAATTGAAGCAGCCATAAGTTTTTGGGATTTAGGATCCGGATTAAAATCACTGTCAGAACTCTCATCCACTAATGCTCTTTTGCCAAGTACTGATCCGGAAGGAGGATCCCGAACAGACTTACGTCTTTGTCTTTTGGCTCTAGATTTAAGGCGTTTACCAGCATTAGCCAATGGTATACAAGCCAACCTTTCATAATAATCTGAAGAAAAATATCTAGACTCATCAGAATCGGTTTCTTCAGAAATAGTTAAGATTGTATCACTTGTGCTAGAACTCGACTCATTCTCTGTCACCACATTCCCTTCAGCTTCATGAATGGGCGAGTTCACAATGTCATCAACAAAATCATCCATATTCATTCCTAGATCTTGTTCATGTTCATGAACGACCTCTTCTAGAACAGGTTCATTAACAGGTATATCAACCTGAGCTTGTGGAATTGGAACTTGTTCTTGAATAGGAACTTGTTGTTGTACGGGAACTTGTTGTTGTTGAACTTGTTGTTGTGGAACTTGTACCTGTGGAATAGGTTGTTGTTGTTGTTGTAGTTGAACATTCTGACCTTGCCCTTGAGCTATCTCATCAGGATGAAACCAGTTGTCATTTGGTGGTTCAACATAATCAGGATTGATTAAGTGACCAAACAATGGAGTATTAACAGGAATCAATGCTTGATTCTGTTATTTCACCTTAGTACAATCCGTAAATATACGCTTGGACATCGGCGTTAAAGTTAATCTAATGGATGCTGTGGGAGGTCAGGAAGAAGATGATTCAGAATCATCTGGATGAACTGAGGATACATAAGGAATCCTTGACCTTCAGCAGGTGTGATTTGCATAACCATCTCCCGATAGATATATCTTGCAAAATTGAAGCGCTTGTTCAATGTCAAAGCTACCATTGCAGCTTGAAGAGCAGTCTTTAAGCCATCTGTACCAGCTTTACGAGGAGAGAGACATTGAATAATCAAATGCATGAAGTATCTCCATTCACCCACCAAACCACCTTTACGTGCTTGTGTATCATTAGGGCGTCCACGATAACCCATCCTCTGAAAGCATCCCATGATCAAAGGATTAGGATATGATATAGGATCATCAGCAGCACTACCTAGTGCAAGAGCAGCACGAATAGTTTCTTCAGATATAGCAATCTCCGTATTGTTGACAGTGGCACGAAGAACATGAGGTTCTACATCATTATCTGAATGAACTGTGTCCCAAAACTGTTGAATATACACCAGACTGATGTATGGATCAACAGATAATGCGACACGAAGTCGTGAGCGATTCAGAAATCCTATAATCCCTTGAAAGTTTACAGCCTCTGACATGTTAGGATCTAACAATGCCACCTGGTTGTGCTTGTATTCGACATGACGAGCCATCTGAAAAATATTTGGACAACAAACATATTAGACAAATAGCCAATACAAACAACACGAAAAGCAATTTTGAAACAAAAACAAAACAAACAAACAAAATTTAAAAAATTTCAAACAAAAAAAAACTTAATAAGTTCGCTTAGTGTTTCAAGAGGCGAACTTATTAAGTTCGCCTAGACAAGTTCGCTTGAACAAGTTCGGTTGAACAAGTTCGCCTGAACTGTCTGTCATTTCAAATTCAATCTCAGAAATTAAAAATCTTTCAATCCGTGTAGAAATCATGAAATAAGCTTTGGACAAAACTCGATTAGTATTTCTAAGTCAACAACAATGATCAATTTGAAGATTTAAGGCTAATATAACCACAATTAGGGCACAAGTAGTCACGCTATCAAAACCGAGACTAAAACCTTAATTTCCTCTCAATTTAATGGATGAAAAATGATGAAATTACCTTAGTTAAGTCCGCAATTCAATTTCGATTCAGAAGATACTGATTAACAACCCAACAACCACTGAATTTGAAAATTAAAAATTTTGATTACAAATTGGACAAGTTCGCTTAAACTTGAAGAAGATGAACTGAATAAGTTCGCCTGGACAACCCTTATTCAGATTAAGTTCGCTTAGTTAGGCGAACTTGTTAAGTTCGCTTAACAAGCCCTAGGCGAACATAATAAGTTCGCTTCTCCAATTTCAGGCGAACATATTAAGTTCGCTTCACCAGAATTAGGCGAACTTAATGCCTTCAACATTTCCATTGAACAATTTTTTACCTACTTTCAATCCATCACTTCTTGAACTTCCGTCAGCAGCATATATTTGATCCAATCCCGAACAATTTAATAAAAGATTAAAATTTTCATGGAAAATAAAAAACAAAATCTTCTTGAATTTTATCTATACAAACGGAATCACATATTTTTGGATTTTTATCTGTACAAACAGAAACACATATTTTTGAATTTTTATCTGTATAAACTGAAATCACATATTTTTGAATTTTTATCTGTATAATCTAAAATCACATATTTTTGAATGAACATCGTTAGTAAGAAGATCATATCTGTCACACCCCGCCACGGCGGAAACGCGAGGCGTGACGTTCATGGTTTCCAAAGCATATGATTACCGCAAACACATACATGATAAATGGATACATAAACCAGTTTAAAGTTTTACATTCCAAAATGTAAATTGAGTTTACAAAAAGTGAAGATTTCGCAAATATGACTCTATTACAATGAGTTATACAAGAGAAATCCCCCCAAAAGTTGTATCCATCGTGCATGCATGTAATCTACGTTGCTAACCTTGCGATCACGTTCAATTTCCTGAAAAACATACTTCAAATTGTCAACACGAGGTTGGTGAGTTCACAGGTTTAATCAAATAGTTCTTTGTAAAATTCAATTGTTCGTAAATAGTTCCAGTTGCATGTGATAATCAGAATAAGAATTGTTGACCCATTTGTAAACTAGCTAGGAATACAAATAATATGTTCCTACATGAGCCGTAACCAAACCATGACAATTGTTTTTGCCCCTAATTTTGTTATCCGGTTCTATGCGGCCATAAATCCTCCAAGATGATACCCTGAACGTAGATCGATCTTAGAGTAGAAGCTAGAACCTTGTAGTTGATCGAACAAATCGTCTATTCGAGGAAGTGGATATCGGTTTTTGATTGTAAGCTTGTTTAATTCTCGGTAATCAATACATATCCTAAAGGTTCCATCCTTTTTCTTTACGAATAGGACCGGAGTTCCCCAAGGTGAGAAACTCGGTCTTATGAAACCTTTATCAAGCAACTCCTGGAGTTGATTTGATAATTCTTGCATTTCAGAAGGTGCTAATTGATACGGCGATCGCGCAACCGGTGCGGCTCCTGGTACCAAGTCGATTCGGAATTTGACTTGCCTCGGTGGTGGTAATCTAGGTAAGTCTTCAGGAAAGACTTCAGGATAATCCTTAACGATTGGTATGTCTTCAAGTCGACGTTCCTCGGGTTTCTTCTCGATGACGTGAGCCAGGAACACGCAATAGCCTTTACGTAGATACTTATGAGCTTTCATGCAGTTTATCATCCTTAATGTTACTCCACTCTTCTCACCTTGAATCGAAAGAACTTTTCCGTTCGGGAGTGGAATTTGGACAATCTTCTCAAAACAAACAATCTCGGCGTGATTCTTCGACAACCAATCCATACCAATAACAACGCCAAAACTTCCTAGGTCAACAGGTAACAGGTCTATACTAAATGTGTGGTCTTTCAAACATAGAGTACAACCCTGAATGACTTCTCCAGTTTTAATTAATTTCCCGCTTGCTAATTCAATTGTATAATTTTGGTCTAGTTTGCTGGGCTTAATACCGAGTAGGGACTTAAAGTCATTTGACACAAAACTCATATCAGCACCCGTATCGAAAAGTATAGAGGCATAGTGATTATTTATCGGGAACGTACCAGTGACAATGTTCGGATCCCGTCGAGCGTCACCAGCCCCCATCACAAATGCTCTTTCACGGGCCTGATTGTCGTTTCGGTTCTTCAATCTTGGACAGTCTTTTCTGAAGTGCTTTGGATCTCCACACTCAAAGCATCCCTGATTCATCCTTCCTGTTCCTGGTTTGACTTTTCCTGCTACTTGATTAATCTTATTAGGATTTGCATTGCTCCAACAGTTATGGGCTAGATGCCCATACTTTTTACACTTTCCACATTGGGTACACTTTTCACTGTGATGATATCCACACTTGTCACACCTCGGTCGTGTTCCAAGATATCCATTTTGTCCTTCAATGTTGGCAGTATGGGCTTTCATAGTTCCAGGTCTCTTGTAAGTTTGATTCTTGTTTTGATTACTTGGCTTTCCAAACCATTTCCTCTTTTCCCCAGACCTTCCTTCCTCGGTCTCCTTCTTCTCAAACAAACCATCACGCACGGTATTATCTCTTAGCTTGAAAGCTAGGATTATAGCGCTCTTGGCATCCATAGGGTTCGATGAAGTCACCAGACTTCGGATTTGAGGTGCAAGGCCCCACAAATATCTTTCAACCTTCTTGTATTCTGGGGTAACCATGTGTGGAACCAAACTTGCTAACTCATTGAATCGGTCAGTGTAACCGGCCACATCATCTCCTATCATTTGTAAATTCCACATTTCAGATTCGAGCTTTTGCAACTCATTTCGAGGACAGTATTCCTCAGTCATCATGGCTTTCAGCTCCTCCCAAGTCAGTTGGTATGCAATCTGCCTTCCCAGGGTTTTCACTTGTGAATTCCACCAAGTTAAAGCCTTATCAGTGAGCGTGCATGTAGAATACTTCACCATGCAGTCAGCGGTGCATTCACTAATATCAATCACCGACTCCATCTTTTCTATCCATCTCATTAGCCCAACTGCACCCTCGGTGCCATTGAAGTTACGGGGGTTGCAAGATAGAAAGGCCTTGTAGGAGCACTTCCTAATTGGAGTATCTGTAGAATTACAACTCATAACGTCATTAATTCGGATCATGACTATGTGTTACGGCTTATTTATTCTATTACCTCCGGAACCTCCGGAACCTCCGGCTGTACCGCTACCTCCTGCACCTCCTCCGCTGGTACCGCTAACGTTTCCTCCTCCTATATTTCGATTCACTTCATACTGATCTATAGCGACAGCTACTCGTTGAGCTATGACTTGTTCCACGTTTGGGGAAATTGTCTCGTTGTTGTCACCAGTAGTGTTACGGGGTGTCCCCCGCTTAGGTGCCATGACGTTCTTTCTAACATATCAACTAAAAAGAAACAACATTATATAATAATAATGATAGATCATGACATAAGGATACAACAACATCAAACGTGAACAACCATCATTACAACATAACCCATTACATACATAGTTAAAACATGCATAGTACATTGTTCCAAAAGACAAGGATACAAAAGGGATGGGTTCACATGACCACATCGGTACCAAAGCTTTAACTACATAATGTGCAATGGGCACAACCCGCCCATAATAGGTTTAAAAGAAGAAGTGGGTGTACAATCCAATCATCATGGCAAGTCCCGCCATGGCAAAGCTAGCTCTAGCCATAAACTCTGCAGCCAAATTCCTTTCTTCCAGCGCCTCCACCATGTCTCAGACCGTAACAGTGAACTGCCTGTCCATATCAGCTCTCAACTCTAGGTAGTCAGTGGCACCCTGTATGTCTCGGGTGCTGTCCTCCAGAGTCTGAACTCGAGATCCGAGCCCTTGGCGTAAGCGCGTGGTTGCATCTCCATGTGCCCGGATATTATCTAGGAGGTCATCAAGACGCACCTCGTGCGTATGAACGCGTGCTACCAGTGTAGGCACTGTGAGCTCCATGGCTTCCCCAGTGTGGGGTAGGGGTGTTGGGGAGTTGGAGGACTCTCCGAGATCAAAGGTAGAGGGAATGCTCTCCATATCTCTCCATCGTGCCAGGGTACGGGGCATCCAACAGATAGTCCCCACCGTAGGGTGGTAACAGGGTCGTTGCCTAGGTGGTTCCTCATCAGTCTCCAAGTTTTTCCGGTCACGGGCTGCCAGGGTTCTCTTGCGTGGAAATCGAACCTTTTTCCTAGCACTTTTTACCATAACCGATCCTCCGCTTTTCTTTCGGTTGATGATAGGCGGTTCTCCCAGGGCAACATTGGGTGGTGTGGAGCTGCGAACTTGTACTCGATTTTTGGGGCGTGTGTCGGAAAGTTCCTCGTTGGATTCAGGGTCAGAGACGGGGTCAGAGTGCGAATGTGACGACATGCTTGTGACTACAATATCCACATGACATAATGACTGGTTATGCAATGCAAACGTTTTAGTGAGTCATTTAAATTATAGACTAGGTTCCATTTTAGACACCTAGTTCGCTATAATCAATGGCTCTGATACCAAGTCTGTCACACCCCGCCACGGCGGAAACGCGAGGCGTGACGTTCATGGTTTCCAAAGCATATGATTACCGCAAACACATACATGATAAATGGATACATAAACCATTTTAAAGTTTTACATTCCAAAATGTAAATTGAGTTTACAAAAAGTGAAGATTTCGTAAATATGACTCTATTACAATGAGTTATACAAGAGAAATCCCCCAAAAGTTGTATCCATCGTGCATGCATGTAATCTACATTGCTAACCTTGCGATCAAATTCAATTTCCTGAAAAACATACTTAAAATTGTCAACACAAGGTTGGTGAGTTCACAGGTTTAATCAAATACTTCTTTGTAAAATTCAATTGTTCGTAAATAGTTTCAGTTGCATGTGATAATCAGAATAAGAATTGTTGACCCATTTGTAAACTAGCTAGGAATACAAATAATATGTTCCTACATGATCCGTAACCAAACCATGACAATTGTTTTTGCCCCTAATTTCGTTATCCGGTTCTATGCGGCCATAAATCCTCCAGATTGTGGTTAGCGCGACTAACCATGACCGGGAGACGTCACTCTCCATAGTACTATTCATAGGACCCTAGGCTACAGTTAATGGTTACTAAATTGTTCCAGGGGACTTTAGCGGCCTCATATCGTTTAACTCATGTAAACATAAAAGTCGAGTCTTATTCTCTTGTTATCACATAAAAATAGTTGTAAGTATGTTCTTCCCTCAAATATTGAAAACAGTAAAAAGGGGCCGTGAAACTCACCTTGAGTTTGTGTATGCTTGCAATGATAATTGTTCTAGTCAACTTGACTATTCGTACCCTAATTACAAAAGGGTAATTTGTGTTATGACCGAATGTCTCATAAGCAAATTGTTCACCGACTTAGCAAATCTGATTGCTTTTGTTTAAATATCTTTTTAGTTTTTCAACACTTGTTTCGTTATAAAATAGTTCTAAGTTACTGCCCAATAGGCTTGAAACAGGTATCGAAACTACCTAGTTTCGATTGAACAGAACAGATGTCGAAACTACCTAGTTTCGATTGAGCAAACTGGGTATCGAAACTACCTAGTTTCGATTGGGTAAGAAAAGTATCGAAACAACCTAGTTTCGATTGAGTAATAGATATCGAAACTACTTAGTTTCGATTGAACAACATGTATCGAAATTACTTAGTTTCGATTGAGTAAACAGGTATCGAAACTACCTGGTTTCGATTAAGTAATGGTTATCGAAACTACTTAGTTTCGATTGAGTAAACAGGTATCGAAACTATAGTTTCGATTACTGAAATTTTGATTTGACAGAATCAGTCCTGCATATTTTTATGTTTTAAACTTGAATTCGACACCATTTTCTTGTTATTTTACTTACGTTCGAGTAAACTGTATGTTTAGCTACGGTTTTAAAGAAAATAATATGGATGGTATCGAGTTTTTACCTCTGGACAGAGATGATGATTTTTGAGAGAAAAAGAGAATGATCTTGACTTCTCCTGCTAAAAACCTTTGAGAAAACACTTGGAACACTCCTTATAATACCGAAATAAAGGATTTTGCCTTAAAACTTGACTTCGATTTGAAGAGAAATGGGGAAGATTGCTGTAAGAAATGAGAATGATGAAAGGGGTTCGTGAGAATGGTGATTGAGGTGGTATGGTTTATATCTGAGTTTTGAAGTCATGAGGTATGGGTCGTAGGAAGTGGGAATGGAGTATTCCCTGGGATTTTAGTCGAGAAAGTCAAGGGGTGGGTTAGGTTAAATTTGTATAATAATTAGATTTAAGTATTAATTAAATAATTTATTAAGGGTATTAATATCAATTAGAGTTTTAAAGGGTAATTTAATTCGGTTTAGATTTTTCACGGTATTATAATTTTAACAAGTTTATGGCTCGTTGAAGAAAATATTAAAATCTTGGGTCGTATAATTCGTTGAGGTGATTATTTGTAGGTATGAGTACCTAAAGGTGACGCTACATGGTAACGTCTTCGATAGGGTTCGTTAGTTTACTTTTACGTATATTATGTGTTTTATTCTAAAAACAACTTATAGTTCAACGCAAATTTTGTGAAATATATATATATATATATATATTTTTTTTTATGGTTATTTAATTTCACCACAAACGTTTGTATTAGTCGGTTTATATGGTACGTGAACCGGTAACTCATAGAATTACCAAATATGAAATGAGACGATGTACGGTTTTTGTTAGACCTTAATGTCCTTGTTTGTGAAATTAAGTAAATCACAAAAACAATTATAATGTAAACTTGTTTATAACATGTACGGATATTGACCTGAAATGTCGGGTGTCACATTCTCCCCATGTTAAAAGAATTTCGTCCCGAAATTCAATTTGTGTCCTCTTGAACTTGTGTATCCTTAAACAAGGATGGGTATTTTGTTTTCATTTGATCCTTTCGTTCCCATGTATACTCAGGACCACGCTTTGAGTTCCAACGTACTTTAACCAGTTTGATACGACTACGTCTCAACCTTTGAATTTTCCAATCTGTAATCTCAATCGGTTCCTCGATGAAATGAAGTTTATCATCAATGTGAATTTCATTAGGCGGTATGATCAAAGTCTCGTCTGACAAACACTTTTTGAGATTAGACACATGAAATGTATCGTGTACGTTGCTTAGTTCTTGCGGTAGTTTGAGCTTGTAAGCTACAGGGCCAACCCTAGCCAGTATTTCAAACGGTCCAACGTATCTAGGGTTGAGCTTACCACGGTTACTAAACCTCACAACACCTTTCCATGGTGAGACTTTTAACATTACTCGGTCACCAATTTGAAATTCTAATGGTTTTCGTTTGTTATCAGCATAGCTCTTTTGTCTATCTCGGGCCGCTTTCAGACGGTCCTTAATTTTGAAGATCTTATCAGTGGTTTCCTGGACAATCTCAGGACCTGTCAAATGTTTTTCACCAACTTCCGCCCAACATAGCGGTGAGCGGCATTTACGACCATATAAAGCTTCAAACAGAGTTGCCTTAATGCTCGTGTGGTAGCTGTTATTATAGGAAAACTCTGCCAACGGTAAATGAGTATCCCAATTACCTCCGAAATCAATTACACATGCACGGAGCATATCTTCTAATGTCTGGATAGTCCTTTCACTTTGACCATACGTTTGTGGGTGATACGCCGTGCTCGTGTCAAGACGTGTGCCCATGGCTTCTTGTAATGATTTCCAGATTCTAGACACGAATCTGTTGTCTCTATCAGAGATAATAGAAATTGGCACTCCATGCCTAGCCACAATTTCCTTGATATAAAGCTTTGCAAGTTTCTCGGTTTTATCCGTCTCTTTGATGGGTAGAAAATGAGCTGATTTTGTCAGACGAACGACAATTACCCATATCGCGTCATACCCGCTCGACGTCTTGGGTAATTTCGTGATGAAATCCATAGAAATCTGTTCCCGATTCCATTGGGGAATTTCGGGTTGTTGTAACAAGCCAGACGGTTTCTGATGTTCGGCTTTTACTTTTGAACACGTTAAGCATTTACTGACATATGTGGCAATATCTCCTTTCAGATTGGGCCACCAATATAATTCTTTTAGATCCTTATACATCTTATCTGAACCTGGGTGAATGGAGTACCTGGACTTGTGGGCTTCGTCCATAACCAACTCCCGTAAGTTACCAAAACATGGCACCCAAATTCTATTCATGAAGTATAAAGTGTCATTTGACTTTGGTTCCAACTGCTTTATCATTCCTCGTAAAGCTTCATTCTGAATGTTTTCTTCTTTGATTGCCTCTTGTTGTGCCATTCGGATTTGAGTAGTAAGACTCGTATGAATTGTTAATCCTAGGGCACGAACACGAAGAGTTTTAACTCGTTCTTTGCGACTTAAGGCGTCAGCAACGACATTGGCTTTCCCGGGATGGTACTTGATATCACAATCATAGTCGTTTAGTAGTTCTACCCAACGACGTTGTCTCATGTTGAGTTCTTTTTGATCAAAGATATATTGGAGACTCTTGTGATCAGTAAAAATAGTGAATCTCGTACCATAAAGATAATGTCTCCAAATCTTGAGTGCAAACACAACTGCGCCCAACTCCAAGTCGTGGGTCGTATAATTCTTTTCATGCACTTTTAGTTGTCGTGAGGCATATGCGATGACTTTGTCTCTTTGCATTAACACACAACCAAGTCCTTGGTGTGATGCATCATAGTATACGACAAAATTGTTGATTCCCTCCGGAAGAGATAAGATCGGTGCACTACACAGCTTCTGCTTCAGTAATTGGAAAGCTGACTCTTGCTTGTCACTCCAATCAAAATTCTTTTCTTTCTGGGTTAGTGTGGTTAAGGGCAGGGCTATTTTTGAAAAATTCTCAATGAATCGTCTGTAGTAGCCGGCCAAGCCCAAAAATTGACGTACTTCTGTCGGAGTCTTTGGTGCTTCCCAGTTTTTGATCGCTTCTATTTTTGATGGATCAACGTGAATTCCTTCCTTGTTGATGACATGTCCAAAAAATGCACTTCTCGGATCCAAAACTCACACTTAGAGAATTTAGCGTAAAAATTCTCGTTGCTAAGTAGTTCCAAAATTAATTTCAGATGATGTTCATGATCCTCCTTGGTTCGTGAATATATTAATATATCATCAATAAATACTATCACGAATTTATCCAAGTATGGCTTGCACACTCGGTTCATGAGATCCATAAAAACAGCTGGTGCGTTCGTCAAACCAAACGGCATAACTAGGAATTCGTAGTGGCCATAACGAGTCCTAAATGCCGTCTTTGGTACATCTTCTTCTTGGATTCTTAGTTGATGATACCCTGAACGTAGATCGATCTTCGAGTAGAAGCTAGAACCTTGTAGTTGATCGAACAAATCGTCTATTCAAGGAAGTGGATATCGGTTTTTGATTGCAAGCTTGTTTAATTCTCGGTAATCAATACACATCCTAAAGGTTCCATCCTTTTTCTTTACGAATAGGACCGGAGCTCCCCAAGGTGAGAAACTCGGTCTTATGAAACCTTTATCAAGTAACTCCTGGAGTTGATTTGATAATTCTTGCATTTCAGAAGGTGCTAATCGATACGGCGATCGCGCAACCGGTGCGGCTCCTGGTACCAAGTCGATTTGGAATTTGACTTGCCTCGGTGGTGGTAATCTAGGTAAGTCTTCAGGAAAGAATTCAGGATAATCCTTAACGATTGGTATGTCCTCAAGTCGACGTTCCTCGGGTTTCTTCTCGATGACGTGAGCCAGGAACACACAATAGCCTTTACGTAGATACTTACGAGCTTTCATGCAGTTTATCATCCTTAATGTTACTCCACTCTTCTCACCTTGAATCGAAAGAACTTCTCCGTTCGGGAGTGGAATTTGGACAATCTTCTCAAAACAAACAATCTCGGCGTGATTCTTCGACAACCAATCCATACCAATAACAACGTCAAAACTTCCTAGGTCAACAGGTAACAGGTCTATACTAAATGTGTGGTCTTTCAAACATAGAGTACAACCCTGAATGACTTCTCCAGTTTAAATTAATTTCCCGTTTGCTAATTCAATTGTATAATTCTGGTCTAGTTTGCTGGGCTTAATACCGAGTAGGGACTTAAAGTCATTTGACACAAAACTCATATCAGCACCCGTATCGAAAAGTATAGAGGCATAGTGATTATTTATCGGGAACGTACCAGTGACAATGTTCGGATCCCGTCGAGCGTCACCAGCCCCCATCACAAATGCTCTTCCACGGGCCTGATTGTCGTTTCGGTTCTTCAATCTTGGACAGTCTTTTCTGAAGTGCTTTGGATCTCCACACTCAAAGCATCCCTGATTCATCCTTCCTGTTCCTGGTTTGACTTTTCCTGCTACTTGATTAATCTTATTAGGATTTGCATTGCTCCAACAGTTATGGGCTAGATGCCCATACTTTTTACACTTTCCACATTGGGTACACTTTTCACTGTGATGATATCCACACTTGTCACACCTCGGTCGTGTTCCAAGATATCCATTTTGTCCGTCAATGTTGGCAGTATAGGATTTCATAGTTCCAGGTCTCTTGTAAGTTTGATTCTTGTTTTGATTACTTAGCTTTCCAAACCATTTCCTCTTTTCCCCAGACCTTCCTTCCTCGGTCTCCTTCTTCTCAAACAAACCATCACGCACATCATTATCTCTTAGATTGAAAGCTAGGATTATAGCGCTCTTGGCATCCATAGGGTTCGATGAAGTCACCAGACTTCGGATTTGAGGTGCAAGGCCCCACAAATATCTTTCAACCTTCTTGTATTCTGGGGTAACCATGTGTGGAACCAAACTTGCTAACTCATTGAATCGGTCAGTGTAACCGGCCACATCATCTCCTATCATTTGTAAATTCCACATTTCTGATTCGAGCTTTTGCAACTCATTTCGAGGACAGTATTCCTCAGTCATCATGGCTTTCAGCTCCTCCCAAGTCAGTTGGTATGCAATCTGCCTTCCCAGGGTTTTCACTTGTGAATTCCACCAAGTTAAAGCCTTATCAGTGAGCGTGCATGTAGAATACTTCACCATGCAGTCAGCGGTGCATTCACTAATATCAATCACCGACTCCATCTTTTCTATCCATCTCATTAGCCCAACTGCACCCTCGGTGCCATTGAAGTTACGGGGGTTGCAAGATAGAAAGGCCTTGTAGGAGCACTTCCTAATTGGAGCATCTGTAGAATTACAAGTCATAACGTCATTAATTCGGATCATGACTATGTGTTACGGCTTATTTATTCTATTACCTCCGGAACCTCCGGCTGTACCGCTACCTCCTGCACCTCCTCCGCCGGTACCGCTGCCGTTTCCTCCTCCTATATTTCAATTTGCTTCATACTACTCTATAGCGACAGCTACTCGTTGAGCTATGAGTTGTTCCACGTTTGGGGAAATTGTCTCGTTGTTGTCACCAGTCGTGTTACGGGGTGTCCCCCGCTTAGGTGCCATGACGTTCTTTCTAACATATCAACTAAAAAGAAACAACATTATATAATAATAATGGTAGATCATGACATAAGGATACAACAACATCAAACGTGAACAACCATCATTACAACATAACCCATTACATACATAGTTAAAACATGCATAGTACATTGTTCCAAAAGACAAGGATACAAAAGGGATGGTTTCACATGACCACATCGGTACCAAAGCTTTAACTACATAATGTGCTATGGGCACAACCCGCCCATAATAGGTTTAAAAGAAGAAGTGGGAGTACAATCCAATCATCATGGCAAGTCCCGCCATGACAAAGCTAGCTCTAGCCACAAACTCTGCAGCCAAAGTCCTTTCTTCCAGCGCCTCCACCATGTCTCGGACCGTAACAGTGAACTGCCTGTCCATATCAGCTCTCAACTCTAGGTAGTCAGTGGCACCCTGTATGTCTCGGGTGATGTCCTCCAGAGTCTGAACTCGAGATCCGAGCCCTTGACGTAAGCGCGTGGCTGCATCCCCATGTGCCCGGATATTATCTAGGAGGTCATCAAGACGCTCCTCGTGCGTATGAACGCGTGCTACCAGTGTAGGCATTGTGAGCTCCATGGCTTCCCCGGTGTGGGGTAGGGGTGCTCTCCATCTCCCTCCATCGTGCCAGGGTACGGGGCATCCAACGGATAGTCCCCACCGTAGGGTGGTAACAGGGTCGTTGCCTAGGTGGTTCCTCATCAGTCTCCAAGTTTTTCGCGTCACGGGCTGCCAGGGTTCTCTTGCGTGGAAATCGAACCTTTTTCCTAGTACTTTTTACCATAACTGATCCTCCGCTTTTCTTTCGGTAGACGATAGGCGGTTCTCCCAGGGCAACATTGGGTGGTGTGGAGCTGCGAACTTGTACTCGATTTTTGGGGCGTGTGTCGGAAAGTTCCTCGTTGGATTCAGGGTCAGAGACGGGGTCAGAGTGCGAATGTGACGACATGCTTGTGACTACAATATCCACATGACATAATGACTGGTTATGCAATGGTTATGCAATGAAAACGTTTTAGTGAGTCATTTAAATTATAGACTAGGTTCCATTTTAGACACCTAGTTCGCTATAATCAATGGCTCTGATACCAAGTCTGTCACACCCCGCCACGGCGGAAACGCGAGGCGTGACGTTCATGGTTTCCAAAGCATATGATTACCGCAAACACATACATGATAAATGGATACATAAACCAGTTTAAAGTTTTACATTCCAAAATGTAAATTGAGTTTACAAAAAGTGAAGATTTCGTAAATACGACTCTATTACAATGAGTTATACAAGAGAAATCCCCCAAACCTCCAGATTGTGGTTAGCGCGACTAACCATGACCGGGAGACGTCACTCTCCATAGTACTATTCATAGGACCCTAGGCTACAGTTAATGGTTACTAAATTATTCCAGGTGACTTTAGCAGCCTCAAATCGTTTAACTCATGTAAACATAAAAGTCGAGTCTTATTCTCTTGTTATCACATAAAAATAGTTGTAAGTATGTTCTTCCCCCAAATACTGAAAACAGTAAAAAGGGGCCGTGAAACTCACCTTGAGTTTGTGTATGCTTGCAATGATAATTGTTCTAGTCAACTTGACTATTCGTACCCTAATTACAAAAGGGTAATTCGTGTTATGACCGAATGTCTCATAAGCAAATTGTTCACCGACTTAGCAAATCTGATTGCTTTTGTTTAAATATCTTTTTAGTTTTTCAACACTTGTTTCGTTATAAAATAGTTCTAAGTTACTGCCGAATGGGCTTGAAACAGGTATCGAAACTACCTAGTTTCAATTGAACAGAACAGATGTCGAAACTACCTAGTTTCGATTGAGCAAACTGGGTATCGAAACTACCTAGTTTCGATTGGGTAATAAAAGTATCGAAACAACCTAGTTTCGATTGAGTAATAGATATCGAAACTATTAGTTTCGATTGAACAACAGGTATCGAAATTACTTAGTTTCGATTGAGTAAACAGGTATCGAAACTACCTGGTTTCGATTAAGTAATGGGTATCGAAACTACTTAGTTTCGATTGAGTAAACAGGTATCGAAACTATAGTTTCGATTACTGAAATTTTGATTTGACAGAATCAGTCCTGCATATTTTTATGTTTTAAATTTGAATTCGACACCATTTTCTTGTTATTTTACTTACGTTCGAGTAAACTGTATGTTTAGCTACGGTTTTAAAGAAAATAATATGGATGGTATCGAGTTTTTACCTCTGGACAGAGATGATGATTTTTGAGAGAAAAAGAGAATGATCTTGACTTCTCCTGCTAAAAACCTTTGAGAAAACACTTGGAACTCTCCTTAGAATACAGAAATAAAGGATTTTGCCTTAAAATTTGACTTCGATTTGAAGAGAAATGGGGAAGATTGCCGTAAGAAATGAGAATGATGAAAGGGGTTCGTGAGAATGGTGATTGAGGTGGTATGGTTTATATCTGAGTTTTGAAGTCATGAGGTATGGGTCGTAGGAAGTGGGAATGGTGTATTCCCTAGGATTTTGGTCGAGAAAGTCAAGGGGTGAGTTGGGTTAAATTTGTATAATAATTAGATTTAAGTATTAATTAATTAATTTATTAAGGATATTAATATCAATTAGAGTTTTAAAGGGTAATTTAATTCGGTTTAGATTTTTCACGGTATTATAATTTTAACAAATTTATGGCTCGTTGAAGAAAATATTGAAATTTTGGGTCGTATAATTCGTTGAGGTGATTATTTGTAGGTATGAGTACCTAAAGGTGACGCTACATGGTAACGTCTTCGAGAGGGTTCGTTAGTTTACTTCTACGTATATTATATGTTTTATTCTAAAAACAACTTATAGTTCAACGTAAATTTTGTGTAATATATATATATATATATATATATATATATATATTTTTTCTGGTTATTTAATTTCACCACAAACGTTCGTATTAGTCGGTTTATATGGTACGTGAACCGGTAACTCCTAGAATTACCAAATATGAAATGAGACGATGTACGGTTTTTGTTAGACCTTAATGTCCTTGTTTGTGAAATTAAGTAAATCACAAAAACAATTATATTGTAAACTTGTTTATAACATGTACGGATATTGGCCTGAAATGTCGGGTGTCACAATATCAGTATCCGAGTACTTCATCACACAATTTAGCAATACCAAGGGTAACCTATGATATGAAACAATCCAACTCATCTTGTACTCTATGTATCTTTTTCAGTATTTGTAAATCATTCAATTTGAATAATATTTGAAATGATACGCGATAAATTTCAAAGTAAATAAGTTCAGGTTATGAAATGCTCAATTATTCATACCGAATTTGTAATATAAAGCATGAATTCTTAAATTTGTCAATATTATATTATTTGAAACTATAAGCGTTTATTCTCCAAATTCATGTGATTTAGTACCATTTAGATGAAAAACATCGTGTACCCCACATATATGCCAAACAGAAATATAATTTGTACTATCTTCAAGACATATACAGTTTATTTTAAGATTAGATCAATTTCCAAAATGAAATTATCTCATTTTGCACAAGAATAGAAGCAGATCCCAAAGGATATAAGAATCATGATGATTCAGAATCAAAAGATTCTAATGAATTGGCTGTATAATGAGAATCAACAGATTCAGGTATGAGGATCCAACTGTTACCTGGACAAGATTCAATGGAGTCAGACTAGATGATGTATCTAACTGATCCAAGGGCAAATATATGTTTCAACAGATTTTGAAAACATATCTTAGTTCAACAAAACATTGCATGTTTTTCGGGGCATGGGCAGTAATGTGAACTGAAATAAATTTGTGCTAAAGATATAATTCGATATTGGTCTCATGAAATTCTTTAAAACCATATATTCTTTATCTGATAATGATCTTTTGCACACACACCCAGGCATATAATGGATTCAAATCACAGATGTAATCATATCATATTTAATTTTCACACTACTATTAGTTTCAAAACGCTTTTAGTCTATTGACAATTCAAGTTTCAAAACTCATACACAAATTTGAAAACAAATTATCAAGATTAGAGCATTTACAACACTATCATTTCTCACTTATGCAGACTTTGAAATTTAGATCAAATCAACTCAGTTTAATCAATCATATATCAAAGGTCTACTAAGGTCGTGTGAAATGAACTAATCACTGATGTACTATCATTTCTTCTCTAACTTCAAATGATGTCAAATTTTATATTTTTCCATTTTTTTGACTTTTCATAAATTAAGAACTTTTAGACTGAAAAATTAAACTGTAGAAATGTAATAAAGCAATAAAAGAAATTAAAAACAAAATTTTCCATGAAAATCTGATTTTGAAAATCTTTTATTCGGGATTGATCATACCTATCATTTTGATTAGAAATTCAAACCTGGTACGATCAAATGCCTTGGTAAACAAATCAGCAAAATTATCATCAGTGTGAACCTTTACCAGCTCAATCAACCTTTTCTCTACACAATCACGAATAAAATGATATATAATCTCAATGTGCTTTGTTTTACTGTGCTTAACAGGATTATTAGTTATAGACATTATAGCATTATTATCAATAAGCATAGGGGTTCCTGTGAAATTCAAACCGTAATCTTTTAATTGTTGTTGTATCCATAGGATCTGTGAACAACAACTCACAGCAGCGATGTATTCTGCTTCCCATGTAGAAATGGAAACTGTGGTTTGCTTTTTGCATTGTCAGGAAACAAGTCGATTACCCAAGAACTGACAATCACCTGTTGTAGATTTCCTGTCTAAACAACAACCACCAAAATCAGAATCAGTATAAGCATTGAAATCAAAGTTAGAACCATGTGGATACCATAGTCCCAATCTTTGTTTTCCTTTCAAATAACGAAAGATTCTTTTTACAGCTATTAAGTGAGATTCTTTTGGTTTTGCCTGGAATCTGGAACAGATGCACACAACGAACATTATATCTGGCCTTGAAGCTGTTAAGTACATGAGAGATCCAATCATTGCTCTGTAAAGTCGACAATCCACATCTTTTCCATCCGGGTCAGAATTCAACTTATGATTGACCAGAATCGGAGTATCATATGGGGTACAGTCCTCCATCTTGAACCGTCTCAAGATGTCTTTGACATACTTGGACTGATGAATAAAGAAACCATCTCCCTTTTGATTTACTTGTAAACCTAAGAAAAACGATAACTCTCCCATAGCAGACATTTCAAACTTCGACTTCATTACACTCTCAAAATCTTTGCATAACCCTTCATTTTTTGAGCCAAAAATAATATCGTTCACATATATCTGCACCAGTAGGTAATCTCCCCCTGATTTCTTTATGAATAAGGTCGAGTCAATCTTGCCACGAACAAAATCATTTGCCAAAAGATGTGCGGACAATGTTTCATACCACGCTCGAGGAGCCTGATGAAGACCATAGAGGGCCTTATCAAGCTTGAAAACCCTATTCAGATTAAGTGGATCTTCAAACCCCGGCGGATGACAAACATAAAACTCCTCCTTGACCTTACCATATAAAAACGCACTTTTCACATCCAATTGAAACACCTTAAAACCTTTATAAGAAGCAAAAGCTAGAAACAGTCGTATAGCTTGAAGCCTCGCCACAGGCGCAAAAACCTCGGTGTAATCAATTCCTTCTTGTTGATTGAAGCCCTAGACAACTAATCTTGCCTGGTTTCTTACCACGACACCTCGATCGTCTTTCTTACATTTAAACACTCATTTAGTACCAATCGGATATACACCCTTTGGAAGATCTACAAGATTCCAAACCTTAAGTTAGTCAAACTGAGTAAGTTCTTCCTGCATAGCCTCTATCCAATTGTTATCATTTAAAGCCATTTCAACATTTTTGGGTTCGACCTGAGAAATAAAACATGAATGTGAGCAATCATCAAGAACACCAGAATCTTTAATACATGTATACAAACAAGTATTGTCTACAATACGTGTTTTCACTCCATCCTGCAAATTTCCGATTATATTTGTCACTGGATGATCTTTGAGTTCCTTGATGGAAGCGACCTCAGGAACCTATAACACTTCAACACGAGTTGTATCAGATTGATAAGACAAATCATGATTAATTGGAATATCCGAGTCTAAATTTGTAGGAATCTCCTCCGAATCCTGTGTCAAAGGTAATGGATCATCACCCAACAAAGGATCAGCAGAAGAATCTTGAAAAATATCATTGTATTCCTCACTTTCTAAATCTTGTGGTCCCGAACAAGAAGCAACATAAGGATCAGGAGCAGAAGTATATGGAACCGATGAATTTGGAACTGTATTTGGTAGAAAGCCATTGTGCTGTGCATCCTGACATGAATCATAGAGAACAACAGCTTCATTAGGAGAAATATCAGAAGGTAAATGAAAAGACTTGAATAAGTTTTCATAATCGAATGCCCAATCAGGTCCAATCACCATTTGAGGTAAAGACCGATTTGAACAGTCAATATGGAACCATTCTTCAACTTGGCGCGTCTCTTTGTTAAAAACCCTCTTGGTAGTCGAATTGGCAACATACCCCAGAAAAATCCCTTCAATAGCCTTAGCACTTAATTTGGTTGGGACATCTCAAACTTTCAATAGGGTGCAAGGATTACCAAAAGGTAGTAAATAATCCAGATTCGGCTTTCGATTATTCAACAACTCGTAGCAAGTCTTGTTGTGTCGCTTGACGGTCAAGACCCTGTTCAAAACGTGACACACAGTATTCACAGCTTCAGCCTAAAAAGTAACTGGAAGCTTAGAATCTGCAAGCATCGTGCGTGCCGTTTCAACCAACGTCCTGTTCTTTCGTTCAGCAACACTGTTTTGATGAGGAACATATGGCGCACTGAATTCATGATGAATTCCCTTTTGTAGACAGAATAAGCCCAGCTTGCTATTCTTAAACTCGCTGCCATTGTCACTCCTAATTCTTTTGACCTTCAGATTGAACAAATTCTCCAAACCCGGGATTAAGTATTGTACCAACTCAGTGGTTTCAGCTTTAGAAGAAAGAAACTTAACCCATGAAAATCTACAGAAATCATGCGTTACTACCAAACAGTATGATTTTCCACCAATGCTCCTGATACTAATCGGACTGAACAAATCCATATGCAGCAGCTCCAAAGGAGTTACGATAGAATTCTCGATTTAGATTTGTGTGTTTTCTTCCGTTGTTTCCCCTTCTTGCAAGGAATACAATCATCAGGAACTGAGAATTTCATCTTCAGAATACCAAGAACCAGATCATTCTTAACAATATAGTTCATCTTCCAATGGTTGATGTGAGCTAGCTTCCTGTGCCACAAAATAGAATCTGATTCCGACCGCTTGGAGAGTAAACATGTAGGAATTGAATCCGTTGTAGTAGCAACACTCATTTCAAGGACATATGTGTCATTTCTCCTCGGGGCCTTCATGAGAATCCATTCGTCAGGAATAACAAAACAAGGTTTCAAGATATAACACTCAGCATCATTGAAATGGAACAAAAACTTCTTGTCACAAACTTGTGATACACTCAAAAGATTGTGTTCAAGCTACTCCACGTAATTCACTTTCTCAAATTTGACTTTATCATTCTTTAAAGTTCCCTGTCCAGTTATGTACCCCCCTTTATTCCCCACAAAAGCGACATAACCTCCATCAATATTTTTAACATCTTCAAGCAATCTAATATTCCCTGTCATATATCTAGAGCAACCACTATCCACATACCATGTATTGTTGATAGTCCTCCTTGGTTGTCCCTACATAAACAACGAAAATCAGTTAGAAATAGGAACCTAAGCCATTGTGGTCTTGGGTTGTCCAGATTTATCAAAATAAACAACTTCTAGTAATTCACAATCAATGTTATCATTAACCTTTGGAATAGAAGTTTTACCAACAGAGTTTTTCAAAGAAGACAATTTTTGATTATTTTAAAAAACATTATTTGATATTTTATTATCAGATTCAGATGTTTCTAAAATTTTCTTCAATTTTCTGTTTCGTCTTCTCCTTTGTGGTCTAGACAATTTCACTTCAGATTGAGAATCTTTTGAAATTCTAACATGAGGAATCTCATGTTTCTCTTGACACACAAATGATTTAGAGTTCAATTTATCCTGTTGTTTAAATCCAGAGGATTTAACAAAAGATCGACAGGACATATTTTGCTCCAAACTAAATGATGACTTTCCCTTATCTGTTCTTTTCAGAATCTTCACCACTTTTGGTTGTGAAGGAACAGTCTCCAATTTGCCCTGGTTCTTATAAGGATAATTGACCAGAATGTGACCAGCTTCGTTGCAATGAAAACAAACTCTTCTTTCTTTATAAGTTCTAAAGTAAGAAGAATTCTTTGAGTTTGAGGAGCCATCAGAGGAATAAGCTTCAGAAGATTTTCCAGAACAGTTTACTATCTTCTTTGGAACATAAACCTGTGTAGGCACCTTTGATGAATGCACCTTTTGATGACCAGCAGTGACAAACCCACTTGACTGTAAATTTGGGGACAACTTAGGTGTAACGATTTTCACCTCATCATGTTTAGTCAGAATGCATCTATCACGGGTAACAGTTTTTACAACTGTTGGTTCATCAAGCTTCACCTCTTTTGGAATACCTTCAACCTTTTTCTCATCAAATTCCTCATCCTCAGAATCAGATTCATAAACCATATCCTCACCAGTTACCGGGTTCACTTTCAATACTGTTTTTGGATCTATTTCCTCTTCATGTATGATTTCAGGTTCAACCACATAATTTGCATTAAATGGTGGAGGAACAAATCCAATCCCAGCAACCCGTTTAGTAGGATCAACATTTGAATTAAAATAATCCAAAACAACAGAAGAATTTGTAAAATTTTCCAACTTTCTATGAAGTTTGATCACCTCAGACTCTTTGCCAGAAATTTCTTTATTCTTTTGAGAAACAACTTCATTTCATTTTTCTATTTCAGCATAAGCCATATCCAGATGATAACCTTGTTCTTTATATTTCAACCCCAGAGAATTTAAGTCTCTTTTCAAAGACTCAATTCTATCGATGCATAATTTATCGTTATCTTTCAGTTTCTGATTAACAGAATGCATCGATTTCATATATCAAATCAAGTTTGTGTTATCATCCATGACCTTTTGCAATTTATCTTTAACAGTAATGCAGTTAGAACAGTAAATATGACAAATAGAGTCTTTTACCTTTGACGGATCAGACATGTCTGCCATGAAAACTTTGGCAATGGGAATATTCTCTGAATCAGCACCATCTGAAGCATTTTGTGTTAGAACAATATCATCTTCAGCAACACCTGATGCAACATCAGAATCAATATTCTGCTCTTGTTCTATCTCTTCATCAACAATTTGCATACTTTTACCATCACTCGAACCATCACTTGAACTCTCACTAGAACCATCACTTGAACCATCATCATCAGTCACCTCTTCTAATTTTTCAGAATGAATTTCTGCTACAAAGGCTTGACTTACAGCACCCACTAAATCTTCTAGATGAATACCCTAGTCATAGTTCTCATCATTCTGTGCAACCAATACCGATGATGCAGATGCATGATTTGAATTTCCAGATGAACCATGTGATTGATTACGATTATTCTGAAAATTATTCTGCTTCTTCTGAGAATCAAACTCAACCTTTTGCTTCACAAACTCTTTAGCAAAGTGACCATACTCTTGACGGTTATAACAACGCACTTTGGTTTTATCAAATCCCATGCGTGATCGACTATTAGATCCAATATACTTTCTGCCAGTTTTCTTCAAGAAATCCTTTGCTTGACGCATCAACATGGCCATATTCCATTGGATGTTCATTTCTTCCAGATCAATAGGGCCAATCTGTCTGAAATCTTCTTCAATAACCTCTGGATCATGAATTTTCCCTCCAATAAAATTTTCATATGAAGCCATGAATGAAGAAAACATAGCTAGATAATCATCAGCAATCTTTTGATTTATATGAGATCCAGAAGATGTAGAAGCTGTTGTCGTAGAAAATCCAAAATGACTAGAATGACCAGAATGAATAGGAACTCCAGAACACTGATCATTTGAAGAATCTTGAGCATCGCCAGAAAAGAATGCAACTCGTGTACCAGTTTTACCAGAAGTCTTGGCAAAATACATTGAAGGATCCTGGATATGCTCCATGTTAGTCTCCTTCTTCTTCATATTCAGGTCATGCGATTGAATCTTCCCAAGAACTTCTTCAAGAGACATGGTTTTGTACTTGATATTTTCTTTGATCAAAACCGTATACACATCAAATTTTGATGGTAATGCCTCCAAGAACTTATCATTAATTTCTTCAGTTTCGTACACCACAGAGGCACTCGACAGTTCACTAAGCAGATGATAGAATCTGGTAGCAAGATCATCCAAGGATTCATTTTGAAAATGTTTGAAGACCAAGAATTGCTTCTTCAATAGCTCTTTTCTACTCTTCTTTACATCCAAACTGCTTTCACATCTTTTCTGTAATTCTTCCCACAGTTGTTGAGAAGACTTGAATTGTTTGAAACTGTGATATATTTTCTTCGGAAGAGACATCGAAATACTTGCCATCTCTTTATTTTCCCTATCAAACAGCAACTTTTCTTCAGTAGTTAATGCTGACACCGGCTTTGGCACATTATCCTGTCCCATCCACGAATAAGTCGGATGCGTATAACCTTCTAAAATAGGAATCCAGAGACTGGTGTCGGTAAAAGATACGAACTGATCAAACCTATCTTTCCAATTAGAATAATCAGCAAGATTCAACAGCTTCAGTGGTTTTTGAGATGTACGAATCTCATTATCATAATTTAACATATTCGTTACTTGAACCATATTTGCCATTTTCCAGAAAAATTTCTCGAAAAATTTCCAAGTGTTGAACACTCACTACCCTTAGGCGAAGATAATAAGTCGCTTCTGTGATACCCAAGTGAACTTAATATGAAGCGAACTTAAAAAGTTCGCTTAAACCAGAAATCAGAAAATCTGATTAAGTTCGCCTAAAAATAAGTTCGCTTAATTTGTGAGAAGCGAACTTGACAAGTTCGCCTGCACACAAACTCAGCAAGTTCGCTTGCTTCAACAGATTCAAACTCAAGAACAGTTCAAACCAGAAACCGCGAACCAAGAATCACCAAAAAACTTCATAATTCACTGATTTGAAGTTTTAGTCAAAATCAAACCGTAGGATTGTGTAATTTCTCAATTAGAACCTTTCTATCGGATCAATTTATTCAAAATCCTCTTCAAGAACACCAAATCAGAACCAAATTAAGCTTGAAAACTCCATGGAAATGAAAATTTCAAAGATGGTGAATTTCTTATCAATTTGCATACAAAACCGTCTAGAATCACCAAGAATCACGAGCATAAGCTCTGATACCACTTGTAGGTCCTCATGTCACTTCTACAGATCGTTCTCGTGATAAGACGTGTCGTTAACTCGAAGTGCGGAATCCAACGAATCAACGATTGCATACACAAAATACAATAGAAACAATCAAGTAAATAACATTCACGCTTGTATTCCAATTCTCAATAGAGTTTACAGACTCAATCGTTCAACTCTATTCTAGTTCTGATCGATTATGTTCTATTCTCAAACTGACATTGTAAACATCTATATATAGACTACTGACCTGCATTAGGCGAACTTAACAAGTTCGCCTCTAACAAACTAAGCGAACTTAACAAGTTCGCCTCAGATAGACTTAAGCGAACTTAAAAAGTTCGCCTTTGTTAGACTAGGCAAACTTAACAAGTTCACCTCTAGCATAACTTGCATAAAAACACTTAGAACATTATTACATTACAAAAACATAAAGACATTAGATCTAAACTATTACAAAGCTTTTGTCATTACAAACTATGTCCTAACAGTCTCAACTATATAAGTACGCTCAAGTGGAGTAGGTTTCATGCCTATATGCAAACTAAAGGCATCTGAAACAAAACTTCTATTTGCTCCCGTATCAAACCGAATTTTAGCATCAATATCGTTAACTAGGAACGTACCAGCTACTACTTTGGCATTGTCGTTTCTCTTTCCTTCACCTATCACAAACACCCAACCTTTAGCTGTAGGATCGGTAAATACAAGATGGTTCTATTCTAGTTGAGATTGGCGGAAACAATCGCAACTAAACAGTGTAAACAAGTAAACACGAAGAATACTGGTAAATGCAATTTGTATTAAGTTTCAATGGTTACAAGATTATAGAGAAAACTATAAGAAAAGCACACTTGTACAATAATTGAATACAATACTTATATAGTAACTAAGAATCAAGACAAATCCTTGATTCTAAGGATCAGATCCAACACAAGCTGTTGATTTTGTATAGAAGCTATACTACACGTAAAGACAACAAATACTACAATGGTTAACTTTACTCAAATGTCTTCTTAGGCATCATTGCTTGAATACTTGGAAGAAGAGCGTTGTTGTCTTTTATGGTCTACACCAATAACATTCTTTCTGCATGAGGTGTGTCAGAGTTGTAGCAGAAAGTTGTCAGTGGTAAAGTTGCTTTTGCAATGTCAGTCAGCAGCAACGATTGATCTTCATCGGATATGGCTATCAACAGCATTGTTGATGATCCGCAGCAAGACTCAACTGTCCAAAGCTGCTGATGATTTTCTTATCAACAACATCATGTGTTAGATGCTGCTGAGAAGCCTATCCACAGCAATTCTGGTCTTCAGCAGATAAGGCTGTCCGCAGCAGAGTTGTTCATCAGCAGGAGAACAACTATCCGCAGCAAGCAAGCTTATCCGCAGCAGCTTGTTGGTCAGCAATAAAACTGTGGAGTCTGTAGCAGTTATACTTAGAGGATTTTTTTAGCCATCAGTCTTTATTTCTACATTAGCCCCTCCCCCGGCCTTCTGTTGTATGGGTTTGGTACAATTCCTTGCCAGATGTCACACCTCATTACAATTGTAACACTTAAAAGATGGACAATCCATTGAAACATGTCCCGATTTCTGGCATTTACCGCATCTCATCTCTTGAGAATTTCTAACTGCATTATTTCCCTCTTTACTATGGAACTTGAAATTTCTCGGTTTAAACCGATACATGATCTCCTCACTTTTCTTCTTGGTTTGTACAGGTTTTACCTCTACTGCTTTCTCAACCTTATCCTTGGCTTCTTGAGTTGCCACATCATCATGAACTGTGGCACTCAATGCTAATGCTGAATCCATTGTTTGTGGTTCAGCGGTTTTTACCAAGGTACGCACGTTGAGAGGCAAACCCCTAATAAAGTTTATGATTCTTCGGGGTTCAGGTGTCACCAGATGTGGCACCAATTTTGACATTTCGTCGAACGTTTTTGCATACTCCTGATGTATCATAGTTCTAGCCTCTAGACGCTGAAACTCTTCCTCAAGTTTATCAAGTTCATTCTGAGGACAAAATCATTTCAGAATTTGTTCCTTGAACTTGTTCCATTTCATGTTGTCTACTACATGTTCCCCGCTGGCTTGTTTTACCGACTCTCACCAGGCTAATGCGGTGGTCTCCAAGGCATTGGCAGCATACTTGACTGCCTGATCACTTCTACATCACTGAGTTTAATCACAACCTCCATATTTGTGATCCACTTAGTAGTATTAACGGCCCCTTTCTTGCCATCAAATGGCTTGGGTTTGCATCCTTCAAAGGATTTGTAATTACAAATTTCCTGATTCTCGGTTCTTGTTACAGAACTAGGGTTGGCATTTCCGTTTGCCCCTCCAGTATTGTTGTTGTTATTTCCTCCTCCTGCTGCTCCTGTACCCATTCTCCTTGAAAGAACTTCATCTTGTAGTCCGGGTAATGTGTTCCGTAAAGCCTTTGTGACTTCACTTGCCACATCATCTTGAAACTAGGTCTCAGACATAACTACCTCCTCAGCATGAGGACCGTTATTATTGTCATGCACATTTGTTTCGGGATGGTCGTTAGTACCAGTGTTATGTTCGGCCTGCCTACGGCTCCTAGTAACCGGAGTTCGACCTGTTCCTCTACCTGTTTCTCTTCCTCGTCCAACCATTGTTACCTATACACACAAATGTATGATATCAGAATTCGTATAACCGGTTATGATCCAGAAAATTAGAAATTAAAGACATTTGGCCAATAATGTACTTAATATCTGTTTTCTCGACATCTCCTGTTATATTTATAATGATAATCAACATCTCAACTTATATCTTGTTGGAATTCTAGTAAAATCAGAGTAAGTCTACGTACTAATCTTTCCTATTTGTAACTAAATCCCTTAAACTACGGCTCTGATACCAACTTTGTCACACCCGTAACACAGGACAATCATCTACCAGAGTAGTACCTCCAACAGATATGTTCCCAGGTAAGAGCAACGGGTCTAGGAGAGATTTATATACCGCTCTTTCCTACACAGAACATTCCGTTTGTCAGATAACTACATACCGGTTGATGGCTCCAACAGATATGTTCCCAGGTTCGCCTGGTTATGTTCGACGGATTATGTTTGTAGAAATAAAGACTAATTGCTACAAAATTCTCTAAGTACAAATGCTGCTGATCTCAGAGTTTGTTGCTGACCAACAAACTGCTGTGGATAAGCTTATCTGCAGCGGATACTTGTTTTTCTGCTGAAGAACAAATCTGCTGTGGATAGCCTTATCTGCTGAAGACCAGAGTTGCTGCGGATAGGCTTCTCAGCAGCATCAACACTTGATGCTGCTGATCGGCAAATCATCAGCAGCTTTGGATGGTCACGTCTTGCTGCTGATCAACAACTCTACTGCTGATAGTTATTCATCCATTGAAGATCAAACGTTGCATCTGACCAGCCTTGCAAAAGCAAAAGCAACCATTACCAATGACAACTTTCGGCTACACCACTGACACACTCCATGCAGAAAGAAAGTCACTGGTGCAGACAATAAAGCACTACAATGCTCTTCTCCAAGCATGCAAGCAATGATGCCTAAGAAGACGTTTGAGTAAATTTAACCTTTGTAGTTAATATTATTGTCTGTATATGTAGAATAGCTTCAATACAAGATCAACGGTCTGTGTTAGATCTGATCCTTAGAATCAAGGGTCTGTCTTGATTCTAAATTACTATATAAGTAGTACTTAGATTCATTGTAACATTACTTTTTGGCTTATGATCTTTCTCTGTAATCTTGTAACACTTGAAGCTTAATACAAATTGCATTTATCAGTATTCTTCTCGTTTACTTGTTTACTTTGATAAGGTTGTGATTGTTTCCGCCAATCTCAACTGGAATAGAACCATCTTGTATTTTCACAAACCTACAATGTTTGCCTGATTATGTTTGCCTGATTAAGTTAGCTTGGTTAAGATCGCTTGGTCAAGTCAGGCGAACTTAGGACAAGTTCGCCTATATGCTCGCCAAGACTTTAGGCAGCAAACTTAGCCTTAAGTTCGCCTAGTTCAGCTAAAGTAAAAGTGTGTAATTTAAATTAGGTCTGATGTATGTGTAATTAACCAATCTAGATCGTGTGTGGCACTCATTGGACCGCTGTTAGGACAGGACGAGACTATCTCATCAGGTCAGTTCTATGTGCCCCCTCTATGTTATATGCAAACCTTATTAAATGTTTGGGGGCTGAAGTGTATACGCTAAAGGAATAAATGTTATGAATGCCAATGTGATCATACATGATATATACATATATGTATCCAAATGAACGATGAACAAAGAATGAAACGTATGATTATAAAGAATGAATGAAATTTTGCTTTATATTTTATATATTACATGTTATGAATGTATGTAAACGTTATCGACGCTTCGATGACAACGGTTACTTCGGTAGACGGACGACCACGTGACTATTTTGCAACCAGGACAAATACGTTCCTTCATCAGCTAGGACGTATGAAAATCACTAATGGACGGTCGAAGCAAATGCCTTATTACATGTAGAACGGTTGCATACATGATACCGCGTGGGAAACGGATGCCTTCGGGCAGACGGGCGAATGAACGAACTACGACGGTAGGACTGGTTTTAGGCGGACGGACAAAGGTTGCCGGACGGATTTATGTTACGACGGACGGTTTCTAGGGTCGGACGATTTATGAAATGGACTACGACGGTAGTTCTCATGGCGTTTGTCTTTGTGACTCGCGTAGTAATTATGACGGGTTGATCACCCTTATGTGTATGACCAATGAATTTCTCCCCAAAGTAAGTATGTATATATTTATATATATATACTCAATATGAAAGTTATGTGAGAACGGTAAAGTAAAGAATATGCAAATGTACGTATATATATATATAATACCATAACCTTACAGCATACCTAACCAAGGGAAAGAAATCCGAAGGATTCAATGATATGATCGACTTCTTATGTCGATCAAAGATCCATTTTGCCCTCACAACCAACCCTACCATATATATCTCTCATATGGAGGATTTCTAGAATACCGCCGTCTACTCTACCGAACAGGGGATTCCCCAAATTAAATCCAAGGTAGACGGCAAGGACATCACCATCTCGGAAGCCACACTCCTAAAATATCTTAAGCTTCAAGATGAGGGAGTAGCCATCTCATACTCAAAGGACGAGTACATGAGGACCTTTGTATCCATAGGGTACACTAGAAATCAAAATGAGTATACAATAGGGAAGGCGCTGATAGGCCCTCCATGGAAGTATCTCTGCCACACTCTTCTCCAATGCATATCTCAGAAGAGAAGTGGATGGCATCAAGTGAGCTCCGCACTTGCCTCCGCCTTCCATGGTATGACTACTGGCCTAGGCTTCAACTTTGCACACCTCATCTTTGAGGGTTTGAGATATAACCTTTAAGAGGGTGCAAAGCAACAATTTTTTATGTACCCAAGATTCTTGCAGGAGGTTTTCAATCAAGAACTAAAAGAACTTTCAAAACCTGCAAGAATCTACATCATGTTGGGACATAAAAATAATATTTTTTAAAGTATGAGAACTGTTTCCAAAAAGTTCTCAGGGGTCAATGTTCCATTGTTATCTACAATGCTGAACATACAAAGTACCCCGGGTGGCAGTTCAGCAATCCCAGCTGATACTGATCCCACACCCTCCACCTCACATCCTGAACAACAGTCTGCTTCCACCATTCGAACCCCTGTGCATACTACTAAGGATGCACAAGTACAAAAATTACTTACACCTGTTTTGGATGTTATCGTTCAACCGGAACACAGGGCCCTAGTTGCAACGACATATACCAGAAAAAGGGGCAAGAGAACTCCTTCTTCTCTTGCCTCCAAGGCCCAAACCCAACCTCTAAGCCCTCATTCAGAATCCCAACATTTTGATGAGAATATCAAAAGGGATAGCTACAACACTAGAGAGACTTCTTTGGAAGCCTCTCTATTAGGATCAGGATCACATCCTGGATCCATAGAGCAACCCCCTGAGCCATTCCATCATTTCTCTTCTTTGAACCTAAGTGCAGAGGCACCTGGTCAAGATGATATACCTTCTCCAACAACCACTATATCGGAGGTATTGATTGACTTGGCTGCTGGCGCACCAAACCCAGGTTCATCACCCAAGAAGGTTCACTCTGGTAGTATTGATAGAGTGGATGTGGAAGAGGCTGTCACTACTGCTGGTCCATCAAATGACCAAGAGGATAGT
This sequence comes from Smallanthus sonchifolius, assembly GCA_023525975.1. Classification (NCBI taxonomy): domain Eukaryota; kingdom Viridiplantae; phylum Streptophyta; class Magnoliopsida; order Asterales; family Asteraceae; genus Smallanthus; species Smallanthus sonchifolius. The sequence continues at coordinate 54,251,794 of CM042034.1, forward strand.
GACAACATCGCTGAGACCTCAACCACGACAACTCACAGTGAGGATGTTTCCTTGGAAACTCCCCTCACTGAGAGGAATCCCATGCGCCAAGAAACCATAGGTGATGGGGATGCAGAGGCTAGGCCTAAGGCCCCATCTAGCTCCAAGGATTCCAAAACTGTGGATGAGGACAGACTGAAACTTCATAACATGGAATTGACGGACAGGGTGGCTATGCTAGAGGCTGAAGTGTCCAAACTAAGACACCAAGTCTTTATGCATGAAGCCCATCAATGCCCAACTGTGCCTACTCCCTCTCTTGTATCAGTGGGAACTCAAAGAGATATATCCCTTTTCACTGATGCAACCAAAAAGGGGGAGGTGGTTACCAAGGAAGATGATGCTGACAGCCTCGAAGAATGGATACAAGAGCAGACTGTGTTTCAAAGTTCCTTATACAAACCTGCTTTTGTTCAAATCCATGACTTGCCAAACTCAGTAGATGAAGAGGAAGATGTCACTGAGGATTGGAAGTTAGTTGTTCGAGCTGTTGATGAGGTTCTACAAGAAGAAACTCTTCATGAAGACACACCTCCATCAGTCAGCCTTCTTCCTGAAGCTGCAGCCATAATAAGTCATTCATCAACCCCCCAACTCTTTCCAAATTCAAAGAAGCTAGAATTTGACTCCATTCTAGCTTGGGATTTGATGAAAGAGCTGAGAGATTCTGGATTAGATGGGAGTTTAGTGGAGTAGAAGAGCTAAACTGGAACTCTCTTAATGCGCTCCAAGTTCTCAATCTGTATTTGACAAAATGTGTCAACACTTCATCAAATCTCTCAGCAGAACTTGCAATCAGCAGGTTCTATGACTTAATGGATGATAACATGCCCTGGTTTGAAAGACTACTAAAAGAAGCAAACAGGGCGACTTATCCTGAATCTTCATCAGCAGCAGAACAAAGACTTGCTTCGAGAAGACTTGACATAATAAGGAGCAGTACTTTAACTGAAGAATAGGATATCTGTTGGAGAAGATTCCTGTACAACAGAATGGTAAGGGATGTAGAATTGCAAGGATGGATAAGCACTGACTCCCATGACTTCACCTTCTTCCTGAGCAATGGATCTTCTCTCTCAATCAACATCAAAGAGATCTTGCTCCTACCTTCAGCTTTCCTGCACAAAGTCTTTGAGCTCAGATCACTCATCTTCAATGTAAACTCCTTGGAAAGTCAAGAAATGAACAAAATCATCAAGGCTTCTCTTTATACGGAGGAATCTGGATCTGACTCAGACCTATCCTTTCTCTCTTGTCCAACAGTTAGACTGAACACAGAAGAAGAATCAAAGAGAAGAGACGAAGAAAAGATGAAAGAAGCATGGAAAGAAGTGACAGGTACGGAATGGAAAGAAGATGAAGAAAGTTCCCTTCCCTTGTCCATTCCCCAACATGCCAATGAAGCTAAAGCTGAGATTTCAACAACATCTACTACACCTACTGTTCTGGTCCATGAAGCTGAAGCAGAGGCATCCAACAAAGATAAGGGAAAGGGACTAATGACCAAAGAAGATGAAGAAATAATTGAGAAAGAGAAGAAAGAAAAGGAGGATAAAAGAAGAAGAAGAAGAGAAGAAGAGGAGATGGCTGAACTAAAGAAAGCTCAAGACAGACTCACAGCCATTCTCCTCAGAGAACAACAGATCCAGTTGTAAGCAAAACAGCTGGATGATCTGAAAGTAAAAATTCCTGCAGTTTATCAAATTGAAGAAGATGAAGCTCTTGCTCTTCAACTGCAGGAACAATTCGATAGAGAAGCAGAAGAGATACAGAAGAAGAAGAAGAAAGAGGCTAAGTTCAGAATAACTGATTCTGAACTAGCCAAAGAAATGAGAGAGGAATGGGTAAAGCCTCTGATTTCTCAAGGTGAGTGTAACATCTATGGTTTTTCTGATGTAATTTCAATTTCAATTTCATGGTGTTATATTGATTACAAGTTATGAATTCGTATTTCAGCATCACTATGGGTATACAAAATACATTATATCTATATGTACACATATTTATTTCATTTAATTAAGAATTTAATGTACATAATGATGCATACGTATATAAACCATATTAAGTATGAAAACATGACCATGTATTATTAATAATACTCCTAAAATATTTGTTTAGTCCCCACTCTTTAAACATGTAAATATATGTACACATATGAATCTTTTCAATTCTAAATACATACATATATATATATACACTCTATACACCTATGTATATCATTAGTTGCACATATAAAGAATTAGTTTAAATTTTTAAAAAATATATATATATATACATTTGACGATTTTATAAAACATTTCAAAACTTATAGTTTTATAGATTTTATAACCAAACTTATTTTATAAACATAAAGAAGACAAGTTAGTTTAAACCCCCCTTGACTTGCCAATTTGGACTTTTCTTCGTTTGAACCTCCTTTCCCGTCATCTTTGACCAGAAAAGTCAACCGGCACCATGTCAAACTCCAAATCGTCGAATTCATGTGAAATAACTCAAATTAGTTATGCAAAAACGTTACTCAACCAAAAACTAAATGATATTGATGAGCCAATTCATTCCTAATCAAGTGTATTAACCCCAAATCTCATCTCGCAACCGTTCTAAACACTTCCAAATCGATTCATGGGTTATGGATGGAATCGAGCTATAATTATGGAACAACAGGGTGCGCGACACCTCCCTTACACTTTCTAAACATTTAACTCAGTCGCAATTCACCTTGGAGACTCGATCAAGCTCGAAGAAACATCGGACCTGTTGTTCTACCGTCCTCGCACGACTCTCAACCATTTCAGGTGTTTAGCCCCTCCTTCTACTCGTTTTGATTGTTATAATAAAAGCCCCATGGGTTGGATGACGCTTATTGCTTAAATCATGATCAATTTCGGGGCTAGGGTTACCGTCGTGCATTGGGGACGATGGTGGGGTGGGATTTGTTGTTATATGTTAAACGAACAGGTATCTGGACAAGGCAATAGCCCAGTTCGACCGGTTAGAATTCATGGCCTACTCACGAGTAGTCGCGGGTTCAAGACCCACACCCACACCCGCACCATTTTTGTGTGTGAACCGTTTTTTTTAATTGAAACTGACTCCATATGTTCTTTGATTAAAACAATAAGGAATCCAGGATAGAACAATACGAGGCCACTGGTCTAGTGGTTGGGCGTGTGTGTCTCCCCAAAACCCACCCGGGTTCGAATCTCAGAATCCGTAATATTTTTTTTGAATCGTTTTCAGCACCAGACTTTTATAAAAAAATTATTTTTATAAGCCTTTGGTTTCTCCAATCAGTTTTATAATTTCATAACTATTAGAAACCATTCCCTAATTTTATTAGGGTTAAAACCTAATAAAATTTTAGTAAAATTATATATTTTACTCTAAACAAATATTCATTCCAAAACCCTAAGTTATAAGATATATATTTTTATACAAACTTACTTATTCTTATAAACCCTCTATCCTGTAAAGAAATTTAATAACATTTCCTTTTTATACATTTCACTTTATAAAACATTAACACATATGTCGTTATGTTAATTAATAATTAATCATAATTTGATTTATTATTTAATTATGACAATACCAAGGCTTAATCATTACCTTCTTTAAAACATAAAAAAAGGGTTTTAATTATTTTTATATCTAATTATCTATTTGTTCGACTAAATATTATTCAATTACTTATTTAATTCATTTCCTAATTTTACAAGCAAAAGTAATAATTTATTTGTTAAACTTTAAAACAAAAGATCACTAAACAGTTCGTATATACTTTATTCTAAATGTTTGCAAAACAAATGAAACCCTATGTTCATACACATATACTTTATACAATAAATTTCATAAACACCAGTTGAGACTCAAACAAGTATACATTTATTTTGACCAAGTCCACATCCAATCCCTTGTACAATAGGTTTGGCCCTAGTCATTTGTATATGCCATTGATTTCATTTATATAATTAAATCATAGGTTAATCTTGAGATTAGCCAAATCACTTGTGCAACAACAACAACGTATTGTGTAATATTCAACTACTCATTTGCAAGGTGAGTATTTCATAGCCCCTTTTACTCTTTTACACTTTTGGGGTGAAACATGAATTCTATCAAATTACATGTTTACATTTACACAAACAACACAAGTACAAATCCTATTTACATTCATGTGTACAAATTTGAGCTTTATGCCCGAGTGCTATGTGTGCTAACTTTTGTATGCGATTATGTGCAATCATTAACTATTCAAGCCGACAGTTTTCAATGATAGATCTATTGAGTCTGACAAACCCACCCAGATTGGGGTGATTGATACCGACAACACAATTTTGCATGCTAGTTACAAAGGTTTGATTGTACTTGATTACACAATAGCTGCTCCCCATAAATGCCTTATTTATCATGTTATGTAAGGATTTGTTTTACAAACTATATGATATCTATATACAAACCTGTGTTATACTCACCAACTTTTTAGTTGACCTTATTTTATTCATGTTTCAGGTGCTTTCATATGAGTTTGATCAAGACATGCTACACATAGGCTTTGGACCTAGTTAATCTTAATGCAAAAAACAAATTGTATTTCGTTATGTACTTGGAACTTTATTCATGTTTGTTTGAATGGAAATGGATTTAACATTTTACAATTTAGTCAACCTTGAGCTCATGAACAGTCTACATGTCCCGCCCCGATGATTCCGCTGTCGGTTGGGGTGTGACAGATTGGTATCAGAGCCTTGGTTATAGGGAACTAGGTTATTAGACACCCTTGACCTAGACTATAACTTTAGGATACCCATACAATTCTATGCTACTACATGTTACATTATTAGTTCTTATGTAAATATTTTTACATGCTATCATAAGTATTTACACTACGTGATACGATACATAATGACATATGTGTCACATTACTTGATAACTTTTGTGCTTACACTCATTACCATCTACATGCTATATGATTATTTTTTTATGTGAAAATTCTTACATGTTATACTATATAATAACATCATATGATACAATACTTAATAATCTATGTGTCACATTACCTGCCAACTTTTTCTCTTATTCATTGCTACCTATTTAATTTATTTAAAAGTGCTATCCTAAGTTTCCACACACACACACACTCATACACACTTAGTTTTTCATGCACCCCTAAACTCATATACATAATACCACACCTCTTGTGAACAACAAATTTTTAAACTATTGGGCCTAATGTCCATCAATAATAAACTAAGAAGTCCATCTATCTTCCAAGAAACAAAAGCCCACTGAAATGCATAAACCCTACTTTTGGGTCACAAGGCCCAGTTCACAACAATTCTCATCATGACTATGAGCCCAACAATAGTGTTATTAATAAATGATGGCTGGAAGAGTGTGTAGGCCCATGAGGGATTCTGGCTAAGGAAAGATAGGGTACTTAAGTGTGTCCTAGTGACCCACCCCTCTTTCCTGGGAATTCACCTCCGGGATACACTACTTATAGGTCAAGTGTACTCCTAAAATACTATTGTGAAGACTCGACGTTATGACTTGTCAAACTCTAAACCTTTGAGAACTCCTATATTTGACACTTAGTATTTTATTATCGCTTACAACCTTTCCCTTGTTTTCCTACTAAGCATGGACTCCTACTCTCCTACCTCTCCGGTATACCGCCCCGAAGAAGAGTCTGATTGGGAAGAAGACGTCGAATCACCCGTGCATCGATCACCAACACCCGTAGCTGCTAGACCAAGGTTTGATGTAAGGGCAGATTGGACTAGGAACACCGGCCCAAAACTTCGAACACCTGGATCACCCGCACCCAGAAACCCGTATCAGACACCCCATCTCCACAATCAGCTACCACTCCCACTAAGAGACCCATATCTACTGCTCGACCCGTACCATCCTAACCCTTGGGTAAGACATACCACAGCATTCACTGGCGTTATAGGGTTTCTAACCAATTACATTCACCAATATGTAAGGACCTCAGAATTTGAGAGACAAAGGATTGAGCAGGGAGTAATGCACGACTTGCAAGGACAAAGAATGGATAGCCTAGCGAACCAATTAGGGTACCAAAAGGAGTTAATTTCAATCATTGAAAAAGATTTGCTTGAGAATCGCACGGAGACAGCTAGAGCTGAAGTCAGATCAGCTACTCGAGTGACCATAGCGGTGCTCATCTTGGTGATTATCTTCTTCCTAGTGGAAAGCTACCAGAGATGTTAGGAGAAATTTCTAATTATTGTCTTTAAATTTTTGATTTGAGAACCATTTCCCTATGTTTTGAGTAATGTTTAACATTTCAGCATTTAATCAATTTTATATATTTCAACTCTAAAGTTATTATTTATGAGTTTGACTCGTTGAGTGTGAATCACACCCATCATATTTTCATCAAAATGTTCCAAGTATCACCTTCTTCATTCAATACGATTTAGTACGCTACCAGCTATCTTCTTCGTAAACAAATCATCCTATTGTTTGATTTAAACAAACCTCGTTATCTTATTCAAACAAAATGTTTATCAAACTTTTAGATAGTATCAAAAACATAAATTTTCCATAAAACTTTTCACCTAATAATGAAGCTTAATACAATCTATTTTATAAAATAAAAAAAAATAAAAATATATTATTTCGAATTGATAAATAATTATGATTTTCCTCATTAAAGTAAATATTTCTAAACCCTGGCTAAATTATTATACGACTACTTGTTTAGCCAATAATTCCGCTTAAAAATATTCTCATATTAATAGCTGAAAAATTTTAATTAAAAGAATTTCCACATAAATTGTCTATTTATTTAAATTATGTGACTCAATGGTTTCACAACTTTATATATCTACAACCAAGAACAATTTACCACTTTCTACTTTCAAACAAAGATCAGTATTTGTAAACACATTTCCCCGAATGTTTTCAGAACCTCCTCGCTACCTTTCGCTTGTCGCTTCAAGAGACGATCCATATCGCGTAGACGTTAACCCTCCCCAGCAACCTCAATGAGATTTAAGGGCTAGAACCTAACTACCACATTATACAGGAACGCCAAACAACACGTTTGTCCGCAACACTCGATCACATACAAAACCCGTTAGTATACATCACACACGAAGTTCAATAACTTACGTATGCACGTTCACAATAAACCCAACGCAACTACATGGTACATGAAATTCAATTATTCTCAATATATCCAATGCTACACAAATTTCATAATACATGAAACTAGTTTGTCTACAAATCACAATTTATTGGACTGATCACATAACACACGGAACATGTTTATTTGCAATACACATGCTACTGGATTGAGCACATAATACACGAAACTTAGTTGTTTGCAATATACATGATGCATAACAATTGTTTGATTGGTACATAATCCTAGATTGACCACATTAAACATGAAACTCATTTGGTTACAAGGTACATGATACTAAATTATGCACATTATGCAATATACATGATACTAAAATTGTTTATATTACACATGAAAGATATTTATTTACAAAATACATGATGCTAAGTTGCCAACACCATACATGAACTTCATTCTCTACAATACACATGATACTATGTTGTTTACATTCCACATGGGAGCTTAATGATTTACAAAATATATGACGCTAAATTGTTCACGCTACACATGAGACCTATTTGATCACGAGCTACGTGACACTAGATCATACATGAGACTTGTGTGTTTACTTTATACACGAAACAAAATTTGCTTACAATTATTGTAATTGATTGATTTCATTATGCACAAGACATGGTCATGCACTTTTGTTCACCAAAGTTAAAGACCATAATACATTGAAATGACTCGGGGTTTGACGTATTCTTGTTCAAACACGAGCAAACTAAGAAACTTTAAGTTATACTACTCTTTAGTTGCGAACTAACCTGATTAAGGACATAGTTACTTGCTAGCGACTTTTATGTGAAAATAATGGACATGAACGGAGTGAAAGTTATGCCCCTTGACCCGCACACAACGGAAAGATCTATACGGACCATGCGATGATTTGAGTAATTACGGGTGCACACGGAATTATGAAAATCAGCGCATGGAAAGCATAGTGAAATTTTATCGTGTGTTGTGACCTAAAACTTATCGTGATATGTAACAACGAAACTAATGTGATATGACAAGGGCATGGTGGATACGCCGATGGTACTTCCTATATATAAATGTTCCTATCATATTGTCAGAAGTAGCGTTGTTCGTGTCACGTAAAGTTTTATGTTATTTCAACCTTGACCGATGTTTGGGAAATCTTTACCCGGTGATACATTTGAGCATCGTAGACTACATTCTAAACAAGTTTTGATCATCAAATCCTCATCGCTCTCATTGCAAGTGAGCCGTCCCATCTTTGAAGTCCAAATTATTCTTAGACAATTTTCTCCTAAACTCTTTCAAACTAAATCCACCATCATCATTCATACTTGACCTTGAGCATCAGACCTGAACTGATCATGAGTACCAGACCTGAACCCCCGTCATTAATTATACTCCACAAACCGATAGTCAAAACTCGTTTAGAATCCAAACCCCACTTTTTCCTCATCCAGTAGCCTCCATCTGTTGAATTTCAGGACTAAATTCCCTCAACTAGGGGATACTGTAACATCTAGGGTTTTTTTGATGTAATTTCAATATCAATTTCATGGTGTTATTTTGATTACAAGTTATGCATTCGTATTTCAGCATCACTATAGGTATACAAAATACATTATATCTATATGTACACATATTTATTTCATTTAATTAAGAATTTAATGTACATAATGATGCATACGTATATAAAGCATATTAAGTATGAAAACATGACCATGTATTATTAATAATACTCCTAAAATATTTGTTTAGTCCCCACTCTTTAAACATGTAAATATATGTACACATATGAATCTTTTCAATTCTAAATACATACATATATATATACACTCTATAAACCTATGTATATCATTAGTTGCACATATAAAGAATTAGTTTAAATTTTTAAAAAATATATATATATACATTTGACGATTTTATAAAACATTTCAAAACTTATAGTTTTATAGATTTTATAAGAAACAAAACCAAACTTATTTTATAAACATAAAGAAGACAAGTTAGTTTAAACCCCCCCCCCCTGACTTGCCAATTTGGACTTTTCTTCGTTTGAACCTCCTTTCCCGTCATCTTTGACCAGAAAAGTCAACCGGCACCATGTCAAACTCCAAATCGTCGAATTCATGTGAAATAACTCAAATTAATCATGCAAAAACGTTACTCAACCAAAAACTAAATGATATTGATGAGCCAATTCATTCCTAATCAACTGTATTAACCCCAAATCTCATCTCGCAACCGTTCTAAACACTTCCGAATCGATTCATGGGTTATGGATGGAATCGAGCTATAATTATGGAACAACAGGGTGCGCGACACCTCCCTTACACTTTCTAAACATTTAACTCAGTCGCAATTCACCTTGGAGACTCGATCAAGCTCGAAGAAACATCGGACCTGTTGTTCTACCGTCCTCGCACGACTCTCAACCATTTCAGGTGTTTAGCCCCTCCTTCTACTCGTTTTGATTGCTATAATAAAAGCCCCATGGTTTGGATGACGATCATTGCTTAAATCAGGATCAATTTTGGCGCTAGGGTTACCGTCGTGCATTGGGGACGATGGTGGGGTGGGATTTGTTGTTATATGTTAAACGAACAGGTATCTGGACAAGGCAATAGCCCAGTCCGACTGGTTAGAATTCATGGCCTACTCACGAGTAGTCGCGGGTTCAAGACCCACACCCGCACCCACACCATTTTTGTGTGTGAACCGTTTTTTTTAATTGAAACTGACTCCATATGTTCTTTGATTAAAACAATAAGGAATCCAGGATAGAACAATACGAGGCCACTGGTCTAGTGGTTGGGCATGTGTGTCTCCCCAAAACCCACCCGGGTTCGAATCTCAGAATCCGTAATATTATTTTTGAATCGTTTTCAGCACCAGACTTTTATAAAAAGATTATTTTTATAAGCCTTTGGTTTCTCCAATCAGTTTTATAATTTCATAACTATTAGAAACCATTCCCTTATTTTATTAGGGTTAAAACCTAATAACATTTTAGTAAAATTATATATTTTACTCTAAACAAATATTCATTCCAAAACCCTAAGTTATAAGATATATATTTTTATACAAACTTATTTATTCTTATAAACCCTCTATCCTGTAAAGAAATTTAATAACCTTTCCTTTTTATACATTTCACTTTATAAAACATTAACACATATTTTGTTATGTTAATTAATAATTAATCATAATTTGATTTATTATTTAATTATGACAATACCAAGGCTTAATCATTACCTTCTTTAAAACATAAAAAAGGGTTTTAATTATTTTTATATCTAATTATCTATTTGTTCGACTAAATATTATTCAATTACTTATTTAATTCATTTCCTAATTTTACAAGCAAAAGTAATAATTTATTTGTTAAACTTTAAAACAAAAGATCACTAAACAGTTCGTATATACTTTATTCTAAATGTTTGCAAAACAAATGAAACCCTATGTTCATACACATATACTTTATACAATAAATTTCATAAACACCAGTTGAGACTCAAACAAGTATACATTTATTTTGACCAAGTTCACATCCAATCCCTTGTACAATAGGTTTGGCCCTAGTCATTTGTGCATGCCATTGATTTCATTTATATAATTAAATCATAGGTTAATCTTGAGATTAGCCAAATCACTTGTGCAACAACAACAACAACGTATTGTGTGATATTCAACTACTCATTTGTAAGGTGAGTATTTCATAGCCCCTTTTACTCTTTTACACTTTTGGGGTGAAACATGAACTCTATCAAATTACATGTTTACATTTACACAAACAACACAAGTACAAATCCTATTTACATTCATGTGTACAAATATGAGCTTTATGCCCGAGTGCTATGTGTGCTAACTTTTGTATGCGATTATGTGCAATCATTAACTATTCAAGCCGACGATTTTCAATGATAGATCTATTGAGTCTGACAAACTCACCCAGATTGGGGTGATTGATACCGGCAACACAATTTTGCATGCTAGTTACAAAGGTTTGATTGTACTTGGTTACACAATAGCTGCTCCCCATAAATGCCTTATTTATCATGTTATGTAAGGATTTATTTTACAAACTATATGATATCTATATACAAACCTGTGTTATACTCACCAACTTTTTAGTTGACCTTATTTTATTCATGTTTCAGGTGCTTTCATATGAGTTTGATCAAGACATGCTACACATAGGCTTTGGACCTAGTTAATCTTAATGCAAAAAACAAATTGTATTTCGTTTTGTACTTGGAACTTTATTCATGTTTGTTTAAATGGAAATGGATTTAACATTTTACAATTTAGTCAACCTTGAGCTCATGAACAGTCTACATGTCCCGCCCCGATAATTCCGCCGTCGGTTGGGGTGTGACATTGAGGATGTAGACTACCTTGAGAAACTATCAAATAAGGATATTTACAGAGCCTTCATGGGTCAGCAGGGTCAATTGGCAAACAAGAAAAAGGCTAAAGAAGAAGAAAAAGCCAAACAAAAGTCCAAGAAGATCATTGCCTTTAACCGAAGAGACAATGAAGAAAGGAAGATCATGATTGACTTCCTTAAGGCTAGAGGAGAGAGTGGAAAGAGGCTAGGTCCCATGAACTTCATGAACCTGCAAGCACTCTACCTTAAAGTCAATAAGGAGGAGGAAGAAATACTGGGGAAGAAAGGCTCCAAGAAAAGGGTAATCATTCAAGAAGAAGAAAGGAAAACAAAGAAACCCAAGCCTGCTTCCTCACCTAACACTTCTTCAATCCAACAACCTTCCACTCTCCATCCTAGACCTCCCTCCGCTTCACCCTCAAAGTCCAAATCCTCACACCCAGCTCCTACTAATCAACAACCTCCCAAAAAGAAAAACAAACCTACTTCCAAACCAGAAGACTCAAGAGAAATAATCAGTTGGTCATATAGCTCTCAAGACCAATGGTTTGAAGTTTTCAGGGGAAGGTCAGAAGTTAAAAGATCAATTTATACATCTGTTGATGAGGTACTACAGCTTCCAGATTCTGATCTAAGAAGAATGACGGAGCTGGGTGAAGTCAATGAGCCCATGAATGAAGGTGGGAGACATCTGCTATTGACAATCAAACATCTCTTCAACCCCAGCAGAGATGAAATCCTTGATGTTAAACCTCTCCAATCTCACTCTCCATTCATCAGCTGGTCCTACAATGCTGAAAAAGATGAGTTCACATTGACAGATGTTAAAGGACAGAAGATGAGATGTTCAAGCAAAGCTATCTTCAAAATGGCCACCAAAGACATCAAGACTCTCTCTGAGCTTCCTCTTAACAATCCCAGCAAGGACCAGAGAGGATATGAGGTTGAAAGAATTATCAGCCACATGCAAAAGCTTCAGCAACAAAAGCAGTAAGAGTTTTTTGGTAGCATCAGTCTAGGGGGAGTTTGTAGAAATAAACACTGATGGCTACAAAATTCTCTAAGTACAAATGCTACTGATCTCAGAGTTTGCTGCTGACCAACAAATTATTGCGGATATGCTTATTTGCAGCGGATACTTGTTTTTCTGTTGAAGAACAAATCTGCTGCGGATAGCATTATCTGCTGAAGACCAGAGTTGTTGCGGATAGGCTTCTCAGCAGCATCAACACTTGATGCTGCTGATAGGCAAATCATCAGCAGCTTTGGATGGTCACATCTTGCTGCTGATCAACAACTCTACTGCTTATAGTTATTCATCCATTGAAGATCCAACGTTGCATCTGACCAGCCTTGCAAAAGCAAAAGCAACCATTACCACTGACAACTTTCGGCTACACCACTGACACACTCCATGCAGAAAAAAAGTCACTGGTGCAGACAATAAAGCACTACAACGCTCTTCTCCGAGCATGCAAGCAATGATGCCTAAGAAGACGTTTGAGTAAATTTAACCTTTGTAGTTATTATTATTGTCTGTATATGTAGAATAGCTTCAATACAAGATCAACGGTCTGTGTTAGATCTGATCCTTAGAATCAAGGGTCTGTCTTGATTCTAAGTTACTATATAAGTAGTACTTAGATTCATTGTAACATTACTTTTTGGCTTAAGATCTTTCTCTGTAATCTTGTAACACTTGAAGCTTAATACAAATTGCCTTTATCAGTATTCTTCTCGTTTACTTCTTTACATTGATAAGGTAGTGATTGTTTCCGCCAATCTCAACTGGAATAGAACCATCTTGTACTTTCACGGTCCTACAATGTTCGCCTGATTAAGTTCGCTTGGTCAAGTCAGGCGAACTTAGGACAAGTTCGCCTATATGTTCGCCTAGACTTTAGGCAGCGAACTTAGCCTTAAGTTCGCCTAGTTCAGCTAAAGTAAAAGTGTGTAATTTAAATTAGGTCTGATGTATGTGTAATTAACCAATCCAGATAGTGTGTGGCACTCATTGGACCACTGTTAGGACAGGACGAGACTAGCTAATCAGGTGAGTTCTATGTGCCCCCTCTATGTTATGTGAAAACCTTATTAAATGTTTGGGGGCTGAAGTGTATACGCTTATTTAATAAATGTTATGAATGCCAATGTGATCATACATGATATACACATATATGTATCAAAATGAATGATGAACAAAGAATGAAACGTATGATTATAAAGAATGAATGAAAGAATGACATAACGTGAATGAATGAAATCTTGCTTTATATTTTATATATTGCATGTTATGAATGTATGTAAACGTTATGGACGCTTTGATGCCAACGGCTACGTCGGTAGACGTTATGGATGAATGAAATCTTGCTTTATATTTTATATATTGCATGTTATGAATGTATGTAAACGTTATGGATGCTTCGATGCCAACGGCTACTTCGGTAGACGAACGACCACGTGACTATTTTGCAACCAGGACAAATATGTTCCTTCATCAGCTAGGACGTATGAAAGTCACTAATGGAAGGTCGAAGCAAATGCGTTAGTACATGTAGAACGGTTGCATACATGATAGCCGCATGGGAAACGGATGCCTTCGGGCAGACGGGCGAATGAACGGACTACGACGGTAGGACGGGTTTTAGGCGGACGGACAAAGGTTGCCGAACGGATTTATGTTACGACGGACGGTTTCTAGGGCCGGATGATTTATGAAATGGACTACGACGGTAGTTCTCATGGCGTTTGTCTTTGTGACTCCCATAGTAATTATGACGGTTTGATCACCCTTATGTGTATGACCAATGAATGTTCTCCCCAAAGTAAGTATGTATATATATATATATATACTCAATATGAAAGTTATGTGAGAACAGTAAAGTAAAGAATATGCAAATGTACGTATATATATAATACCATAACCTTACAGCATACCTAACCAAGGGAAAAAATCCGAAGGATTCAATGATATGATCGATTTCCTATGTCGATCAAAGATCCATTTTGCCCTCACAACCAACCCTACCATATATATCCCTCACATGGAGGATTTCTGGAATACCGCTGTCTACTCTACCGAACAGGGGATTCCCTAAATTAAAGCCAAGGTAGACGGCAAGGACATCACCATCTCGGAAGCCACACTCCGAAAACATCTTAAGCTTCAAGATGAGGGAGCAACCATCTCATACTCAAAGGACGAGTACATGAGGACCTTTGTATCCATAGGGTACACTGGAAATCAAAATGAGTATACAATAGAGAAGGCGCTGATGGGCCCTCCATGGAAGTATCTCTGCCACACTCTTCTCCAATGCATATCTCAGAAGAGAAGTGGATGGCATCAATTGAGCTCCGCACTTGCCTCCGCCTTCCATGGTATGATTACTGGCCTAAGCTTCAACTTTGCACACCTCATCTTTGAGGGTTTGAGATATAACCTTCAAGAGGGTGCAAAGCAACAATATTTTATGTACCCAAGATTCTTGCAGGAGGTTTTCAATCAAGAACTAAAAGAACTTTCAAAACCTGCAAGAATCTACTTCATGTTGGGACATAAAAATAATATTTTTCAAAGCATGGGAAATTAAGTTCACGATTTGCCGTGAACCTTTTTGCCAATATTATTTTTATGTCCACGACAAATTGGCAAAAAGGTTCACGACAAATTGGGAAATTAAGTTCATGACAAATTGGGTAATTAAGTTCACGGAAAATTGTGAAATTGAAATTTTAAAAGCAACACGTGGAAATTATTTAAAGCTAGTAGGTAGGTCAATTAATTTAAGCTAGCACGTAGCTGAAATAATTTATGCTAGCACGCAGGTGAATTAAATTGAGTTAACGAGCTAGTTCACGACTAAGCAGTACACGGTTTTTTTGTCAAGTTCACGGCTTAACAAAAGTACACGGGTTCAAGGCTTGAGTTCACTGAAATAGCTTCTCAGGTTCTAGTTTACGGGTCTACATCACGACTTAAATATACTTCACGGGTTTGGTTCTAGGGTAGACTTCTCGGCTGGGGTTCACGACACAAGTTCACGGGGTGTTGAAGGTTCACGGGTTCTTGATAGTTTACGGCTTCAAAATGATTCTATATTTAGAGCAGCATGAACAACTTCATCATCTTCAGCTTCAATTCCACCAGAGGTAATATCTAATCTCTGTTCTCAATTGTGTATTGATAAGGTGGAGATGTTTAGAAAAGAAAATGTTGATTTGAGGCTTGAAATTGAAAATCTTAAATATCACAAAACTTAGTTTCTCAAATCTGAAAAGGATTATAAAGAAGTAATTGAAGCAAATAAAAGAGACATAAAGTTGCTTAAATCTCAATTGAGTACTAAATGTTGTTGGCTTATCGATGCTAACCAAGAAATTGCTAGATTGACCACTGAATTAGAAAAGGCAAAATCAAATTTTACTGAAGCCAAACTCAAAGTAGAATTCTTTGGTCAGTCAAGTAAGGTAGTTGATATACTTGAAACTCAACTACACAAGCCGGGAAATGGGAACAAAGGGCTTGGGTATAAAAACAGGAAGTATGCAAGCTGCTCAAAGAGAAGATGTGATCAATCTTATCACTTCACAATCATCATCATCATCATCATCATCATCATCATCTTCATCATCATGGTCAAACAAATCGGGATATGTTGCGTATGCTAGGAAGCAGACATGCTACACATGTTGCAAAGCCGGTCACATTGCAAGACATTGCATGCATCGTCCTAATGAGCCCTATTACATGAAAAATCAGAGGACTACACCAAGGGATATAACTTACTCTAAGTCAATGAAGTCAAATCAGCCTAAGGCAATGAAGAGTCAGTCTCCTAGTGTTAAGCCCTCTGCTGGTGACTAGAATGCTGCAAAGAGAAACAGACAAACTTATTTTGAAAGACAAAAAGTTAAACAAAATAAGCAAATGGTGAAACCTAAAGTCTCAGTTTCAAAAGAGACAAAACCGTATTTTCGATCAAACACTGTCTGGAAGGCTAAGGAAGAAAATGTTGTGGCAACACCTGTCCTTGATTCTAAAAATGATATGTGTTTGCAGGAAGTGTCTTACATTGATGCTTCTGGAATGCCCTGGTCAACTTTGGCTTGGGAACCTATGTCTAACTAATCTTCATTTTCATGCTGGGACAGCCAAGGAGGACTATCAACAGCCAGGCTGGTATGCGGATAAGGGTTGTTCCAGGCACATGACGGGCGACATCTCTCTGATGCATAACATTAGTTCTTTTAACGAAGGGTATGTTTCCTTTGTAGGAGACAAGGGAGGTAAGATCAGCAATAAAGGTACAATTAACTGTGATACATAATGCTTTGAAATTAATGAGTTTTTGAAATTTAAGAATGGTTACAAAAAGATTTTTCTTTATAGGTTAAATTTGTACATTATTTTAATTTTGATGCACAAATTTAGGGGGATATATGAGAAAAATACAAAAAGGTTTGTTTGAGTCTGCTTTCAGTTCATTTAAAAGAAAAATACAAAAAAATGCATTGACATGCAATAAGCGAAAAGACACTCAATGATGGTGCAAAGCTACTCTACAAAGCAGAATTTTGAGCAAAAAGACACGCAATGTTAATGTCGTGCTATAGGAAAAACAAAAAAAAGATATGTCTAAAGACGTACATATAAATATACTTGTAAATATTTTTCTATTTGGGAATATGTGACTGGGAAGGGATCTCTTGTCAAGGCATGTAAGTCCGTAGTGCTATGACCCTGAGCTTCTGATGATTTTGAACATGTAAGCCCGTAGTGCTATGTTTTTGATCAAATTTTGTCAGAGAATCCCTGAAAAGTTGTGTAAACCCGTGCTAGTTATGCTCAATTTAGTTATAATTTAGGTGCTCAAAAGATCATGAGGAAGGGAAGGTTTACGTGATAAGTTGTGGGGTAC